>CM019066.1:222566058-223293558 GCA_009667805.1 Leptobrachium leishanense | reverse complement strand
TAGGCAGCACCAGACGTGTGCTGCAGACTTCAATGAATCTATTAGCCAGCTTGTGTAGGCTCAGAGCAGGCTGCCGCTGCGGTGTGATGATTCACATCACACAGCAGCCAGTGAACAAAAAAAATAAAAGAAAAGCGGAGCAGAGACAGACGGTGGGGGAGTGAGGAGCAGGAGAGTATGTGAACTTTTTATTTTAAATAGCAGGTTTTAATTTTAAAAATTTACAGTCCACACTTAATGGAATTATAGCCCTGCCTCACTTGACTGCACGTCACTGATTTAAAACATGCAGAGGACAGATCATGAAGATTTGAAACTTTCTGGTAGACATATTGGATACCAAAGTAAGAAGCCAATGACTGCCAGAGAATCCTTCTGGTTTGACAGACCCGGAAGATTCAAAGCACCCATGACAATAGATAGTAATTGAGCGGGTGTGCTTGAATTGTCCACGTCAAGGGACACTACAACCAGAAAATGAAATGTCCTTACTGTATTTACTTTACGTTGTCGTATGTGAGGAGACCCACTTTGAACTTGGGGTACATGAACCTAGGAGATGCATTTAGGCGGTGCAGGCCTGATATTCTATATTGTTTTCCTGCCCTCTCCTATGTTGAAGTCACCCTGTACCTACAATTCTAGGTGCAGGGTGCTTGTGTCATGTGTGCAAGCATAAATACGGTTATATAACATTATTGTCTATGCTTATCTGTTATCTGCTAGTTTGATTGCTGTGTACGTCCCTGTAGGTCTTTGGAACCCCCCCCCCCTCCTATCTAGAATAGGTTTATATCTGTTAAAGGCTGTAGTGGTCTTTTTCTATTTGACACGCACTGCCCCATTATCAGATACTGTATATTCTGAATTCTTTGTTTATCCTCACAATCTGCTATTGTCCTACTGATCTGTTTTGTCGGAATGTTGCGCTGCATCTTGGTGACCAGAGTTAATTAGACCATGGACATGTTATAGCTGGATAATGGAATTATGTCCCAGACTCAAAGAGGCCAGGCAGTGATTGCTGATCTGGCGCAGGAATATGCCAGGGAGGGAAATCCCATTGGCCGCTTGGCTCCTTCTGGCACTATCTATATTTAACTCATTAAAAGGCTCAATTCAGTCTGACTGTTCTAACCTCAAGAGCTGCATGCTGACTCATTTCCGGGGAATGCTTTCAGTGTATCCTTCCTTAAACTAAGGGCTGAAGAAAGGCACGAAAAAATGTTGGTGGGAGAACGGGGGTCCAGCAAGGAAACGGCATTTAGGCAGGAGCGCGCTGTAAAACGCTTTAGGTGTGAACCCAGCCTAACAGATATGACCCAGTTGAGGTACAGAGATCTGTTACACTGACATCCTACATGTGCTTTGTTTTTCTCTTGTTTGTTTAGTTAAAATATTTTACTCTAAATGTGTCACTGGGTGCATCCTTTTGTGATCTTTTGTGTTGTAAACTGCCCCTACAATATCTTTACCTCACTTGCTCCTCACTGTGTGGCATTGGCCATATAGTTGAGTCTATTGGTCGATAACTGTTTTCAAATCATTGTAATGTGTGGGATATATTCAAAGGCCATCACCAGATCATCACTAGATTAGAAATTGTTTAAGCTCCCTTTCATCTCATTCAGCTGCCATCTCTCTCAGGTAGCATACACCACACAATAGATCCCTGCAGCCTTATCTCAACATTCCCTCCTCCACTTCATTAACGGTTTAAATACTGTACTTTATTTAGCTTTGTTTATTTAATCTAATTACAGTTTATTTAAGTGGTAGTGTCCATTTTAAACAATTGTCCTGCCACTTAAACCTATCCACGTGTAGCAAGATCATAATAGATTTTATTTTAAGGGGAAAAAACCCAAACTGGCCTGTTTTAAAATGTATACTTTGATTAACAGTATAACTGTATCAGCCACCAATCTTCCCCCTCCCCAAACTCATGTATTGTAAGCGTACAGATATCTCATGTCACACAGGAACAGAAATAATATCTGTGCAAGCATTCTGGCAAGCTTGTCATTATGCATGTTAATTGGCTTACAAAAGCAATCCTCTTGCATAAGTGTAATTACCATATGTGCAGAATAACTATTATAAATCTGGTAGCTAAGGAGACTTGCTCTCTTTATAGACAAATGTGAAATCAAATGACAGTTGTTTAATCAGGAGCTCATATCACAGAATGAAATAACATGCTAAAGATCAAATATCTGCTAATATATGCACAGGTTACATTACAAAGCAGAAGGAAATAATTCAACAATGAATTTAAAGAAAACAGATCTATTTTTGCCAAAACAAAACATAATATACTGTGTGAAAGTAAATCAATCGCAGATATTACAATGTAATCTGAAAGAAAAAAAACAAAACAAACACAAATCTCACACACACACACTGCATATGAGGCACTTGGCCTCTTGTGGAATTTCTGCTTTACTCCGTACTAAACTAAAATGTACACAATATGCTCAAATACACTGCTGACCATCTATGGACTGATGGGATTGCGGTGGGTGCTCCCTGATAGGAGGATGAGAATTTAGCTGCTCTTCATTCAGCCCATAGATCTACCCATTATAGAAAACCAGGGTCACTAATCAATCTTTTACAAATAAAGGTGTAAATGTAAACACGAACATAAATATATTAGGCTGTGTTAGTCCAAATGCCAAAATCGCGAGTATGGCAGTACGTAGTGATACCTTTTTTTAATGGACCAACGTTACATTTAAAAGAGAAGCTTTCGAGAGTGTAACCTCTCTTCATCAGGTCTGGACTAATATATATATATATATATATTTTCCACCTTTAGCACCACGTATCTCCAAAGTATGCGATTCCAAATACAAGCACTTACAAACCTACTGAATTATTATTGTGATCACTAACAAAGAATACACAGAGACAGTCATTCCATGAAATGACAAGAATC
The DNA here is from genome assembly GCA_009667805.1 of Leptobrachium leishanense. Taxonomy (NCBI): domain Eukaryota; kingdom Metazoa; phylum Chordata; class Amphibia; order Anura; family Megophryidae; genus Leptobrachium; species Leptobrachium leishanense. The sequence goes on along the minus strand of CM019066.1, from coordinate 223,290,617 downwards.
CCTGAACAAGGATAATTTGCCTCATTAAACCTCAATAGGCTCTGCATTAAGCTGCGTTTAGATTTCTCATTTACCATTGATTAATTCACCCTTTAAAACATCTTTCATGGGTTTTTCATTCGTTAAACCCCCCCTTCTCCTTCCCGTCTTCAAATTGTCTTAAAAGAACACTCTACTGAAAAGAAGGGTGTCCCTTTTTAACCCTTAAATAATATCGTAAGCAAGTCTTGTAGTGACTGCTCAGAACGAAGAAGCAGAACTGCGCCAGCGGTCTCAGATACGCGTGTTGACGTCACTAGTAACTGGCAGCCGCTGCTAGTGACGCTGGGTGGGATGGAGAAAACTCCTCCACTTCAAGCATTTTAGACAAAAACACAGGGGGGGGCACTCCTTACATCCTGACCATTAAAAAATATAAAGTGGTCAGGGTGTGTAGAGTGTTCTTAAGAAGAATGAAAAGGATTTATAAGACAGAATGTATCTGAAGTTCTTTAAGATTTTAAAATGAACAGTGGAATCCAAAAGGTTACGAGGCAGTGTTATGAAGCCATTAGATGATGGCCTGTTACACCCCTCCCCCCCTTATTGAGGACTATCAGTACTGAGAGACAGAATTGGTGAAATCTGAGTAAACCTTGCATGACTAAGGCTAGGGTCAGACTGAGGCAGTGCGAACGCGCGTTCTGGCGCACATAATCACGGCCGCACTAGCAGCAGATGACGGGCAATGACAGCCAATATCCGAAGTACGGTCGCACAAAAGTCCGGCCGCGCAACGCAAGTGGAAAATGAACGCATTTTTTCGAGAACGTTAAACCGCTGGTACTGACGTACAGAGTGCGCTGCGGCCGCATAGCAGCGTGTGTGCTGATTAGGAGATGTCAGACGCTGCTAGTGTGCGGCCTACATAACGTTCAAACAGCCGGATTTCCCTAGACTTCTTTTTACCCCATCGTCATGAAATACGTCCAGAATTGCGCATCGTCTGACCACTTAAGCGTATTCTGTGAAAAAATGCGTGCGCACGCATCGACGTACATTTTGACGGTGGCCGCAGAAAATGCGCTCATCTGTCCCTAGCCTAAGCGGTGACATGCTTATAAATCATTCATAAAGTAATAGCTGGATCACAGTTCCTCCTCCCTGGTCTTAGGGGTTTTTGAATACAGTATAAAAGTGCTATATTGTATACATCTTAGTGTAATGGGAACGATCGACCGATCACAACTGCAAAGAAGATACTGTCAGTGTGTCATCCACATGCTGTGAGCAGCCAGGGAGGACGCGTTGATCGCTTCCTCAGCCAGTTAAATTAGGAAATTTGTATATCTTGATATAAACCGCATAGTGCAAGGCTTTTTCTATACATGTTCAGAATTTAATATTAAATTTAAAATAGACTTCTACATGTTTTGTATTTATCAAACATAAAAGATAAGGCGTAAATATTCCTACGCAAAAAAAAAAAAAAAAATCCATCACACTTCATGGTTTTATAGGTTTTGTAGCTTTCTATCATTACGGTTACTGGTGTTAAAACAACACGATGTTGTTGCAAGACCTTATTAAAATAAAATAAATATATTTTTATTTGCATAGTGATGGTTTTTAAATCCTTTACCCTTTATAAATTATGAAAACAAAAGTATTTATTGGCTTTTCCCCTCATTAAGCAAGATGCCCTGTACAAATTGTGAGTCTGCAAAGAGAAATGTATACAGTTGTGTTCAAAATTATTCAACCCCCACTGAAATTGAGTGTTTTGGCCAGTTTGACATTGATTTTGATCATTCAGTCATCTTGTTACAATTAAATCAAAGAGGCACTTGTAGGTCAGACAAATATAACATAACATTTATAATGAAATAACCACAAATGTCTTTTCTGTGCTCACATCATTATCAGTTTTATTCAACCCCCAAGTGACATTCAATCTTAGTACTTAGTACAACATCCTTTTACAGTTATAACAGCTTTTAAACGTGAAGCATAGCTTGACACAAGTGTCTTGCAGCGATCTACGGGTATCTTCGCCCATTCGTCATGGGAAAAAGCCTCCAGTTCAGTCACATTCTTAGGCTTGCGCACTGCAACTGCTTTCTTTAAGACCCACCAGAGGTTCTCAATCGGTTTTAAGTCAGGTGACTGCGATGGCCACTCCAAAATGTTCCAGCCTTTAATCTGCAACCATGCTCTAGTGGACTTGGAGGTATGCTTGGGATCATTGTCCTGTTGAAAGGTCCAACGTCTCCCAAGCCTCAGATTTGTGACGGACTGCATCACATTGTCATCCAATATCTCCTGGTACTGAAGAGAATTCATGGTACCTCGCACACGCTGAAGCTTCCCTGTACCTGCAGAAGCAAAACAGCCCCAAAGCATGATTGACCCCCCCGCCATGCTTCACAGTAGGCAAGGTGTTCTTTTCTTCATAGGCCTTGTTCTTCCTCCTCCAAACATAGCGTTGATCCATGGGCCCAAACAGGTCTAATTTTGTTTCATCAGTCCAGAGAACACTATCCCAAAACTTCTGTTGTTTGTCCACATGACTTTTGGCATACTGAAGTCGACTCTTATTCTTTGGAGACAGCAAGGGGGTGCGCCTGGGAGTTCTGGCATGGAGGCCTTCATTACGCAGTGTGCGCCGTATTGTCTGAGCTGAAACTTCAGTACCCACATCTGACAAATCTTTTCTCAGTTCCTCAGTAGTCACATGGGGACTTTTCTCCACTCTATGCTTCAGGTAGCGCACAGCAGTCGAAGTCAGCATCTTCTTTCTGCCACGACCAGGTAGCGTTTCAACAGTGCCCTTTGCCTTGAATTTGCAAATGATGCTTCCTATGGTCTCTCTTGGTATGTTTAACATCTTTGCAATCTTCTTATAGCCATTGTCCTTCCTGTGAAGAGTAATCACCTCTTCTCTTGTCTTGTCTTCCTGGACCATTCTCTTGACTTCACCATGTTCGTAACCACACCAGTAAATGTCTAGAAGGAGCTAAGTATCACAGTCATTTTAAAGCTGCCTAATTGGTGCTTATTATGCTTTATTGCTGCTCCGTGACATCCACAGGTGTTTTCAATACCTGATTGAAAACACTTGAATGAACCTCTGTTCTTCAGAGTGGTAGTCTTTAAGGGGTTGAATAATTGTGTCAATGAAGAATTCACAAAAGAAACATTTACTACTGTATTACAAAACCAATTGATGTCATTTTAGTTGCATATGGTTCTTTAAAAAGTCCTTGTAGGATTTCATTCAGAATACAATTACAAATGTACACTAAATTCCCTAAAACCCTTTACAGCATTGGGGGTTGAATAATTTTGAACACAACTGTATGAAGCCCATCTACTTCCAGTATTTTTGTTAAGGTTACAGTGTTTTTTTTTCCATTTTTAAAAAAAAAAAAAAAAAAAAGGTACTGTCCCGCACTTTAAAAGGGCCACTACCATCAAAAAAGAAAATGTCCTCGTTTATTTTGCTGATATCTTATATTGCTTTGTTTTTCTCTTGTAGGTTTAACCCCTTGTTTTACGCTTGGCAGGGGCGTACTAGTACGCCCCACCACCAGGTGCTGCGGCGGTCCTCTTTTTCAGCCCGCCCATGTGGACGACTCTTCCAGTGGACGACCCTGATAGGCACTTATGTTGCCCGAGTGTGAAATCATAACTGTCTGAAACGAATGATACGGGAAACAGTGTTACACCCACAAAAAGATTTTAGTATCTACACACGCAGATCTATATATTACCAATTGACGGTCTCTTAATCCATTCAGCAATAAAATGTTTAAACTCAATTTTGCATTCTATTATATAGAAAAACCATCATATAAAACTCAATGCACATACATTTTAAAGCAAGACTTACAATTTTTGCCTTTACAGAGTTTTTTGGTCTATTTTACCTGACGGAAAAAGGATATATAATTTGTCTGGGTCCTACAATAAAACATGACTTTAAATGTGATGTAAACAGGATGAGCACAAAACGGTCAAAATGGCTCCGCAGTGAAGGGGTTAAAGCCAGCAGAGTATACTAGTACGCCCCGCTTTCTGGCCCGCCTACGCATCGGACGTGTAGCGCTCATCATTGGCTGCAGGGGCACGGCCTGAATTCAGACCATCACACAGCAGCCAATAGCGCGGCATGCGCTGACTGGTGGCCGGTGCAAAGGAGGCCCATTGAAGTCATGCAGGGCATACTATAGAATGTATAAAGACCAGGGGGGGGGGACAAAAAAAATGGTTTACTGCGATATTGACCAATAAGTGCCTTTGAATGGAGTTTAGAGAAATATTGATAATAAGCATCCAGGGCTGTGATCCATTTATTTGTAACAAAATTCTGAGTACTCAGGTTTTAGCATTTTGTTGATACAGGACAACTGTGGGTAGTTATAAAACACAATCTTTATTATAGAAAAGATTAAAATATGCGTCTGTACGAATTAATCTCACCAAGTCAGCTCTATGGAGAGCTGGTGATACTACTGAAAAGAAAAGAAAAACTAACACAGCATATGGTCATAGGAATAATAGGAAGAAATTGAAAATAATTTGTGCATGACAAAAAAAAATAACTAAAAATATATATTAGAATCTTGAGATATATAATAAATAAAATCAAAGCAGGTAAAGACAAAAATCGACAGGATCTATACCTCCCAAGTTTCCCTTTTCTAGATTTCGTGGTTAAATCTCCATGTTTCTCCCTTAATATTTTTTATTTTAGTTGCTACACAGTTTGGCAATAACGATCTGCCGGTTACTTGGATTATTATTAGATTTTCTAAAAGCACACTAACCAAATAATAACGCTCTTCAAGAAGAACATGGATCTAGAAAAGCATTACAGAGGGTCCTCTTGTAGCAGGTGTGTATGCCAATTAATGTTTTTAGAACCTAATAAGCCGCACGAAGAAGAACTACAGCCTGCCCTCGAATAATCTGAAATTCAAACTACAGTGCTAAAAATAAGAACTGCTCTGCCACCTGTTGGACAAAATTGGTACTGCAGCACATAACATCACTGAAATGTTCAGAGACTGATGTTCAAGAGCCACGAAGAAATATCTGTAAAGGCAAAATTATTCAGATAACGGTATGTTAAAGATTAAAGTCAGTAGAAAATGCAATTTGTGGTTAAGAGGACAAATGTACGGTACAGCACACGAGACAGATAAATTTTCTGATGAAACTGGTTAAATTAATATTTCATGGGAGGGTAAACCCTGTATGAATGTGGATTATTTAACCACCCTCTGGTGATCAATTACAGTATTGCATGGATAAAACAATTCAAATGGTTTACTTAAAGGGCCACTACAACCAACAATGAATATCCTTATCGTGTTTATTTTAGGTTTCTGATTTCGTCCATGTGCATTGTTTTTCTCTTGTTTGTTTACTTAAGAAAATATTTTATTCTATATGTGTCACTGAGTGCAGCCATTGTGTTAACCTATGAGCTGTAAACTGCCCCCCCCCAATAGCTTTCCATCATTTGCTCTTCGTTCTGTGGCAATGGCCATATAAGGCACTTGTGGGGGGGGCGATCAATGTCTCAAATCTCATTGTATTGTGTTGGATTATTCAAAGGACATCACCAGTAGGTAGATTAGAAGCCTTAAATGGTTTGATCTCCTTTAGCTGCAAACGCTTATCTCAAGTAGGCCAGACATCACAATACACCCCTGCTGCTTTATCTAAACATTCACTGTCTATCTAATTAACTGGTAGATACTGTAGATTAGGTAAAAGAGGGAAGTAAAGAAAAACATTTGTTAAATGTTGCCTCATGGGGGGGGGGGGAAAATCAACAAAATTGTAGGGCGATAATAAAAAAAAAAACCTTTTCCTTTTTACATGCAACAATTTAAAAAAACAGCAGCATGCATTTATAAGGGGATTTTGTTAGTATTGCACAAGTTATCTAGTTCCAGCTTATGTAAGTGGTAGTGTCCATTTATAAATGATGCAGGACAAACAGCTAGCAAAAAGGTACAAGTCAACCAAACAGAACAAATGACAATTTTTGTTTCCCTTTTGAACACCAAGAATAATTCAAATAAACCAAAAAGCGATATAGTGCAACCGAAGCAAGTATAACAACAAGCTGTGAATCTCAGAAAGTGAATAATTACACACTGCTTTGACTACCTAAAAATTCTAAATACATGGCAAAAATAACAGTACATAGTGCAGTATGCCTCGAGCAGATAGCAAGTAAAAGCTCAGAAGTAGTGAAGTCGCACAGACTAGACCGGAGCCTCACACCAGCGCTTAAGATTAGCCTATGAGGTTATAGCTGGTAGATACAACTTAACCGTCATAGCAGCTTATGTGCTTCCTTAATAGTCTTCTGGATGTTTAAGATCCTCAGATGGATGAAAAAAAGAGCGTATTGACTTGTAGCCCGCTAAATAGACTATAATCATTGAAATATTGTTAACTTACAGTTGTGTTCAAAATTATTCAACCCCCAATGCTGTAAAGGGTTTTAGGGAATTTAGTGTACATTTGTAATTGTATTCAGAATGAAATCCTACAAGGACTTTTTAAAGAACCATATGCAACTAAAATGACATCAATTGGTTTTGTAATACAGTAGTAAATGTTTCTTTTGTGAATTCTTCATTGACACAATTATTCAACCCCTTAAAGACTACCACTCTGAAGAACAGAGGTTCATTCAAGTGTTTTCAATCAGGTATTGAAAACACCTGTGGATGTCACAGAGCAGCAATAAAGCATAATAAGCACCAATTAGGCAGCTTTAAAATGACTGTGATACTCAGCTCCTTCTAGACATTTACTGGTGTGGTTACAAACATGGTGAAGTCAAGAGAATGGTCCAGGAAGACAAGAGAAGAGGTGATTACTCTCCACAGGAAGGGCAATGGCTATAAGAAGATTGCAAAGATGTTAAACATACCAAGAGAGACCATAGGAAGCATCATTCGCAAATTCAAGGCAAAGGGCACTGTTGAAACGCTACCTGGTCGTGGCAGAAAGAAGATGCTGACTTCGACTGCTGTGCGCTACCTGAAGCGTAGAGTGGAGAAAAGTCCCCGTGTGACTGCTGAGGAACTGAGAAAAGATTTGTCAGATGTGGGTACTGAAGTTTCAGCTCAGACAATACGGCACACACTGCGTAATGAAGGCCTCCATGCCAGAACTCCCAGGCGCACCCCCTTACTGTATCCAAAGAATAAGAAGTCGACTGCAGTATGCCAAAAGTCATGTGGACAAACCACAGAAGTTTTGGGATAGTGTTCTGTGGACTGATGAAACAAAATTAGAACTGTTTGGGCCCATGGATCAACGCTATGTTTGGAGGAGGAAGAACAAGGCCTATGAAGAAAAGAACACCTTGCCTACTGTGAAGCATGGCGGTGGGTCAATCATGCTTTGGGGCTGTTTTGCTTCTGCAGGTACAGGGAAGCTTTAGCGTGTGCAAGGTACCATGAATACTCTTCAGTACCAGGAGATATTGGATGACAATGTGATGCAGTCCGTCACAAACCTGAGGCTTGGGAGACGTTGGACCTTTCAACAGGACAATGATCCCAAGCATACCTCCAAGTCCACTAGAGCATGGTTGCAGATTAAAGGCTGGAACATTTTGGAGTGGCCATCGCAGTCACCTGACTTAATCCGAGAGAACCTCTGGTGGGACTTAAAGAAAGCAGTTGCAGTGCGCAAGCCTAAGAATGTGACTGAACTGGAGGCTTGTGCCCATGACAAATGGGCGAAGATACCCGTAGATCGCTGCAAGACACTTGTGTCAAGCTATGCTTCACGTTTAAAAGCTGTTATAACTGTAAAAGGATGTTGTACTAAGTACTAAGATTGAATGTCACTTGGGGATTGAATAAAACTGATAATGATGTGAGCACAGAAAAGACATTTGTGGTTATTTCATTATAAATGTTATGTTATATTTGTCTGACCTACACGTGCCTCTTTGATTTAATTGTAAGCAAGATGACTGAATGATCAAAATCAATGTCAAACTGGCCAAAACACTCAATTTCAGTGGGGGTTGAATAATTTTGAACACAACTGTACATACTGCTGAGGCTGTCCTTGGCTCTGTGTTTTTCGCTGTGGGCTTAGCTAGGTACAATGCGCAAGTCACCTCTCTCAACAAACAGCCTAATGGTGACTGAGCATCTTGGGAGATGTAGTTCCCAAAACATCAGGGAGCCAAGGTTGCTGACCCCTGCTCTAGCTGATCGTGGGCAGCTAGGGGTTAACCCCCAAACTGACGTCATTGTGCCCATGCGCAATGAAGTCAGTGGGTTGGGGGAGATCCCGGAGGCCTAGCTGACATCCGACCTACGGGAGAGGACCACTATCTGGCACTGATTGGCGCCAAATCGCGATTCCAGCACCTATGGGGTTGCTCTGGCAGGGGAGGGGGAAATCAACTGAAACATAAGTCATCACAACCAGCAATGATGCGAAATCAATTTGGGAAACATTCAGAATTTTGCAATCAAACAATATAATTAGTATTCCTGAACCAAACAAAATGTTGCGATTATAGAAGATGGTAACCTGTTATCAAAGTAATATTTATTAAACGTGCTGCAATATCCACCAATCTGACATACTTTGGATAGAAATTTCATGTCAGAAGAACCAGGTTTATGAATTCAAAGCTCCTGGATGAGTTAAGCGACCCTAGAGATATTTGCGCAGTCTACACGTGTCATATCTATTCATAAATAGATCTAAAAGCATCACAGTAATAACGTTCTCCAGTATAAAGGCTGAGAGTAGACTCTGGGTAATAATGCTGTGTCTGTTGCCAGGTTTCCCTCACAGGGGCAGCCAGACAACGGTTATGACTCAGCAACAGTCACTAGACTGAGTAGGGAGAGAATAACCTCACAGCAACACTAAGGGAGTTAAGCACCAAGCGCCGTGTACACACTCTGTGCTACTAGTACAAACTTCTGCTATACAAAACAGGGAGATTAAAAACAACAAAATGAAGTTTTATCAAACAATAGAGGTAGAGTTGCTCTTCTGTAAAAAGCATAAACTGCTGCTATTCTCAGCCCCGATGTTTGGGGATTTTAAAATGGTGATCTCCATGGATCTTCTACCCAAATGTCAGGGACAATAATGATAATTACTACCCTTCAAAAGAAATCCAGGACGTGTTACACACATGGATCAGGTTGGCATTGGCTCTTAGAAGTATGGATTATTCTACGTAAACATGTATATAAACGTTTTGTTCAAGTGCGATATAGAATTTGTTACTGTAATTGTTGCCAGTGGTCTGGACAAGATTGGTCCTAGCTGCTCACTTCAACCACCACCTGACTGACACGTGTACGTGCCTACAGCTGCAGGGCTGGCTCTACTGTTTGTGGGGCCAGGTGTAAGGTAAAATGCGGGGCCACGTTATAATCTTTTCAGAAACAAACATACTTATAATGTACATACAAATATAGCAAAGGGATAAAATATAGGAAATAGGGCTGCAACGATTATTTTCATAAATCGATGAGTTGGCCAATTATTTTTTTCAATTAAATGATTCACATAAAAAAAATTTGTAGTCCACACAGCTTTATCACGGTAAGGCCTCATTCACACTGGTACGTGCGTATTGTACAGTATAAAACAAACAGCTGCATATGGAGTCGTATATATGCGTAGCGTAAACGTGCAAAAACATAATTGAACTGAGATGCGTCGGGGCAGCGTATTTGTGTTTTTTACGTGCATACGCGTGTTTAGGCGTACATTACTAAAGTTAACCCCCCTGAGGTATTCCCGAGTGTGGGTCGGGGGTTAACTTTCAGTGCTGAAAGTGGCAACCCCGAGCCACACTCGGCTGCATACATTACCTGGCCCTGCGCTCCCTCGCTGATCTCCGCTGTCTCCTCCAGAGAACGCAGCATTTTGTTTCCTGGTTCCCTTCTCACGAGGAGTGAATCAGGAAGTATGAGGTCGCAATCGCCGGAGGAGACTGCAGGGGTCAGCGAGTGAGCGCAGGTAACGTATGCAGCCGAGTGTGGCTCGGGGTTACCGCTTTCAGCACTGAAAGTTAACCCCAAGCCACACTCTATACCAGGGGGCCAAAACGCCAGGGAGGTTAAAAAAAATAAAAATAACTTAATTACACGCGTATGTGTGGGCACATCCGCAAAAAAAAAACAACAACAAAAAACACGCGCATCAGTGTGAAGGAGGCCTAAGAACATAAAGTGGACATGGTGTGTAGTGTCACTTTAAAAGTATTTCATGCACAAACTGAGTGGTGGGAGGGTCCGGAGTTGGGAGAGTGAGAGGGAGTGAGTTTGGGCAAGAGACAAAAAAAACCACACACGATTTCTAGGACAGAATTCCTCAGTCTTATGTGTCATCAGATAGGAACATCTGAAACATCATCCACCAGGATGACCAAAAGCTTAAAAAGGCAGGACTGAAGAGTTTCTGCCAGGTCCTCATTTTGTTGTTTTAAAAAGGACAATACCACTTACATAAGCTGCAATTACATTACTTGTGCATTACAAATGAAACCACTTTATTAAACACATGCTGCCATATATTTTTCTGTGTTTGAAGTAATTGCATGGGGAAAAAAAAGTCTATCTCCTGTTTCCATTCTGTGGATTTTCCCATGATGCAACGTTTTAAAAATGTAAAAACGTTTTCCTTTAAAGAGGTAGTGCAGCTTCTACAGTATCTAACAGTCAACAAGGTGGAGTAAATGTTTAGATATGGCTGTAGGAAATGTATTGTGTTGTGTTGGCTACATGAGAAGAGACACAGAGTTTTAGGCTAGGGTCAGACGAACGCATTTTCACGTTGTCTGTGAAAAAGTGCGTTCGAACAAATGGACGTATTTTTTCACGGAGTACGCGATAACGGTCATACGATGCGCATTTTTCGTCCGTGATTTTGTACGGATCATCAATAAAACACTTTGTGCATCTGGACGTTATGTTGGCTGGACATTAGTAGCGTCTGACATCTCCTAATCACGCACACACGCCGCTAGCGGACGCAGCGCACTCTGTACATCTGTACTAGCGGTTTTACGTTCTCGAAAAAATGCGTTCATTTTCCACTTGCGTTGCGCAGCCGGACTTTCGTGCGACCGTACATCGTATATTGGCCGTCATTGCCCGTCATTTGCTGCTAGTGCGGCCGTGATTAAGTGCGCCTGCACGCGCGTTCGCACTGCCTCAGTCTGACCCTAGCCTAAAAGACTCTAATCTATCAGGAATGTGCCGTCAGGGGCGGCAGGTGAGCCTCACCTGCCATTAAGTGCTGCAGCCAAACTCACCTGCTCTGTCCGTCTTCTCCGTGCACCGCACATTATTATTTTCTTTTATCCAGACAGAGCCAACGCAAATCGCATAGGATGCCAAGAAGTGTGCAGCGTGGTGCGTCTGTTCAATGAACAGACATCTGAGCACTGCCCACTTCCTGAACATTGCTCTCCCAGTACCTCAGAGGCACTGGGAGAGCAATGGTATGGCTTTATCCAATAGGAAAGTGCCATTGGTCCAAGCCATTCAAAAAACACCTGCATGGAAGGCAGGTCTACCATGCATTGATTGGCGCAGGACAGTCATGTGACAGTCCTGTCTCGCACAATCAGTGGGCGTGGAGCTGTGGTCGAGTGTGGGCTCAGTGTGACACTAGGCTGCCTGGAGGACGACGCAGAGATCCTGGGGAGCACTGAGAGCAGCCAGGTCGTGGGGAGCACTAAACAGCCAGTTCCTGGGGATCACTGAGAGCAGTCAGATCCTGGGGAGCACCGAACCTACGTAACCTGTGTATATCATAATCTGGCTCTGATACTAGCCAGTGCCTCACCAGCCACTGACCTCACCGCACGTCCCTGTAATTTACCCCCTGCTGATGTCCTTTGAATACATCCCAAACACTACAAATGAGGCAAGTCGGTTTCCTTGACGTCAGACCCATAGAGCCAATTCTGTGATCAAAGCCACACAGTAAGGAGCAACTGATGTAAATATTGTGGAGGGGGGCAGTTTACAACACAAAATATCACAAAAGTAAGATATCAAGCAACATAAAACAAGAACATTTCTTTTTTTGATGGTCGTATCCCTTTAATTAAAATAGTGGAAATAGATTTTAGCTTTCAAAGTTTATTTAAAAAAAATAAAAAAATGCAGCTACAATGATTGTGTATCCGGTGTAGACAACAGTCTTCTTACTCATCTGTACCTTTGAACTCTGACTAAGATTAAAGCTGCTCACTGTGGAAGAGGTAGGCTGATGGTGATAAGGATTACAGGGGATAAAAAAAGTTAACAAATTAACAAATCACCACATATTGACACATCCTGACTGTGTGGGAGTGCAGTATAGGGCACTCCAAAAGTAGGTATATACTAACTAGATTGAGAGCACATGAAGCTGAACTTTTTCTTTTCCCCACTTTTCTTTACTTTTGACTGCAACAAGTTACACAAATCACATGCTTTACATTTCATTCAGAAACTGATATTTCACTTACATTAACTTAAAAGATCTGTCAGATTTATTTCCTATTCCTTATTAATGTCAAACACAGCATTCAACATTAACAAGAGAGCTTGATAATATAAAAATTATGGCATTGCATGTACTTAAGAAAAAAAAAAAGCATATATTATTATCAACCCCATAGGGACCAATGACATACCAGGTACGTCCTGAAAAAAATGTATCGGTAGAGGTAACGGGGCATTTGCACAAGTACCAAGTACTCATGCAAGTTCCGGTATCAGCATTGATTAGGTATGCACCGATACTAGTATCGGTATCAGTGCCGATACTGCCATTTGCACGAGTACTTGTTACTCGTGAAAATGCCCCGATACCTCCCCCCGATACCGGAAGCAAGCACTGGGCCAGCTTGCCAGTATCCGCGGGGATGTGGAAGCTGGCCGAATGCATTAGAAGCATTTGGCCAGCGTTCCCCTCCGGCGGGCCGCGTTACCGAGCAGCTGTGGAGGCTGTGACATTGCCTCCAGCAGAGATCTCAGCCTGCGATGGGAACTTTGAAGCAGAACGTCGCGATCGGATGGAGGTGACTGCGGGAGCACATCGAGGGAATGCAGGGACAGGTATGCGTCAGCCCTTTTGTGGCTCGGGGTTACCGTTTTCAGCACTGAAATTTAACCCTGAGCCACACTCAGGAATACCGCCAGGGAGGTTAATGAACTCTGCTTAATCAGGTGTACTATTTAAGTACAGTAATCCCCCGGTCATTCGCGGTTCCGCGTCCGCGGACTCAGTGGTTCACGGATTTTTTCCGCTTACCACATGGTAGTAGCATCCCGGCAGAGAAGCTGCTCCTGTGCGTCTCCGGGCGCACGATCGTGGCCAGGGCATTCCCTTCTCTCGGCATCGTTACGAGAGAGGAGATGCCGAGGCTCCTGGATCCACGGACCATGCTTGTGGGGGTACACAGGAGTCTCGGTATCTCCTCTCTCTGAACGATGCCGAGAGAGGAGAATGCCCTGGACGTGATCTTGAGTCTGGAGATGCACAGGAGCAGCCATTCTGCCAGGAGGACGGCGGCTCCTGGGTCCTAACGCCACATGGCTGTGCTTTTTATAGCACAGCCACAATTTGCAGTTTTTCAAAATTTCGGGGGATTACTGTATACTTCTTTCTATTCGAAAATCATAAATAATGGTCCAAAACCTGTAGTACAAACAGTTGGTTTTTTGACATAAGACATACAGACCATGTGCCCAAACCATTAATAAATGTGTTTGCCAAGTAACCATGGTGTCACTGCTGGACAAACAGAGAACCAAAGAAACCAGAACTAATTTAGACATATCTTTAAGAACAAACACTACTATCATCAAGTATGTCAGACACAAAAACCCAAATAGCTTTCAAAACAACCGACTACCACTGATGCATTTAAGGAACATTCCATTGTAGTTCTCTAGTTGTTATAGCATCGTGTTTTTTTTTTTTTTTATCCACGGTTTCAGGGTACAATTATAAACTAAAAGGAAAACCACACAACCAAGAATAAAATCAAGGGGATAGATAATGGCTAAATCACAGTAGTTATTATTCACCTACTACTGAGTGTAACTGAAATCCTCAAGTTGCTTACAACTGTAAAAGTAATAATCACCATTGTCGCAGTTCCACTAAACTTCAGCTATCCATAGAAGCAAAATTCAACATTGGCAGGTGAAGTTGATGTAAACAATGGCGTAACCATTATTCCTCTATAGCTTTACAGACTATTTTTTGCAACACTGTGAATGTATTTTGTCCATTTTAGAATGGTGATGTCCATTAAACGCCAATGAAAACCAACGTTTGACAACTAGGCAAAAACACTGAAGGAACGATGGAATACAGCCCTTAGTGTCTGTTACACAGAGGCGTATTTAGGCTAGGCGCTGGCTTACGAATTACAGATTCTGATTTCTAACAATAATTATTATTATTTATAGCCTTTTTATGGCTTTGCAGCCAAGTTATAAACAAACACATCTCAATAAATTGGAATGGTAAAGGTAAGGACATTAGGAAAAACACATGACCCCCCACCTTAGGCCAAGACCATGATGGCCTATGCAAGTATACACTCCTGTGTTACTCAGATGTGTGTTATTTTGTGTATAGTCTTGTTAAGCTTCATTAACGATTATAAATACACATTTATTGCTTTTATGTACACTTTTCAGACTCTAGGCTCTTGTTTAAAGGGTTCCTGTGCCAGTACAAATATTAATAGGTTAAGCAGATGGAAGCAAGATGTAGGCCTTCGTGTTCCTAAATAATTAGGTTTCATAAAGAAGCCTTCTTTAATTAATTTATCAATCTCAAAATGATTCATTTTGACAGGTATGAGGCTTATTAAACACATATGTAGGCAAACAGCAAAAAAACGACGCTCACTGACATAGGGGGCTATTTACTTATCGGTGCAATGATGTCTATCATGAGTCCCCAGTACATCTGAATGTGAGAAGAGGAACACTGAAAAGCCCAAATGTAGTTTTCCACTTGATTATAGTTTTGTTCTGGAAATGTACACGATATACATGTAGGTTAAGGAATGTAAAATGTGTTGTCTCATACGGTTTATTTTAGCCGCTTATGCCTCTATACCATTAATACTTTTGTTTGCTTTGTCTTTGAAATTTTAGCTAGAATCGAAAATCTTATTTCTATATTATGTTGGGCAAAAAGAAAGTATTCAGTGTACTAAAATACATGAATAAGACAACAGAAAGCACACACACAAATAAATGGACATTTTAGGCCACTGTCTCCATGCATTGCAAACCAGAGGTACGATCATTTCAACACTTCTAAGGCTGGGGTCAGACCAGCGCACTTTTAACGTGCGTTCTGGCGCACATAATTACGGCCGCACTAGCAGCAGATGACAGGCAATGACGGCCAATATATGATGTACGGCCGCACAAAAGTCCGGCCGTGCAACGCAAGTGGAATTTGAACGCATTTTTCTGAGAACGCTGAACCGCTAGTACTGACGTACTGAGTGCGCAGCTGCGGCATAGCGGCGTGTGTGCGAGATTAGGAGATGTCAGACGCTGCTAATGTCCAGCCTACATAACGTCCAGACGAAAAAAGAGTTTTATTGACGATCCGTACAAAATCACGCCCGAAAATGCGCGTCGTCTGACCGTTTTTGCGCATTCCGTGAAAAAATACGTCAATGCGTTCGGACGCACTTTTTCACGTTCGCGGGGAAAAATGCTTTCGTCTGACCCTAGCCTAAGCTGATAAGAACAGTGCACAGGCCATCACAAGTGTCGAATGCCAACTTTAAGAAGTATACTCAATCTACATTAACACAAAACACATACATACATGGTGTTATACATTTTTCCAAGAATGAAAACATTTTCTGAAATCTTCCGAGATTCAGGGGTTGGGAATTATTCATTCATGCAGACACTGAACACGCCAACGTTCTTGGCTTCTGCATGTTGAACATCTGGAATCATTTGCTGTCAGCTGTTTTGCAAGACATGTAACCAATCCATTTCTACATTCCTTTCTCGTATAAATCCCAACACAGAATGAAAAAATAAAAGAAACAATCCTCATTACTAAATCTTGCTGTGAGCAACGCACCCTGCGAAATTAATTCACCTCTATGCTTGATAAAGCGAATGCCTAGGATGCCAGTCCTACAGTCATCGGTGGCTGAATCAATGCCATTGCACATGGAAAACAATCCCAACATACAAAAATCTGCATCAGTGCCAACGTGAAATCACACAGGAGGAATTGCTACAATGATGGAGTAATTAGATAAGTGACACATGCGTCTCATCCAATAGATCAAAAGGATTTTCAGGTCCATGTCATTATGCTACACTCCATTATTGAGCACCAGCTATGCAGCTGATCATCATGTACCCAGGATGCCCATGAGGTTTGATAAAAAATATAAGCATGGTCAGGCAACAACCAAGCCCCTTCATCACAACATTATTTTACATGATATGGACACATTCCAGGATTTGAATATGACTAAACATTTTCCAGACATTTATAGGATTTATAAGCCTGTGTCCAGTGTAATACATTTGTGAATGCCCCACATAAGCATCTGAAAGAGGGTAGGAATAATAGTAACAGGTTATATTGCTTTGGCAAGCCACTTTGATTAGGACTGTTGGTGGATTGTGTAGCCCGCATGTCACCATAGTGGACTGTTTAAGCATACCATTCCAAAAATGGGACACCATATAATCAGCAGAACTGTACGCCCCCCCCCCCAATCCTATCCATCAGGGGTCAGCAACCTTGGCCCTCCAATTGTTGTGAAACTACCTACACTCCCATGAGGATCAGCCAACTTAATTAATAACTGACCATCAAGGGAGATATAGATCCAAAACATTTGACAGATCAATGTTACTGTCACCTCTATATACAAGTCTAGAGTGACAGATTGTGGGTACAACAAATGGTAACATTTCAATACATAGCTTAACTAAACATTGCATGCATTTACGTTTTGGGACAACACTCCGACTTAAGAGTGACACTTTTTATCATCTGTCAGTGAAGATTTGCTCAGCGATTGAACAGAAAACCTTCCAAACCACATAAGACAACTCAAATTGTGCACATATGTTTACTGTGGGGTCCCAATCTTTGGCCTCCAAGTACAAGGACTAAGAGTACTTCTCCATGGTGATATAATAAATTGTAAACACTGCACATTCCCATAATATGAGCATTTCTTGTACGATACACACACCACACATCTGCTTTAAACATGTTAGGAGGAAAGCTTTTATTAATATAAAGCAGAACAAGCAAGTTAACAATGGGATTATTTATTAAAAATTATATCAGCAACATGAGCAGAGATCATCATCAAAACTCTCTGCTAATTTTTTTTTACCAAAGTTTGTATCAAGTAAGTTCGTATACAACACAGTGGGAGGCTGATATTATATCCTTGAGTATCACAAAAGCTGAGAATCCTGAAACCATCCCCAAACTAAGGAATGCAACCAAAATTAAAATATGGTTCTGTGAAGCATAACATTCCAGTAGCGTTCTAGATTAGCTGAAGGTCAGCCTCATGGGAGATGTAGTTTCAAAACTTTGGGAGGACCAAGGTTGCTGACCCCTGGGTTAGGCTGACATGAGCAGGTAATTTAAATGCAGGTGGTGATGCTCTAAACGAGTCTTGTGCGTCTACAGGTCACCCAACACCAGACAGAATATGGGGTTATGATTGTCACCACTTCACAGGGACAGAACTTGTTATGAAGAACATACTTTCCCTGACCTAATATGATAGAGAAGACATGGGACATTGGCAGACATCTCTGTACTCGACGTGGGAACATCTAAACAGTGCGATAGTTGCTAGGAGAGCTATTCCCCTACCAACTTGTCCTCTACCAACAACTGCTGACACGATGGCTACAAAACAATAAACCATATTGAGGTCGATCTAAAATAAAGAATTTGCAGGATCTAAATTCAAAGCTGCAGGAAACCCCGTACGGTTACAAATCGCGCTGCTGAATATGGCGAGCAATGGGAATAAATAATAATCATCCCCAAAACTTTCCAGGTGCTGGTTGGTGGGCAACCGCAACAAACAAGTCCCCATCAGTAGACCACAGGGCAAAGGTTTCCCTTTAGTCACTTGGGTAATTTTTGCCATTATCTACATTCCGATACAAGGCACAAATCCTGAAAATGCAATTATTTCACATCATTGTTTAAAAGACGAAGCAGACTCAGCCGCAGCTGAACTTTAAGCAATCTAACCTGTTAAAGTTGGACGAGTACTGACCCACCATTACAAGATCCTTGATCACCATCGACAGGTTATCAGATCAATTCATTAGGATTATTTTGGATTCAGAAACCAATTCCTTACTTTTCAAAGGCAGCCCATGAATTTATAAAGTAGGGACTTTTGTCAGGAGACAAAGGAGGAGGCTAGCCGTGGGTGAATCACAGAATGATCAGTTATCTACTGGAGGAGAAGCATTCTATACAATTCTGAGGAGCGCACAGACAAAAGGAAGCCAAGGAAGGATGACTGCACAGCTCCTGCATTTAGCAATCACAGATAAAACAAAGGAGATCTAGAGGTACTTCTTGCAATGGGATTTATTAATCACATAACTGCTCTGGAAATTGCCATTGAAAAACCGAAAAGCAACGATTTAACATATAGTTCCTATACACTGAAAAGATCCTGTCATTATAACCATTCAGAAGATGACAGGGTGCGCCCTGGCACATAGTGAGTTACTGGTTGGCAGCATGTGTAAAACACTCCAGACATTGTACCTTTTTCTCATTGATGGCTCACAATAAACATCAAGCTTAGAAGTGCTGAACACAAAGAGACCTCACCTTGTGATCCTCAATATTAACCCCTTCTGAGCTGGAGGCATCAATAGCATCCTTCAAATGGAACCAACTGTAGCCACATCATAATCCTTGCCAACAAGGTTAATTTACGGAGAAAAATTACATTTGCTATTAATTATTACATACAAGGTTCCAAGATTATTCTGTAGTGCGTATAACGGGTGAAAAAATAAACAAGTAAATTCAATAGGATGTGTGTGACATGGGGACAACAGGAGATGAAGATCCAAGTCAAAAGACCTGACCAAAAATGCAAATACAAAGTGTTCTGGGTGAATTATTTAATCTGCAAGAACAATAAGAATAGAACAAAGAGCATGCAGCTAGACTGTCTGAAAAGTTTCTCTAAGGTTGAACTCGGGAAGTAAAAAAATCCAGGAAAGAGGGGTGGGCTGAGACAATACAAAAGAATACACATTTATCCTATAAAGAACAAAGAGAAAGAGCTGGAAAAAAAAAGACAACTCACCTTTCAGACAAAACATTGCCTGCCCGTTTTATGGAAAGCAGCGGTGTGCGTGAAGCTGTGTGAGTGTACAGCGCAGTGTTCCATACAGCTGTTTCACAGCCCTGCATTCAGCATGCACACACTAACACACAAAACCGTGGCACCCGTCCAACTCGTGCTGTGAAAGGAAGCTGCCATCCAATCCAATGTTATCCGAGCCAGTCATTTGGCCTGTAACCCCCAAGCTTTCCTCTCCAGCTGACTCCCCTCCATTCCAAAAATAATATCCAAGTAAAGTGAGGGGAAGAAACACGCTCTCCTGTCCCTCTCTGACCAGTCCCACCACCAGCCCATTTCCAATTGTTCTATCTTATCTGTCAGCATTTTTTCTACTGTTGTGTGCACAGGGTTTAGAGATGTCAATTGGGCGATGGCAGGGATGGTAAATTGCTCTTAATCCGAGTCAACCGTTTGTTGTGAAATCCTAACACAGCTCTTTGTGGATCAGGCTTTTTTGTTTTCTCGGTTCTGGAATGCCTGCTGGTTTGTTTTTTCCAGTACGCCGCTCTGCCTCCTCCCTTGCCCCAGCACATTTTTGTGGCATTCTGCTATTTTGTGAAGTTTCACATATCGTCGTATTCATAGGATTGTGAAAATACAAAAACACATCCTAACTTTTCTAATGGTCAAAGAGACACTTGCAGTTTAGGGACTGTTGCAGGAAGTGTGTCAAGAGATGACAATATTTACAAACGGTTTAAATGACTTCATCAGATTATTAGAGTCATTATAAGTAAATAGGATACATTATATTTACACCCAGCTATTTCGAACATTTACTACAAACTTTAGAGTCACTGCTGAGAGGTATATTACTACGCATTGTACAGCGCTGTGGCACTTGTTGGCGCTTTATTAATACTTGGAACTGTAACTATGCAGCGATTACCCAATTTATTCAAATCGATTTTGCAAAACATTTCCACATATACTCCTGTACTCGCCCAGAAAAAGAAGGGCCCCAAGACATAAGAGGAATAAAAAGATTTGGATGAGAAAGCAGGGGCTGAGCCTCCTAAAATCGGGCCACTAGGTAGATATAGTTTTGTTCACATATCCAGTCCTGCTGTGACACAACAGGCCATTTAAACCATGTCGGTGCACAAATATATAGAAATTAGCAGTGGAGAGACTTTGATAACTTTCCTATACAGCAGAAATATATATATATATATATATATATAGCAAGTGGCTTCCGCAATAATAAACATAACTAATTATAGCGTGGAGGCTTTTTATCTCACTTTTTGTCCTCCACCACAACCCTTGTAAGCACTGATTTACCCTATGGGTCCAAGCATCCACTGCAACTGGTCATCATGTCTAGCTCCTAGCTGAGGAGGGTCCAACAAACCCAAAACAGCACTGTCCTAGGAGTGGCTTTGACCAGTTGCATAAACTTCATCTCTGCTACAAAGCCACAGTGTGGCATAGCATTGATTTTAGGGTTCTGTGTAATAACAGACCCGGGATGCATAAAAGTGAGACAGATGTCATTTGCATATCCTACCCAGAATTCCTTGCCAAATATGGGGAATGTGGCACAGGAATTCTGGGATGCAATTCTTTGAATTGCTGTGATGTGCAAATGGCTTGTAGAAAAATAAACATGACTAATTATAGCGTGGAGGCTTTTTATCTCACTTTTTGTCCTCCACCACAACCCTTGTAAGCACTGATTTACCCTATGGGTCCAAGCATCCACTGCAACTGGTCATCATGTCTAGCTCCTAGCTGAGGAGGGTCCAACAAACCCAAAACAGCACTGTCCTAGGAGTGGCTTTGACCAGTTGCATAAACTTCATCTCTGCTACAAAGCCACAGTGTGGCATAGCATTGATTTTAGGGTTCTGTGTAATAACAGACCCGGGATGCATAAAAGTGAGACAGATGTCATTTGCATATCCTACCCAGAATTCCTTGCCAAATATGGGGAATGTGGCACAGGAATTCTGGGATGCAATTCTTTGAATTGCTGTGATGTGCAAATGGCTTGTAGAAAAATAAACATGACTAATTATAGCGTGGAGGCTTTTTATCTCACTTTTTGTCCTCCACCACAACCCTTGTAAGCACGTATATATTATATAAATATATAAATGGTTCCACTGCTAATAATACTTTATCGGAGGGAGCAAGTAATTCAAAATGAGGTCACATCAAAAGTTATATCCTATACTGAAACCAGCAATAGTGAAGTTGACCTACTGATCTGTTCTTTTCCTTGAAAGAGATACTTCTGACTGTCAGAAATTAGTGTTCAGTGATGAATATAAATGTGTCCATTATAGCACAGTGGGTCTAGGGATACATGAGGGCAGGGATGACAGGTCTTCAGCTATGAATGAACTATAAGGCTGAGCGTCCACTGGCACCGTATTTGTGCGATGGTGCGATCATCCGTCATCGTGCGTCGACGTCCGTCCGATCCAACTACAGTTGTGTTCAAAATTATTCAACCCCCAATGCTGTAAAGGGTTTTAGGGAATTTAGTGTACATTTGTAATTGCATTCAGAATGAAATCCTACAAGGACTTTTTAAAGAACCATAAGCAACTAAAATGACATCAATTGGTTTTGTAATACAGTAGTAAAGGTTTCTTTTGTGAATTCTTCATTGACACAATTATTCAACCCCTTAAAGACTACCACTCTGAAGAACAGAGGTTCATGCAAGTGTTTTCAATCAGGTATTGAAAACACCTGTGGATGTCACGGAGCAGCAATAAAGCATAATAAGCACCAATTAGGCAGCTTTAAAATGACTGATACTCAGCTCCTTCTAGACATTTACTGGTGTGGTTACAAACATGGTGAAGTCAAGAGAATGGTCCAGGAAGACAAGAGAAGAGGTGATTACTCTTCACAGGAAGGGCAATGGCTATAAGAAGATTGCAAAGATGTTAAACATACCAAGAGAGACCATAGGAAGCATCATTCGCAAATTCAAGGCAAAGGGCACGGTTGAAACGCTACCTGGTCATGGCAGAAAGAAGATGCTGACTTCGACTGCTGTGTGCTACCTGAAGCGTAGAGTGGAGAAAAGTCCCCGTGTGACTGCTGAGGAACGGAGAAAAGATTTGTCAGATGTGGGTACTGAAGTTTCAGCTCAGACAATACGGCGCACACTGCATAATGAAGGCCTCCATGCCAGAACTCCCAGGCGCACCCCCTTGCTGTCTCCAAAGAATAAGAAGAGTCTGCTGCAGTATACCAAAAGTCATGTGGACAAACCACAGAAGTTTTGGGATAGTGTTCTGTGGACTGATGAAACAAAATTAGAACTGTTTGGGCCCATGGATCAACGCTATGTTTGGAGGAGGAAGAACAAGGCCTGTGAAGAAAAGAACACCTTGCCTACTGTGAAGCATGGCGGGGGGTCAATCATGCTTTGGGGCTGTTTTGCTTCTGCAGGTACAGGGAAGCTTCAGCGTGTGCAAGGTACCGTGAATTCGCTTCAGTACCACTAGATATTGGATTACAATGTGATGCAGTCCGTCACAAACCTGAGGCTTGGGAGACGTTGGACCTTTCAACAGGACAATGATCCCAAACATACCTCCAAGTCCACTAGAGCATGGTTGCAGATTAAAGGCTGGAACATTTTGGAGTGGCCATCGCAGTCACCTGACTTAAATCCGATTGAGAATCTCTGGTGGGACTTAAAGAAAGCAGTTGCAGTGCGCAAGCCTAAGAATGTGACTGAACTGGAGGCTTTTGCCCATGACGAATGGGCGAAGACACCCGTAGATCGCTGCAAGACACTTGTGTCAAGCTATGCTTCACGTTTAAAAGCTGTTATAACTGTAAAAGGATGTTGTACTAAGTACTAAGATTGAATGTCACTTGGGGGTTGAATAAAACTGATAATGATGTGAGCACAGAAAAGACATTTGTGGTTATTTCATTATAAATGTTATGTTATATTTGTCTGACCTACACGTGCCTCTTTGATTTAATTGTAACAAGATGACCGAATGATCAAAATCAATGTCAAACTGGCCAAAACACTCAATTTCAGTGGGGGTTGAATAATTTTGAACACAACTGTATATGCAGGTGAATTGAACCAGCGTCCACTGCGTCCGACGGCAGACGTCCGTCTTCCTGCGACGGGTAACAACGGCATCAGATGTGCGATCAGCATCAAATCACTCGTTTGCATCGCATGTATTTCAGCAGATCAGAGAAGGTGGATGTGGAGAAACTGATCAGGGGAGTTAGAAATAGTTTATTTTAAATGCTTTTATATCAGGGATCTCAAACTCTGGTCCCCCAGATGTTTCTGAACTACACCTCCCATTAATCTCTGGCCATTTATTGCATTCAAAGAATTCTGGGATTTGTAGGCAATATACATCTTTGGGGCCAGAGTTTGAGATCCCTGATTTTATATGTATGTGAGATGTGTGGGACTAGCCCTGTTTGTGTAGGGGTGAGGGGTAGGGCAGGGAAGGCTCCTTGGTTGATTATAAGCTCTTGGGTCCTCTCTGCTACTGTTCTGTGTGTACTTGTATGTATATTTGTATTCTGTCTCACCCATTGTCCCACAAAGGACTGCAGTGTTTAAAAAAGCAGAATGAACTGTGTTTTATATGTAAAACCAGTTCATCCTGGTTTTGGCAGCCTCTGCACTCCACCTCTTCAGAAACCTGATCTATCCCATCGTCCGACGGATCGCTTGCAGTGGACGACCCTCGTCGCACGTATGACCAGTGGTGTATTTAGGTTTTGTGCTGCCCTAGGCCTGACTAAACTCGTGCACCCCCTAATTTAAATTTGAGGCACCCCTTCCTCTCAAGGACACACCTCTTTCTGGTTAATCTCCACCCTTCCTCTTTAAGCTCCACCTTTTCCTCTTAGAGCTCCGCCTTTTCCTCTCTTTATATTACAAGTAGGCACTTGGTATCCACTTTTATATTTTGTATACCATTTCAAATGTATCTATTGAGATAAATAAAACTAGGGATGCACCGATACCACTTTAAGACCGAGTACGAGTACAGATACTTTTGTTCAAGTACTCACCGATACTTTTATTTTATGTCATGTGACGCTTTCCAATAAGAACAGACCTCCTATAAAGCCCCCAGGTCTCATGGATTTGCCCCAGCTCATGGATATCCTGACCCCAGCTCATGGATAATTGCCCCCCAGCTCATGGATAATTGCCCCCCCAGCTCATGGATAATTGCCCCCCTGCTCATGGATATGCCTCCCTGCTCATGGATATGCCCCCCTGCTCATGGATATGCCCCCCTGCTCATGGATATGCCCCCCCAGCTCATGGATATGCCCCCCCAGCTCATGGATATGCCCCCCCAGCTCATGGATATGCCCCCCCAGCTCATGGATATGCCCCCCTTGCTCATGGATATGCCCCCCTTGCTCATGGATATGCCCCCCACTCTCCGTTCATACTTACCTTCCTTCAGCGCCGCCGGTAAAGTCTTCGCGCGCGCGCGCTCCTTGGAAGGACCCCAGCCGCGACCACGTGGGACCATGTGATCGCGGCTGGGGTCCTTCCAACGAGCGCGCGCGCGCGCGGGAACTTTCCCGGCGTCGCTGAAGGAAGGTAACTATGACCGGAGAGCAGCTGCAGGGCCTGTCTGAATGCTCTATCTGCATTCGGACAGGCCCTGCAGCTGCTCACTTTGTTTAATACTTCCCTTCCTTCAGCGACGCCGGGAAAGTTTCCGCGCGCGCGCTCGTTGGAAGGACCCCAGCCGCGATCACATGGTCCCACGTGGTCGCGGCTGGGGTCCTTCCAAGGAGCGCGCGCGAAGACTTTCCCGGCGTCGCTGAAGGAAGGTAAGTATTAAACAAAGTTAGGTGAGCAGCTGCAGGGCCTGTCCGAATGCCGATAGAGCATTCGGACAGCCGCCGCAGCCCCTAGGATACCGGCAAGCCGGCTCAATGCCGGCTTCCGGTATCGGAAAAAATATCAGGGGTACTGCACGAGTACCAAGTACTCCTGCAGTACCCGGTATCGGCACCGATATCGATACTGGTATCGGTATCGGTGCAACCCTAAATAAAACTATGAAATGTTTAAATTCAAGCATTTTTACAAAGAACAGCCACGCATGTCAAGTATACTGGATCACAGCCGCTCTAATTGGTTGAACAATAAAATCCACAGAAACGTGCATTGCATATGAGCGTATCACAGAGCTGCACAGCAATAAAACTCACAGTAATGTGCAGTGTGTATGAGCGTATCCCAGAGCTCCAGGGCAATAAAACTCACAGTACTATGCAGTGTGTATCACAGAATCCACAGCAATAAACGTCCCAGCAATGCAATGTTTGGTGTGTGTCAGCGTATCAGAATCCACAGCAATAAAACTCCCAGTAATGCAATGTGCGGGTCAGCGTATCAGAAGAACCACAGCAATAAAACTCCCAGCAATGCAATGTGCGGTGTGTGTCAGCGTATCAGAATCCACTGCAATAAAACTCCCAGCAAACCGAGTGTATATGAACACACAGCAATAATTTATTCTACATTTACCGGCCTCCGTCCGCGGTAGGGCTGTGTACAGAGTCAGCAGGGACTGTGTACAGACTCAGCAGGAGGTCCCTCCAGGCCACGTTAGGATCGCGGCTGTGCCTGTGCGTGGAGCCATCTTGTCAGCAGTGGGGTGCCACTGCCAGAGGGTGCACCGTGGCTTTGATTCCCTTCCCGGTGGGTGTTCCGTCCAGAATAGAGTGACAGTCCATGTTAACGAAAGGGTGGGCAGCTGCATGCGTGCGTGCGTGTCACGTGGTTCAGCCAGTCAGGTTTGTACTGAGACTCCGTACCACCTGACTGGCCGGACCGAGTGTGACCTGCACGCACGCAGCCTCACCAGGAGCCAGGCAGCTCAATGACAAATTTCTATCACTGCAGTGCTGGTTAAGGAAAGGTCCACTTTAAACAGCAGTAAGCAGACAGGGCTTCATATTCTGCTGATACACCCCCCCCCTTTACCTGCCGTTTACGGTCATCTTCTCTCTCTGCACACAAATCACATTCCCCTCCCCTCTCCTAGAGCTGCTGCGGGGCAGGGGAGGAGCTATGGAGGGAGGAGAGGGGGATTTTTATTCTATTCGATTTTATTCCATATGCAAACGCCCTGCTCCGCTGCTCGTTGTTTGAGAACACAGCTCAAAGCTGACACAGTGACAGTGACACCTCCTAGTACCCCCTAATGACACCCCAATAATCACTGGTACCTGGTGCGGCCCGCCCTCCGCCACTCCTCTAAGTACACCACTGCTCTGGTGATATGCTCACACACAAGTTTGGCAAACTGCCAGCAAGTACGGTGCTGTTTGAAGGCATTGCAAATCCCCATAGAGAAGTAATGGTTAATCTATTCAGAGAACACCAAACAGCAGAGAAATGGCAGTGAAATGCCCTGATGTTCGGTGGTTTCAATCAGCAGGTTTATTCAGGCGAACCCCATAGGTTTCAATGTTAAAAATATTCCCGTTTTTATGCAATATCTAATAAACCATTTATTATTTTAATCTGCAGTAAAAAGTCTTTATTGATTTATCAATTTTTTATTTTTTTTTAGTACCTTTTAGTAATTTTTCAGATTTTTTTGGCAAAATTAACCCCCCCGCTTTTTTTTTTAATAGCGGTTCTTTTTTCTGTAACAGAACTTTTTATTATCAACAATAGGATCTTATATGTAAATTCCAGACATTTTCGTTCAGTAGTTCTTTTGAAAACAGCACGCCATGGGTTTGCGGTGGCAGCATACAGCGGCCGACTCCATGCACTTTGGGGACCCTGCGGTGAATGGTGAATTCACTTCAGGGTGGAGAAATTTTATTCCCCGAAATGCAGGGAACTACAGAACTCCAAAATGTTGGCGTCATTTCGGTGCTCTGTGAGTAACCCATTTAGTGGTGAGGTTTTTTGTTGCCCCCTGGAAAGTGAAAGCCTAGGCCTTGCCTACCCAGGACATACTTGAAAATTAGTGACATCTCAATGTATCCTTCCTGGTAAAATAATTTGCAAAAGTAAAAAAAAATATTTTTTTTTTTTTTTTTTTGGAGTGGGGCCACCCGGCGGGCCCCCGCCCCCTGGAAAGTGCCGCCCTAGGCCTAGGCCTTGTTGGCCTAGGCCAAAATACACCAGTGCGTACGACGTCGCACTTAGTCGGATGAACGCATCGGTCGTCCGACTACGGTGCCAGTGGACGCTCAGCCTAAGACTCCGTTCACACTGTGCGATTTGAAAGTCGCGCGATTTTCATATTCGCAACATGGTGCGATAATGTCGCGCGACATCGCTGTTTTGTGCGATTTTTGCAAAGCACCAATACAAATCGCAAAATCGCAGATAGCAAATTGCAAAAAAAGGGACATGTACCAGCGACATGCGACATGGCACGGCAAGATGTGAACAGCTCCATTGAAATGCATTGGAGAAGCTACATAGTGCGACGTTGCGGCAAAATCTGCGCGATAAATCGCACAGTGTGAACGGGGCCTCACTCCCAGCCTTTTCAACAAGCCAGTCCCAAGAGAGAAGAAACAAACCCAGAAGAATTGAGCTTGAAAGGCTGGGCACAATATAAGTCCCCGATTTCAAGTGTTATTATGTGACTTTATCGTCATTTCTACTACACCTAACGGGTACCCTCTGAACGTTTATTATCTTGTCAATCAACTCATCAAAAATGTATTTTGAAAAAAAATACTTTGTTATGTATTGGGAGGATTTTAAATTTAACAAGAAATTTCAAGAATTTCTCTAGTGTGTATTTCTATATTGCAAATAAATATGCTGCAATGCCAGCAAAGTTTTTTTTACCGAGAAGGATACATTGCGATTTCTCGTTTTCAAGTATATCCTGGTCTATGTAAAGCATATAGTATTTTTTAATGGTCATGTAGCAACAAATATTTAAAAAACCTCAAAGAGGTATTACAAACCAAGTCAAGTAAACTAGAATAAGATTATGAAAAGACAAAAAATAAAAATTGACATTCTGCATTGAAGCTTCCTCATTAAATATCCAGCGGGATGTGTATATATTACAATGCTACTTCTAGACGGATAAGGCTAGGGTCAGAGTGGGGCAGTCGGAACGCGCGTGCAGGCGCACTAAATCACGGCGGCAGTAGCAGCACATAACGGCCAATGACGGCCAATATACGCAGTACGTGCGTACAAAAGTGCGCCGACACCACGCAACCGGCAAATGAACGCATTTTTATCAGAACGTGAAACCGCTGCTACTGACGTACAGAGTGCGCTGCGGCCGCATGGCAGCGTGTGTGCGTGATTAGGAGATGTCAGACGCTGCTAGTGTGCGGCCAACATAACGTTCAAACAGCCGGATTTCCCTAGACTTCTTTTTACCCCACCGTCATGAAATACGTCCAGAATTGCGCATCGTCTGACCACTTAAGCGTATTCCGTGAAAAAATGCGTGCGCACGCATCGACGTACATTTTGACGGTGGCTGCAGAAAATGCGCTCATCTGTCCCTAGCCTGAGTACTGCATTGTAGTAGGGTCTTTTTTTTTTATATAGGTTTTACCAAAGCTGTTCTGCCTATAAAAGTCGTCATGGGGGGGGGGGGGATATATATCAATGACACAAATAGCACAGTAAGGAGTTTGTATTTAATGTATGTGCGCACACATATTAAAAAAAAAAATATATATTTTTTATGTAAGACAAATCAAAAATTTTTGGTTCTGCCAATTAGAAAACACTTTCTGCCCTGTATTATTTCACCAGTCTAAATGTTATACTTTGAACAAAACACATTGACTTGGTTGCCATGACCGTTCTTGGCTCAAAACCACAGGTACAATATTAACTTCATTCATGTCTGCCCGGCAGGCATCAATGGTTGATAACAATGACTTTTTACTAAGCCGAGAACAGGGCACCAGAAGGAAACTCAATACTATGTTTATTACTGACTGTAGAGAGCACCTGCTACACACTTGTCCCTCCATCTGCCCAAAATAGGAACCAGTTTATAATGAATTTTTTTTTTTCCTTTTCGGCAGGGCACGATACAGACCTGTGCTAAGGTAATATGTAATGGTTTGTATTACCAATGAAGTCACCACTGCTTAAATGTCAGCAGCATCATACCTGCCAGCTGTCCATGAATTGTCACGGCAGTCTCCAATATGTCCTGGGTTTCCTTGCTGTTTCAATATCATCATCAGTTCCAGGGCATTATGCACATAAAAGCTACCAAGCGGTGCTCAGTAAAGGAGCTGTGATGCAGGTCTTCCTATCATTATCACCTGGGTCTCACCACATACCAGGTTCTTCCTTGTCAATGTTGCCAGGTATATTGCTGTTAGAACTTGAGCCATGAATTGTCCTCCGGTGTGAGAATTTGCTGCACAGTGCCAGCATGTGGAGTGTATGTTACAGGGCAGTGATAAGATGTTACAGCAAAGGAACCATGTATATATGCCGTGAGGTTGCAAATCACTGCTTTATACAACATTGGGTGTCACACTGCACCACATACCATATATTTAGGGGTTGATCCATCCAAAAGGGATATCTTGTAGTGTTTAATTGCACCCTACCTACCACCTACCAAATGAATTAAAAGTTTCTTTACAACTCTCCATATTTTATTCTCCTTTTTAGGTGGAAACTGCACTTTTACAATGTTTCTCTTACTAAAATGATCTCAATACCATGCCCTCTCCTTCTTAACACTTACCCAAGTGGCAGAAGTTCTCACACCATGCTGAGCACACAGGCAACAGGCCACTGAAGACTCTAGCCACCACGATCAAATTATTAACATTAATTGGCCATGGTGTGCCAAGTAAACTCCCACCTGCTCTCCTGCGGCTGTCCTGGCAGCCTGTGATAGAAGAAATCATCTGCTTTGGCAGCCTATGTCTGGAAGGCTTTCAGTTCAGATTGGACAGGCTTCTGGTGTTACGATCAGAACAACAGTACGTGCAGAGTGGATTGGCCATTCCCTATCGATGTATTTGCTTTGAAAGGCATCGGATTGGCTAAGCAGGCAAGAAAACATCTACTGCAGGAAGCGGAGAAGCCATTATGATTTCTGATGGATAAGTGCTGCTGGACACAATGCTGTTTCAGAGAAGTTAATCACTTTAAGCTAAAGAATAGCCACGGAGTTGACTAGGGTAGGTGTCAGGGTGGAATATTATTTAGAGGGGAGAAAACAGAAAAACTCCTTAGCCCATAGGCAGCCAACCCCCTGTTTTGTGAGGGGCCTGGATGACCACCAAAGCATCTGGCCAATGTATTAACCCCTTAGTGACCGGGCGGTTTTACACAAATCCGTCCTTTAGTGACCGCTGCTGTTTTTACGTTTCTGCGCTGTTGGTGTTTAGGTCAAATTTTCCTCTTACTCGTTTATTCAACCCACACATATTATACACCCTTTTTCCCGCCATTAAATGGACTTTCTAGAAATACCATTATTTCCATCATATCGAATAATTTACTATAAAAAAAAATATGAAATATGATGAAAAAAATGGTAAAAACACACTTTTTCGTAATTTAATCCCCAAAATCTACAACCACCAAAAAAGACCCCGGCTAAATAGGTTCAAAATTTTGTCCCGAGACTAGAAATACCCAATTTTTACATGTTTTTGCTTTTTAACTCCTTCACTGCCGAGCCAGTTCACCTGTGTGCGCTGCGCTCATTCTTACCATTTTGTGCTAATTATTTTGAGATGACAGCCTAAGTCCTATTTAATTAAACCGCCCGACAAAATTTTTTTTTTAAAAAAAACTTTTATTAAATTTTTGTATTTATTTTTTTAAACCAAACCTGGTCATGTTTGGTATGATTGGAAAGGCCATGATCTGGCCTTTCAAATGATGTCAAATATGACCATCTAGCTGCCATGGGTCAGGAGATAGGGGGATCCTTAGGATCCCCTTATCTCTACATGTCAGCTAGATGGGTAACTGGCCCACTGACATCCTCACACATATGGTGAGGTTGTCAGTGGGTGGGGGGGACCTGGAGGCTTGGCTGACATCCAAGATGTCAGCCACCCTCCAGGTTCAAATCGCGTTTTGGCACCAATTAGCACCAGTTTTGGCGCCAATTAACGAAATCGTTAATGCTAGACTCTCCCCTTTCCAGCGGTGCAAAAAGCATCTCCCTAGCTTCAATGGTTGGGGAGATAGAGGGCTCCGAAGGAGCCCCCCCTCCCCTCCATTGATTTGCATGGGGGCGCCTGGTGATGACGTCACCACGCAGCGTAGCGACGTGATCAACCTCGCCTGCCCATGTAAATCACATGGGCAGGCTTCTTCCCTGCCAGATCGCCGAGGGATCCAGCGAGGGAGGTAAGTATCGGGCGGGAGGGGGGTTAGGCGCCGCTGACGTACCCTGTACGTCCGCGGGTCTAAGGAAGACCCGTGGACAGGACGTACAGGGTACGTCAGCGGTCCTTAAGGGTTAAGAGCTATCGGCTAGTCCAGAATGTACAGGTTTGTGCCATAAATAGTAGAAATAGTAACGGCTGGGTGGAGTAGAGGTAACATCACTGCTCTGCGTGGAGAGAGCCTGTGGAGCCATGGGTTCAATCCCAACGAGCACCTTTCCAGTAAGTGTCCTTGGGCAAGACACCTAACGGTACATACTCGCCACCCAGGACATACTTGAAAACGAGAGAAATATCAATGTATCCTTCCTGGTAAAATACTTTCATAAAAAATAAAATAAATAAAGCTCACTTTGTAAAAATAAAAAAAAAGTTCAAAGGGGACAGGTTTTCAGGCACCATCCAAGGGGGTACATAAACAGCTTCATGAAGGGAGTGCCTTTATATGCGGTTATCTGTGTGTGGAATTATACATTGCAATTTCAGTCTTCCATTCATAGGATTGAATTAAAAGTCAAGTGATAACCATTGCCATCTCCACAATATTTCTCACATCTCTCACCTACGTGTCTAGAGGCTCCATAGAAAATAAGTATATATTTATAGGGAATCCTCGATTTCTGAAAATTAAAACATCATGTAACAAACGCCCAATAGACTTGAACCTAAAACACTTGGATAATGTAAGCTATCTGGCTCCTAGGGGTTAAAAGGCTTTACCAGATTTTCCTCATGAAAGAAGGTAACAATCACTAGAAATCCACTGGGCTCAGCAAACTATATGAAACAGTAATATCTGACTCAGACCTTCTCCTACGCCCTGACCTTGAGGTGTCCTCTGCTCTCATTTCCCCCACTCACTGCAGGCAGGGGTTCTCTGAAACATATCAATGGAATGTACTACCTCACCCAGTCTGAATTTTGCTAGTACCTAAATTTTAGAAAAATTCCTGAAAAAAAAACCCCACATTTTTAGGTGTTAAATAAATAAAAGATTTGTATATTTAAAATCGTCCCTCTATCCTTTATTTGGGCAAAACCCTCACCTTGTGTATTCGACTGTAAAACCATTTAGCCTAGGGTCAGACAAGCGCATTCTGTGCGGACTGTGCGTCCGTGCACAACGGACATACTTTCTGACTGACAAGGTAGTGGCCACACAGTCCGTTTTTGTGAGTTTTTTTGACTGATGTAGAAGGGAAAATAAATTAATATGAAAAACATTTTGTCTGTCAAAAATGCTGGACGTCAAAAATGCAGTCCGTCTGACTACGTTCCATCACTCACACACAAAGCTATGCGGACGTTGCGGAAGCAGCACACTCTGTTATGCGTCCGCAGTTCCGTGCGGGGCTCCATTGGTCATAATTATATGCTATAACGGACGTACAAATGTGCGGCAACACGGACGTGATCAGTGCGCTCGTCTGACACGAGACTTAAGGTTTACTGGATTTCACCAAAGAATGGTTTCTCTTGTTCCATTTATTGTACAACACTACAGAGCATGTCGTCTCAATGTGATGAGCACAAAGCACTTCCAAACCCCGGTACTGAACATTTATGATAGGTTCTCATAAGACACACCCAAATAGCAATTTCATTTTATTATTTAATAGTTCACTAAGGATTTGAAATAAAGAGAATGTGGATTTAAAGGTTGTTGCAAAAAATGTAAAGTAACAAAAAGGAAAAGGGGTAAAAAAAACACATTCCAAATACGAGAATAGTCAAGACATGAACAACCAAAAGCTAGGATTTTCAGCATTTCCTGTAGACTGTACATTCTTTAAAGCATCACCTTGTGGCATGGCTATGGGGCCCAGACAGACTAGGATTGTCAGACCTTGCTAGAAGCTGCATCAGGCTGCCAAGATCCACACGCAGAAGATCTCACTGAAACAAAGTCAACAAGGCTTCTTCAAACTGCCTCAGCAGCTTTGAATAAAAACACTCGACTATTTGCAAATCTGAGAAACGGTATCATCTTTTTTGTAGAATAATCCAGATATTAAAGAACCAGAGATATCCCCCCCCCCCAGATATGTCAAACCCTGACATGTCAGGGCAATACAGAAAAGGGATACACAAAATACTTGCTTACCATAAAATGGTCTTTACAACTACCCTGATCCATTCACGTCTTAAATAGAAATAACAAGTGCAAGCTCTTCAGACTACACAGAGAAGATTGCACAGAACACGAGTTCATCCAAAACAATGTACCGGCTGGGTGGAGTAGAGGTAACATTCACAGCTCTGTATGGAGAGAGCCTGTGGAGTCATGGGTTCGATCCCAGCGAGCAACCTCTCCAGTAAGTGTCCTTGGGCAAGACACCTAACGGTACACACTCGCCACCCAGGACATACTTGAAAACAAGAGAAATCTCAATGTATCCTTCCTGGTAAAATCCTTTCTCAAAAAAAAACCCCTACTAAGGTGATTGATCTCATTAAGTGCTGATGAATGGATAGTAGTATATGGCTGCCCATGGATAACAGAATGTGAGATAGATTTATGACAGGAGGGCGAGACCAGCAGATAAGGACGACAGTGTAAAACGTGAATGTCTGATGGATAACATGTGGGTGAGGATTATGGTTCGATGACAGAGCAAAGGATTACAAAACACTTTATTTCTAGAGGTTTCTGATCTGCAACATTTTGGAATACGTTAGAGTAAATACTAAATGTATCAGATGGGATATTGACACTAAATATTAAAAACACACCTGTTATACTTGCGTACAATGTGGCAAAAGCATTGGCAGAGCAATGGCACAGAAACCTGAGGTCAAATCAGAGTTGTTATCAGAAGAGCTGCCCTATTTGAAGCTGGCAGTGGCAGCACCAGCAGGGAACAAGATGTGCACAATTAAAGAATGGTGAAACATAAAAGCTTCATCCATGCCCTAATTTTTAATAGGAAAAAACAATTTTCCCACAACTTTATTATAACAATGAAACAAATAAGTCACACAACGAAACAATTAAAAAACACAAATTGGAGAATTGGAGTATACGTAAGGGGTATATCTGGGAGGTTATATGTCCAAGGAAACCATAAATATATACCACAGTTACAGCTAAATGATAATTAATGGAAAATATATAATAGGGTAAGCGTATGTGGATATCAAGAATAATTGGACTAAACCTATGACCACGTAAATACAGAGGTAAACGATCAGAAGGAAAAAAGCCCCCTAGAAAAATATATGAACAATTATTTAACAATAGGCGCTCCGATCGAGGAACTCAGTATCTGATCAGTTCTGAGAAGCGTTAGGGTGAAGCATAACTATATATTTTCTAGTGAGGGTTTCCCATATGTATATAACCCTCTAAGGAGGTTCTAAGAGACGCTTGTAGATAAATATCTACAATTCAACAAGTATTAATAAAGGCAGTACGCTATAAGTATCATCAGTGCGTATCTGACAGCATATGCAGAAATAGCTCCCATTAGGACATAGAGGAGGTCTCGACACCTCACTAAGAAGAACACCATACAACAGCTGAACGGTGGATATAATTAAAAGCGTTTAGGCTTATATATCCATGCTATACATGGATATATAAGCCTAAACGCTTTTAATACATGGATATATAAGCCTAAACGCTTTTAATTATATCCACCGTTCAGCTGTTGTATGGTGTTCTTCTTAGTGAGGTGTCGAGACCTCCTCTATGTCCTAATGGGAGCTATTTCTGCATATGCTGTCAGATACGCACTGATGATACTTATAGCGTACTGCCTTTATTAATACTTGTTGAATTGTAGATATTTATATACAAGCGTCTCTTAGAACCTCCTTAGAGGGTTATATACATATGGGAAACCCTCACTAGAAAATATATAGTTATGCCTCACCCTAACGCTTCTCAGAACTGATCAGATACTGAGTTCCTCGATCGGAGCGCCTATTGTTAAATAATTGTTCATATATTTTTCTAGGGGGCTTTTTCCTTCTGATCGTTTACCTCTGTATTTACGTGGTCATAGGTTTAGTCCAATTATTCTTGATATCCACATACGCTTACCCTATTATATATTTTCCATTAATTATCATTTAGCTGTAACTGTGGTATATATTTATGGTTTCCTTGGACATATAACCTCCCAGATATACCCCTTACGTATACTCCAATTCTCCAATTTGTGTTTTTTAATTGTTTCGTTGTGTGACTTATTTGTTTCATTGTTATAATAAAGTTGTGGGAAAATTGTTTTTTCTAATTGATTTTTGGGTTATCCCCTACCTTTGGAAGTTTTTACTTCCGCTACATCGTTGTACTCCTAATTTTTAATACATTAGCAAAAAAAATAAAAAGAATAATAATAATATATATATATATATATATATATATGTATATATAAAAAATGGTTATTTAGCCAGAATTTCCAAAGAATTAGCCTCATGTTACTTGTGTGGTACCAGAAACTTTGGCATCTTTATTATGTATGTGTTGAACTGTCATTATCATCCATTTCATCACTCGATTATTGTATTTTATGAATGTAAATCCAAAAATAAAACAATTTACAGTTCTGGCAATAATCAAGGCAATATCTATTAAACTCAGACACTACAGTGAAAACAATGCTAGGCAGTGCTGAAACCTACTTTGCTTAGAAAACCTAAGCTTTGGTAGAAGCTACAGTAGGAATAATCATGAAACTGGTGAAATAAATCCACCCCCCCCCCCAACGAAAGAATGGTGGTTAGCAAATAATCCCAACCTGATCACTTTCTCCATGTCACACAAAGAGAGAGTGGCAGTTCAGATTGTTAGGAGGCACAGTGATTGAAAGTAATTGGCCCTCACAGAACGAATGTGCTTGAACTTTGCGATTTAATGCTGCTTGTGTCCCTAGGATGCTGGGGCACCCAGCAACAGCATTACCACTTGCTCCTGTGGCTCCCTTGCTCCTGTGGCTCCACAGCACAGTTAAAGCCACATGAAGGAATTATTCTGCCAAGACTTAAGATATTCTACACACCTGACCACTTTACTTTATTTTTAAATGGCCAGTATATGTGGTGTATCCTCCCCCTCCTCCCAGCCCTGAACTCCGTAAAAAGTGGGGCAAAGTCGAAAGACCCCACCCCACGCTGGACCAGGTTTGAACTTCCCGGCTGTCTGTCACTATTCATTTCACCTGTGATGTCATCACGCCCAAGTGTGCAGTCGTCGTGATCTCGGAAAACAATCGCGTTAGCGATCGGAGAGAGGCCATGATGGATCGGAGCTGCGCATGCATATTGCTCCGATCCATCGTTCTGTGCAGGCACTACGGGACTTGCTTACGTAACGTTCGAAAGTCCCATTGGAGGTGCGCAATTTGCGTTCCGTACACTACACAAGTAGCACAGGGAGCACAAATTTTGCAACCCAAGACTCCGGGACTTCAGGGAGTCCTTGAGCAGAAGAGGAGCAACGTGCCAAGGGACAGAAGGTGAGTAAGATCACACCCAAAAGGAGTAAAAAAAAATAATTGGGCAGAGGCGGTCATCAGCCTCTGCCCAATTATTTTAAAAGCAAAAAAAAAAGCTATTTTCTTTAGTAGTGTTCCTTTAACCGTAAGACATCTAAGACCAAGACCGATTAACCCCTTCCTGCTGCATGATGGAATTAAAGGGAATCATGATGTAGATTGCAGTTCATAAAATATATTTAGGGCAAGATTGAGCACAATTAGGATATTGCATAATATTACAAAATGGGATGTATAAAAAAAGAATTAGCTTGCATGAAAGAAAAACCAATGCCATGCAGAAAAAGGTGGTTCACAGAGCCACAAGGCCACTAAGAAACAAAGATGAGTATTTGGCAGCAGACACATACACTCATTTAATCAGGTCTAGTGAGCATGTTTGTACGTAGGTATACAGTAAGCCAGACAGATCTAACAAGTGGTTGTTAAATAAGCAGGACGGTGCACTCCTCTCCAGAATAAACACACACATACACTAGACATTTTTTGGCTGCTTCAGGTCAGTTAGAACAAAAGGGTTAACGTGCAGTGGAAAGGGGAAAAAAAAGGGGGGGCCAAGAGGGAATTTGATAATGCCATGGCAGCCCTTCCTGTACAAACCTCCAGTCGATAATCGTGCTATGAGCCTATATTATCATATGCTGCAGTGTGCCGTCTGCCACAGGACCAATGAGCAACATAAATAAAAAAAAACGTTTTCTTAAAATGTAAATCACCAATATTCTATTTTGGTCTCAAATTTACAATTCTTCACCAATACACGGCTTATTTTAGATGAACCAATGAGAAGGTATCACAAATAATAAACACAAAAACAATCAAGGTTTGGACAAAGTCTGAATGTCTGCTAATCACTATGTACCAAAATCCTAGCTCCCAGTATAATGCAGGTTCCCTCTTATCTCACGCTCGCCAGTTACACATGTATACAGTGAAACCTGTTCGGGGAGAAATGAAACCATCCTTTACAGGCTGCAGCCTGACCTCACAGGAACCAACAAAGGGAGAGAGCGAAGAGGCCTGGCAGGGGAAGCCATTGTCTGGCAATTGTTACCCTTGGTCAGTGTTACAGGGGTTTCACTGTAAACAGAAACCTGGAGAGCTGTGTGAGAAGTGATTTTTCTAGGTCAGGAAATGCTGACCACCAACGTCATGCAAGCCATAAACTGGACTTGTGTGTCCAATATGTCTGTATTATTCTATCACTGAATTAAGATAAGTATCCTGGAGTATAAAATTGAACCTGACAAGTGCCATCCTCTCCTGTGCTGTGAAAGGCGACACAAGGTGACAACACTGATGTATTACAACATAAAGTGGTGTAAAAGACAGCAGGGATGTCAAACTCCTGCTCCCCCAGGAGTTTCTGAACTACATCCCCAATGATTCTCTGGCCATCCGTTGCATTCAAAGAAGTCTGGGAATTGTAGGCCATCAACATCTCTAGGGCCTGGTTTGATATTCTCTAAGTCATAAATCGGGATAAGTGTGTATCACCACTTTGACACCAAGTAATAAACTGAGGCGAGGCAACTCACCAAGCCTGGCTGCCTTAAAATCACTGCCTAACTTGTTTATTTATAAAGTACACACTGTACAAAGCTACAGAACGTATAATTTAATATACACCTGTTCCAATGTTACAACATGAAACAAGCAGGGAGACTGCATCAGGGATCATCAAAACACACATCTAGAAGTCAACAAATTTATGTCAAAAGTGTGCGAGCCAGAAAGTAAACAGCATTTTGTCATAGAATAAAAGAGACAACCAGGATCCAATGGTAAAATGGTACCTGGCCCCAGGGCCAGATTAAGAGTATCATGGGCCTGGTGCTGAGTATTTCGATGGGCCTTTTTAGAGATACTGAGATAGCAATCGGCCCGCGCTGCTTTCTCGTTTAGAGAGTTTGTCGGTGCGCTGTGCGTATGTCACGTGTGCTATGATACATAGTGTGACTTACAGTGCGCTGGATCACAAGCCTCCTGATGGATTAGCATGTGTGGCCCATATATTAGTCAATCACTACAACTCAACCAGACAAGCTAGTAAGGATGGACCGGATCACTATATGAAGCAACCATATATTAAAATTTATTAAACAAATCGCAGAGTGTGTGGCAGGCAGGGCCGGTTCTACTTTTTGTGGGGCCACTATTACGCTGGAGATACCCCGGCGCGAAGCGGGTTGCTTTGCGCCCCATCACAGCCGAAGCTGGCCATTTCCAACTCTGGGCCCTCAGCCATGCAGACCTGAGGTCCGTCCAGTTCCTCAGCTGCTTCAAGTGCTAAGTTAGCATCTTGTCACTGGACGCTGTGCTGCAATTCAGCACTCAGCACTGCTAATTTAGCACTTGCAGCCAAGTCCAGAGGTGCTGCAGAGTAGCTGAGTGTGACGTAGGAAAGATGGCCGTCTCCACGGAGCAAATATTCCAATAAGGAAATGTTCAGCTTGAGGTTTTAGTGGAGGAAAACACCAGGGGCACCATTACAGT
Organism: Leptobrachium leishanense; assembly: GCA_009667805.1. Taxonomy (NCBI): domain Eukaryota; kingdom Metazoa; phylum Chordata; class Amphibia; order Anura; family Megophryidae; genus Leptobrachium; species Leptobrachium leishanense. Next base: position 223,250,822 of record CM019066.1, on the reverse strand, counting down.
CACCGCGCTAAAACGGGGATGCTAGGGAGAAAAACCTGCGCCCGCAGTGTTCTCCTTTGCTTCCCCGTTTTAGCGCGATATTATGATGCAGGCACTAGAAAAGCCGCCTGCATCGTTATCAGGCGCTAAGCCCTAGAATGCTGGTGCTGACGGATTCTGCAGCAGTGGAATCTCTTAGCACCAAGTCCAGGCTGTGGTTAACTTTTGTGTAACCACAGCCGGACGGTAATTAGCGTTAGTATATTCTAATCCCAACGCTAATTAACTCTTTGAGCTCCCTGTGTTAAGCATAGGAAGCACAAAGTACAGTAACCTCGCACTGAAAAGCACAAGATTCCAATCGCTAACGTTTTTTTAACCCCTTAGTGTTTGGATTGTAATATGGGTGGCCCGTGCCAGGGCCCACAAGGGCTAACATTAGCGCTCACTCAGGTGAGCGCTAAAGTTAGTGATAAGACTGTAATGGTGCCCCAAATATTTATTGGAACATGGTAAACATGCACGCTACGAGCCGGCTCTTGTGGTAGGTGATGGTCTCCTGCTGGCCAGCGGCTCATCTTGGCTGCTGCCAGTACTGTGGGCCTATTTTCAGAAGGGGGCCTGGAGCGGCCGCTCCATCCGCCCCTACATTAATCCGGCCCTGCCTGGCCCCTATTTGTCAAACATTGTATATATATAAAGCACAATGCAGGTAACCAAAACATATATATATTTTATATACCATGTTAGCCCCATGCATTATAGAGTACAGATCATCGAAAGAACTTCAGGTTTGTGAGATGCATATTCTGAACTGCACATACATATTTTGCTGACACAGCATTTTCCTGCACAGTTTATATATCCTTGTTTTCCGTTTGCCCAATAGAGGAAGTTTAAATGAGAGCGCTATGCACAGGTAACTCTGTGGTGCGTAACACCAGAGTGACTGCAATCCACCTGAACATTCATTTTTCTGGGGTACACTGACATTGTGACAGGCTTATGCAATAGTTTGTAACTAAAATAAATTATAGTAGTGCGTTACTATTTTTCTATGAATTCAAAATTGCGGTATTTTATGTACACAAATAGTTACAGTTACAAGTACTTATTCATCGCCAACAGACTCTGTAACGCTGTACAATGGGGAAGCACGGACAGGTGATATAATAAAACCTAAGGAACAGACGACCCTGCCCATAGGATAATTGTCCTGATAACTAGTGCCTGAAGAGCTTTTTTCCCTGTGTCAAATACCATAATGAGGCACCTGAAAGGTTAAAAGTTAACAAGTTGCAGACTGGCTGGTCTGGGTCTTATCTACGCGAGTTCTACAAATTTTGTGAGACTCAGCCATTATGGGCAACTTCTTAAACTTATAAGCTCAAATACTAGGTTGAGAAATACCCTCATTGCTCCATTTCCCACTTTATTAGGGTATATACCGTACCAAGCGTAGGGGAGCGCTACAACCTGCTGCTTTTCATTTATAAAGATAAACATGGATTCCTGAAAAATCTTGAGCAATAACCATAAACAAAAATGTTCAAGAAACTTTACAAATAGTTTGGGACCACACATAGGAGTTTTGCTTTGGAATGGAGAAAAAAAATATATATATATATATATATATAACAGCTGCAAGTCCCTGGAGGAATCCAAATCCAAATAAACGTAAGGGCAGGTGGGAAACCAGCTCCTCCACACAGGCCTATCCCACCCAAGAGATTAAGGATTCTGGGCACAGAGCCAGCTATGGGGCATACAATCATAAATGCCAGGAGTATGTAACTTGCGTAAACACTACTGGCCATATATCAACACATACACATATATGCAGTGCAGGGATTTAAAGATATGTAGAATAGTGTGATTATATCCAAGACGAATAAATGCCCATTTAAATGTCAACAGTCAACCTGATCATGAAAACCAAAATAAATATCATCTCCTATAAGCACATTAGGATCCAAATACATAAAGTAGAACTTAGTTGCTCTATTTCACCTCCATTGTTATTCTCACGGCATACAGTATATTCTCAAATATCCTACCTGCTTCTTTACAGAGATGGTGATGTCCAGTCTCTTGCTGTTATGAAATACAGTAGATGAGGACCAAGCACCTTGTGCAGGTACAAAGCACTGACCTGAATAATGGTGTGTGTGAGCACATGGGAATACACCAACTAATGCGATTCAAAGAATCCTGCTCACCCTGCTGACCAGGTAAAACAAATAGCTGGCAAGTGTGTGACCCCTCCTTTCCCCTTTATGTGTCGGCACTCATCCTTTCCTGTGCTAATCACGCAAACTAAACCTGTTTAGCCATAAATCTGTCTGGGATAAACACAAAGTAGACAGTACACACAACTCACAACAAATGATCACTTTATGGCTGGTATCAAGACAGATTAGGTTTCAAAGCAGTATATGAATGAAGGGACAAAGTGTTTTTCATAATATATTACAAGATATACTCGAATATATATGCATATGCCCAACATGAACTCAAAAGGCCCCAAATGGCCTTTTATCAGCTATACAAATAGTGCACAAGTTGATGGAGAAGAGGGTCTATGAGGCTTGGATTGGAGTATGTTCGTGGAGTGCATTTTTTCACAAGCAATCAAAGCCCTGTTGTATCTTAACTCTGTCACCAGAGGCGCGTTCAGTTCCTCAGCCGCTGCAAGTGCTAAATTAGCAACTTGGCACCGAACGCTGTGCAGCAGCTCGGCGCTCAGCCCTGCTAACTTAGCACTTGCAGCCAAGTTGAGAGGTGCTGCGGGGTTAGCGGAGTGTGACATAGGAAAGATGGCTGCCTCCATGGAGCAAATAATCCAATAAGGAAATGTTCCGTTTGAAGTTTTGGTGGATCAAAACACCAATTATTTATTGGAAAATGGTAAACATTAACACTAAAGTGGTAATAAAATGGACAAAAGAAGATTTTGCAGAAACAGCAACTTTCATTAAGCAATCCTCTGCACTTTCACTTCCATATTCACAGCCAAAACGTTCAGGGAGACGGCTGCAGCAAACTGAACTGCTGCAATGAAACAATTCAGCAGCTGCTGAGGAACTGAACGCGCCTCTGAATATAAAGGATTTGCACAAAATGATTCAATAGCTTTTTGTAAAACTAGACTATTCTGAGATACAATAGGAGTAAAACATCTTGGAGTCAAAGACTTTTATATGAGGGGGTTATGTTTTTTTGATCATCACTTAATGAGAGGAAAATTTTACCCATTTGAACTTGATCTTTTGCTCAATGGTTTACTACTATGGGACACCAAGGCCAGGGTAAGAGAAGTGTTTATTAAGAGCTGAAGGAATGTCCTTGAGAGTGGACGTTCCGTTCACTCGTTCGCCCGTCAGGGTTAGTGCGCTCAGGGCTCCAAGGCTCGATCCTCGAATGGCTGGGGTCAGATGAGCGCACTAGGTGCACCCATACTGACAAGCCTCCTGGCTTCCGTCACAGCATTGTGATGCTTCGGCAGGGCCGGACACAAGCTGTAGCACGTGCACAAATTGCACAAGCTACAAGACGACATGCGGAAAGCCTTCTGCTGTGGCGTGCGCATTTCGGGTATGAGCTACAGCGTGAGGCCAGCCCCGAAGCCAGGAGGCACATCAGTACAGGAGCACAGTGCGCTCGTCTGACCCCAGCCTAACTGGTTGTCAAGTTATATGTCAACATATAGATCTAGAGGTTAATATTCAGATTTAAAATTTACTGGCAATTTCAAGATTTCTATAAAACGGAACACTGTACACACACACACTCTCTAATTTGGCCACTGAAATAAATGGTCTTTAGAAACAATGCTGAACTCACATACAATGCGTACTGCACTTCCTAAGAAGTACATTATTTGGAGCCACTTTATGGTTTATAAAATGGCATTCTTTCAGGTAGAAAAACAATGCAAGCCGAAATAAAGTGTTTTATAGGTTTTCATTTCCATCCCATGTTTGGCCAGTAGTTTTATATTGTTGAGGGATTAGCATCTTTGGTTACAGGACCCACATAATGTGTAAAAAAATGGCAAAGCTGGCGTATATTATGGCTACTGGGCACACGCAATAGCATTTTAATATTGAAAGGGACATTTGCTTGAGATAATCACTGAGGTTCAGGAGCAAAATAATACCACATAACCTACTTACATGTAGTTAAAATAGCAGGTTCATTAAAGTCGTCTGTATGACTTGAGGGAGCCGCTGTGATTGTGCTGCTTGGTAGGTATGATAGGATCGCTTTAGGACTGACCTAGCAATGTCTGTAGAATGGAATGATAACAGAAGATGAGGAGAGATAACAGACTTTCAGAATGTGGGGAAATCACATTTTAAGGGATACACTTTGCTTGTTTAGCAGGAAATAAGCAGAATAAACACCCGCTATGGTGGTTGAAATTCTTGTTGGTATTAAACCAGCACAGAGAAAATATTTCCACGCAAGCAAAATCCATTAAGCAGGTGCCATGCACATGTGCTCCCACACAGGGCTGCACATTCCTAGCTATACACAGGTTATACGTTTATTCTCAGCCCTACGTTACTCAACATTAAAGACAGGTGCGGAGGGCCCCATTCCATGTAAAACACATGGCGGCACATTTTCTTTGACAGAGATCCACATAGAGCTTGGATTTTCTGGAATTGGGAGGGGGTTTTATTTGGGTAAGCAGTTGCCGTTTCTCTGCAGTATGATGGGTTGAGCTGTCTGTTTGCCTCAAGGACATAAACGAGAGCAACCATCAATCCTCACTAAGTGCCCTTAAGATCATACACAAGCCAGTAAAATTAATTGACCCAGAGCACTTTAAGAGCAATTTGGGAAAACTAAAGGCAGAGTGACTGAGTACAGACACGCTTAGTTTAACATGTGATTTGCTTCCAAGTAGATATTCTGAGGTAAACATCCAGAAAATTGAAGAGCCAGGGTAAAATTTGAAGAACCAATGGCTACCTGCCCCCCTTTTCTGTTGAGCCCTGTACTGCATGACAATAGATGCCCACACTCAGGTCACTATTCCATAGTTGGTGCCAACTGAACAAGAGCGGTTGTAAACTTACCAGAGACATTATACTATATGGTAGTGGTTCCCAACCACAGTCCTCAAGTACCCCTAACAGGCCAGATTTTAAGGATTCCCTTGGAGAAAAGCAGACTGCATCCTACAATCACTGAGCAGCAAATAATATCACCTGTACGGTGCTTCAGATATCTGGAAAACCTGCCATTTTAGAGGTACTTGAGGACTCTGGTTACGTTTTACAACAGCTCTGGTAAAGTTAGCACTAACTTGGGAATATTACCTTCAAATGGTAAACTTGGAAGCAACAAAAAGCTCCTAGGAAGCAGGTGCCCATAGTCTAAACTCCCAAAACACCCATTTTATCCTCAAATCACGGCTATCATAGCGAAATTTGCATTTATTGTATCTGCATTATACAGGGAGGCTACTTAAGGATAATTCTCCGAATACTTCTAAAGTCACTGCATAATAATTACACAAATTGAGAAGAGATAGGAGTAAAAAGACACCTATATACTACTTGATCTTGATAAGGAGGACAAAACCAGACAGATCTAGAACTTAGGCTAGGGTCAGACGAATGCATTTTTCACGTCTACCGTCAAAAAGTGCGTTGATGCGTCTGAACACATTTTTTCACGGATGACGCGATAGCAGTCATACGATGCGCAATTTCGGCAGTGATTTTTTTACGGATCCAAACCAGGAAACTTTGGGTGTCTGGACGTTACGTTGGCCGGACATGAGCAGCGTCTGACGTCTCCTAATCATGCACGCACGCCGCTATGCGGACGCAGCGTACGTCAGTACTAGCGGTTCCATGTTCTTGCAAAAATGCATTTGTTTGCTGCTTGCGTTGCGCGGCCGAACTTTCGTGCGGCCGTACTTCGTGTGTGGGGCTGCATTGGATGTCATTTGCTGCTGCTACCACGGCCGTAATAAAGTGCGGCTAAACGCACGTTCGCACTGCGTTCGTCTGACCCCAGCCTTATATGCAAATGGAAGAAAGACAAAAAGATAAGGAGGGGTAGTATTGGTCCATCAGGTACAATTAACACACGAATACCGTGCTCCAGAGCAATTACATATGAAGAATGAAGGAAATAGAAAAATATGACTGCAATAAAAATCTTCATGTATTGGGGACCAATTTACATAGAACAGAACAAGCACTGCACTTGCAGCTGCCAGATCGACCATATTTTGCTGGACACAGATTACGATTCCATGCAGAGGGAGAGTGCATGTAAATTGCAATCCTGCAGTATGTAAAAGTCATATGCTAGCTTCGGGAGGGAACTCAATTACCAAGCCTGGGGTGTTCACAGGGATTCCTCCCGATTTCCTCCTTTGCACCTGCACAAGATGCAGCAGCATTCTACATACTGCAGGGTTGCATTTTTCATGCACTCAGCATGCATGCTGTGCCCAGGAAAACAAAGCCGACCTAGTGGCAAAATCAACCCCCATAGCTCCAACTTACAAAGGACATTAAGACAACCACGGGAAAAATCATTCAATTTGAGTCATCTCGCAGCAGGTGTTTACAGGCTACACAACTACACACGCTTATAGATTCCTAAGAGAGCTATACAACATGCAATCTTTCATTCGTGAAAACAAAGACTGGGTGGGTACAAGACAACTAGGGTTTCAGTTACTTTACATAAGGAGTTTCAGTACTGCACAAAGAAAGGGTGATGTGAAAGTATTAACATATTCAGTGGTGTCTTAATTTGCACCCGGAATTATATGACAAATTTACATCCACATTATGCAGAGCGAATAATGTCTTCAAATACAGCAAGACAGCAAATGACTATAAAAAAACAACAAAAACAAAACAGCCCTTGAATATCAACCTTCTCTTCTGACCATAGGTTTGTGCTGAAGGGTGTATATCATTTAGTAAATAGCTGATGTTTTGAACCATTCGGGTTCCCATCTACACATTTTGGGTTTTTCTTATTTGGTTCAAGACAAAGAGCATGAAAATTGTCAGTCAGTAATGCATGTAAAGGTAACACATCCTAAACTATGAGCTTGCATGCCTAGGCTTGTGACCTTTGTCAAACTTGAAATAATTACGTAGAGAATAAAACTTGATGGGCCATATTGATTGCCTTCTACTTGTCCTGACCATACCTGGGCAGATTATAATGGGGTTTCACTCAAGTCTGGGTCTGCAGCTCAAATCGGGGTTAAGAAGCAGCCAGAGTGAAGCAACTGCTCTTCTGTATACATTATATGCTACTGTGAGAGGGTTAGGATATCTCCTTAATGACAATGGGGAAGATTCGGGAAGATCTGCTACAATTTGAACTCGAAGTTATAATGGACATTCTGCACACATACAAAATTAAATAGATTCACAAAAGGAATCTGTGCTTTTAGACATAATTTAGAAAATGTAAAGATGAAAGTATTCTTAAAATGTTTAGGTCTAATAATGTTCCTCGTTCCACTGTTCTTGGCCTGTCCATTTTCGACACAATTTCAGTGCATATTTTTGGTGTTTGGGAGGTGGAAAGGCCCCTTAACTCCCTTCAGACAGCTGCCAGTACTTCAAAGCCACACACACACACAATCACAATGAGCTCAGCTCACTGATCCACATCACTGCATTGTGTGGCTTGATTGCCTTCTTCAACTTCCAAAAGATTCACAATTATTAACGGTCACATACTTTTTTTTTTTTTTAAAAAAAAAAGGTTTTTGCTGGAAGACTTCCTGCGCCATAATGCATGTTAACGCACTGACGATTCAGCCAATGTTGGAAACAAGTGACCTGCATACAAATAGGTTTATTATAGTGTTTTGAGGAAAACAACAACACACCACATGCACAGGATTACCACATACCAATTTGGGAATAATGAGAATATACCATAATAACAAAATCCTTGTCAGTTTCTACCTGTGCATCGGTTACACTTTCAAGACTGCAGATGCCAAAAGAGAATCCATTACCTTTCAGATTTTCCAGGACACAATGTGAAGCACATGAAACTGCTCCGTTGCCATATATTGACTTCATTAGCTGCAGAGGGGTGGGCAGGAATCCATTCAATAATTAAGACTATAGGGGTTATTCACAGACCACCGAAATGTCACCGACATTTCGTAGCTCTCACATTCGCTGCAGTTCGGAGAGTTAAATTTGCCGACCCTGCGGTGAATTCATCATTAACCTGACGGTCCCCTAAGTGCAGCAAATATACATACAGAAAAAAGCTGTGTCGGTGAGCTTACACTTCAATGGCCATTCCAGTAAACCAAAACCTCTGTATTTTGTTTCACTTGGAATAACAGGAATAAGCGCAGATGACACTTTTTTTTCTTGGTATGTTTTTTACATGAACTGGGTTGTTACTCCTGGTCGTTGCAGCCGCATGGTGGGCATGGGCGCGACACCGCTTTCTTCTATATGCTCTGAATAACCCCTGTTATCTCCCCCACACACACACAGTACCTGAATTCTACCTACTGCAGGAAAGCACTTTGATGTTCCAATTATATGATAAATTATTAGGGTCTCAAAAAATATCCCTGATCTGACCAGCTTCCTGCGATATCCCATCAGGAAATTTATATCACTTTGATCTTAAAGGGAAACGCTATTAAAAAAGTAGAGTTCTCCTTTTGTCCCTCACTGCACGCTGCTCCTCGCCAGCTCAGGTACTTCTGAAGCATTTCTACGCAATTTGCACTCCCACGGAACTTGCATAGCGTCTGAATTGCAAATTGCGCACCTCTACAGGACTTGCACACTTTACAGCTCACTGCATGCAGACGTTACTTGTGACTGGCCGTTGGTGATGTTGGGTGGGGTGGAGGAACTCTTCCACTTATCCAGTAATTTTGCTAGATCGGGGAAGCCGAGAGAAGAGTGGGCACTCCTCACATCCTGACCACTTTAAAACTTTAAGATGGTCAGCTTGAGCCGTGTGTCCCTCTAGGCTGGCGGCACACGAGCAAACATTTTGCATCCGTCTGACGGCACGGTTTGAGGTCCGTCGTAGCTTTATAAAGGAGTCAATTAAATACACCACACGAAGCACCTGTTCATGGACAGGCAACGCATGTAGCAACGGACGTAAAAATAACATTGACGTGAAAAAGCTAAATGGACGCAGAAACAACGCCGCCATGTATTTTCCTAGGGCGTGGAGACAGCAGACGTTGCGGACGCACTTTACGCAGTACACACCATCTCCAAAAAGTGCATCCGTAACGGATGGAGTACAGTATGCTTGTGTGCCGCCAGCCTTAACGATCAGTGCAATATCACAGGCTATATTGGTTTGGTTCCAGGTCTTGTTGAACAGACTTTATGATTGGCCTTCATTAGTGACATCAGCATGCAGACCTGCTAGGTAGTGCGAGGAGTGAACAGAGGGCCGTTCCATTGGAGGTCTCTTCAGATCACAGCTGTCACTCCCCCTAGTGGCATTCCACAAGAAGTGAGGAACAACAAACATTTGATAGTGAACTTTTTTCAAGATATAGATTAAATACAAAAGGCACAGGCACTAGCAATTGGTATAATAGGGTACACTAGCATAACCATTTTATTATAAAGAAGAGCAGAATTACAGCAAATGTTTTAGAGATTCACACATTTCAATGCTACATGGAGGGCATGTAGCATTGATAAAAAGGAGAAACCCTGAAAGTTTATCATTCCATTTACACGAGTCCTTGTACTCGTGTAAATACCTCCGATACGGACACCGGAAGCCAGCACTGGGCTGGTTTGCCAGGTGGTATCTGGGGGCTGGTAGAATGCATTAACAGCATTGTGCCAGGTCCCTCCGGCCAGCCACGTTCCAGCGAGCAGCCCTCTGCATGTGAAGGTTTTAAAGCGGCTGCACCGGGTCCGCGCTCTTGCGAGATCTCAAAACTTTACAAGATCTTGCGAGAGCACGGTCGCAGCGGAGTCGCATTAAAACCTTCACCTGTCATTGGCCACTCGCTGGAACGTGCCCAGGTACAGTGGCCTGGCAGAATTCCAGCTGTCCCAGTGTTTGAGGTCTGGGAGATATCACTAACACACACACACACACGTGTCTGAGGTCTGGTGTGGGTATATATGTATCTGCAGTCTGTGGGTGGTCTCCCCATACATTTTAATATTACCATAAATTGGACAGGCTTTCAGCAAAATCCTGACTTATTTATTGTAATGTCACATGACATTAAATAAAAGTATCGGTAAGTACATGAAGAAAGTATTGGTACGGTCTTAAAAAAATGGTATCGGCACATCCCTAAGAAAAAGGTTACGTTAGTGTAACCTATTACACCAATTTTCTGGCATAGCATGCCCAGCGACTCTCCAGCAACTCCCCCGGCCTGCCTCCCTTCCCTGCTGCCGACTGCCACAATTGGCTGCAGGTGGGCTGCCTGAACTCGAGTGGCCCGCCTGCAGCTAATTGCGCAACCAGCAAGAAAGGAGAGGCAGGGAGTAGCCATAGAGCTGTGGGGCATACTAGGCCGTCCTTGGCGTTCAGACCCAGACAGCTGTAGCATGTCCGGCGGCGTTAAGGGAACTTAGGGAAATGTGACTGCCCAGAAAAAATACCTCTATAAACACATTTATTTATTTTCCTATCAATATATGACGCAGTAAAGAAAAAAAAAAAAGTTATAAAAAGAGTAATTCCCTGTTAAGAGCCCGACTTGACTTTGGTACCAAAGGTGCACTTGCAGACCCACATTCCGATTTAGGCCGGGGCCAGACGAGCGCACGCCAGCACTGACGTGCCTCCCGGCATCTGTCACAACGTTGTGCCGCTTCAACTGGGCCGGCCACATGCTGTAGCGCGCACACGAATTGCGTGTGCTACAGCGGGCGTGCTGCGGACGTTTAGAAAACCTCCATAGGAGGATCGAGCCTTGCAGCGCTGAATGCACTAACTGCGCTCAGCGAGGTAGCCAGACGGGCATCTGAGTGGAAGGAATGTCCACTCTCACGGACGTTCCTTCCGCTCTTAACACTCGTCTGACCCCGTCCGAGTTGGAGGGGCCTTAATTACCGTTACGGATCCCAGTACCCCAGGCTCCCCTTTCCGCTGAACAAAGGAGATAGCCATACCCACACAGAGTAGACAACACATAAACTGTGAAGAGTTCTTGCAGATTCAAAATCCAATGGCAGACTGATTATAAAATGTAAGGAAAAATAAATGCAAATAAACTTTGGGGCGGCCATTCCGTCACAATTACATTGTAGGCAGCCATGGGTAAGGGGAATGGTCTGTCTCTTTGAGGTGTGAAAAGGAGCCTTACCTGCTAGAATAAGGCAAAGACAGATAAAGATAGGGTAAAATATGGAGAGTTTTGTGTTAATAATGGGCATTAGTGTTCACTTCACAGAAAATGCTAGTCTAGGCTTATGGCTGCCTAAGGATGGGGATAAATATTTAGCTATATGGCTGGTGATGATGTGAAAGGGTTAAACTCACAGGGTGTAGCTCTCTTTATAATACAAGAGGGGAATTTATAAACAACAACGTACCAGTGAAGCAATAGATATTACTATGTAATTAATAAAAATGCAGCTGTGGCTTTTTATCTCTCACTCAATGGTGTTACGCATTTTATTTGTTAAAGGTTGGTATAGTTTGGGTTATGCTCCTTCTACCTGCCAGGGTATAAAAATAGCTAATTTAGGGATTTTCAGGGTATCCCGTTGGAAAGTGCCTTTGGTTAAGTATCAGAAGGTAGACACTAAGACCCGCGTCAGACGAGCGCATTTTTTGCGTCCGTCTGACCGCACTGTTTGCTGTCCGTTGTAGCTTTTCAAAAGGAGTCAATAGAGAACAACACACGAAGCACGTGCGCACTTTTTCACGCGCGCTCAACGCATGTTGCAACGGACACCAAAATGGCATCATCGTGAAAAGGCTAGACAGACGTAGAGAAACTGCATACAGTTTTTTTCCCTCAACCGTCAAAATTAACTTAAACAATCTTATCAGTTAAAAAGTACGTCCGTCCATTACTGTGCGCAGTCAGTACACTCGTCTGACCCCAGCCTAATAGAGATACATCCTTACACCGTAATGTGTACAAGGAGCATACGTGTTTACTACGAATGAAAAATAAGATTGAAACGACACAGCATGTCGAAATGTTCATGTTTTATAGTAAACGTGGACAAATATTATATTTCTTTTGTTTCAACAGAAAGTCTGTCTGCAAGTGATTGTAAACAAAGTCTGTCTGCAAGTGACTGTAGAGTGTAGAGCAAAGGTGCAGGACCTGAGTCATTCGTTATCCCGGTAGTTAAACCTTATATCTGCAATAAAATCACTGCCTGTTTACACATCAACATGAAGTCATCGATGTGTGGTTGCTGAGAAAAATAATGAGGTTTGTTAACTTAATAGTGATCACTGGAGAACAAGATGTAGTTCAACAGCACTGCATCCAGAACAGAAAACTTAGTGATAATACACAGGGTTATTCAAAGAGAATCGAAAAGTCACCGCACGTTTGGTGACTTTTCATTCTCTTCAATTCGGTGCAATTTGGCAATCCCATTTCGGCGACTCTGCAGTGTATTCAGCAAGCACCACAGGGCCGTCATAGTGCAGTGAAAAGCCACCGCAAACCCGCTGAACACTCACCGCAAAACCCGGCGAATGCATACCGAAACCCGCAAAAACATCTGGATAAGGCTAGGGTCAGACGAACGCATTTTTCGCGTCGTCCGTGAAAAAGTGCGGTCGAACGAATGGACGTATTTTTCACGGAATACGCGATAGCGGTCATACGATGCGCATGTTCGTCCGTGATTTTGTACAGATCATCAATAAAACACTTTTTGCGTCTGGACGTTATGTTGGCCGGACGTGTGCAGCGTCTGACGTCTCCCAGTCACGCAAACACGCCGCTATGCGGCCGCAGCGCACTCTGTACGTCAGTAGTAGCGGTTTGACGTTCTCGAAAAAATGCGTTAGTTTGCCACTTGCGTTGCACGGACGAATTTTCGTGCGGCCGTTCGTCGTATGTTCCCCGGCATTGGACGTCATTTGCTGCTAGCACGGCCGTGATTTCGTGCGGCTAAACGAACGTTAAAACTGCGTTCGAGCCTTAACCCCGCCGAACATGCTGGAGAAACCCGAGCAGCCACCGATCACAGAGCAGAGCAGCAGCCGGAAAAAGCCTACACCGCAGACGAATGGAGTGGGGGGGGGGAAACCCCAGTTCGCTTGAATGTTTAAAAAGTGAAACGCTGTTTGCAAAGAAACTACATAACGAAAATGTCTGAAATTTACATATAAGATCCAATGAATGATAATAAAAAGGTTACAAAAAGAGAAAAACGATAAAAAAAAAATGGCAAAAAAAATACCAAAAAATGCCTACAAGATCCTAAAAAAATCTATAGAGACTTTTTACTGCAGAATTTTAGAAATCAACGGTTTATTAGATAATGTATTAAAACGGGAATATTTTTAACATTGAAGCCTATGGGATTCTCCTGAATAAACCTGTTGAATGAAACCACCAAACAGCAGGGCAATTCGGCAACTTTTCACTGCTGGTTTTTGTTCTCTGATTAGACGAAGCATTGCTTCTCTATGGGAATTTCACTGCCCTCAAACAGGCACCACATGTGCAGACAATTCGCCTGTTCTCTAAATAGCCGGATGGCCAGGGAAGGTAACCGTACGCTGAATTTCAGTGTTCGGTTACCTTTCGGCCACTATTCGGATCTCTTTGAATAACCCTGACAGTCTTCAGTTCTCTAGTAAATGCATCTTTTCCACAAATTAATTCCATCAATCTGGGTGTATCATAATGTCAGATAATCCAGAGGCAGGGTAGCCATTGGCTATAGAATTTAAATATCCAGCTCCTAAATGCCTGACTTTTACACATGGGAAGGTAGAACGCATTGTATGTACACTTAAGTATAAATGTGTGCCTATTTATTAAATGCTAATCTAGAGGAGTGTTTATGTTTTAAGTGGTTGCAGTGTATTTATGCATAAACAGAGTTTTCAACTTTGTGAGGCAAGAAGTACCATAACTACTCACTGACCACTAGCCATGCTTACCCTGTGAGGCCAGTGACCACCAAGGTAAGCACACTAGTCCTAACTAAGGCTAAGTCAGACTAACGCAGTATCAACGTGCGTTTAGCAGCACTAAATCACGGCCGTGCTAGCAGCAAATGATGTCCAATGCCGGGCAGCATACGAAGAACGGCTGCACAAAAGTGCGGCTGCGCAACCCAAGTGGCAAACGAACGCATTTTTTCGAGAACGTGAAACCGCTAGTACTGACGTACAGAGTGCGCTGCGTCCACTAGCGGCGTGTGTGTGTGTGTGTTTAGGAGACGTCAGACGCTGCTAATTTCCGGCCAACATAACGTCCAGATACAAAAAGGGTTTTATTGATGATCCATACAAAATCACGGACGAAAATGCGCATGGTATGACTGCTATTGCGTATTCCGTGAAAAAATGCATCCATTCGTTCGAACGCACTTTTTCACGGACAACGCGAAAAATGCGTTAGTCTGACCCTAGCCTAAGATGTTGTATACCCATTTGAAAATATTAATTGTATTTGAGAAACACCTTTCGACGTCAGCAATAGTGCACAACTTGTATGAGACAGGTTATTACATAACGGATACTTTTAGGATAGTCAATTCTGTTGTAGCAGCATAATCGATGATAACCATGATCTTGCTCACAAAGCTAGACAGTAAGGCTAATGTCAGACGAACGCAGTCTAAGCGCACTCTGCGTGCGTGCATAACGGACAGAGGTACTGACGGAAGATACTGTAGACACCACACGATCTGTTTTTCTTGATGGACGTAGAATAAAAAAGGGAACTATGGGAAATAAAAATATGAAAAAAAATATAAAAATTTGAAAAGGGAGTAGAGGTAATGTCACCGCTCTGCATGGAGAGAGCCTGTGGAGTCATGGGTTCGATCCCAGCGAGCAACCTCTCCAGTAAGTGTCCTTGGCAAGACACCTAACGGTACATACTCGCCACCCAGGACATACTTGAAAACGAGAGAAATCTCAATGTATCCTTCCTGGTAAAATCCTTTTTTTTTTTTTTTTGTGAAAGGATAGGAAAAGCCAGTGTGTGTCAAGGTGCTGGACGTCGCAAATGCACTGCGTCTGACATCTCATCACTCACACATAACGCTACGCGGACGTGGCGCACTCTGCGCGTCCGTGGTAGCGGTTTTACGTTCTTGCCCATCTTGCGTCCATTTGCCGCGTGCGTGCGCAGTTTGGTGCACACGTAGTTTGTGTGTGGGTCTCTATTGATCAGAATTCTATGCTGTGACAGACGTTAAACTGTGCGGCAACACAGACGTGATCACTGCGTTCGTCTGTCATGGGCCTAAAGCGTTAAAAGAATATATATATATATATATATATATATATGTGTATTTTACACACAAGCACAATATACATAAAGACTAGTAACTCTATTACACAAAGCCTACTCACCTTGTGCCCAAAGCATTAGGTAAATTATGCATCTACATTGCACTTTATGAAATCAGTCATATGATGGTGTATTATCACGGAGTTACAGTCTGTTAAAGTGTGTCACTGTCACTAAGAAGGTCACATTTTTTTATTTCCAAATCGGCCGAGTTAGATCTTTTTTACATATTCACACTATCCTTTTTTCTAAAACTATTAGGTTCTATTCCATTAAGAGCAGTAACGAATGTTTGAGGCTCTGTGTTTACTGTGGGTCCTCACGCATTCGTTAGCGCACTGTTTCGCTGAAGAGTTTGCCTTGCATGCCAACGTGTTTATCGCAGAAACGCACGCTAGCACAGGGAGCAGTAATTCAGTGTATGATCACCACTCCGAATAGTAAACGTCAATTAGATTTTAAACCCATATACCACCAATATAAGATGTAACTAGTTTAGTGTGCATTACAGATAAAAAAAAAACACATTATAAAACACATGCGTGATGCTACGTTTTTTCTTTGAATTAACTGCATATTAAAAAAAAGGGAAAAAAAATTATGTTGCATGAAGGAAAAATCCACGAAATGGAAAATAAACACATTTACCAAAACGTTATGGCACATCACGCTGTACAGCTGTGGTATGGGATAAAATAGTAAATGAAGAGGCAGTATTACAAGGCTGCAGGGGATCGATTGTGTTATCTATACTACATGAGATAAGAAATGACAGCTGAAAGATCTGACAGTGAACTAACCACACTCAATGATGCCCCCTGGTGATGTTATTTACATACATTCCACACAATGGGTCAGTTTTCTGGACTTCTGACCCCTATAGCTAATTCTGTACTCAATGTCCCACTGTGAGGAACAAGTGCTGTAAAGATACTGTGGGGGAGGGGGCAGTTTATAAAACAAAATATCTCAAACTAGATGAACAGACACATTGAGTAAAATATTTTCAAAACAAAACAAATATGATAAAAAAAGATCATGTAAGGCTCCTGTCAGACGAGCGCAGCATTCACGTCCGTGATGGCGCACAAAAGTACGTCTGTGATAGCATGACATAAAGGCCATTGGAGTCCCACACAAGAAGTACGTCCGCACTGAACTGCGGACGCACAACAGCCGCGGCAAACGGATGCAAGTTAGGCAAGAACGTACAACCCCTAGAACGGCCGCACAAAGTGCGCCACGTCCGCAACATCCACATAGCTTTGTGTGTGAGTGATGGAACGTGGTCAGACGGACTGCATTTATACGTCCAGCATTTTTCACGGACAAAATGGTTTTGCATTTTAATTTATTTTCCCTCCTACATCCGTCAAAAATAACGTCCGTGAAAAAACGGACTGTGTGGCCACTACTGCGTCTTCCGTACTGCACGGGCGCACAGTCCGTAGAAATCACGTTCGTCTGACCCTAGCCGAAGAGATCAGCAACAAAATAAAATAAGAACATTTATTTTTTGGATGTTAATTTATTACACCATTTATACCTAACAAGGAGTTTGAGATCCTGAAAGTGGTTAGCTAAACTTCAGAAACGTTCACATACTATCTAGCACAACTTGATAAAATTTGGAGCCAGGTACGAAATGTAGAAGCCAACCACACGCATTTTTAATATTCATGCAAAGTTCATAAATAGATTTTGCATTGAATAATCAATAAACGTAGGAGCCGGTAAAAATTCTAGACCAGTGGCCACCAGGCCCAATGATTTGTCAAGGCTTGATCTAACATTTTTTACACTTTGGCCATACAGGATGTATATAGTTGTTTTTACGTGTATCTGTTACCTTTCCCACTTTGTCTTCTAGCGCGCCTGGGCTCCTCCTTGCATCCAATCTGATACAGGTCTGCAGAAAGCTCGCCATCACTGCGAAATAACCGCTTAGTCCTCTTGGATAAAGAGCCATTGATCCAGCTCAGAACTTGAGAAAATGACCCCCTTGAGTTCCTCTTGTAATATCCCGAGGTACCTTCGTTTCTCATTTTCCCTTTACACTATGCACACATGATGAACCAAGTCAAGTCCTTAGGGCATCCATTACAAACCAACAACCATCAAAATGTTCTCCAGCTTGCTCTTAGAAAAAAAAGGTTTGATGATATTTTGCTTACTTTAAATTAGCAAGTTCCAAAAAAATAGAAAATGTTTTTTTTAAAAGAACACAACAAAAATCGAATTTTGAATTTCTTATCCTTTAACAGAGATGCTGTGTTGAATGAGCCTCCAGCAGGAACTCAATAGAGTAAAGATGAATCCATCAGATGTGATGCACTGCCACAAGGTTCATGAACCTGTATATCCTGACCAGCCCATGTCCAGCTAGTTTTGTACATCATCTGATGTGTTATTACATCCCTAACAGGGTTGTTTTAACAACAAACAACTCTGGCTTTCCCAATCTCTAGTCTTACATAAGTAAAAAATAAATTACCTTGAAATGTTTGTATTTTAATAAAATGGTCTTGATCCAACAGAGATCCATAAAGCCCTCACCAGAAGTCCATGAAAACACTTGCATCCTCCATACCAAGTGTTGAATAGCTGTCAGTTGTAGCAATATAATCCCCAGGTGCAGCTGGTGCAGGGCTGTGATGTGAGCTCCCTGCTCTCTCCATAGGGACTGCCAGTACTCACAGCAGCCACTCCCTGAGCTGCCCAAATGCGTCAGTGACAGCTTTATGTAAACACTGTGTTAGAGGCATGGGGAGGCTGCACACCAAGAAAATATACACCACACCACTCAACAGGTACATTTAGAACTCAATTGACTATATAAGAGTGAGAGATTGTATAAATATTCACAGATAACCCCCTAACCCTCTACAAACAAACTGAATATCCCATAACCCTACAACATGGGGTAAAACGCTGACATTTTAGTACATTATTTGATACTACAGTGTACACCTCTCTTAAGTGGAGCAAAATCGACACTACTTAATTTATATTTAATAATAATATGTCGGATCAGGGGGAGGGCAGGGGTTGCATAAACACCGTCATGGTCTCTGATGATCCTCTGTAACACTGTATACAGTTAAAAGAATGTAGGCTTATAAAATGTAAACAAGCAGTTCCACAATTACAATGTATAGGTATTTTTCATTAAAAAAAGAACATGGGCTGTGACTGGCTAACTTGTAATAGTGCTGGGTAAAGAGTTAATGGAATAATGCCAGCAGCTTCACACAGGGCAATAAGGAAGCAATGAACTCAGCAGCACTGTCTCAGGTTACCCGGCAGGTGAGTCAGGCAGCTTTACTGCAGTGTCGTTTGGCCCAGCCAGAGACTGTAGACAATGAATCCACCAGCTGTCTGCTCGGGTTAATGATTCAGTGGGCAATCTTCCTAAAGGAAAAGCCCTGTGTGAGCTCATCCACAAAGGCCACAGCAATAGCAATGCAACAGGTTAGTGGCTATTAACACGATTGATTTGGACATGGTGGCTACAGTGTTCCTTTAACATTCCTCAGAGTGATAAAAGGGGTCTGGCTGAAAGCCAGATCCATGCTATTTTCATTAAAAAGTGCCAGATCCTGCCAGATCCACACCTTTGTTTATTTCACTCAGGATCTTTTCATATTTCAATAAAACACAATAATACACTTCAGGATCCACAACTTTTTTTCCTGAAAAATTGCTGGATTCTACTGGACCCGTGCACTTATTAAAAAAGTGACAGATCCGGCTGATCCATGACGTTTTTTGTGAAATCATACTGAATCTTTTCATAGTTCGATAATATTGTGTTTTATCTTTCAGGATACACATCTTGTTACCAGAACATTGCTGGATTCTACTGGATCCCTGCAGTTTTTGAAGAAATCAACCACATCTTTTCATATTTCAACAAAAACACAATATTATCCTGCAGGATCCACAACTTTTTCCTGAAAAATTGCTGGATTCTGAAGGATCTGTCCAAAAAAAGTTGTGGATCCTCGATTTCTACAAAAAAATAAAAATTGCATGGATCCGGTAGAATCCGGCAACGTTTTAATGAACATAGCACGGATCAGTCTTTTTACCCAGACCCTTATAAAAGGGCTGAAGAACTGGTTTGCATGTTTAGAGTTTCTTGTTTTCCTTTTTCAAAAAAATTTTATTTATTCATTTAGTTACAGGTGCACAGAATTCTCAGTTTAAGCTCTTAAGGCTGGGGTCAGACGAACGCAGTGCGAACATGCGTTTACCCGCACTTTATGACGGCCGTGGTAGCAGCAAATGACGTCCAACGCAGGCTCACACACGAAGTACGGCCGCACGAAAGTTTGGCGGCGCAACGCAAGTGGCAAACAAATGCATTTTCGCAAGATCATCGAACCGCTAGTACTGACGTACAGAGTGCGCTGCGTCCGCATAGCGGCGAGTGTGCGTGAGTAGGAGACGTCAGACGCTGCTCATGTCCGGCCTACATAACGTCCAGACACCCAAAGTTTCCCGGTTTGGATCCGTATGAAAATCACAGCCGAAATTGCGCATCGTATGACCGCTATCGCGTATTCCGTGAAGAAGTACATACATGCGTTCGGACGCACTTTTTTTTACGGACGATGCGAAAAATGCGTTCGTCTGACCCTAAGCCTAAGCGGAAGATAAAATTAATTTTACAAGTAAATAGGGCTGCAAATAACAATGATTTACAATTAATTTTTTTCTATTAATTCGACGGATAAGAATTTACTTTAAGTATAAAAAATATATAAATATGGAACAGATCTACATGAAACAAATAAATACAATAGTGCAGACCACACAAAAATTTAAAAACACATTATTGGGAAAATACACTTAGGACATAAATATGCAAATATCAGTATCCAACCACACTTAAATCACCCAAAAATCTCTCCAGGAGGTACAGAACCTTAAAAGGAACACGCCATGCAAAAAAGAAAAAAAAACACTCCATTCCTCCCCCCTCTTTTTTTTCTTACGCAATTCGATTAGTGTACGTAACTTTTGTACATACATTAGCAAATTGCGTATCTGATGTACTTTTCGCACAAGTTACGCAAGCCCCTGGTCAGTCATGGATTGAGGCGGTGTGCGCAGCTCAAGCCCATGTCTGCTTTCTCCCCAAATGAACGCGGCTATGAGAGTTTGGCTAGACATGATGATGTCAATACACAAAGTTGGGCGAGAAAAGGACCAGAATTTGAGATCAAGTTTGGGGGAGGAGACTCAACCAAAAGGAGGAATGGCAGCTCTGGATCTGAGAGAAGGAGGCAGGGAGGGTGGGATGTGGTACAGGATTCCATCTCCAAGTTAAAATAAGACACCAGCAGTACAGCTCCTCTACTCAGTGGCAGTGCCCCTGGATCTGTACTATAGTTCAGCTACGCTTGCAAACTAATTTAAAAAAAAAAAAATAGTTCTGCCTGACCTAACGTTACAACTAAATTTTAGAAAGTAAAGCATGGGCACGTCTTCTTCAATCAGCTCCAAATTAGCAGATGACACATTATATTTCTTGTGAGGTTTTATACATGAACTGGGCTTTTACTCCTGGTTGTTGCAGCCACCGTGGTGGGAATAGGCTCGACACCACTTTTTCTGTATGTATGTATATTTTGTTGCAACACCAGTCAGGTCATTTTTGCTGCTGTTCCTTTCCATGGTTTTGTTTTTAACCCCAAAGTGGAAGTATTTGGTGAGTGTCTAAATAAAACCCACCATTTTGTCTCTTAACTGAGAAGCAGCACGAGAGTGTAGGTTTGCCCAGAGGTGCAGCTCTTGGTTTCGTTTGGTAGGACACACCTTACCAGAGCCTTGACAGGGCAGGTGAGCTTACACTTGAATTTCCATTCAAGTTCTATTCACACCTCTGTGTTTTGTTTCACATGGAGCTATAGGAGTGAACACAGATGACACCTTTTTTCTTCTTATGCTCCAAATTGACAACTATTTTCATTAACGATCAATTAGTTGTTTCAGCTCTACAAGTAAATAAATACAAGGTCAGTTTGAAATCACAAACTGGCTACCTCATAGAACAGCAATATAACAGGTACGGCTATCCCTGGGTTGTCCAGGCAGTTGGGATGTATATGTTTCAGCTATGTTTAGATCCAGCATACCACCGTAGAAGATCAGACCCATCTACAGAATCCTAGTGTAAATAATTTGAAATTGGACAGACAAGAAAGGCCAGGTTCATAAATTGTAAAAGTGAGGAGTAAGCACACTTCTGGTAATCACCATATAAGGGTCTGTCATTTGGGTGTATTTCGGTTTCTCTGCGAAACACAACCCTGATACTAATTCAGAGGTCTTTCGATTTACAGTCAATACTGTTCTCTGCAAAAATGGAGCTTGCTTAGCGAGATAAAAGCATCCTGTGTTTATTTGTGGTACAGCAGAAATCCTTAAGGAGTATACTGCACAGTGCAGCCAGGGGTGGATCCAGACACGTTTTGGGAGGGGCACTCTACCAATTTTGGCTAAGGGCTGGTTTGTTTCACAGTGATAGGCAGAGCAAGCCCCTAATTGTAGGCTGTACTCCTCACTCTCACTCTCACCATAATATTGCTGTATAGGGTCTCCTCCTGTTGCTCAAGTGACGCCTGACAGACCCCGTACAGCAATGATCTGCAGTCTGCATTCTTGCATTGCTCTGCGACTTAGAATCGAACAACAACAGTAAGAACACGCCGCAGGTCCAGACAAATGCTCTTACCCATATCAGAGATATATACAGTATCTCACAGAAGTGAGTACACCACTCACATTTTTGTAAATATCTTTTCATGTGACTGTATAAATGTTGCTGCTTATAAAATAGCCTCTCAGACTCCAGCTGCAGTGCTATGGTAAATTAACAAAAAATCTTATAAACAAGTTCTATAAACTTCTGCTCTAGCTCCTAGTCAGTGTCCATGTGCCTGACTTCCTGATTAACGACTTCCTGCTGGACTGCAGTGCAACACATATTAAACTTCCCCTGGAACCAAACACTCTGTTCTGGTTCCATACATATTGATACAGTGACAACACTGAAGAAATGACACTTTGCTACAATGTAAAGTAGTGAGTGTACAGCTTGTATAACAGTGTCAATTTGCTGTCCCCTCAGAAGAACTCCACACACAGCCATTAAGGTCTAATTATTTTTGTAATTTTCAGTGAATAAACTTAGTTGTGCTTAAACATTTGCATGCCCTTGGGAGAATTGGTAATACATGTACCATTTTAAAAGAAAACACGAGTGAGCAGGCAAAACACATTTCTTTTTCTTATCATATTTGTATTCAGCTGTATGTCAGAATAGTACAGTCTTAAAACAAGATAAAAAAAAAAATTACCCCTGGTGAAAAGTCTGCATACCCTTAGTTCCGACTACTGTGTATTGCCCCCTTTAGCATCAATTACAGCTTGCAGTCTTTTCTAGTAGTTGTCTATGAGGCCCTGAATTCTGCAGGTGGTATAGCTACCTATTAGTCGTGGCAAAATGTCTCTACGTCATGCCAAGTCTTTGGTTGTCTTGCATGAACCATATGTTTGAGATCTCCACACAGTGGCTTGATGTTATTAAGGTCAAGAGACTGTGGTGGCCACTCTTTCTCTTTTAGACTTAGCTACATCCTACCCCATAGAGAACACACTTTTCTGCTTAACCACTTCAATGCGGAGGACGCGCTGAGCGCGTCCTCCGCATTACTGCTGGTATGCGGAGGACGCGCTGAGCGCGTCCTCCCTTTGGGGTCAGCGTTCGGCCAGGTTCCGGCCGATCGCTGGCCCCTCCGGTGCGGGCTGACATCCTCGATGTCAGCCCAGCATCCGGAACCGCAGCCGCTGAAATTAGGTGTCATCGCGGCAGCGCGATGACACCTAATTCAAGCGCCCCCCCCCGCATGTGCGGAGGAGGCGCCTGAAAGGAAAGGGGGGGGGGAGGACCTCTCTCCCTCCCGATCGGCGGCGTTGCGGGGGTTAACCCAGGCACCATTTGGAAGGGCACAGCCCTTCCAAATGGTGCCTGGCATTAACCCCTGGGGAGCTGGATCGCGAATCGGCGCTGAAAAGCGCCGGTTCGCGATCCTTTCCCGGAGCTGGCCGACATCTTGGATGTCGGCCAAGCCTCCGGGAACTCCCCCGGAGGACTGGCGTCATCGTGCATAGCACGATGACGCCAGTCCTAGAGTTAACCCCTAACTGCCACCAACGGTGGAGATAGGGAGTTCCAATGAACTCCCTATCTCCCGATCCGTGGCAGCTAGGGGTTAAAGTTTGGTATGGTTGGATCGGCCAGAGCATGGCCGTTCCAACGATACCAAACTCGAATGTGAAAAAAGTTTTTAAAAAAAAATTAAAATTAAAAATAAAAATATATTTAAAAAAAATATATAAAAAAAAAAAAAACATTTTTTTTTCTTTTTTTGGTTCGTTAATGCAGCAATATTGTTCCCATTTCAATTATAATGTGAACAATGATGCTGCACTAACGATTTTTGTATGCGGTGCGTTTGTTAAAAATCGCGTAATTTTCCCCAAAAAAAAAATGTAACGAGACCCCATCTCTAATTTTTTTAACAAGCGCACCCCATACAAAATATAACCGCAATTGCTCGCATGTTAAAATGTGAAAAAAACCACTTTACACGTTGTAAATTATTGAAAATACATATTTTATTGCATTTTTTGTTATAATATACAGACATGACATAACGTATACATATAATAATGACATATTATAAATCTACCGAGTCTGACGGAAAGAACGATATATAATATGTCTGGGTCATATACTAAAATAAGCCTTCAAAACACGTTTAAACATGATGAGCAAAACCGGTAAAAATGACCTCAGCACAGGGGCGTGAAACGCCTCAGCAGCGAAAGGGTTAAAGGGAAGACTACCTCCAAAAAATGAAATGTTCTTATTGTGTTTATTTTATGTTGCCAAGATCTTACATGTGCTCTGTTTTCCTCGTATGTTTATTTAAGAACATATTTTACTCTGTGTCACGGTGTGCATCCATTGTGTTGTAAACTGCCCCCCCCCCCATCACTTGCTCCTCATTATGGCTTTGCCATAGATACTGTATACAGTGTTTCTCAACTCGTCCTCAGGACACTCTAGCAGGCCAGATTTTGCAGATCACCTTGGGGAAATGCAGACTCAATACTGCAATCACCGAGCAGCAAATTATATCACCTGTGCTTCAGATATCTGGCCTGTATTTGGTCTTGACTTGAGGACTGGAGTTGGAAAAATTGTGTGTTGAAAATAAACCAGAGTTGTAAAGAAACACTTTTGTGCAGATTTTGCTAAATGTTGCATCATGGGTAAAATGGAAACTGGAGATAAGAAAAAGGTTTTTTTTTTTTTTTTTTTTTACATGAACAGCAACATGTGGGTTTATAAAGGGGTTTTATTTCTGACCCGCAAGTAATCTAGTTACAGCTTATGTAAGTGGTAGTGTCCCTTTAAAATGATCTCCAAAACAATTTTCCACAGATGGGATTGTGTCCAAGCCACAGCACAAAGTATAATTCCAGTGTATGCTGCGGTCCAGAAAAATATGGCTAAACCCCATCAGTTATGAGTCTCTTTTAACTGCACCCATCAGCGCCCTCTAATTTCATTTTGGCGACTCAGCAGGAGTCAGATCAATGCAAAGCTACACAGGCCTCACCCTGCTTAATGGTTTTTTAAACATGTCTTGCAAATGCAGTACTCGT
The DNA here is from genome assembly GCA_009667805.1 of Leptobrachium leishanense. Classification (NCBI taxonomy): domain Eukaryota; kingdom Metazoa; phylum Chordata; class Amphibia; order Anura; family Megophryidae; genus Leptobrachium; species Leptobrachium leishanense. The sequence continues at coordinate 223,225,615 of CM019066.1, read as the reverse complement.
GTTAAATCTGGATCCAACAAATGTAGCCTAAGACAAACCCAGAAAATGTGTGCCTTTATGTATTTAAAGAAACGGCTGATTTAGAATTTCTGGCTGTTACTTTTTTTGCCTGCAGTCACTACCTTTGTCTCGGAAATGTATTTTGACCAGAGGATGGCATCCTGTGTAAGTAAGAAATTAATTCTTATTGAACTATGGAGTCCCATATATTCTTAAAGTGCCCTTACCTGCAAAGGAATACAAATTTTTTTTTTTTTTTGGGACTCTGCTAAGTCTAGGAATGTTGGTAGGTACGGCCAAAACAAAACCCAGCCTTGTCTGGCATGCAGAGTCTTCAATCAAATAAATGTATTTTTTCTGTTGAACGCATTTTTCACGTGCGTTTAGCCGCACGAAATCACGGCCGTGCTAGCAGCAAATGACGTCCAATGCCGGGGAACATACGACGAACGGCCGCACGAAAGTTCGTCCGTGCAACGCAAGTGGCAAACGAACGCATTTTTTCGAGAACGTCAAACCGCTACTACTGACGTACAGAGTGCGCTGCGGCCGCTAGCGGCGTGTTTGCGTGATTGGGAGACGTCAGACGCTGCACACGTCCGGCCAACATAACGTCCAGACGCAAAAGGGTTTTATTGATGATCCGTACAAAATCACGGACGAAAATGCGCATCGTATGACCGCTATCGCGTATTCCGTGAAAAAATACATCCATTCGTTCGAACGCACTTTTTCACGGACAACGTGAAAAATGCGTTCGTCTGACCCTAGCCTTAGACAGCTGTCAGAAACCTTGGCCCTCCAGATGTTTTGGAACTACATTTCCCAAGAGGCTCACCCATACTAGTTTGGAGGGCCAAGGCAGTGGACCCCTGCATTAAGGAAAGCAGACTCCCAAAGATGTAGTCCCATAAAAGTTATGTTAACTCCTCTCCCCAGATCTGTTCTTTCCAGGAAAGATAATAAAGAGTATACAAATTGTAATGATTTGCATGATGAATGTAAATATCTCATGTTTATCCATAATGACAGTACAGTTACCAGGGTCAATGAAGATCTATGAGCAAAGACATACTGATCTAAACGGAAAAAGACCCCCAATCCCAAAGGGAATTGATTTCCACCCACCCCCTTGCAGCCTCCAACTGAATGGATCACAGAGTACATAAATGGTCACAGGTACATACATGCACATTTTTATGTTTTCATTTCTTTACAGGTCCTTGTTTCTTTTTTCACAATGCATACATTCACAATACACTGGTAGATGAAAAATTTGATCGGCTATAACAAAAACAATGGACTTTTATAGATCCCCCCCCCGCCTCACATGTTGAAAGTGAACAAAAGTAGCTCACCTTAACCTGACCCCATGTGAGAAAAAATGCCACATTGAGATTAGGGATGAGCCGAACACCCCCGAGTTCGGTTCGCATTCGAACTCGAACACGAACTCAATACAAGTCAATGGGACTCAAAGTTCGATTTTTAGAGTGCCCTCCAAGAGGGCATATTTGCTAGATATTTGCCATAAAAGGTGTATTGGGGACAGGAAACAAGGACAAAAAGTTAAAAAAAACAAAACGTTTTTAAAGGGACAGGGAGTTTTCCATGAAATAAGGGTTAAAAATAAAAATTCCTTCAAATATTGTGCCTAGGAGGTCCCCATAACCTGCCCGTGAAGTGGCGGATTTCTAGGATGTATAGAAACCTTTAAAAACAATGTCCGGGTCCGGGTAGTGCCCTGGGGGATAGGAAACCAGGACAAAAAGTTTTTTTAAAAAATAAGTTTTTAACCCCTTCACTGCTGACGTGTGGGACAGAGTCTCCCCTTTTAAGCAGTGCCTGGCTTTAACCCCTTAGGTACCGGGTCGCACTTCGGCGCCGAAGTGCGGCCTAGCTCCGGTGGGGGCCACCATCTTGGATGGCGGCTCCACCCCTGGGTCCCCCCCTCACTGCCTGATGTCCTCACGCATAACGTGATGATGTCAGATAGCCGGGGAACCCCTAGCTGCCCGGAATCCCCTGGTGGAAAGAGGGGGTTCATTTGAACCCCAGCTATCTCCAGAACCATGGTAGCTAGGGGGTCATGGAGGGTTTTAATTGGAAGGCATGAGCATGGCCTTTCGAATGATACCCAACATGACCAGGTATAAAGTAAAAAAATAAAAAACATGTATTTTTTTGTGTGTGTTGTTTTTATTAATGCAGCAATATTGTTCACATTTCAATTATAATGTGAACAATGATGCTGCACTAATGATTTTTTTCTATGGTGTGCGTTTGCTAAAAATCCCCCCAACAAGATCCTATGGACAGATGAGACCAAGATCAACTTATACCAGAGTGATGGGAAGAGAAGAATATGGAGAAGGAAAGGAACTGCTCATGAACCTAAGCATACCACCTCATCAGTGGAGCATGGTGGTGGTAGTGTCATGGCATGGGCATGTATGGCTGCCAATGGAACTGGTTCTCTTGTATTTATTGATGATGTGACTGCTGACAAAAGCAGCAGGGTGAATTCTGAAGTCTTTCGGGCAATATAATCTGCTCACATTCAGCCAAATGCTGCAGAACTCATTGGACGGCGCTTCACGCTTCACAGTGCAGCTGGACAATGACTCAAAGCATACTGCAAAAGCAACCAAAGAGTTTTTGAAGGGACAGAAGTGGAATGTTATGCAATGGCCAAGTCAATCACCTGACCTGAATCCCATTGAGCATGCATTTCACTTGCTGAAGACAAAACTGAAGGGAAAATGCCCCAAGAACAAGCAGGAACTGAAGACAGTTGCAGTAGAGGCCTGGCAGAGCATCACCAGGGATGAAACCCAGCGTCTGGTGAGGTCTATGCGTTCCAGACTTCAGCCTGTGATTGACTGCAAAGGATTTGCAACCAAGTATTAAGAAGGGAAAGTTTGATTTATGATTATTATTCTGTCCCATTACTTTTGGTCCCTTAACAAGTGGGAGGCACATCTGCAAACTGCTGTAAGTCCTACATCGTTCACCTGAGTTGGATGTACATACCCTCAAATTAAAAGCTGACAGTCTGCAGTTAAAGCACATTGTGTTTGTTTCATTCCAACTCCATTGTGGTGGTGTATAGAGCCAAAGATGTTAGAATTGTGTCGATGTCCCAATATTTCTGGACCTGACTGTATATCTACAAGATACTAGCTTGTTTTACATATTGGTTTGCTGGGAAATACAGGTTAATTGTTTTCTTTAAGCAGGATGTTTATTAAATTGAACTAACCATCTACTTTTAATCCGTAACTAACATAAACGGTATTAACCATACATGCAGTTCTTAACATATTTTAATTGAAGCTAGAAATCTGTGTGCTGATGGATGTTGTTGTTTATATATCCTTGATTGTTGCGAGATATATATATATATATATTTATTACGTATACAAATTGATTTATTTTATCTAGTTACTTGTAGTCATATTTTATAAAACAAAGCATATACAATTGAAAACAAACTTAGGAGACCTGAGAAATACAAACGAGATAAATTTGTTGTTGTTTATATCTCGTATAAATTTCTTATCGGATTAATAATCTCCGACAACATATCCGGTGATGCTCACCTATTCATTAACTTGATTGAGCATCAAGTGAATTTAATATCCTAAGCATGTGGTAGGCCAAGGTTGCTGGCCCCTACACTAAGGAACCATTTCTCCTTGAAATGGATAGATAGCAGCAGATTGCTCACTTCTATCAGGGTTGGATTAGGGTCCAACGTTAGTGAGACCTTGACTCACTTTGGCGGACATGAGTAACTAGCATTCCATACATTTATCCAATAGGCATTCCCTTTACCAGTGATCTCTTTTGAGATTGTGGTCCCCCTCAGTATCAGGGCACCAATTTAAAACCAAGATACTGTATAGTACCTGACCACATGATTACTTCATGGAAGGAGCCCTACTTGCCCTGATATGTGCTGGCATTGTCAGAGGATGTATACTGGTTTTGCTGTCTGAACATACTTATTTTTGGTAGATGGTTCATGGGCTCTGGATGGGGTAACAAGGTGAATGGAGTACCCCCAATTCTCAATTATACACCACTAAACTGACCCTGAAATATAAATGACCTCGACTAGACATTCACTTAAGGCCACCAAATTGCTGATCCCTGTCCTCTGGGAAAGTCCTTTTTCTATTTGGAGACTATTGGTCAGACAAAACTGAGGAAAAAAATAAATGGAAGCCTTGACAGTTTCCTTGCAAGGCACGTGTCAGACTAACGCAGTGATCACGTCCGTGTTGCCGCACAGTTTAACGTCAGTCGTAGCATAGAATCATGAGCAACAGAGACCCACACACGAAGTACGTGTGCACCGAACTGCGCACACACAACGCACGTGGCAAACGGACGCAAGTCAGGCAAGAACGTAAAACCAATAGACGGACGTGCAGAGTGCGCCACATCCACGCAGCGTTCTGTGTGAGTGATGAGATGTCAGACGCAGCGCATTTACGACGTCCAGTACCTTGACTCACACGATGGTTTTTCATATCCTTTTCAAATTTTTATCATTTTTCATATTAATTTTGTTTCCCATAGTTCTTTTTTTTCCTACGTCAGTCAAGAAAAACGGACAGTGTGGTGTCTACAGTATTTTCCGTCAGTACATCTGTCCGTAGTGCACGCACGCAGAGTGGGCTCAGACTGCGTTCATCTGACATTAGCCCAAGAGACAACTGCAAAAATTCTTACCACATAGACCTGCCGGTTCATATTGTTGTTCACAGATTGACTGCCTCAGCAGATAGGGTGGGTACACTGGCCAGGAGGGCATACTATATTATGGATGCTGACTGATCGCTCTTCTCACCTATGCCAACATGATAGATGTCATTTCCATGTCCTCAACTATTCTAAAATTGTAGGTGCTATTGATTCTGAAGACCCATAAAACTCCTCTTGTCTTTTTCTACCCCAACTCCTCTAGATCAGGGCTGTCAAAACTCCAGCCCCCCAGATATTTCTGAACTACAACTCCCATGATTCCATGGCTATCTAATGCATTGAAAAAAATCTGGGAATTGTAGGCACGACTTTTTCACAAAAGCCCAGTAATTAGAATTAGTATGGATAACAATTTGTATATGACAGTCTTCATTCTTTCACGTAGAAGTGCAACTTTAAAATATATAAAAAAAAACACTAATGGCTGTAATTTCATTGCACATGCTATCTGAACATAGAAAATGCTTAAACGCTGTCACTCGAGATTAATTCTGATTGGATCACTTCCTAAATATTCCCACCTAGAGATGTAAAATGTTGAAGCCATGCAAAAAAATTATTTTTTTCCCCGTTTTTCTGGAAAAAAATTGAAAATATGCCCCATGGAATAGGTTTACAAATTAAAAATTAATTTTGTCACTTGAAATAGAAGTACAGTTTATTTAGCGACTTTGAATTAGCTTTTTATAACTTTATTTTTTGTTTCAAATGGAGTAACAAGCAAGGACTGTATATGATAGTATAAGAACAAGTAACTGCTCCTCCATTTACTGAAGCGCAACAATAAAAGCAAGAAACTTCAAAACAATATCAGGATTATTCAGAGAAAGGTGAAAACCAGGAGAACTGTCAGGAGAAGAGAGCCGATTTGGAAAGTGAGATAAATGGGAGAATTTTTATGGTTTGGCTATTTTGACCTACAGTTCTATACAAAGAAAGGTGATCCTCAGGAGAATGACTGAAGAAGTGAAAATGCTTGGTCAAAATAGCCAAACCAGAAAAATTCTCCCACTTATCGCACTTTCCAAATCGGCTATTTGGTCTACATTGTTCTCTTGGTTTTCACCTTTTTCTAAATAACCCTGCTAGAATTTGCACTTCTCCACTCATTCTCCCAAGGTTCACCTTTCTTTGAATAGACCTGTGTATTTATCAAATTTGCCCCTTAGCACCAATAGCAAAAGGAAAAAAAAGGAAGTAACTGCATTATTTGTGCCTGTAGGATATGGATACATCAATATTTAAGCTCCATGTTGAGGTTTAACTTTTAGTGGTGCTTTAAAAAAAAAAAAAAAAAAGAGAGAAAAGGAAACAAAAGACAGAACATATACATTCAATTCATGCTCATTTTCAGTTTCTTCTTCCTCTCCATAATTGTCATTTTTCTCATTGACTTCTAAAAACATAAGGTTTGCACGGATTGAAACAAACGTTTCTCCCCTTTCACAGGTTAGTTTGTTTCTTGATTTGTTATGAATATTAGCAAACATAGAGCAGATTCTTTCACAGCAGCAGCAGATGCAGGAAGCGAAATGCAAGAGGTGTCAGAGGTTGTGCTGTGCAGAGACCTTGCACCATGTTGCAGGAGGGATATGTTTTTCAGAATCCCTGACTGTACTGAAGAGAACATTAATAGGGACAAATGTAACTTCTTTCCTGTCAATTAAGACAGAAACTATCATCAACTGTATCCCAACAACCACTGTAGGAGGTACAGGATGGAGCTCACAATCATTCTAAACTGAAGCCTTTTTCCTGCATCGCCCCCTAGAGGCTGAAATGCATATTATTGTTGACTGAGTATTGCATTGTTACTTGAATTGTATTCCAGGATTTGCTTGTCTTCAGCTGCGAGAACTTGTAATGATTTAAGACTTTAAAGTCTCAGAAGTCTTTCAATAACGTCTTAATGTTACATAGATTTAATACCATATCATCAGACATAAATTCCATCATTGGAAAAAGAACATATTACACACTTTTGGTTATTTGAAATTTTTCCGGGAAAAAAAAAATGGCTTTGGAAAAAAATTGTTTTTTTCCCCCAATTTTTCTGTTTTTTTTCCAGGCCTTCCCAGCTCTACTTCCACCTTAATATTTTCATCTAGTTTTTATTAGTCAACGAAAATGTCAATAGATTTATCATAGTTTTATTCCTCAGAACATTGTTTTTATTTAGTTTTAGTCTAGTTTTAACACTGGAAAAAATGTAGTCGACTAAGGCCAGGGTCAGACGAGCGCACTTCAGAGTGGAAGGAACATCTGTGAGAGTGGACGTTCCTTCCACTCGACACCTGTCTAGCCACCTCGCTGAGCGCAGTCAGTGTGCTCAGGATCACGCTTTGCAGCCCCGTCAACGCGCGTCTAGCATTTTGACAGGGAGGCTTTGTGCACGGACGCTTGTTGTGCGCACGCTCAAGCTGGTGACTGCCCCTGTTGCAGCATCACAACGGTGCGACGGACGCTGGTGGGCACGTCAGTACGGGGGACACTTTAACGAAAATTACTAGTCGATTAAGGCTAGGGTCAGAGTGGGGCAGTCGGAACGCGCGTGCAGGCGCACTAAATCACGGCGGCAGTAGCAGCACATAACGGCCAATGACGGCCAATATACGCAGTACGTGCGTACAAAAGTGCGCCGACACCACGCAACCGGCAAATGAACGCATTTTTCTCAGAACGTGAAACCGCTGCTACAGACGTACAGAGTGCGCTGCGGCCGCATGGCAGCGTGTGTGCGTGATTAGGAGATGTCAGACGCTGCTAGTGTGCGGCCTACATAACGTTCAAACAGCCGGATTTCCCTAGAATTGCGTTGGTGAGTACCTGCGACTGTGCGACTGTGGTCGTCTGACCAGTTAAGCGTATTCCGTGAAAAAATGCGTGCGCACGCATCGACGTACATTTTGACGGTGGCCGCAGAAAATGCGCTCATCTGTCCCTAGCCTAAATTAGCACTGCCAACAACTCTTGTTTCTGTTCCTATGTTTTTTTATTTTGTCTCATTCCCCATTGGATATTATAAAAAGCTGTAGAAACTGTTGGCACTATATAAATGATGATAATAGTGAGCAATGCAGAAACGTGGAGGAAAAATCCAGAGTCTCTCCAAAGTGAAATTCTGGTGATTCACCTCCGCCCACCCACCCTACTCAGACCCACTTTTTTTTCTTCTTCTAGCACTTGTGCCAGTAAAAATGAGTTTTTAGGGGTTTAAAACGCTTTTACTTTTTGTTGGATTGTGTGTATTTGTGTTTCTTAGTGTATTTGTGGTCTTACAGATCAGCCTTTCCCATGCAGTTTCTGTAGCCGGATCTGCCTGTCCTGCATTGGCCTTGTCAGCCACCAGAGAGCTTGCAGCAGACGTAGACCGCACGCTTCCTAAATATTCGTTCAAAGTCAAGACTGAGTGTATTTACATTATTCAATTAATAAAGATGTCAATAAATATATGTGCCATGTCCCATGACAGCTACAATTAGAATATAGTAAATCCTGCCACTAACCAACAGTGACCACTAGATGGCAGAATAATCCATTCTTCCAGCCTACAGTAGGGTTCAAAAGAAAGCTGAAAATCCATCCATATCCCTTCCAAGTGAGGGAAGCCCTATTACACTTTATTTTTGATTCGGCAAAAGGAGATAAAATATAAGACACCCGAAATGGTATATTATAGATGCATATCTGCAGAAATATTCCACAGCTCTGACAAATGCTTAGCTTCGTGTACTTGCGTATTCCTATTCAATTGTATTTTGTTTCAAATCTCTATATAGCATTTATAATACTACGCACAGATTCTGTCCTCAATACATACAATCCTTAAGTGGGCATTAACCTGATTGCCAAAATCTTAGGAGGTTCTTCACCAAACACCACTTTTTGCCAAAATTGTGAACATTGACAAAAAAAATGAAGTTTCTCCTGCCACTGCGCAGATTTTTCTTTTGTGAAACCCCAGTGCTTGTCACCATTGCAACAACAGTATTTTTTCCTGGCTTTTGCAACCTTTACGGATCAACTCCTTTACACTGTGTGGCTGTTCAAGAAAATATGTCACATTTTGCTGTCAAACATCCTGTTAACTGAATACTAGGATTTTCTTCAAGGATCAAATACTCCCCATATGCATCATTTTCACGGCTTCCAAATCTCCTGCTCTCAAACCTGCCAAAAGTCACGATGTTAAGATCATATCCCGCTGGTCAACTTTTCTTCATTCTGGGACTAAACAGAATAGTCCTCATGGAAGGTCGAGATACAGCTGTATAAAACACTACTGTGCTCGATTTTCTGTTCAGCAGTAAGGCCTGGTCTAACCATTATAAAAAGATTTAATTTTTTATGAAAAACAGCAGTAATAAAACAGATTGGGAACTTGCCACTCAACATCTGCATATTATTCTACAGTTTCTATATGAATGGTGTTAGAAGGCCCTCTTGTGAAATCTGATCTGCGCCTCCAGCATCTATTCTCAGTCTACATTAGATGTTCGTGATATGCCAGATTCCCAAAGTCTCAAGCAGAACTGAACAATAAATGTCTATGTACATTGGAAATCCGCACCCTGGGGCTTGGATGGGGTTTTATTATTACGTCACACCAATGTCTTCAATGTTTGGGAACATTGTCCAGGAAAAGTGCTGCTTGCACGCATTACCCGCTGTAACTCTGGCAGCAGAATATCACAAGTAGCTGACAGCTTTACACTCTCCACCTGCCTAGAATCATAAATAACCACAAAATGGGCAAGAAAACGCAAAGAAAGTGGCCATTGAGGAAGGAGATAAAATTGCCATCAGCAAACACCGAAATGACACTGCAATGAATTATATATACTTCAACAGCTTGTAAAACCTATGGCGTTCATCAACTATTCAAGCGCTCATTTCATTTCTTTAATACACTGAGACTGATTCAGTAAAACACAGGATTATTTCTATAAATTACACAAGAGGGGAAAAAAGCATTACTAAGGACTGAATGGAAGGGGGAGTTGGGAAATGACGAGCAGGAGTCTTGGCTGCATTCATCATGTGAGTACTTAGTCAAGTACTAGTTGTAGCTTTATGATTGGCAGGTATAGGTCAGCTTTTATTTATGTATTTATTTCTAAAGTACTTTACCAGGAAGGATACATTGAGATTTCTCTTATTTTCAAGTATGTCCTGGGTTCAAGAATATTGAAATGTTAGTCGTTACAGAATTACAAAGTAATAAAATGCAAGATATTAAGAACAAAACACAAATATACAGATTAACACAGAAAATAAATATGTAAGAAATATACTCACGTTTACTTAAAGGATAAAAAGTAGTATTCTTCAACAATACAAGACTAATTATCCCAATAATTATTAAACATCACCAATTGAGTGGTCTGCTCCATCCCTGCCACACAGATCAAGACTGGGGAACCCCAAGTCTCAGTCCGATTTAGGAGGCCTCAATCTGGAATTTATGCTGCACAGCGCATCTACTTATAGCTGAAGTGACCCCCATTTCGCCCTTTTTCTACGTGGCCCACCCAGGTTCCGTGCGTGCAGTCGTATCAGGGAAGGGTGATCAGGCCTTCCCTGATAAGAGATCACGAGGTGCACTGAGGCTGGGGTCAGACGAACGCAGTGTTAACCTCCATGTAGCCGCACTTTAGTACGTCCGTGGTAGCAGATAATCATGACCAATGAAGGCCCACACACGAAGTGCGGCCGCACTATGGACGCGGCAAACGGACACAGGTTAGCAAGAACGTCGAACCGCTAGGACGGACGTGCAGAGTACGCCACGTCCGCATAGCTTTGTGTGTGAGTGATGGAACGTGGTCTGACAGACTGCATTTATACGTCCAGCATTTTTGACGGACAAAATGGTTTTCATCTTTAATTTATTTTCCCTGCTACATCCGTGAAAAATAACGTCAGTGAAAAAAACAGACTGTGTGGCCACTATTGCGTCTTCCGTCAGAAAGTGTGTCCGCACTGCACGGGTGCACAGTCGGTAGAAAACTCGCTCGCTTGACCCTAGCCTAAGGGCCTTATCTCCTCTGATTTTCCGTCTAAGCCCTCTATGACACTAGTAATGTTCCAAGGGGTCCTCATCACCCCTAGTCTTTTGGGATATCGCATGAGAGCCAGGAGGTGCTTCTGGGCATGTACAGGCTTGGAGATTTGAGTACTTTGAAAAGAAAATTTACTGGATTATTTAATCCAGTACCAGTGAGGCATTTGATTAGTCAATAAAACATGGCTTTCATTACATGGGGTGTTGCCAAGTATGTCCATTTCAGGATACTTGAGAGAAACGTCAGTTCAAAAGGTATTGCCCTAATCGCAGCAGATTAATGTAGCCTTTAAAAAATTTAATTGATGCATATATAAGCAGTTTAAATGGCCACTCTAGGGTTAATCCAGGGGTGGGGAGAGAAGGTCATACATGTTAAAGGGGGAGGGCTGTGCAGCATCATTCAGCCATTCAGATGCCTCTCAAAACAAGTGTATTGAGAGCCATTGGCTGGATGGGAATACCGATAGCCGATCTGGTGCCGATATTGTGTACATTTAAAATTGTGAAACAAACACAAATGTGACATTATGCCATTAACTGAATGAATTTAATAACATTGTAGCATGCCCATTTATTCAACTTCATATAAAAAATATTTAAGATTCTATGGTTACAAACACCACGGTCATAACTAGACTCTGGCCTTTGCACTGACCGCTCATATGACCCTGTAGGTCAGCACCATGGCCCTCCAGATGTTTTGTAAATACATCTCCCATGATGCTCAGCTACTCAGATTCTTACAGACTCATGGGAAATGTAGTTCCAAAACATCTGGAGGGCCAAGGTTGATGACCCCTGCTGTAGGATATACGGTACCAGAAATACAGGGGTCCAGAAGTTGGTATGGGGGACTCTCTGCGAGAAGGGAAGGGGAAACCCCATTTCACTTGCCATCACACTCATGCGCATTACCATCAGTGAGCAGGGGAAGCCCTACAGCGAGGGCTGACAGCCAAGAGCTCACTCTCTCCTTCATAGTACAAAGAGATTGTAGAGTTGTAGTTCCGACTGTTATACAGGACAGTGATCACATAGCTTGTCTGGGACATTGAGTTTTGCTGTTGCTGAAGTGTCTCATGTGAATGTGACTAAGGCACCGGGTAACAGAATGAATCCACTAGTTGCTGCTCTCCTCGGCTGCACAGTATGGTTTAACCTGCAAGAGCCAATAATTCCCATCAAGCAAGGGGTCAGCTTATTAAATGGTGTCACTACACAACAAATGGTTTTTTTTCCAAACCAGTATCTCTTTAGAACATTTTTCCAACTGCAGAGTGTGTTCCACCAGACTGATGTGTCTACCGATTGATCCATTAAGCTCATGGAGAATCATTGAGAACTAACAGTACATGGGAAATATAATAATGTATGTATAATTACACACACATCAAATTAGCACATTTGAAACTCATATTGGCTAAATTGTGCCATTGTGCTAATGTATCTCATACGCAAAATTTTAATCTATAAAATAAAAACGTATACGCAAAGGTTTGCCACATTTTATGGATGCTTTGTTAAATTAACTCATAAACCGTACAGCAAACCAGACACGTATGCTGGCTGGAAAATTCAGCCACGCTCAATATTTTACAGAAAACACCTGCTCATTTCACCTCGTCTCAACTATTTCATACTCAATATTGCAGCACTGGAAGCATCAGGCATTTTATCATAAAAAAATAAAAATAAAAAACTTGCCCTGCAGTAAAAATAAGGAATCGCTGGAAACAATGCAACTTTTTAATGCTTGTCAGAGCTTGTGGCCAATTTAAAGCATTTTTTTCAAATACAGAGAATTTTTTCCAAGGGAATGAATCACAGATTTCCTGAGTATAACGGCACTGTATAGTTAAAAGGAAGTGATTGAGTCAAAACAAGCATTTAATGCGCAACATTAATAATAAAAAATGTGATAGGTTTATTTTACATATGATGCAACCAATCACCAGGGCTGCAAGCTTACATTAAGAAAACGTAATCTGTAGACCTGCATTTTAAAAAGGAAATTAAATGCTGTGCAACTATATCTCCTATGATTTGCAGCCAGCCGAGGACACAACGCTGCTAAGCATCACAATTATGCCAGCTTTCACAATCTGAAACTTACAGAGCTATTCAATAGGCTCTGGTGTTTGCAACCACGAACTCTACATCCACAATTTCAAAAGAGAAATTCTAATAATGGCAGGAGAAGCTTCATCAATGAAGCCTCTCCTGTCACTGTTTGAATTTTCCTTTTGTTGAATGCCGAATTGTGTCTGGGTTGCAACAACGGTAAACACGGCACTTATTGAATAACCTCCTTACTACAACAACCCCTTGCTTTAGATTATTCAATAATCTACTGCCAGACATGAGATTTTCTTGAAATTCAGTCTGACCTTTCATTGGTTTTAAAAAGGTTTTTAAAATTTCAAAAGAAAAAAAGTCCAATGACATAAGAGCCAGGGGTAAAATTCAAGGAGTCTGTGGCTACCCAGTCCTAGGATTCCAGTAAGTGTAATATAAAAAGAAGTGTGTGTGATATATATATATATATATATCAGTAAAATTGATTAGGTAGGCCGTGTTAGTCCAGATGCCAAAATCACGAGTATAGCAGTCTGTAGTGATCATATACCTGTATATCAGTAAATGAATAATTTAACCATTTACAAAAGATTACGTTTTAATAGATTGCTAAATAAGGCATTTTTATGGATATATTTTTTCAGGCAGTTGGAGCCAAGTCCATAAATAGGGGAAATATCAACATGATGCAGATATGGTTTGTTCAGAGTAGTTGAATCCTGTTGCTTCTCATTTTTCAGTCTGTTCCAGACGGTTCACACCTAGTAAAGTGACAATGATGTAGGTCTTTCTTTTGCTATTGACACAAACCACCATCTGCCCATGCTTTTCAACACCCATCCATTCCAAACAAGCGTCAGCTCGGTTTTACCCGGGCATCCCAATTAAAGCTTCAGTACAGGACAATACTGTGCAGTTACTTATACATGAATTGCGTAACGTGGGAGAAATAGAAGAATTAAGAAATGAACCTTGTTTTACAAGGGATTTCTTCAGTTTACGGATTTATGAATCCTAGAAGCTCATCAAAAACACGCCACAAAAATCTAACAGAGGCATTCTCCAATGTTCCCTTGCAGTTACTGACCTGATCTAGGGATAAATCCAGTGAAGGCTCCTCCACTCATACAGCAGGGGCAGCGACCCACCAGTTTTTGGAGTGAAAAAATAAAAAGTAGGGGCAGTGGGTAACATAGCTCTAGCACCTGCGATCCTATTATGTTTCATGCCATTTTTCTTTTAAAATTGTTTGTATTTGCCATTATTTTACTACTGATAGTTACTGGATATAAAGTCTGCAATGATATCCAAGCTGGCATTGAACAAGGAGACCTAACAAGCCATCTTCCTTGATTTTGCCAAGGCTTTTGACACAGACCATGGCATCTTGTTACAAAAACTTAAAAACTATTGGTGATCGCACGCTAACCTGGTTTCAATCATATGTATCCGACCAATCGCAATATGTGTCCATTTCTGGCAGCTCCTCCCTTCCAGTCACTTGGGTTGTACCCCAAGGCTCGATACTCGGCTCCCTGCTATTCACGATATTCATAAATGATCTGCCTAACATCTGCAAAGTCTCAACTGAACACATGTACACAGACAACACTGTAATCTATACTAGCAAACCAAATCTCCCACAGCTGGAGGCAGTGCTGCAAGAACAATTCACAGAGGTAGAAAAGTGGATTGCAGATAACAAACCTTTTTTAAATACTGACAAAACTGTACCGATGCTCTTTGGAACAGCACCTATATTACATAAATTGCAAAATCCCCATCTATGTGTCATCGCAAAATCAAATTGCACGCTGACCACAGTCACTTCTCTCAAATATCTAGGTATGTGGTTAGACCCAAATCTATCTTTTGGCCCCCATATTGAAAAACTCCTCTAAACTTTATCCCAAACTAGGCGCCCTGTACAGAAACAAATCCTGCCTGAGCCCCGCGGTAAGAAAGCAAATTGTACAAAAAATGCTTATGCCAGCTATTGATTACGGAGATGGAGGGCAGTATTACAATGTTGGTGCTAACTTAACCAGAGCTGTTGTAAACTTAAAATCTCCATAGGCTATAATGGCTCTGGGAAGTTTACAACAGCTCTGGTTAAATTAGCACCAGCTTTGTAATATGGCCAGTAGTGTATGCAGCTGCCCCATAAACGCACCTCCATAAACTTACATTGTATAACTCATTCTGTCGCTTTGTGCTACAATGTAACTACATGACCCATCATTGTGACATGTTAAAAGAGCTAAACTGGCCGTCGCTGGAATCTAGACGCACTCTTCACCTTTCCAACCTGGTGTTTAAGAGCTTTTCTGGGAAGCTACCACCCTACCTGAATAGGCTGCTTCCCCCAGCAGTTCCCTCATCCTATAACCTCCGATCCAGGACCAGAACCTTACTTGTAATACCACAATACAAAAAGAAAGTGGCTCGATCCTCATTTTCCTACAGAGCACCGGAAATATGGAATAACCTCCCAGACGCCATCAAATCTTCCCCCAGTCTGAAGTCACTTAAGAGCTCCCTATTAACATACCTCAATACAGAATGCACCTGTAAACATGTAACATGTAACATTGACTATTTCCTACATATTTATGTTCTGTGTTAATCTGTATATTTGTGTTTTGTTTTTAATATCTTGCAATGTATTACTTTGTATTTCTGTAACAACTAAAATTTCAATGTTGCTGAACCCAGGACATACTTGAAAAGGAGAGAAATCTCAATGTATCCTTCCTGGTAAAATACTTTATAAAGATTTGCTATGTACAACTTGTTAGGTAAAACTTCATTTGTGCACACTTTGTAAAACATTTTAAAATACAAAAAATAAATTTCATCTAACCCCGATCACGGACCTTTAACCTCTATCTTTAACCCGAAACCACAACCTCTAACTCTCCAAATACTCTCCATGTGACTCTGACATCAGTGGGAGTGGAAATTCCATTGGGTCCGAACTAAAGTTACAGTGATGGGAAAATCAAAAATATCACCATAATTAAGAAAAATCACCATATACAGCATTGCAGATGTGTTGATACAGAGACAACGACTTGTGAGTGACAGCAGCGCACACTGAAGAATGAACAGCTTTACAGCCTTCTAAAACTAGACCAGCAGAAGAAGAATATAGAATTGTAGCAAACTTACCTAAAAACTGCAGATTATGGGCCAATATAGCTGAACTGGAATATTTATTCAAATCTACCTCTGCGGCAGAAAAAATTAATCTGAAAATTTACTGATCGATTCCCAGGTCAAGGAGTGCTCCGTCATGTTACATTGGTATAGAAGTCAGCAAAGTAAATGCCTGTCTCCTTACTGGATACTCCATGGGTGCACGGTCACTAGATTGGACGTGGCATTCAGTGTTTGGTTCCTTTAGGGGGAGAAAAAAAAACACTTCTGCCAAAGCAGGACACCTTTTATTCAGAAATGTAGCTGTAATGTTATGCATAAGCATTACAAAAGAAAACATCTCCGGAAACTTGAGTTAATCATAATAACAGGTAAAATATTTAAAGCACTTCCTGCCACTGGCCTTTCACAAGTACAATGCTGGGAGCAGTCTGCTTCTTTGTATGGTAGATTACAGTGACTCGGCTCCAGGGATATTAAAGGGACACTCCAATGAAAAGTGGGTGTCCTTTTGCCGTCAAATAATTGGGCAGAGGCTATGTATGTATGTAGATAGTATGTTTACAGCACTTGTTCCTCACTGTGTGGCATTGGGCATTGTCAAGTCAAACCGCAGAGGTACAGAATGGTCAGCTAATGTACAAGTGGAATAATAAAATGACCATAATTCAGTTTAGTTAATTGAAATCTGCAAAAGTCTGTGAGAACTACTAGTCCCTGCATGCAATTCAGCTCCATTTAGGGTCAGCCAATCAGAGCAGAGGTCAGGCTTCCCAGTAGCTTCAGAGAGAAATCTGTGGAGGAAGGGAGGGGCCATCTGAGAGCTCCATGCCATGCAGCAACCTGGACATAAGAACGTGCACGGACATTTACAAACATCTTCAGATCCTGGAGTGGCAGCCGGTTTTTCACCCATTTACCTAATCATCTATTCATCACTTTAATTCATCTAATCACTATTCAACTATTCATCTAAAATCACTATTCATCTATTCACCTAATCAATCTAGAGCTACTTAATTTACTACCCATCTTACTGAAATTAAACTTAAATGCAAGTGAATGAAGAGTGGAATTCAGTTATTATTTCCAGCATTGAGGTTTGAAGTTCCTTTCAAGCGGGAATATTGTGCAAAAACCATAAAGCTTGACAGACATAGAAAGATTTATGGGCCAGACGTCCAGAAAACAAAACTATTGAATTGCATTGTGTTGAATGTAAGTAAAAAACATCAGGGTTGTTAGTCTACAATCAGTTCTCATTCAGCTGCCATCGTTTAATCTCAAGTAGCATGGACTTCACAATATATCCCATGCAGCCTTGTCTAAACATTCACACCCCCACCCCATTGCCTCTTAACTATTATAGAAATATATACATACACACACACACACACAATTAATTCAACTAAAAAGAAGAAAAAACATTAGTATGCGCTTTAAATATTTTTCTTCTGTACCGCGCAAGTAATTTAGTTACAGCTTGTGGTAATGTTCCTTTAAAGAAGAGTTACCGGCTGGATGGAGTAGAGGTAACATCACTGCTCTATAACCCTGAAGACCCAGGTTCGAATTCTGGCCAGAGCACCTCTCCCGTAAGTGTCCTTGGGCAAGACACCCAACGGTACATACTAGCTACCCAGGACATACTCGAAAACGAGAGAAAATCTCAATGCCTTCCTGGTAAAATACGTTCTAAAAAAAAAATAAAATAAAAAAAAAAACCACATTGCTTACACCGACCAGCCACATGTCAATCGTGGAGACGTCTCCCTGCTTGTGTATAGTTCCACTGACATTAGTATGCACGTGTGAAAATCTTCTGACATTTCACACTGTGTAAATGTGATTGTTTTGTAGATTATTTTCTGTGGAAATAATATCAAGAACCTTCAATTGTTTACAAGTATATTGCGCAAAACCAGTTTTTTTTTTTTTGATTTTATCTTTTTTGTGGTTTACAGTGACATTCGCTGGTTATTTGCTGAACAATTGTTTGACTATAGTGTACTCTTCATTAATTAGCACCTATTGTCACCTATCTTTTTATACTTAATATTTATTAGAGGGTTTCAATGATTTTATTTTTGCAAATCCCTGAGAATCACTACACCATACTTCAGCATAAGGGAGGACCAAGGGTCAAAATATGATAGTCCAGTAAAAGGGCTTAACCCATGTATGTATCGGACACGATCGTCTTTATTCATCACTCATTGGGTTATGTTAGGTTTTAAAATCTCTCCCTCCACACGGAGATCTATTGTATAGTGAAAAATGTCATATTTGTTATGAATCCTAAGCTACATCCTAGGATACCCAACTACTGATCCGGACATGTGCCATCTCATCTAGTTTCTGGGTCAGAGACCGTATTATCAGGTTGTTGTGACTATATAGTAAGAGAGCTCATTACTAGTAATACATTAATAAAAAAATGATGCCTGCTCTAAATCCATGTGTTTTTTTATTTTTACTTTCTATTAGTA
The DNA here is from genome assembly GCA_009667805.1 of Leptobrachium leishanense. Classification (NCBI taxonomy): domain Eukaryota; kingdom Metazoa; phylum Chordata; class Amphibia; order Anura; family Megophryidae; genus Leptobrachium; species Leptobrachium leishanense. The sequence goes on along the minus strand of CM019066.1, from coordinate 223,207,051 downwards.
TTTCAAAAAATACTACAAATATAGAATGAGAGGTCTTTGTATATGAATACGTGAACACGTGGCAGCTGACCTGCATGTACTTTTAACCCTTTCGCTGCTGAGCCATTTCATCCAATCGGAGTGCATTTTCGTCACATCTACTCCTCACATTTAAACGCTATTTGAAGCCATGTTGGATTGCAGGAGTCAGACAAATTTTATTTTCCATATACCGGCTTGAGTCCTAAAGAAAAAGCTAGGGTGGAATAATTGCGTTATCGGTTCCCTCAAATAATGGTATAGGAGCATTTTTTTCACAGTAACCTGCCACATTTTCCAAGCCACAAGCTTTGAAAGTGTCTCATTTGTGATAGTGGCTGGGGTGTTACCTTTAGGCCGGGGTCAGACGAGCGTTTTTAAGAGCGAAAGGAACATCCATGAAAGTGGATGTTCCTTCCACTCTGACGCTCGTCTGGCCACGTCCCTGAGCTCAGTTTGTGCGCTCAGCGCTGCAAGGCTTGATCCTCCTATGGAGCCCCATCGAACGTGCGTTTTAGCACTTCGACAGGGAGGCTTTCTGAACGGACGCAACACACCTGTTGGAAGCGCGCGCAACAGCATGTGGCCGGCCCCGCCGAAGCGTCACAATGCTGCGAAAGACACCAGGAGGCACGTCAGTACGGGCACACATAGTGCGCTCGTCTGACACGGCCCTAAAAGCTCAAATGAAACCGGACCTGTGGTAGTCTCAAGTTTTCTTGCCGTCTCCCAAGACTGTATACATTTGTAAAGCCCCAAAAACCTGCCACAATGAAGTCACTTTAAAAAAGGGTACCCTGGGAAGTAAGGGCAAAAAGGGTTTCTCATGCTGCAAAGAAAAACATATCTTTCTTCAAATAGAAATATTGCATATAATCGATTTGAAACTATTTGCGTAAGTTTATATACTTTACAAAACACTAACTGGGTTAGAGCCCTCATACTTGTAACCCACATTTCAACAAGGAACTCCAAGAATACAGACAGATGGTCTATTAAGATGGAGAATTAATCTATAGAGCTGTGATAGACATTTGTTTAGTTAATACAATCACCCATGTCGAGACAGACACTCTTCAAACATAAAGACGGCACAATGAGTATCTGTCTGGAGGAGGAAAAGAGAGCCAAAGGCAAACATCTGCAGACTTTGTTACAAGTGGAAGGATTGCGCTGGCGAGTAGCAGGAGAAAAAGTAAATGATCAGACACAAAATACTCCAGACCCTATCCTAATGACTTGACATCAGAGAAACACGAGGCAGAGATAAAGAATATGTCGAAGGCATTAAAATAACTCATAAGTGGCTCGGGTTTCTTTTTCTTTTCTACAGTCTTTGCATGTGTCAAAGTACGTGCTTGCAAACTGCTTTAGGTGTCAGCATTGCCTCTGGCAATTAAACTGAAGTATTTACATTAGAACACACAAAAATCGAACATTTATAGTTTTACAACCTCAACAAATCAGTTTGCTGTGTAGAGGTAAACACCATGTGTGAAGAGTTTATGAAGTGGTCTACAAATCCAGATACTAAATACTCTTTATTTAACAGGTTTCCAGAAAATGTTACTGAGTAGTTTGTAAGTTAACACTGCTTGCCATCCTCTTTCATAATATAAACAGGTGTTTTAACAAAAGGCCCAAAGTCTTAAGCCAGGATAAAGAACACTGATGTCTTTCTGGTTGGAGCTGTGTAATTTACCCTAAGGTAGCTTTACATTGTTCAGATGAGTAAGGAATCAGGCAGACATTGACCCAAGCATGTGAACGTATGACAGGATTCTTCATTAACCTCCCTGGTGGTCTATTTATTTTAAATTTTCATGTCCCAAAGCGCTCTATTTTTTTTTTCCGGTATCCCAAGTGTAGCTCGGTGATAAATTCCTATGTTGGAAGCGGTAACCACGAGCAACACTCAGGATGCCGCTGGATACATCACCTCTCCCTGCACTCCCTCGATGTCCCCAGCTGTCTCCGACGATCGCGACTTTATACTTCCTGGTTCCCGCCTCGCGAGAAGGAATCCAAAAAGTAAGATGCCGCGATCGCCGGAGGAGACTGCAGAGATCAGCGAGGGAGCTTAGGGAGAGGTGATGTATCCAGCCAGAGTGTGGCTTGGGGTTACCGCTTTCATAACCCCCGAGACACCCTCGGAAAAACCGTCAGGGTAGTTAACTCAGTCATTACGCCCACACTAACAATACAAACTATACATTTAATACAAACTCTGTATTTAAGATTATTAGTGGAAATGTGCACAGGAAACACATTTCAGCTCAACGTTATGTCCGACTAATCATTCCACATGAACATTTGTGAGATGAATCCATCGCTGAATTCATATAATCATTTTGTTGATTGTATGGTTTCATGATCAAGACAACTAAGATTCGCTGGAAAAAAAAAAATCTGTAATAGCACAGGACAGAGGTAAACATTAACACAATGTGCTTCAGTTCTGTCACATTTAGACACTTGAGGACCTATTCCAAGGTTGGGGTTAACCAGAGCGGTCATAAACTTATCAAAGCCATTATACTCTATGGTAGTGGTTCCCAACCGCGGTCCTCAAGTACCCCCAACAGGCCAGGTTTTAAGGATTCCCTTGGAGACATGCCGACTGAATCCTGCAATCTCTGAGCAGCAAATCATATCACCTGTACGGTGCTTCAGATATCTGGAAAACCTTACCTGTTGGAGGTACTTGAGGACCGTGGTTGGGAACCACTGCTCTATGGAGTTGTTAAGCTTACAACAGTTCTGGTCAAGTTTACACCAACCTTGGAATAAGGTCCTTAATCTCTTCACTGCCAAGTGCTATTTTGATTAAAAAAATACCAGCATAACATTTATTTAAAATAAGGCATACTTTTATTCTTAAAAATAATAATTTGATTATACTCTATAAGATCTAAGACGGACCACGTAACCCCGAGAGGGCACAACCATTTCCATCAGCCCCTAGAATACGAGTGAGCAAGACTATTAATTAATTACTTTATTACCAATCATACACGGTATATATAGAGCAACTGCTTCCACCTATTAAATAGACTTTCCCAACCCACCCTTAAAATATTTATGCAACAAAAGATTCCCTGTGCAAAAAACTCATCTAATACATCCTTTTAGGATACATGGATGTGACATATGCTGCATGATTACCTCCAATATACTTCTACACAGTTAGAATCCTTGATTTATTCTATATGTTACACATTTACATGTCACAATTTATAATGCTTTTATTTTTAAAGTGCATTAATTTTTTGCAGTATGTACATTGTGTCCCTTTTATTATATGATCAACCCTGTTTTATACAAATAACTTTTATATATAGGACCACTGGGCAAAGAAGTATGTGCAATATAAGCATACTTTGTGTAGAATTTATTTATTTACACTTGCTCTATTATTTTATTATCATTTTATGTTTTTTATTTTATGCCCACTATCAATTGCACATAATGACAGATTCATCTATAAAGATAGACCCTTCCATTAATGACCCCGAGCCACCGCTGATCTGTGGCTATAGACACTGCCGATAAACATGGTGGAACGCAAACAAATGAGTCCCGGCACACATATCCAAGATGGCCGTGGCGCCATCGGATGACGCGGCATATACCATGTGACCACCACACTCGAGAACCGGGAAGTGGCCTAAAAAAAATGTGCCCTACAATACTAAATTGTACATCTATATAAGACAACACTTGTGGAGTGCCTCAGATCCCCCATTTCTTCATTTGACAGACCTGTATGGACTGAGGAAGGCACAGGAAGTGCGTATCCATTTCTACCCACAATTGAATTTTCCCCTCACCTTTTATTCACCCTGGTTTATCTTGTTTTAATTTTTCTGTATTTTAATAATAAACCTATTTTTTATTAACACCTACTGCCCTTTTCTGACCATTTATATACTGGCACCACTCACTGTTATACACATAACAATTTGTAGTGTGTGTGAATGGATCCTGGCTGTGTGTTTCCCTGTGTGAAGAGGAAATTACTTCAGGTAAGTGTTAGGCATCAGAGGCCTTTGAAATGGGGGGGGGGGCACAGGTTAAAATTCTATCGAAAAAAGCAGGATTTTTAGAAAATAAAAATCAGCCAAAAATTAAGAAATGCAGATACAAAATACAATTGCGAGGATAGCATATTGTGGAGTGCGCTGGTGGCCATCATGTTGAAAACTGGATACCTGGAGTGTTCTGAAGATGCTTGCTGCAGGGAGATCAGTGTGTGGACTATACAGATAAAGGTTGTAAAGGACTTTGTCCAACATCTCAGGCACAGTGTGCACGATTTGTCACTGCAGCTATTCATATATCTTGCCGGGACTGGATTGAACACAGCAATATTATCAACAATTCCTGAAATACGGGTAACATTAACAGTGCAGTACCCTGAAGACAAGACTGTGGATTTTATTGCACTATATGCACTTTTGTATATTTTTTAACACCCGGGTTGATACCAGATTATATGCTTTTAATTGCTTATTTGCACAGAAAGATTGCACTTAGATTATTTTACAGTTGCACTTTACTTTCGGTCTTTTAGATCGTGCACATATCCCAGATTGGGATTTACCGTTAGTGATATAGTCTGCACTTGCAAATTTGCACATTTTTGCCACCAGCACTTTAACTTTATATGCTCTTTCTTGTTCTATATAATTTGTGTTGTATCCATATACGAAAAACAGTGCCTCAGTGGCTAGAATTACTATCAGGAATTGTGGAGACATCACCTTGGGTCCCATATCAATATCTACATCAGTATTCAATACCAATTATACAACCATCCTAACAATATATTGCTCCCCCTTCTAGAAGTTTGATTATACTCTATACCAGTAACATTAACCAGCTCTCACATCGATATTTCCCGTTAGCGGCTCTTTATCACTGGCTACATCAGAATTGGAGCCCTTGCTTTACCTTCCAACTTCTATGCAGCGATAAAGAAATTCCATTCAGGGAAAATAAAGAATAATAAATAGCAGAAACAGGGCAGCCACCAGAAATGATGGGGCCACCTTACTGAACCTCACGATGCCCCCCCCCAGGCACTACCTCAACCTCTAACAGCTTTTCTACCCCTTCAAAATAAAAAAAATAAAAAAATAAAAATACATAACATAGCACCACAGCAATAAAACTCACAGTAATGTGTGGTGTGTATGAACATATCACAGAATCCACAGCAATAAATCTCACAGTAACGGGCTGTATATGATGGCCCTTGGGTCTGGTCCCTGGGTCTGGTTTGGGCCTTGGGGTCTGGGCCTGGTCCCTGGTCTGGGCCCTGGGGTCTGGGCCTTGGGGTCTGGTCCCTGAGTCTGGGCCCTGGGTCTAGGCTGGGCCCTGGCTCACCACTCCGCCGTCTTCCTTCCCAGTCTTTCCTTCAGTCTTCTGCTCTTCAGCCCGGGCCCTCCATCTCAGGCGCGCAGCTTCACTGACTGGAGGGGCGGAGCCAAAGCAGCGTGCTTGGGAGGCCCCCACATGCTGCTTGGCCCCAGCCAGTGAAGCTGCCAGGAGCCGGAGGAGACACAGTGTCTCCTCCGGCTCCTGCAGCAGAGACACAGCTCCAGATTTGGACTCCTAGAGTCCAATACTGGAGCTGAAAAAGGGCAACACCGCTGCCGACGGGGCCCCGGCAGCCCCCCCGGGCCCCTTACGGCAGCACGGGGCGTAATGCCCTGATGGCAGCCCTGAGCAGAAAGGTAGTAAATAAGGGGTTAACGTGGGCTAAATTTTGTTTTTCCATGCAAAAGCATGAAAAGACTTCACAAGTTTGCACAATGATGGGATTAAACCAGAGGTCAAGTCCTAAAAAAGAAGTGAGGGAACTAATCAAGAGTTCTGTCCTCCAATTAGCAATTAGCACACACTCAAATCTCATATGACTTTTAGCAAAAATGTAGGAGAAGTCACAATAAATATATGATTTAGCCGGGAAAATATGATTGAACACCTGAATACAAGCTTTATAGTGTGTGGAACCAAAGGGAATTCAGTTTCCTCTGCAAAAATAGTGCAGGAACTTTGTTCCCACGCATTCCCCTGGGCTTAACAAATGTATATGTGTTGTAGACAGCACGTATCCACAAGATTCAGCTATACACACACCCATACTCTTGTAAATGAATGGGTGTGATGGAAACCTGAATCCAACCCCAAAACGTAAGGTAGATGTACTAATGCAGTCTCATGATTATTTTTGTCTGAACGGTATTGTGAATGCTGAGCCCAACTGATTTTGGACATGACAGCTGAACTTTGTTTTTGCACCCTACTCAACCATCATTCAGGAAAAGATGCAGCAAACGCTGATTGACGCACTTCCTTCACCGCTCAGGACGAATGATACCACTTTCCCTGAGAGAATTCTGGAAAACCAATTGTGGTCGTGGACATTCCTTCCTTACTGTTAAGAGTGTGTCTACTGTGCAACTTATCGAGTGATCGTGCTTTAATTTAACCCTTTCACATTCCTATGCTTACAGACACCAAGGGGAGAAATTAAAGGGGCACCATCACCTAAAAATGAAATGTCCTTATTTTGTTTATATTGCTGATATCTTACATGTACTTTGGTTTTCTCATGTTTGTATAATTAAGTAAATATTTTGCTCTATTAGGGTTATTCAGAGAGCACATACATTTCGGTGCTCGCTCGTTCCCTGCACTTTTCCCCAACCCTGTAATGAATTCAGCATTCACCGCAGGGTCCCCAAAGTGCAGGGGGGGGGAATAAATAACCGGCTGCATCAAACGGAAAACCCACTGCAAAACTGCCGAAAAAACACTGCATGCATCAAAAAAAAAAAAAAAAAAAGCTGACCATCCGCAGCAAAACCGCTGAAAAAAACCCTGAAAGCGTCCGAAAAAGGCCAATGATCCCTGGGACACAGCGTGGACCAGACGCCGGAAAAAGACAACAAGCTGACGAACGCAAAACTTTGAAACCTATGGGATTCGCCCTATTAAACCTGTCGAATGAAACCCCCGAACAGCAAGGCATTTCACTGACATTTTTGGTGCTGTTTGGTGTTCTCTGAATAGATTAACCTTTACTTCTCTATGGGGGCTTTCACTGCCGCCAAATTGCACTGTATTTTGCTGCCAATTTGCCAAAATTTGGCAAACTGCCTGCTTTCTGAATAGGTGAATGGCCACGAAATTGCACCATATGGGGAAATTCACGGTTCGATGCAATTTCGGGGCCAAATAGGCACTCTCTGTATAACCCCTTATGTGTCACTGGGTGCATACATTTTTTTGATATTTTGTGTTGTAAAGTTACTGGGGTATAGTTTAGAACACTTGCTCCTCACTGTTTGGCACAGAATGGGCTGTTGGGGTCAGAAATCCAAAATTACATGGTGTAGCAGGGATGGGCAAATCCTATCACCCGACTCCTGGGACTGGTAGTTCCGGCCGTGCCGGGCAGGTGCGCGCCCCCCCCCCCATTTAGCCCTGCTGCAGACAAGCAGCAGGGTTCAAGCGGATATCCGAGTTTTGGCTGCTCAGCACACGCATGCACTGAGCACCAGGGCCGGCCCATCCATGGAGCGGGGTGGAGCAGCCGCTCCAGACAGCACTTTGTCAGGGGCAGCATTTTGCTGCTCTTTCAAAGGCCACCAGCCCGGACACGGCTGCAGGACAGTGTTCAGTTGAAAACCATGCCGCGCCTGCCCCTTCCTCACGTGACTGCCCCTTTCAGCAGGCCGGCGCCCACTCCTTTTAGCAGGCATGGAGGCCATCAGCTTGTTTTACCAGCCATGCAGCCTGGCTGTGGTCTCTCCTGCAGTGCAGTCCACCTGTGAGATGGAACACGGTGTTTAGAGCCTCTCACGTGACACGCGCGGCAGGACTGATGGCGTAGGCAAGCACGTGCCTTTAATTGAATAATCCCGGTGAACCATGAGGCTGCTGAGGTAGGCCTGGCGCTTGATTTCATACAGGAGACTCTGTGCACCCCCCTCCCGTGTGTGTTATGGAGGTTCCCCCTCCTGCCCTTCCCTCCTCACAGGGACCTGTTGCTGCCAGCTCCTCTGTCCTGGATGTGGGAAGGCCTGGACACCCTATCCCAGAGTCCTTTGGGAGCTGCCGTTTGAGGGCTGCACGGGGCCCAGATTGAAGACAATCTGCAGCTCTTACAGCCTGCACAGCATGATGGTAGCTGTAGTTAGTTGTTAACCCCTTAAGGACCGCTGACGTACCCTGTACGTCCTGTCCACAGGTCTCCCTTAGACCCGCGGACGTACAGGGTACGTCAGCGGCGCCTAATCCCCCTCCCGCCCGATACTCACCTCCCTCGCTGTATCCCTCGGCGATCTGGCAGGGAGGAAGCCTGCCCATGTGATTTACATGGGCACGCTGCGTGGTGACGTCATCAGCAGGCGTCCCCATGCAAATCAATGGAGGGGAGGGGGGCTCCTTCGGAGCCCTCTATCTCCCCAACCATTGAAGCTAGGGAGAGTCTCCCCTTTTCAGTGGTGTATGGCAATAACCATTTCGCCGCCGAATCACGTTACGGCGCTAATTGGCGCCAAAACGGGATTCGAACCTGGAGGGGGGCTGACATCTTGGATGTCAGCCAAGCCTCCAGGTCCCCCCACCCACTGACAACCTCACCATATGTGTGAGGATGTCAGTGGGCCAGTTAACCATCTAGCTGCCATGTAGAGATAAGGGGATCATAAGGATCCCTTTATCTCCCGATCCATGGCAGCTAGATGGTCAGGTCTGGGCAGGCCTGATCATGGCCTTTCCAATGATACCAAACATGACCAGGTTTGTTTTAAAAAAAAAAAATTTAAAAAAATGTAAAAAAAAAAAATTTTTTAAAGTTTTTTTTGTCGGGGGGGGGGGGGGTTTAATTAAATAGGACCTAGGCTGTCATCTTAAAATAATTAGCACAAAATGGTCAGAATGAGCGCAGCGCACATAGGTGAACTGGCTCAGCAGTGAAAGGGTTAAAAGGCAAAAACATGTAAAAATTGGGCATTTCTATTCTCGGGATAAAATTTTGAAACTATTTAGTCGGGGTCTTTATTGGTGGTTGTAGATTTTGGGGATTAAATTACGAAAAAGTGTGTTTTTACAATTTTTTCATCATATTTCATATTTTTTTATAGTAAATTATTGGATATGATGGAAATAATGGTATTTCTAGAAAGTCCATTTAATGGCGGGAAAAAGGGTGTATGTGTGGGTTGAATAAACGAGTAAGAGGAAAATTTGACCTAAACACTAACAGCGCAGAAACGTAAAAACAGCAGTGGTCACTAAAAGGACGGATTTGTGTAAAACCGCCCAGTCACTAAGGGGTTAATAGCTGGGGGATCTGCTCTTCACTGCTAAAATAAATCAATCACATTTTTACCTTTCTAAACTGGGGGTGGGGGGTTAGTACAGAGCTTCCAGGGTTTGATGGGGGAATTACAGAAATGACTGGGACTGAGTGGTACGCAGCATGTTTAATGCCGCTTTATGGCCTTTACCTCCTCCCCCCATATTCCCTGAATTGTTAAATCATGATGAAAAAATTAGTATTTTCCTAATTTCTTTCATACCTTCGGTGAGGCGCTTCCTATTTAAAGGAACACACTGTGAAATATAAATCGACAGTAAGTGTGTGTGTGTGTCAGTGGGCCGTGATATGTGACGCTCTGTGATATGCTCATGCACACCATTTTTGTGGGGGGCAGCAATTCATCCTTCGCGCCAGGCAGCACAGTGGCTTGGGCCGGCCCTGCTGAGCACCAAGTGCTTTCGGTATCCTGGCCGCCCCATCACTATGTGGAAGTGCGTGGAGCATCCTGGGGATTCTTGCTCCACATCCATCCTTTTGTGTCCCTGCTTGGTGACGATCTGGCTCCCACCTGTGTGGGATGTATGCAAAGGACATCACCATGCGGTAGATTAGATGTCTTTTAAGCCCTCTATCAGCTGCCATTTCTTATCTAGGGTAGCCTACCCAACACAATAAACCCTCTGAAGCTTTGTCTAAACATTCTCTCCACCACCCCTTACTTATATCACAGCAGTATAGGGAGACATTTACTAACAAACAGTTTGGTAAATGTTGCATTATGGAAAAAATCCACAAAATGGAAGCCGGAGATAAAAACCTTTCTTTTTACGTGCAATTACTTTTTTAACAAAAAAAGTTAACAAAAAAGCAGCATGTGTGTCATGATATGATTTTGTTTGTAGTGCACAAATAAACTAGTTACAGCATATGGAAGTGATAGTGTTCATTTAACTTACATGGTATTTTCTGTCTGTGCCAGTACAACCCGCAATTACATGCAAGTGGAAAAGGGACACCATCATTTTCATAGGCTGCAACTAGATTAACTGATCATAAACAAAACCACTTTATAAAACACATGCTGTTTTTATACTTTTTTTTTTCTCTTTGAAGTAATTGCATGTAAAATGAAAAAATTAAAATTCGTTATTTTAGCTCGTTTCCATTGTATACATTTTTCCCATGATGCGACATTAAGGCTAATGTCAGACGAACGTAGTCAGAGCGCACTCTACGTGCGTGCATAACGGACAGACGTACTGAGGGAAGATACTGTAGACACCACACGATCCATTTTTCTTGATGGACGTAGAAAAAAACGGGGGAACTGTGGGAAATAAAAGTAGTATGAAAAATGATAAAAATTTGAAAAGGATATGAAAAGCCATTGTGTGCGTCAAGGTGCTGGACGCCGCAAATGCGCTCCATCTGACAGCTCATCACTCACACACAACGCTACGGGGAAGTGGCCCACTCTGCGCGTCTGTCTAGCGGTTTTACGTTCTTGCCTAACTTGCGCCTGTTCGACACGCGCGTTGTGCGTGCACGTTCTTCGTGTGTGGGTCTCTATTGATCATGATTCTATGCTACGACGTATGTTAAACTGTGCGACAACACAGACGTGATAACTGCGTTCGTCTGACATTGGCCTTATTAGGGACACACTGATAACACTTTAAGACCGAGTACAAGTAACGATAATTTTTTTCATGTACTCACAGATACAGAGTACCGATACTTTCATGTGACCGCTTTCCAATAAATAATTTAGGATTTTTGCTAAAAGCCTGTCCAGTTTATCTTAATATTGAAATGTTTGGCCAGGCACCCCATTTACCCCCCTGCACACACACACCAGACCTCACCTCAGACACATGTATACTCCACACAGACCCAGATAGATCACTGCCAGGGGAATGCATTAATGGGTTCACACTTCAGCGTTTTTCAAACGTGCGCAATCGCGTTTTTTTTAAGCACGTATCGCGCATACGAATAAACGCGCATTGCAGCACGTTTGCGGCTATGTCTATGGCCGCGAACACACTGCAATACGCTCCAAATAAGCTCCCATACTTCTATGGGCGTCGGATGTTTTACAGCACATTCTTGTGTCCTGTAAAACGTCCAGGTGTGAACCAGCCCCATAGGAAATCCTGGGATTTCCAGGGTTGAGCGTTTTACAGCGCTCAGGAAAGCGCTGTAAAACGCTGAGGTGTGAACGGGGCCTAAGAGCATTCCACTAGCATTCCCTCCGGCTGTATGTGTGATCCGAACAGCAGCAGGTCACGTCACGTGGTCCTCCGAGTGGTTGCCGGACTGTGTACAGTGAGAGGATGCTTGGGGTGAAAAAGGCTGATTTGGGGGTGAATGAGCAAGATTTATGGTTTGGGATAAAAGACTGAAATGGGATGTAAAGGGTGAAAGAGAAAGGCACGTATATGTGTGTATGAGCGTCTGTGTGTGTATGTGACTGAACATATCCCTGTGAGCAGCAAAAAGAATTTTTCCATGAAGTGCAAGAGGGTTTGGCTGGAAGAAAAGGTGGCAACCCTAATTATAATTGCCTATACACACCTACTAAGTCAGGACTTGGCACATGTATTTCCCACTTTGAAGTCAGCAAGAAAACCTAGAAGCCATCTAGAGTTTTGGAAGAGCCAGGCAGAATCAAAAATTGCATCAAGATTTGAATGGAACAATTTGTAAATTTAAGAACCAGTGGTAAAATTCCAGTAGCCCCTGGCTACCTGGTTCTGGAATTTATCAAGCCCCGCATTGAGTAATAGACTGGTCCGTGTAAAGCAGTGCATCTAGCTAGGTAGTTCGAACCTGCACAGCCCAGCATGTCTTCGAAGTTAATTTAAAGTGATACGTGACAGAATTATAAAGCATTTGGTGGATCAGGCCATGCCCAGGGAGTGTTTCTTGGCAAACGGAACACCAAGAAGTGTGGAAAACAAAGCTGGAAGAACAGCTTGAAAGTAATTTACAGGAACTTGTGTTAGTCAAGCTAGACACTTAAGTATAATAATAAGCTGTACAAGAGGACAAGGGCCTCGCAAAGAAAACAAAATCCCATTAAATAAATCTCAAGAGGGTTCAGACACATTGCGATGGTTGTTTTAGGCAGTAAAGCTCACGCAGGCCTGGCACTGTGCCTTGTGGAGGTACCAGGAGAGGAAACACAGGCCTAGAAATTCCCATGTGATATGGGAAAAGCGTAACGGCTTATACCTGGATCCTACATACCCATCCCCTTAAGAAAAAAAATAACACATACACAGAAATTTATGAAAAAAGGATAGGGCGTAGCTACATTTAATTCCATAAACCATATAATATATATTTAAGTCACACAATGCACACCTTTATTTAAATTTTGACCTTGCCGCAGGCTAACCACGGCAGGCAGCTAGAATTCAAAACCAGTAGGGAATCACGACAACCTCACGAGGTCCCACAGCAAACCCAAAAACACCAGTGTTAAAACCTAAAGCTCAGATCAGACGGGGCCTAACCCTTGATATAGTTTTTTGGGGCTTATTTATATGTATAAGCAATAGATCTAGATCCAAAAAGATCTGCGTACCCAACAGATAAAAAAAAAAATTGTAATATAAATACTTTAATAAAAAAAGGAAACAATAACTACAAAAATACAAAAAATAAATGCATTCATAAAAATAATAACATTACAACACACACATAAAATACAGTAATATGTGAAATATGAATTCTGACATTGAGACAATCACATGCAATAACAATCCCTGGTATATAACCAGTACTACATAGAAGACTAATAAATAGAAACAAGGGTACCATCGTATACCCACCCAGAAATAATAAAGAGGCACTGGTTATAAAATGACAAAATCTAAAATAGTCCTATATATACACATCAGCAGTTGTAAGCGGTTCTGACTCTGCAGCAGTGCCAAGGTCATTATTTTGGATATAGGTTTGTAAAGTAAAGCATAGGTGCAACAGAAAAAACAGGAACCAGGGAAACTGGTAAATAGACTTTGGTAGCTTAATCTAAAAATGTAGGAACCAAATTATAGTAGCCTATGGCTGCCGAGAGAGAGAGAGAAAAAAAAGACACAGACAAGCCACTTTAAGGCTGGGTTCACACCGGGGCGTAGCGCTGCGTTGCGCAATGCGCGCGTTTTTTTTTACGCGCGTTCGCGCATACAAAAAAACACGCGTTGCAGCGCGTTCGCGGCTATGATATGGCCGCGAACGCGCTGCTGTATGCCCAAAAAGAAGCTCCCGGACTTCTTTTTGCATCGGCCGTTTTAAAGCGCGTTCCTGCGCGCTGTAAAACGCTTAGGTCTGAATGGGTCCCATAGCAAAGCATGGGATTTCCCCGTTCCTGCGTTTTAAAGCGCGCACGAACGCGCGTTAAAACGCCCAGGTGTGAACCCAGCCTAAAAGAAGTGGCATATTAGGGTCTTTAGGTGGCTCCATTTCTCGATTTGAGACCTGCTTGACATGCAATACATATTAAATGCCATGCATTCTGAGGGCGTTATAAACATAAATACACCTCATTTCAAATCTAAACATTTTCATACAGCTCTTACACTCCTATAGCTTTGTACAAACAAAGCAGAAACCCCATGTGAACAAATGTCATTAAATAGTGAACAGAAGGGTCGATTAACAAAGCACTGAAATTGCTTGCAATTTCGGTGCTTTGCATTTCAGCAATTCCACTGTTTAACAAATGGTCACCGTATTTTGCCGCAATTGGGGTTGCTGAAGCAGTTATCGAGCAGCGGCGAAAAATGACGAATTGCACCAAATTGGCATTCCACCGAACTGGGAAAATATAAATAAAAGGTCTCCTAATCTCCTAATAGGAGTTGCAAATCAGTAAAAATAATAAAAGAGAGTCCTTTAAAAAAAGAATAAAAAGGTCGGTTACAAAATGAAGTCTTTAAAAAAAAAAATTTAAAAAAAAGGTCTAAAAATACAAAAAGGCATTTTAAAAAAATAAAGGGTTCTTGCAAAAAATATTTTTTAAAAATGAATAATCCGTTTTTAAAAAATTAAAATATTACTTTACATTGAAACCTATGGGATTCACCTATTTAAACCTGTCGAATTGAAACACTGAAAATCTGAACATTTCGCCAGAATGTCGGCATTCTGAATAGAAGACACAATAGTCGTCTATGGGACAATGTTGGTGCCACTGAATTGCACTGTATTTCGCTTTCAGTTCGCCTGCATTTGGTGAACTGACAGCTTCATGAATGGACAAACTGACCCGAAATTGCAGCAAACTGAAATTCACCATTCCCTGCAATTTGGGGCCAGTATGGGAGGTTAGCGAATAATTCCTAGAAATATATACTTAACTGACACGCAATAGGTCAATTCATAAAGACATTATTATTGTCATCATTTACATAGCGCCAACAGTTTCCGCAGCGCTTTACAATAAACAAAGAGAACGAGGTAAATGGACATATGATGGAAACAAGTGGTGTAGAGTGCCCTGCTCATAGGAGCTTGCTAGGATCACTGGATAGGTGTTCACGATGCTGTGCCTTCTTGGCTTCCAAGCCCTGTCCCTTATTAGACATGCCTAGGTTCTTCTACAGGTACAAATCAGAGCTGCCAATTGGGTAGTATTACTATGTAGAACCAATGGGGGTTTTTTTTTGCAATCAGTCAGGAAATACTGCATATTGAAAATAGGCTAATGTTACATCTAGGCAAAATAAGCCTAAAGCCTGACACTCCAGGGTGCAGATCTTTAGTTTTATTATTTCTTCTGCAGTTCAATATTCAAAAAAAATAAAGAGGGAACATACATCTTTATGTTAACTCTACAGCTGTATGGAAGAAAGCCATTCAAACCAAGAAGAGCAGTCTTCTTGAGAGATGAGCAACTATTTTTAATTTTTTTTTACTTTAACAAAGTCAAGATATATACAAGGGCACAAGAACATCATCAAAATACATGAACACCATAAGGTATGGCAACATACGGATGACAAATTATGCCACTAGGATTTCAATCTATGAAAGAAAAAACATGGGAATTCTAAGATGGTTGGACTTCTCCCGTCCCAAGGACAAAATAATCAGAATATTATTTGATTCAAACATTCCAAACTTTATGGAACGTTGTCAAAAGGCTTGGGGAAAATTTACAAAGTGATCGAACATTGGTCCTCAAAAAGGCAGGGGGCACACGGGTGCACTAGTTGCGCCTGTACTGCCGTACTTACCAGCGCCCGTCGCAGCCATGTGACACTGCGAAAGGGCCGGTCACACGCTTGTGCGCACGCTCGAAGTGTGCACGCAGCAAGCGTCCTCCCAGAAAGCCTCTCCGTTGACATGCTAGACGCGTGTCAACGGGGCTGCAGAACGCGATCCTCCATAGGAGGATCGTGCTTTGAAGCGCTGAGCGCATTGAGTACGCTCAGCGGCTGCATCGAGTGGAAGGAACGTCTACTCTCACGGACCTTCCACGCTAATGTGTCCCCGGTCTAAGGCGGGATGGTTATGTCCACTACATGTAGTAGAAACATTTGTATCTACAGTCCTTATAACACATATCCATTTGAGTGACTCCCATGGTATGCAATGGAGGAGATCTATACCATTGTAATAGTGTTTTATACGCCTACTGTGCAGTAACATTATGGGAAACATGCACCACATTGTCCCAGGTATCTTCCGATCTCTAGCATGACATGGTCGATCCAATGTCAGCAGCCTCCAAGAGGCAAGAGTAGATCCTACCAAAAATAGAAGAAATGGGTGCAGTGGGCACAGATCCAGAGTAGCAACTATCCTTCCCCTTTTTTTATTATGTGTTAATGCTCAATATGTGAGAACTTAACAGAAGTACATTCAATATACCCCTGAATGGTATAGTGTGCGCCACGAAATGTAATCGAAAAATACTACAAAATGAATTCCATCCATCTGCTAAAAACATTTCCAAGAGATAGATATCATCCTCGTCGTCAAATTACTTATCAAAACACCTGCAAAGAGCCCAAAGTTCTACAAGTATTTGTAAACCTCTGAGTAGAACAGCGTAACATGAAGATAAAAAGTGTGTGGACTGTATTTTTAGATTTCTTAACCCATTCTTTTATTTAAAAGAACAATAGTTTTACTACAAACTTTGATGGAACAAGTACGGTGAAACTATAGTGAATTCACAATTTAGGGAACGGCCACCATAGTTTGCCATACTTTTCATCATTCTTTCCATTGTAGGACACTATTATATAGTTTGCGCTAAGGTAGCTTCTTGATATGTAATCGCTAGCATAAGGAGAAGTTTAAAGTCTGGCATAGATATTCCGATCTTGACGCTACAGTTAGGTGAAAATGTTTTGCACCCTGCAGCTTGCGAGAGCTTTCTTTACTTAAGCGTCTCCTAAACATGGGAAGCACACTCCATTAGCGTCTCGACAAGTGAGGCATTACAAAGTGCTGGCGCAATTTACCGTCGGGACACGCAAACAAAAATTTTAACACCTCCTAAAAGCTGTAAACCCCATACTCCCTTAGTCCCTCGTTGCGTGCAGCTCTTAGGCCCCGTTCACGCATGGGCGTTTTACAGCGTGTTCCTGTGCGCTGTAAAACGCCTAAACATGTAATTCCCATGATTTCCTATGGGGCCCGTTCACACCTGGGCATTTTACAGCACGTAGGAACTCGCTGTAAAACATCATACGCCCAAAAGAAGTACAGGAGCTTCTTTGGGGCGTATTGCAGCACGTTCACGGCCATAGGCTGCAGCGTGAATGCGCTGCAATGTATTACGCATGTCAAAAAAATGCAAAGGTGTGAACCCAGCCTTACTCTTCCACTCTGGGACTCCCGGACCATGAAGCGAAGGAAATGCATCGAATCCCGGACTAGAAACAGTGTACAAAAAGTGACTGTAGCAACTTTGGTGCCATATTATATGAATTCTTTGGAAATTTGTGTCTGAGGACACACACACACTCTCACTCTCAGAATGCTCTGAAGTCACCCATTCAAATCCTTATGGGATAGAAATAGAAGTTGACCTGATTATATAAAAGCATGAATTCCAACCTCATTATGCAATACAAGAACCAAAAATTAATGAGTGGACAAGTGAAACATTTGTTCAGGTGAATGGCGTCAGTTTCAGGTGTGCAGTCTGGTGTTCGATTATCAAAAATTACCAGCTGCCACTCAGTAGTAGTAGTTTACGACAATTTGGTGCATTATTAAATATCCCCTTACATGTTTTCATTTATGAGTTGCAGGCATCTTCCACTTATAAAGCTATGACTAGATCATCCAAATTAGGTGCTACACATAACATGCTGGTTGGAGTTTCTTTGCCAAATGAAGAGACTGATTAATCTATGTGAGGTTCGACTGCAGCTTCCGTCATCCTTTCTGTTGAACATTGAATGGACGTCATCTCCTACAATAATCTCCTGTAGTGCTGGTGCTTGGGAAGATACTCAAACTTCGCTCCAGTTGAAGACAACAGGAAACCAAGGTTTACTAATGCTTGTGTTTCCTAGTGTGTACACGGCTTACTGCAGAAGCTGTGAACTTCAAAGTTTAACAGAAAACGCATCAAACTGAAGGGAAAAAAAGGGAGGGGGGGTCTTTTTCTTTCTCTTGCCATCTGCATAATGCCATGAAAAACTGAGTGTCATACCCAGCGATGCACACTAGAATCTATCCTTGTAAATACTACACAGACCGTTGTAATGCTTTTTCTTTTTTCCTCTTCATCAGGCAGCAGATGGTTAATAACCAAGAACGCCATGGCAAAAGAACAATGGTACTTTTTACAAAGCGTGTGGTACCCCTGATACATGAGCCTGGTTACCTGGGTAACAGGGCCGAACCGCCTGAATTTTGGAATGGTTTAAATTAGTAGGCATTCCAACGAGGAACCTGCTGTTGCTGCAGCAATATCCAGGGGGAAAAAAAAAAAAACATTTTACAAAAGCAATCTCATTTGTTTTATATTGAAATATATTCCCTCAGTGGGATAAAAAGCAAGAATGTGGATTTCATCCAAACTTATTTTATGATGCGCGTTTTAACGTGGACTATTACGCAATATCAACGCTATGCACAGAAACATTAGAAGTGCAATACCATTTGTGTAATTTATAAAGCAGTAAAGGGCAGATAAATAAAATTTAAAAAATTACAAAAACACCTAATTGTCGAATTTCAATTTCTTCCAGACAATTTTAGTCATGGGCTATACAATTGGTAGAACGTATAGCCATGCCAAGAGTGGTCCACTATAACAACTGTGGATTGGAGTTTACTTGCTTTATTTGGGATGTAGAACTCTGGTCTCAGCCTCAAGAAATTCGATCCAAGTACAAGAGAGAAAGAACGTATTAAAACATATATATATATATGTGCGTATATATATCAAATTTCTCTCTGCAGTATAACGGCTTCTTCGAGCTCTGCCAATAGTTGCTTGAGGAAAAGAAAATTGAAAAACGATCACAAGTATCCCACTGTGGGATATTACAATGCGTTTTCAAAAGGAGCTCCTGCCTTGCAATAACCTGGAAGCAGCCTCAACTTACTTACACTAGAATTAACCCTTTATAATATACACAAAGATAAAAAAAATAACACTTGTAATTCATGCCAGGAACACCCCATAGCGATGTACGTAGTTTTCACACTGCGATACAATGCATCGTGAATTTGGAAGGCAACTTTCCATTGCTAGTGGAACACATAGCGAACCAGGGGTGTACATAGAACATTTGGCACCCGGGGCAGATCCTATATTTGGCACCCCCCAACTTTAAAATGTGTATAAAAAAATAAAACAAAATATCGCACGCACTTTTAGGTTTTCAAAATTATTTTTAGTTATAGCATTCTGGCAGGACATGATGTATACATAGAATAATGATATATTATGAATCTGCCGATGGTGGATCATGTGTCCTCCATGCTGTGTAATAAGAGGCGAGTGTAGATTTTTTTTGAAGAATTGTTATTTTTAAGGTGATTTTGCAAACTCACAACATATCAATCCTCATGCTCTGAACAAAAGTAAACCTGTGGCTTGTTTTGTTGATGGGAGTTGTGTGTGTGTGTTGGTGTGGCATGTTTTATGTGATAGGAATTGTGTGTTGGTGGCTGGGTTTTGTGTTGGTGGCTGGTGTGGGATGGGGGTTGTGGGTTGGTTTTGTGTGATGGAGTTGTATGGGTGGCTGGCTTTGTGCAGTTTTTGAAGACTCCCTCTTCCCTGTCCCTGTTTACCCTGGGCTGCCTATTCACTGGTGATGCAGTGAATGCAGCCTGGCCCCCTCTTCTATGCAGGACCTCACCAAGAGCCAGGCAGCTCAATGACAAATTTCTGATCACTGCAGTGCTGGTTAAGGAAAGGTCCACCTTAAACAGCAGTAAGCAGACAGGGCTTCATATTCTGCTGATAACCCCCTCCCCCCTTTACCTGCCGTTTACAGTCATCTCTCTCTGCACACAAATCACATCCCCCTCCCCTCTCCTAGAGCTGCTGCAGGGCAGGGGAGGAGAGGGGGATTTTTATTCCATTCTATTTTATTCCTTAAGCAAACGCCCTGCTCCAGTGCTCGTTGTTTGAGAACACAGCTCAAAGCTGACACACAGTGACAGTGGCACCTCCTAGTACCCCCTAATGACACCCCAATAATCACTGGTACCTGGGGCGACCTGCCCCCCGCCACTCCCCTAAGTACACCACTGCTCTGTGATATGCTCACACACAAGTTTGGCGAACTGGCAGCAAGTACGGTGCTGTTTGAAGGCAGTGCAAATCTCCATAGAGAAATAATGGTTAATCTATTCAGAGAACACCAAACAGCAGAGAAATGGCAGTGAAATGCCCTGATGTTCGGTGGTTTCAAATCAGCAGGTTTATTCAGGCGAACCCCATAGGTTTCAATGTTAAAAATATTCCCGTTTTTATGCATTATCTAATAAACCATTTATTATTTTAATCTGCAGTAAAAAGTCTTTATTTATGGATTTATTTTTTTTAGTACCTTTTAGTCATTTTTCAGATTTTTTTTTCAGCAAAATTTTCCCCCTTTTTTTAATAGCGGTTTTTCTTTTTTCTGTAACAGAACTCTTTATTATCAATCATAGGATCTTATATGTAAATTCCAGACATTTTCGTTCAGTAGTTTTTTTGAAAACAGCAGGCCACGGGTTTGCGGTGGCGGCATTCAGCGGCCGACTCCCTGCAATTTGGGGACCCTGCGGTGAATGTTGAATTCACTGCAGGGTGGGGAAATTTTATTCCCCGAAGTGCAGGATACAGCACTCCTCTGTGGTTGGATAGTGCTGGTATTCTGAAATAAAAGTACTTGCAGGCCAAAGCCTCCAGTTTTAATTGGCTACCATAATCACATATCCACGTTGTTGGTCACCTCTAATTGTACAGGGTTTTTTTCTGCATATATAAACATATTAACATAGTATATGTGACAGTCAGTAAAACATGTCTATAATGGGTGCCGTGTCATTAGACCAGACTTATTTGTGGTAACTTTCTTTAAAACAGAATGATATTTCTATGGAAATTCCTCTGTAATTCTCTTGTTATTGCGCAGGTTGCCAGAAATAGTTTGGGAGGGAATGTTTGTGTTATAGGATATCATGACAGATGAGGTGCACCTCTGACTATTACAAATGTGTGTTGTCTGTGAGATCCACATGTCATTATTAGAGGGAGAAACTGAACAAACTGGTTTAGATGGCAGTGTTACAGAATGTAGACCTGCTACCTGCTGTGGGTGGCAGGAACAAACTTTTGTCTTTCAGCAGTAGATGCGGACGTCCTGCACAATTACTAAAGGGGATCGGATAACTTTATATAAATATATATGGGGCCATTATAAACCTGTGTCTGAAAACGTATTCATTAATAGGACAATACTCCGGACACAAGGTCACCCAATTTAGACTGGATGAAAGGAAATTTGAAAAGGCATAGGAAGGGTTATTTTACAGGGAGAACAATAAAGCAGTGGAATTCTCTGCCTGTTGAGGTGGTTGGGTCAGAGACTGCAGAGACTTTTAAACAACGACAGATAGCTTCCTGCAAAAATATAATATTAAGGGTTATAATATTTAATATGTGGGTAAAAGCTGCTTGATTCAGGGAGGAATCGGACTGCCATTCTGGGGTCAAGAAGGAATTTTTTCCCCAGTATGTTACATATCGGCGAGCGCTTCAGACTGGGTTTTTTTGTCTTCTTTTGGATCAACAGCAGTAGGTGATGTGGGAAAGACTGAACCCGATGGGCGCACGTCTTTTTTCAGCCTATGAAACTATGTACGGTTTGTGGCTATGGAGAATCAAGGAAATGAGATTAGACCTGAACCTGACCAATGCCAGCAATCAAGAAAGCTAGTCCACTACCAAGTCTGACACTGCCATATAGAAGAAAGGATAATAAAAACAGATCTCTTTTGGGTCTATGCCCAGGCATATCTGTTTTCCTTGAACAAAGAAAGCTTTAACTCTTCATATGGCTTTGCTGTGCATCCTGGAACCACATGTGTACTAGGAACTGTTAGGAGTACACCAAGAATGGACAACAGCCTGGAATCTCTATGTAGATTGTCCTTTAGCGAGTCCCCACTCAGGTCTCACTGGAGTTTTATCTCAATTGAGCATTTAAAGTGCATCGGTCATTGCCAAAATAACATTGGCATTTCAGATTTTGGAATGGTTTCTTAGATAGCATGGATAACCTGCCACAAACTTGTGGCATATTTGAAGTGCCTTTCAAACTCGCTGTATATTTTCACTGGCAAATGGTTAACTTGCAGCACAAATTCTAGTTGACACTTTTTCATTTTGTAGCAAAATTTCCTTTGCAAGTCTCTAGCAAGAGCAAAGTTGGCAATTGCTAGAGACTTGCCGTTAAAGCAAAATTGCTACAAAATGGAAAATGGCAGGATTCCAAATAGCCGTAGCGGAGAAGGAGCTCAAGTAACAATCCGCTCAACCCCAGCAAAGGACTTGCTGCACAGCACCAGTGAGATGCACAGCGCATCTCTCGCTGCAATACATAGGATGCAGCAGGAGCTGCAGAAAAGCATAATAAAGATGAAGATTTGAAAAACTTTGTATTTTGGAGTCTTTCAACTGTTAAAATTCTGGATTTGTGGTGCTCAACCTGTATATGCAAAGCTTTACCTGGATCCTAAGAAAGCGTAGCTGGTACCAGATTTTGTCAGAAGATGGACTATCCTGGTCTTAAAGGAACACTTACATAAGCTGTAACTTGTGCATTAGAAATAAAACTGCCTTATGAACCACATACTGCTGTGTTTTTTTCTTTCTTTGAAGTGATGCATGTAAAAAAGGAAAATTAAAATTAGGTTTTTATCTCCCGATTCCATTTTGTAGATTTTTCCCATGATGCAACAATTAGCAAAATCTTATGGTGAGCTTTACTTTACAGCTGTGCTTTAGCGGCTACAGTATTTAGTAGGGATGCGCCAATACCATTTTTTTAAGACCGAGTACAAGTACCGATACATTTAAAGTCATGTGACCGCTTTTCAAAAGGGACATATATATATAGCCCCCAGCTCACACATACATTGGCCCCCAGCTCACCCTCCCTTACTGCCAGGCTCCTACTTGGGGCAGCGGCGCGTTACCAGGCTACTCCGGCGTCTTTTTCCTTCGAGCGGCCACCGGCAAAGAGTTGTAGCCCGGCCACTCGTTGGGAACCACGCACAGCCGCGATCTCGCAAGATCCTGACTGGTGGATCCCAACGAGCAGCCGGGCTACAACTCTTTGACGGCGGCCGCACGAAGGAAGAAGATGCCGGAGGAGCCTGGCAACGCGCCGCTGCCCCAAGGAAATCGGCCGGCAAGCCAGCCCAGCACTGGCTTCCGGTATCGGCTGCAGTGCATCCCTAGTCCTTAGCAATCAACGGGGTGGAGGAGATAATGTTTAGATAAGCCTACAGGGGGCTACTGTGTGGTGTATGCTACTTGAAGTAAGATATGGCAGCTGAATGAGATAGGACAGGAAGCTTAGAATATTTTTAATCTAGCCCGGTGAGGTCCTCTGTGTGCATCCTACGCAATACAAGCAGGGTTATTCATAGAGATCCGAATTGTGGCCGAAAGGTAACCGAACACTGAAATTCAGCGTATGGTTACCTTTCGTGGCTATTCAGCTAGCAGGCAGTTCGCCAAACCCTGGCGAATTGCCTGCACATACGGTGCCTGTTCGAGGGCAGTGAAATCCCCATAGAGAAGCAATGCTTCGACAGGTTTATTCAGGCGAATCCCATAGGCTTTAATGTTAAAAATATTCCCGTTTTAATTCAATATCTAATAAACCGTTCATTATAATATTGTGCAGTAAAAAGTCTCTTTATGTATAGATTTTTTTTATGATCTTTTAGACATTTTTCGGGATTTGAGATTTTTTGTATTTTTTGTTCTTTTTTTCTGTCCTTTTTATTATCATTCATTGGACCTTATATGTAAATTTCAGACATTTTCATTCTGTAGTTTATTTGCAAACAGCGTTTCACTTATCAAATATTCACGCCTACTGTTTTTTTTTTCCCACTCCATTCGTCTGCGGTGTCAGATTTTTCCGGCCGCTGCTCTGCGCTTTGATCAGCAGCTGCTCGGGTTTCTCTGGCGTGTTCGGCGGGGTTAATCCATATGTTTTTGCAGGTTTCGATGTGCGTTCGCCGGGTCTTATGGTGAGTGTTCGGTGGGAGGCTTTTCCCTGCAGTCTGCCATGCACAATACCAGTCTGCCATGCACAATACCAGTCTGCCATGCACAATACCAGTCTGCCGTGCACAATAGCAGTCTGCCGTGCACATTACCAGTCTGCCATGCACATTACCAGTCTGCCATGCACATTACCAGTCTGCCATGCACATTACCAGTCTGCCATGCACATTACCAGTCTGCCATGCACATACCAGTCTGCCATGCACAATACCAGTCTGTCATGCACAATACCAGTTCCCAGCCATAGTACCAGTCTGCCATGCATATTACCAGTTCCCAGCCATATTACCAGTCTGCCATGCACAATACCAGTCTGCCATGCACAATACCAGTCTGCCATGCACAATACCAGTTCCCAGCCATATTACCAGTCTGCCATGTATATTACCAGTTCCCAGCCATATTACCAGTCTGCCATGCACAATACCAGTCTGCCATGCACAATACCAGTCTGCCATGCACAATACCAGTCTGCCATGCACAATACCAGTCTGCCATGCACAATACCAGTTCCCAGCCATATTACCAGTCTGCCGTGCACAATACCAGTCTGCCGTGCACAATACCAGTCTGCCATGCACAATACCAGTCTGCCATGCACATTACCAGTCTGCCATGTATATTACCAGTCTGCCATGCACAATACCAGTCTGCCATGCATATTACCAGTCTGCCATGCACAATACCAGTTCCCAGCCATATTACCAGTCTGCCATGCACAATACCAGTCTGCCATGCACAATACCAGTTCCCAGCCATAGTACCAGTCTGCCATGCATATTACCAGTTCCCAGCCATATTACCAGTCTGCCATGCACAATACCAGTCTGCCATGCACAATACCAGTCTGCCATGCACAATACCAGTTCCAGCCATATTACCAGTCTGCCA
The DNA here is from genome assembly GCA_009667805.1 of Leptobrachium leishanense. Lineage (NCBI taxonomy): Eukaryota > Metazoa > Chordata > Amphibia > Anura > Megophryidae > Leptobrachium > Leptobrachium leishanense. The sequence continues at coordinate 223,182,023 of CM019066.1, read as the reverse complement.
TGTATATTACCAGTTCCCAGCCATATTACCAGTCTGCCATGCACAATACCAGTCTGCCATGCACAATACCAGTCTGCCATGCACAATACCAGTTCCCAGCCATATTACCAGTCTGCCATGTATATTACCAGTTCCCAGCCATATTACCAGTCTGCCATGCACAATGCCAGTCTGCCATGCACAATACCAGTCTGCCATGCACATTACCAGTCTGCCATGCACATTACCAGTCTGCCATGCACATTACCAGTTCCCAGCCATAGTACCAGTCTGCCATGCATATTACCAGTTCCCAGCCATATTACCAGTCTGCCATGCACAATACCAGTTCCCAGCATGCGCGCCTCTCACGTAAGCCAGCCAGTCGGCAGGCTTCCTCCCGGCTCCCTCTGAGGATTAGTGTTGCGCGCAAGAGGATGCGCGCAACACTAACCCTCAGCCGCTGCCGCCAGCTACTGCGGCGAGTTGGAGACGTCATCGCGCTGAAAGCGCGATGACGTCTCCTACTCGGCAATAGTCGGCAGAAGCGGGAAATCTGAATCCCGCTCTGCTGACTGACAGCTGGGAGGGCGGAGTAAACTCCTCCACCTCTCTCAGCTGTTTTCAGCTTTTTCAGCTGAACTGCTGAGCGGAGGGAGGGGGGACAGAGGGCGGCATACTCCAGGCATCATGACCACCTAAAAAAGCTTAGGTGGTCATGTTGCCTAGAGTATCCCTTTAACCAGAGCGGTTGTAAACTGAAAACCTCCATAGGCTATAATGGCTCTGGGAAGTTTACAACAGCTCTGATTAAGTTAGCACCAACTATGAAATATGGCCCACTGTGTGTGTGTGTGTGTGGGGGGGGGGCAGTTTACAACACAAAGTATCACACAATGGATGCACACAGTGACACTTCTAGAGTAAAAATTTTTAACTAGACAAAAATGAGAAAAGCAAAGTACATGAAAGATATCAGCAACATAAAACAAGCAAAAGAAGAATATTTCAATTTTGGTGGTAGTGTCCATTTAGAAGGTCCTCCTAACAAGAATGACAGCAGAGTAGTACATAACAAATACCAGATCTATTTTATTATTTAACCCCATGGATGCGGACGACATGTGGAGAATGTCTTGGGGATTCCCCACTATATGCGGAGGACGTTCCACACACATCATCCGCTAACAGGGTATCCCTCCCTATACTTACACCTCTCTCTGGGTTCCTGCTGTGGTCTGATTTCAATCCCCTCCTCCTGGTGCACTGACGCCATCGCGACTCCTCTCCCTCCCAATTGGCCGGAATTTCGAAAAATAAAAAAAAATAATGGCAAGCACCGCTGGAAAGGGCAGAGTCTACCTTTTTCCGGCAATGCCTGTCTTTATCCCCTTAGGTGCTGGATCGCAGTCCTATCCCAGAAGAGACTGACATCTTGGATGTCGGCCAAACCTCCGACGCCTCCCTGTCCACTGACGTTGTCGCCATATGTGCAATGACGTTGGTTGGGCAGTTAGCCCCCTAGCTGCCAATATAATCGTTTCCCTGATGCATCGCAATGCTTCCTTCCACGATGCTGCATCGATCTTCTCAGGCTGCTAATCGATTCACTAGCCACGCCCCCTCCAGCTCCTCCGTTATTCCTCCCTGGTTGAATTCCCCTCTCTGGCGTCTGTCTGTGCTGGGAGACTCGCAGCATCAAGCTGTGTCTGCTTCCCCACCTCCTCTCTGTAGCCGACCCCCCCCTGCCGTGGAGCTGAAAGCCCATCCCTGCAGAGAAGCGGCTCCTCCCATTGTTTAAAGTGACAGCTGCTCTATGTGTGAAGTCCAGCGGGAGCATGAGAGTGTGACCAAAGCAGAACACTAATTAACCCTCTCATCCACAGCCCCAACTATTTAACCCTTACTGACTGCAGCCCCTATACAAAACACCTCTAAGACCCTGCAGCCCCTATTCACCCTTTACAATGCAACCTGCAGCCCTGACTTAAACATTAACCCCTTATTGACTGCAGCCCTCAAGTAACCCTGCAGTCCCATATTAACCCTTCATTCCAAAAACCTATGGTCAATCTTTTTTCAGTAAAACTAGTCCCATTAACCCCTTACTAATTTATTTTAATTAACACACACACAATTCAAGGTAAAACTATTTCATCAATTGCATAAATATTTTTTATTGCATGTGTATATACATTTCTAACATTTTGCTATATATAAAAAATATTATTAAATGCAGTTTGTATAATTAAATTAAAATAAATGTGTCTTTCTAAAGTCATACTTGTGCTTACGAATATGACTAAATTTCCCCTGCATACGCTTACCAGAATAGATTTTATTCCATAAAATATACACCATATGTTCACAGCAGGTGCCACACACTGGAACCACTCAGTTACACCTATCACTCCCCTCTCTAACCACCTTTTTTTGACCTATGTGCCCACACTTAACTCTCTCCTACGTGTCAATCAGACCACATTCCACTGTGTAACCAGGTCTCAGAACCCCTAGGGAGACTCAATTACACCTATCACCATTCTAAAATAGCCCCAAAAATGTGTTACCTCTCAATGTGCACCCTCCCTCTCCAACCACCATTCTTTGACCTGTGTGCTCACAATTACCTCTGTCCGACTAAAGACCATTTCTGTGAGTTTTATTGCTGTGGAGCTCTGTGATGCGCTCATACACACTGCACATTACTGTGAGTTTTATTGCTGTGGAGCTCTGTGATACACTCATACACACTGCACATTACTGGGAGTGTGTGAATATGTGAGTCTAAAACCTTGGGCAAATTGGGCAGTAATCAAGATGCATCGTGATGCATCGAATCATTGACCTGCTAATCGTAATCGAATCGAAACACCAGTGAAGATGCACAGCCCTATGGGAGTCATTTGGACCCCGTATCCTCCGAACGGCGGCAGCTAGAGGGTCGTGTATGGTATCATTGGAAAGGCCAGAGCATGGTCTTTCCAATAATGATGCTGCATTAACGATTTTTTTTTGGTTTTAGCCAATATCACATAATTTCTCAGAAAAATTAAATACAGAGTTTCCATTTCTAATTTTTTTTTTTTTACAACCGTACTCAATAGAATATATAACCGCAAAGGCTCAGATGATAAAATGTGAAAAAATTTATTTTACACGTTATAGATGACTGGAAATTCTATTTTTTTTAAAACATTTTTTGTTATAGCATTCTGGCAGGGCATCATGTATACATATAATAATGATATATTACAAATCTGCCAAAAAAAAAAAATATTACCGTATATAGAATTTGTCTGGGTCATATAATAAAACATGACTTTAAATCGTGTTTACACATAGTGAGCACCAAACCTTAAAAATGAGCTCAGTACACAGAGGTGAAATGGTCCAGCAGTGAAGGGTTAAATCTCATTTATACATTTCCATTTCAACTGTCAGCTGAAGTTTTTAATATGCAGCAAAAACTTTATGAACCACTGTATGTTTTACCTGTCTTCCATCTCACTATGACCTTTGGGTGAGGCTGTAAAAGCCACTGCTCTAAGAAAGATTAACTGCTGTCTCATCTAACAATAGAGAATCATGAATTTATCATGGGTGGAGTAGATTTAACAATGGAAAGAGGCTTTGTCACATAAACCATGGCGTGGTCCCATAAGGGAAATGTAAGATACTTGGCGAGGCCTTGCATTATGTTGCTCTGTATTAAAACACCAGCCTTGTGAGATTTCAAAATGTACTCCGATCCCACACAAACACGGTAAATACTTATTATAATAACTTATAATCAATGCAACACTTCACAAATTCATTTAAGGAAATAAAACTACCAAAATTACAAGATTTTTTGGACGACATAATGGTAGAGATATAGAGGGCCCTGAAAACAAATTCTTACTGTAATCAGCTGATGTTAGAAGAAAATATAGGAAAAGTATTATACAAACTATGAGAAAAGCAATACAGGAATCCGAGCCACAGCTAAAATTTGTACGAGCCTTCTGGTACCTGGCTCCTGGATTTATGAAGAGATGTTATATATATATATATATATATATCAGGGCATGGTCCTGGGGGGGGGTATATATCCCCCCCAACAATGCTGCAGTGTGATCTTTGGAAAGATTACCCCAAAGAAATGTTTCAGGTTGATCCACGCAAAGATTAATCCTATGGTTTGGGTCCCTGGGGTGGAGCACTTTGAGAGTAGCCAGTGTTCCACTCATGGAGTGGAACACTGGCCCACCCAACTTTCCATACAGCTCAGAACGTGAGATGTCCCAGTCCAGGAGTTCTAGACTACCTGGGACGTTTATTTATTTATTTATTTATAAAAGGATTTTACCAGGAAGGATACATTGAGATTGCTCTCGTTTTCAAGTATGTCCTGGGTTCAAGAACATTAATCTGTTACAGTTACAGAAATACAAAGTAATACAATGCGAGGTAAAAGTATTCCCAGAGGGGAATTCAGAGAAAGGGAGAGAGTGCCCTGAGCAAGAAGGGATGCTGAAGCTCTCCGCAGAGAAAGCTTAAACTTTCCTGGCCTTATTTAACCCTTCCCCGCCACAGGGCTTACTATGCCATCCCTGCGGTGGGGCATTAAGACGCAGGGTGTACTAGTACACCCTGTTGACTTCAATGGATCTCATCGGACCTGTCCAGTAGTGGGCGTGCCCGCTGAGCCGTACCGGCTTAAACCTCTGAAACCAATGACGCGCACCAGCTGCTAGGTGGGCCGGAGGAGGGCCCCGTTGCAGTAGCTGACTTAAACTGCCTCCCACTGGGCACAACCCAACCAGTGGCAAATGGTTATAAAGGTCTTTATTTTTTATATTAATATCTGTATTACTAGCGCCACCTAGTGGTTATGTATAACTAGCAGTTTTCCAGATATTTTATCGTTTGCCACCTCAAGAATTATGCAGTCTTTAAAATGCAGTATCATAAATTATGCAGTCTTAAAATGTAATCTCGTAGAAATACGTGCTTCCAATAGTCACTGTGAGATGAATCCAGCTGCTGCTCACATTCACTTGGTGGTATATCCCGTCCCACTGTAAAAGACAAGCAATCCCAAAGATAATGTGGTTGAGTCAGCGCTTCTTTCAGATAGTCATCGGAAAAGTTTCCTTAATTCTGTCCACTTCCAAGGCCTGAGTAGTTGTGATATAGCAGCACCAACTGAGGAAGCAATTCTTTGCGAACCGCATTTTGGTCGATTGTTATTTATTTGAATAAATTATTTTCTTTTAACTTTCATTTCTTTTCCTGGTTTGATTACAAAAGAGGAGGTGTCTGAGACTAATGGGAGATCCGGTGCTCCCAGGAATTCACCAGCTACCTGCATATCTTGTGTCTGGTTTTAAGACACTGAATAATGTCAGTAAATTCCTACTATTTCACTGCTCCATTGTCTGAACCCACGACTACACTATAGGTATCTATTTCATTTGAGGGCAATTGAACTAACCACTGGAGTAGGCAACTACTCAGACCCTGGAAGTGGACCGAATTAAGGGAACTTTTCCTGTGACTCTCTGAAAGAAGCGCCGACTCTACCACATTCCGTTTGGGATTGCTTGTCTGTGTATTTTTGTTTGTGTAATACTCGTCTGCATGTAAGCCAAAGCTTTGTAGGCAGCAATATTTGTCAGTTATTGCTAGGACAGAGCTAGGCTTTTGTTTTACCAGACCTTACCCCTTTGATGCCAAGGGGTGTACTATGCTGTCCCCACGGTGGGTGGGACGGAACACTGCAGGGTGGCATAGCCACGACAGGATCGCCCACCGTTGGCACACGTCATTAGTTGCCGCGGGACGGCCTGAACTCAGGCAGGATAGAGTAGATGCCCCACCGCAGTAGCCGTGAAGCGTGGTGTACTAGTAAACCTCACTGGTGTTAAGCCCCCCGCCGCCAGGCACAATATGCCTGACGTCAAGGGGTTAAAATAAAAATTTAAAAAGACGGTATTTTCCTATAGACTGGTTACTGGGTCCCAGCTCTCTCTCTATAGAAGTTTTGTATGATGTAACTTCAAGGAGGCCTACGTTGTTTTATTATGAATTATTATCATGCCAAATACAAATGTTTGAAACTGGAAAGGTTAAAATAAATGCAGGAATAGCATTTAACCCCATAGGGACCATTGACATACATTGTACGCCGTGGGGAGAGGTTCCGTTAAGGACCAAGGGACGTACCCAGTACGTCAGGAGTCCTCAAACCCCGCTCCCGATGCTCAACTCCCTGGCCCAGGTCCCACATTGGTCTGGGGGTAATAATAAAATAGGACTTCAAATCATGTTTAAACAGGTTGAGCATAAAACTGTCAAAATGAACTCCGCACACAGGAGGTGAAATGGCTCAGCAGTGAAGGGGTTAAAAAGCAAACACATTTAAAGATTGGGCATTTCTAGGTGTGTGTTTTTTCCATTTTTTTCAAGATATTTCATAATTTTTTATAGTAAATTATACGATATGATGAATATAACGGTATCTTTAGAAAGTCGATTTAATGCGATAAAAATGGTATGTAAAACGTGTGGGTTCCATTAATCGAGTAAGAGGAAAATTAGACCTAAACACAAACAGCGCAGAAACGTAAAAACAGCCCGGTCACTATGGGGTTAAATTATGCAATTGATAGCAATATACCTAGTCATTCCCATTCATATTATTGTGTAGATTAAAATGCTTTGAAAAAGAAAAACAAAAAGATCTAGATTTTATATTAAAACGAGTTTTTTGTTTTCATTTTTGAATAGAGACTTTCTGCCAGACTTAAATGCTTTCCATCACAGCTGTTTTATTTATATGTAATGTTGAGTACAGATAAGGGCCCTGGATATTACAGAGAGTTTAAAAGGCCACACATAATCTTCTCTGATTAAATATAGGGAAAAAAGAAAATAGGCCTATCCAAAAGGATACAGCTGGTATAACCGGTTCATGTCAACATTGTATATACTAGGGATTTGCCTGACGTTTTGTAGAACAATGGATTATTGGGTGTCCGAATGAGTAGCACCAATAGGGTTGCCAGATCAGCCTCGCTTTCCTGGACACATATTACGATTTCATGCAGAGGGGAGCACATGGAAAAGTGCTGCCTTGCAACATGTATAATTCATATGCTGCAGGGAGGAAATCAAGGCAGGTCACCCAGGACTCCTGTTTGATTTCTTACCTGCAGGGCTCCATTTTTCATGCACTGCCCATCAGCATAGAAACATAGAAAAATGTCGGCAGATAAGAACCTTTCGGCCCATCTAGTCTGCCCAATTACATGAATACTTAACCTGGATTTATCTTTTGTTTAGGATAGCCTTATGCCTATCCCATGCTTGCTTAAATTCAATTACTGTTTTGGCCTCTACCACTTCAACTGGAAGACTGTTCCATGTATCCACCACCCGCTCAGTAAAATAATGCTTCCTGATGTTACTTTTAAACCTTTGCCCCTCTAATCTAAGACTATGTCCTTTTGTTTTGCTACTTTGTTTCCTTTTAAATATACTCCCTTCCTCTACCTTGTGGATTCCCTTTACGTATTTAAATGTTTCTATCATATCTCCTCTGTCTCGTCTTTTTTCCAAGCTGTACATGTTAAGATCATTAAGCCTTTCCTGGTAACTTTTCTCCTTCAAGCCGTACACCATTTTAGTAGCCCTTCTCTGAACTCTCTCTAAGATGTCTATATCCTTCTGGAGATACGTTCTCCAGTACTGCACACAGTACTCCAAGTGAGGTCTCACCAGTGCTCTGTACAGTGGCATGAGCACTTCCCTTTTCCTACTGCTAATACCTCTCCCTACACAACCAAGCATTCTGCTAGCATTTCTACCATCAGCATGAACAAATTATATGTCCAGGAAACCATGGCCAACCTGGCAACCCCTAATCTCCAGTGTACATAAACTAGGTTATTCACAAAAGGCTTTGCCACCGTTGCTGCAATATGGTCGATATTTGACAGTGTTTTTGCACCAGCAAAAGTCAGCAGTTCACAAAGCTAAAACTCAAAGAGCAATGCAGCTTTCTTTGTTGCCGTTTGGGTTTTAGTTTTCTGAAAGGCCAGCGTTTGTCAGTGTTGCAATACGGATGGTTTTCGACGACGATTGAAACACCAGCGCTTTGTTGATAAACCCTATAATGTTTTTAAAGTAAGAGAGATGGTCTAATAATAAATAACATGCCTTAGGCCGGGGTCAGACGAGCAGTAGTAAGAGTGGGAGTGGATGTTCCTTCCACTCGATTCACGTCTGGCCACCTTGCTGATCCTATGGAGGATCGCGATTTGCAACCCTGTCAATGCGCGTCTAGCATTTTGACAGGGTGGCTTTGTGCACAGATGCTAGTAGCGAATGCGCTACAGCATGTGACTGGCCCCGTTGCAGCATCACCACGCCGCGACGGACGTCAGGAGGCAAGTCAGTACGCTCGTCTGACACTGTACTTACTTGAATAGCTCATGCAATTCTTAATTTAATATCCAAATACGTTTAAATGTGCGTGCGAGTTAAACCTGAGCTCAGAACGCAAGTACTGCAACTTTTACAAGAGACACAGCAATCAATTAAACCTTATCCATGCAGGTGTGCATTTCTAAGGTCATCATTTGTCACAATGATCCACAACAGTCAGTTGCCAAGTGATATTACTGCAAATATGCTCATTGAAAGTTGGGTCTAAAAACTTTATTTTATGGCACTTTCCTAATGCAAAGTGATATTATAACACCATTACATGTTACACATCTTTTTTGTTCTTGCTTTCTGCGTCTCCTGCCCTGAGGTTTCCCTTTCTAATCTCCATGTTGTTGTTGGAGGAGATTCCAAAACAGATGCTATCAGTTAGGAGGAGCTTCTGTTTGGATGTGGGACCCATTATCTGTTCATCCTCTGGCTCTGCATTTCCTTCGGTCTTCAGCCTGCAGACACATCCTTTACCATTTTCCATTCCACATAGAGAACATCAGGTCTATTCATTACAGAACGCAGTCTCATCATTTCAAGGATTGCCTTTGCTATTTTTAAACCTTCTCAGAGTAGTTTATCCATGACGGTTTGAGCAAACAATGCTAAATCCCACAGAAAACAGCAGGCAAATCGCTCTGATAATTCCATAGAAACACCTTAGTGTTGGTTATAATACCTGTTGACGCAACTTATGACTAGAGATCATGGAAAGCAGATGCGGTCACAGTTCCTTTGTAGGCCTGTCTGGCTACTTCATGGATGCGCTTAGTGCTGAAACAACTAATCGACTAATCAACAACTAAACGATAATGGAAATAGTTGACAACTATTTTAGTCATCGATTAATCGTCCTGTGTGCAGCACACACTGTTTAGAGTCAGATTGAGTTAAACGGAAATAACCTCAGCTTCGGAGCTGATTGGAGAAGACGTGCTGCAGCTTTACTCATTTAATTCTAGAGTTATGTCAGACGCAACCAGTTTGATTTTATTCCGTTTACAACAGTAGCAGAACTATAACACAAATAGGATACTGCCACTGGGTGAAGGAGCTGTATGCCTGTGTTTTATCCTTACTTGAAGCTTGAGTCCTGTGCCACCACCCCACCCTCCCTGCCACACCCTCTTTGGTCGGTAACTGCCATTCCCTCCCTTTGGTGTGGTCCCTTTCCCCAAACTCACTCCCACACTCAGATCCGGCCTTTTGTCCATACCCACTCCCTCTCTCACTCAGGTCAAGTCACTTGAGCAAAGTCACTCCCTTCCACCTCCAGTCCTTCCTCCCACTCAGTTTGTTCATGAAATTATTTAAAAGGGACACTCTACGCACCCTGACCACTTTAACTTATTAACCCCGATTTCATGCTGACATCATCTATGACCAAGTGCTTGTAGCCATGTTCATTTGAGAAAGCAAACATGGGCTTAAGTTGCGCATGCAGCATCAACCCATCCCTCTACCCAAGCACTCGCATACCTTGTGTGAAAAGTACACAAGATACGCAATTTGCGTATAAATACGTACGAAAGTTACACACACTACGCAAATTGTTTATGAAAAAAAGGAGGAGGGGTTGTGGTTATAATTTTTTTACATCAAATTTCTTTTATGTAAACAATTATTTTTTTTAATCAGATGAATCGATTAATCGAAATAATCAAAATAATCAAAATAATCAAAATAATAATCGGCCAACTAATCGATTATGAGAATAATCATTGGTTGCAGCCCTAGATGCGCTCTTTCTGTGGGTTACTTAACGAGACAACTTCACAGTGCAGAAATATACTAATTCATAGTGCGAATTATTAACAAGATACAACATAAACAACTATTTTTTATATACAATTTATTTTTACAAATTATGTTGGCTCAGAATTACTTGCCATCCCACATTCATTGCGGTGGGATCACATCTTCTCCAGTTATGTCATGGAAACATATGTATTGTTCATTAAATGCACCTGTCATGCCCAACACAAGTTTGACTCATTTGACTGGAATTATTGAGTTATTCCTTATCAAATATTTACCATGATTCATTATGACGCTTCGACGGGCAGGCCACACGATGTAGCGTACACACGAGTTGTGTGCGCCACACGAGTTGTTTGCGCGGGCTACAACGTACATGCTGAAACGCTCCCTGGCGAATTGCTACGACGCGTGTTCGATGGGGCTGCAAAGTGTGCTCAGCGAGGTGGCCAGACGGGCATCAGAGTGGAAGAAACATCCACTCTCACATACGTTCCTTCCACTCTGAAGCGCGCTCGTGTGAAACTGGCCTAAGAGGTGCCTCCAGGAAAGTCCTCCACTCACTCCAGGCATCTGATTGCATGATAGTGAACGGAGTCAGTGTGCCGATATCACGGCTGAGGGCCAACTACACAGCACTGAGCGACAACCCTAAGAAATGTCCACAAAGGAGGACAATGGCAGCAACCGGCATAGGAATGGAGTAAGATGCCGCTAGCAATATCTCATCAAGGGAGAGATATTACATTGATTTTTATGACCAATGCAATATCCACTCCATGATGGGACATCTCCGGGTTCACTTTCACAAAGTCACAAGAGCAGTCCGGAGGGCCACAGTTCACACGCTGAGTCATTGGCCTATATGTCCTGACAAGGTGTCCTTGATCAACTTATTGAGAAGAAAAAAACCACCCTTTTTGCTTGGTCAGTTGAGAAATGTTTGGTAGCTACAGAGGCCTGTAATCGTCTGGCTGGCTGGCAAACTCCTGATTTTTAGTATTTAGAGACACCCAATACTGTATACACATTAGTACCTCAGTATATTGAAGGTCTGAAGCTTGCGTCCTCGTAGTAACCAAACACTCAAGTCATACATAACTCATTTTCTTTACAAAGGATTTGATCTAAACGAGTTGTAGCAGTTTATTCAAACAAAATTACTGTAGCTTAATAAGAGGGTAGTGACAGGTACGCATTAGTCCGATATTAAAGCACAAATATTTCATCAGCCTAGATGTAGGTTTATATCTCTGTATATACATTGGTTTTTTTACAGTTTAATTAAATTATGTTAGAACTTGTTGGTAGTACAGAGCCTAGGGGAAAGGTGTAAATTGAAAATTATTTTGTCTGCAAAGCTATAATTAAATATCACTGATGTAAAAATTCCATCTGTGAGGTAATACACCATTAGGTGTTTGATAATAGAAAGGTATTTAAAAATGGAGCAATGCTGTGCAACTGCACCCTATTTATATTTATGATGGTTAAAAGACAATTCCGTTTAAAATATTAGAACCTTTCATATTTATTTATTTGCAAAGTGTTTTATCAGGAAGGATACATTGAGATATCGCTCTTTTTCAAGTATGTCAACAGGGGGCCAGAGACAGGCTTCTGGGATATTGGGCAGCACCACTGTGCGTGGTTGTAGCTTCATGAAACAGATGGTTGAAAGACGTTCAGCCAGCTAATTCCATAACACTGTTCAATGCTTAAGAATTGTGAGGCATCTTAATGGTTGCAGACGCGATAGATGAGCTTGCACTAAAAGCCATGGGCCAGCCTCTAGCGACCTCCTATAGCTAGACGGCCAGGGACTGGAAGAGCAATCAAAACACTCTGACATGTACTAAAGGGAAGTTTTACACCGGCAACCCCCCCCCCCCTCAAAAAAAAAAAAAAAAAAAAGGTTAGTGGTTACTTCTATGTTTTTTATTGTGTTGTTTCTTGTGGAATATTCTTTCAAAGAAAATGCTGTATGAACCATAAAGAATGTGTTTGGTCTGATTTGGTTCTCATAGCACTTTTGCTGAGAACAGGATTTTACATCACGATGGGCTCTATTACATTCTTCGCGCAAACGTTAACGCATGCCCAAAAACGCATTAACTCAAGGGGAAAAACCCTTTGCGCTGAACATCGTATTACAATGTCTGCACAAAAAATAATTTTAATGTCTTTGAAAAGCTGGTGGTAACGGCAAATCTGAACGTCCTGTCCGAACCCAAATACACCAGCCCAAAAAAAAAAATACAGCACAGTATAGTTACACATTCTACGCATACCAAACAATAAATGAGAAGTTGTGCGTGTTGTTTTTTTTTTGATGCAGCATATATGCGCAGATTGACTTTGACAGGCGCAAAAACTTAACGTGAGACAATTAAAGGTTCTTAACTCTGATTGGCTGAATCGCGTGAAAAAAAACAGTCCGCACACCGATTTCTGCCCGCAACGTTAATGCGTTTTTGCGTGACTTTTTTAACCGCATTATTTTTTACGCACGTTATTTTTTGACGGATGAAATAACGCGCAAGGATTGTAATACCAGCGTTATTTACTCGCGTTAACGTTTAACGCTTCGTGCAAAGATTCACGCGTTTACCGTGCATTTTTTCATGAAGAATGTAATAGAGCCCGATGTGTTTTATGCATGGGTACATGGAACTTGGCAGGAATGTAAAGTAGGGTTGGCCAAGTTAAAAACGCACACTTCTATGCAAAGATATGTTCCTGAAACTCTAGTTGCTAGTTATGTTTCATTTACTGGATTTTACCTAATGTTTGGGAATTCTATGATTATATATTCATAATTGCCTTGTATGTAATGTCCACTATATTATGATGCACGCTTTATCGGTTTGCCTACTATTGGCTGAAAAGTACCAGAGTATGACGTGTAATCTACTTGATATATATTCTTGGTCTCTGCTTGTAGCCCGTCAACAGAATTCTTACTTCGCACCTCTTGTTGTGATTTAATGGGGTTCTATTCCCGCTGTATTTGGAAACTGGTATGAGACAGTGATTGGCAGTCAAGTCCATATAATATATGGGAGGTTAAAGAGTGATCACTTGATAAGGTATAGATACCTTACACTTTATCAGATGGAGGCCTGGCAAGGAGACTTAACTTGGGGTGAGTGGCTAGTGGCAAGTGTTGCTGCTAACCGCGGTTTGGGCTATCAAGCTGGCGTAGAAATTCACTGGGTGGATCCTGGGAAATGACTCATCACTTGTGTCCCAATTTGTGTCATAACGCTTACCAGTGCTTACTTTTGATTTAATCCTCCTTTGCTTGCTACAGCAGTGATTATGGGCAGTAATTAATCTAGCCAAACGCCCAAAGAGCCATAAAAATATATTATATAAAATATGAGAAGGTTTTACTAGCTGTAGTTTTTTTCCTTGGTCATTTATAAGTGAAGGGTTAACCAAGGATCAGGTCTTTTTTTCAGGATTGTTTCAAGGTTACTTTTTCTAAGTTAACTGAAACTCAAGGATAAGGAATCACCCACTGTGGTCGCTGTTTCAGTTGTATATACTGTATGTATTGTTACTGTAATGCAGAAAATGGGAGAGGATTAAAGGATTGTGTTTACATATTGTATGTAGCTTTGTTTAGTTTGTCTTCAATAACTGTATAATCGTAGTCTGTCCAAAGTGGAAGGTGTGTTCATGGTTTTGTACATGCTCATAATAATGGAGCCGATTGTACTTCTGTATGTAGATGGTCTCATTTAAGAATATAGCAAACGTGCTTTATTAATTAGGATTGCCAGGTTTAACTACTGTGGTGAAGTTTAACTGCTTGGCTACGGAAGACACGTGGAGATATCCTTAAGGGTTCTCTGCAACATGCGGAAAATGTCCCCCACATATCACCCCCACGGAGCTGATGCTGGATGAAGTCATTTTCAGGTACCACCTGTCACAGCTGGATAAATGCCTGAAGGGGAGGGGAGTTCCTTTGGACCCCCTATCTCCTCATCCGTAGGGGCTACAAACATGAGAGGCTTCACTGGAAAGGTCACAGTTTAGGTTCTTGGAATTTATTGTTCATCAGACCAATTTATATGCTAGAGCCAGTGTTTCTCAAACCTCTTCTCGGGACCCCCAACCAGGCCAGATTTTGCAGATCACCTTGGGGAAATGCAGACTGAATCCTGCAATCACTGAGCAGCAAATAATATCACCTGTGCTGTGCTTCGGATATCTGGAAAACCTGGTCTGGTTGGGTGTCCCGAGGAGAGGTTTGAGAAAAACTGTGCTACACAATATTTTCAGGGTCTAAGGGCAGAATTGGGGCATCGTGCCAGGGCTCCTCAGTGGACCCTGACCAGTTTGCCAGAGATGAGGAAGTTCTGGGGCCTCACTCTGCAGATGGGAGTTGTTCAAAAAAAACAACATATCCTCATACGGATCAAAAGAAACTACCCAGGCCACCCCTTATCTTGCCTGCTACTATGAGTAGGAACTTACTTCTACAGCATTTGAATTACAACGATAATGCAAAATGCTTTGTCCCATGACCACGACCGACTAGGTTGCTGCCTATTCTTGACCATTTAGGCTGGGGTCAGATGAACACAGTGGAACCGTGCGTTTACCCGCACTTTATGATGGCCGTGGTAGCAGCAAATGACGTCCAACGCAGGCCCACACACGAAGTACGGCCGAACCAAAGTTCGACCACGCAACGCAAGCGGCAAACAAACGCATTTTCGCAAGAAGGCCGAACCGCTAGTACTGACGTACAGAGTGCGCTGCGTCCGCATAGTGGTGTGTGTGCGTGATTATGAGACGTCAGACGCTGCTCATGTCCGGCCTAGATAACGTCAAGACACCCAAAGTTTCCCGGTTTGGATCCGTATGAAATCATGGCCGAAATTGTGCATCGTATGACCGCTATCGCGTATTCCGTGAAAAAGTAAATCCATGCAATCGGATGCACTTTTTTTACGGACGATGCGAAAAATGCGTTCGACTGACCCTAGCCTTAATGGTAAGATTTGCAGAGCGTTACACTCTGGCCCAAAACATGTGGGTTGAGGAGTCCTTGCTTCTTTTCAACGGATCTATTGTTGGCTCCCCTTAGCTGTCCTCCCTCTCCTTAAGTGAGAAAATAGTGTGGAACCTAGTCCAGCGACCATTTGGTAAAGGTTATAGTGTTTGCGAAGATAACCTTTACACTGGTGTGCCGCTGTACAATTTTTTGTATAGCAATGGCACTGAAGCCTGTACCATGATCCGTGCCAACAGGAAAGGCTTTCCAAAACATTTTTTTTTTTAGAAAGTAAAAAAGAGAGGGGAGATATCAGCCATACGTTGCACTGAACTGCTGTCTGAAGTGCAGTCAAAAAAGAGGTGCACATCTGCAGTTTGGAGGAGAGATACACCAATCCTGAAACTGCTCTGTGTTCAGGGGTTATAACTGTTACATGAGAGGGGTAGACAGGTCTGACCAGATGCTTATACCCTATGCTTTTTCTCGCACGAGCTGCGTACGGTACAAGAAGTGGGTCGCTCACCTCATACAGATGTCAATGCTTAACGTATTTTTTCTGTATAAGGCTACCCGTGTCCAAAGGAGAACATTACTGAGACTTCAGAAATCCATTATCCAGAACCTTCTCTTCCCGGCAGAGAATTTCGCAGTTGGTCACGAAGTTGAACTTGTGGCTAGGTTGCACGGTCGTCACTTTGCCGACATCCTTCCACCAATGGAGAAAACGACTTCCTAATGTAAATGGCGTCGGGTGTGTGCATGCCACGGGCATCACAAAGAAACCCGATACTACTGCTCTGACTCCCCATCCAAACCTGGCCTTTGCCTCTCCAAATTATAAGATTTCCCATACACAGCCACATTACTAGTGGCGTGCCAGGCCTGAATTTGTTGCTTCTGGTCAGTTGAGGTATGCCACTCGTTCTGTGGAACTTGGTAAATCCGGGAATAACACTTCTATCGGGCAATTCCATGAAAAGCATGGACAAAGGGGGGGGGGTCTAAAATCTAAAAATACAGATACCAGATTTTGGCTTTGTTTTTCATTTGAAGTGCTATACATTTTAAATAGCGCAAAATATTTTTTTTATAGTTCATCTCATCATGGGACTTCAAACTATTAGATAAAAAAAAAAGAAGATAAAATGAGCATGCTTTTACTCATTTGCATATAATGCATTAGAAATATCTATCATTGACAAAATTAATACTTGATGCTACCAAATAAGGGTTAGCATCACAATAATATGGTGAAATTTCACACATAAGTAATTTCCAGAGGATTGTTGCTAAATAAAAACATACAATAATGAAGGGGATTCCGTTACAAGGAAAAAACTACAGCTAGTAAAACATTCTTATATTTTATAGATACTCCAAAATTTTAATTCTATAACATGGCATGAAAGTTTACCCCCCCCCCATTTTTAAATGACATAACTTATACACATAATTATGATATATAATTTGTCTGGGTTTTACAAGAACACGACTTCAAACCAAGGTAAAACATGATGAGCACAACATGGCAAAAAGGAGCTCAGCACATCGGTGATAAGGCTCAGCAGCCAAGTGGTTAGTACACCTCACAAGGTTTATATTGCATCATTTTGATTGACAGAAAGGCTGCCGCTTCTGTCTCTGGGAAATTCTCATGCATAATTGTCCATGATGACCAATTACAGAGAATCATGGAATGAACCACTCGGGATGCTTTGCAATGTTTCCCTTTTCACTGTCAGCTGGCATCAGAGTTGTATTATGGTTGCATACTACCTATCCCAAGGATTTATATATCTGCCGGGCCAGTAATATAACCAGCATTATGAAAGGCCTGAGACAAGAGGCATAAAACATGTAGCTGTCTGACTTTAGTCCCTTCCTGCCGCAGGACATTCTATGCCGTCCGTGTGGCGGGTGGGCCTTGAAGACGCAGGTAGTACAGGTACGCCCCGCTGTCTCGGCCCCTCCCTGCAGCCAGCACGTGCTACGCGTCATTGGCTGCAGAGAAACTGCCTGAACTCAGCTGTCCCCCTGGAGCCAATGGCATGTGTCGGCTGTGTGGGCGGGCCAAATTAGAGAACCGTGGTGGCACAGCATACCAGCACGCCTCGCTGACATTACCCCCTTCACGACGGGCAGGTGGGGGTTAAGAAGTGTCTTGACAATTCACGGACTGTTAGCAAGTATGCGTCAGTTAGGATTGGCACTCCTGCCACAAAGCAAATCATTCACTCGATACTATGCCATTTACACATCATATAGAATGTATAAAAATTTCTGTAATAATTAAGAACATAACAGAATTGAACATTTCACGTCAGTAGGTTTTTTAGAAGTGCCATTTCCCTTTCAGCAGAGGATTCCTTACTTTAGGGTGCAGAATGCTGATTTCATTGATTTAATCATCCTGCACTAACCCTCCCAGTCATCATGTATCAAATATAACACAATGAACTCCTCTAATTCCTTCTGACCCCTTCAGATAACACTTTCCAATTTTCTCAAATTCACTTGGAAGCCATCAGCAGACTACCTCAACCACAGAGAGGCAGCCAATTCAGTGGCTCTCAATGCAGACATTGGTAGAAGTTGGCTCCGAAGGGTCCCAGTCTCCCAACCTGAGTGTTCTGGACAGCACAAACACCTGCACGCCGAGTCCCTCCCCATCCTTGGGAGGCATTCAGTACATTGTGAATCCTCAATAATATTTAGTGGTCATCTGCATAGAGTGTCCCTTTAAGCAGTTCACATGCCCAGGTTGTTAACCTAAGGACATTTGCAAACATCTTATTTTTTTTTTCCCCGTATAGTATCAATAAACCGTTTGTGTGCCCATTATCCGAAAACCTAAAATTCAGAATACTTCTCAAACTGGAAATTTCAGACTATTCCAGATTTTAGTAATTCCGGATTAGGGACGCTCTGGGTGGGCAATGCTGCTCGGGAACCAGTTCCCGAGCCTTGCAGCAAACAGTAGCACACTGGGAGCCTTTGGGCGGCCCCAGTGTGTGACATGTTGCTTTGAGACACACAGGCTCTGAGCAGCATGTCCGTAGAGAAACCCTGCATGTGTAATCTCTTGTCACAATCTCCTTCATCTCAGGAATTTGAGTCGAGGATTCTGAAAGTCATTTTTTTCTATTTAGATTTATATACAAAAATCCATATATGTAAAAGCCAAGACAGTGTCCTGTAGGCAAGTATGATAGAAGCACTTGAAAGTATGTATGCCAGGAGGTGTGCTCAACTATGATTCCGAAAAATATCTGAAGAACCAATCTCCCATGATAATTATTAGGTCGACACAACCTTGTGGGTATTGTAGATCCACAACATCCACTTGGGAGGGTCAAGGTCGAGCATCCCTGGTGTAGGTGTTTAGAAAAATACATTCTAGTTCTGATGAATTGTCACTAGAGGTACAGCCCCATTATCAACGACAAATCCATCTATGTCAAGTGTTTGGCAGCATTGGATTGCTCGCAATAGTTCACCGGTCAATACATCTAATATGTGTCAATTTAGAAACTGTAAAACCGGGTTCAGAACATACACTATATTGCCAAAAGTATTCGCTCACCTGCCTTGACTCGCATATGGATGGGTGAGCGAATACGTTTGGCAATATAGTGTATTACAGAAGACTAGTGAGAAGATAAATTATGCTCCCGTTGAAGTTAAAACAGCCATAGGATGGTGTGATTTTCAGGTAGGTTTATTGGTTAGAAATGCTAAAAATCCGGTGTGATAATCAAATCTTCTATATATTTATTTGATCTGGTCACAGCACAGAATATCCATGAAAACAGTATTCTATACAACAGCTAGTATAGTAAATGAATCCGTGAAATGTAGAAGAAAAAGGTTTAACGGAAGTCTACACTTTACTTTCTACTCAAAATTTGGATCTTGGAAATGACAGGTGTAAAAATAACAGATCTTTTTCAAGGGTCAGAGAAGTTGAGAGAGATGTACAAAAGTATAATCAATCAATACATGATAGGCACAAAAACACTCATGCAGACAAACACAGCCTGGTGGACATCACATGATCTTCCAGATAATGACAAATCAAACATTGACAGTTTACTTTCCACAGTTTATGACATGATATTCTGAGCCAATGAATGTTCCCAGGATTAGATTTCATATATCAATGATTTGCAAAATGTACGGAAAAGTAGAAATGATATATACTAGGTGTATACCCTATTTTTATTGCATTACTAGAATAAATAGGATATAGGACATTTAATACGTCCTTCGAGTATGTGATGTGCGCTGCATCTCCTCTTTGGTCACAGAGCATTGCTGAGGGATGAGCTGTCCCGCATTCATACACAAATCGTTTATATGAACGGTATCATTTTCCCTAAAATAGCAAGCCATGCTCTCTAAGCGACACAGGCTGTAGGACGCACAAATGTTTATTTCCCATGTGTTGTTATAAGATACTGTGGATAGGAAGCTGGGTTAGGAAGTGACACATCTTCCTGTATATGCCTGGTTATGCGGGTCTATTGTAGTTGATGTTGTCTTTGTGAACACTGCATTTCAGGTCAAGCTGAACTAGCTACCCAGACAGTCACAAAAACCACATTATCATGCTTATTGGGATTTGTGGTTTGGTAAACTAACATCCACTTCCTAATCTCAGGACATTTTTCTAAGGGTGTTTAGGTCACTGTCACTCAAGAAAAAAAATACAATAAGCTACTTCAAAACTTAAAGGGCCACTACATGACAAATGTACATGCAACTTCCCTAATGTTGACCTTAAGGGGCCACTACCACCAAAAAAACTAAATGCTCTTATTTATTGTATGTAGCTGATATCTTACATGTGCTTTGGTTTTCTGTTCTACATCTAGTTAAAAAAATATTTTGCTCTATATGTGTCACTGGGTGCATCCATTTGGTGATCTTGTGTTTGAAACTGCCCCCGCCCATGTATCTTTCCATCACTTACTCCTTCACCAGGTGGCTTTGGCCATAGAATGGAGTCTATGGGTCAGTCACCAACTCAAATCTCATTGTACTGTGTGGGATGTATTCAAAGGACAGCACCATCGGGTAGATAAGAAGTCTATTAATTCCCTGTTTTATCTCATTCAGCTGCCATCGCTTATCTCAGTTAGCCTAAAGAACAATAGCCTCCTGCCACCTTCCCTATACATTCCTCTTCCACCTCATTATCTGTTAAATACTGTAGATTAAATAAACAAGAACAGTAAAGAAAAGCTTTTCCACAGATTTTTGTGTTGCATCATGGGAAAAATCCAGAAAAGAGAAATAGAAGATAAAAAAAAAAATTTTTATATTTTCTTTTTACATGCCATTACTTCAAACAAAGAAAGAAAAAAAACACCAGCAAATGTTTTATAAGGTAGTTTTATTTGTAGAGCACAAGTGGTCTAGTTACAGTTTATGTAAGTGGTAGTATCCCTTTAAATAACTGGACATACAGTATGCTCACAGTATTTGCCCTATTTCATGTTTGCTATATAATAAGTGTTTGATATTTTCACTCTTATTTGTTACATGGCAAAATACAGGTAAAAGAAGGGGGGTGTAAAATATACCTTTATCTTTTCTAGCATTCTATCCATGTATATCCATCTGAGGCTTTTGTTCTTTGGGGATATCTCCCTGTGTGGAGCTCGCTTTCCCAGTATCTCACTATCCCCCTGTGTTTGTCTCTTGGTCTCAGTCTCTTTTCCTGCGAGTCACTCATCTCTCTCGGTTTATGTGTCTCACTGTGCCTGTCTTTCTATGTCTTTCAGATTCATTGTCTCTCTCTCTCTCTCCCCTACTTTGTTGCCGCCTCCTCCACAATTGTTTGTTTCTCCATTTATACTATAATTCTCTGTTTCGCTAACTTCTGAACAATAATCTTCCGATATGGTTAACTATGCTTTAAAACAAGCGGGGGCATGGATACAAGTTTAACCCTTCCTTCAGCCTGCAGTACATATAAGAGACCCCCTTCCCTTCTCACCCCTGCAACAGCAATAGGAGATCGTGATATTTATAATAAATATGTTGCTATTTCACAGGACCAGATGTACACTTGGACATTTTGACCCTTTAATATAGGCCAAAACAGAAAAGCTTATGTTGACATTCAAAAGCCAAATAGAAATAATTATAGACCAGGAAGAGACAGTATAGAGCACTAAATTATATGATCCAGACACGACATACAGGAACAACACTGTAATGAGACACACAGAGGCTGGATCAACAACTCAAAGAAAAAAATAAGGTTTCACAGCTTAATATAGTGCACTGGATGCTTAGGATGCATACAGGATGAGGATGATGATGATGATGGGGGGACGGGACCGGAAGAAGGAACTGAATAATACTTGACATAGTCTTAGATTAGAGGGGCAAAGTAACATCAGGAAGCATTATTTTACTGAGAGGGTGGTGGATACATGGAACAGCCTTCCAGTTGAAGTGGTAGAGGCCAAAACAGTAATTGAATTTAAGCAAGCATGGGATAGGCATAAGGCTATCCTAAACAAAAGATAAATCCAGGTAAAGTATCCATGTAATTGGGCAGACTAGATGGGCCGAAAGGTTCTTATCTGCCGACATTTTCTATGCTTCTATGTTTCTATGTTTCTATGTTTCTAATACAAAGTAATATATTTCGGGCCAGATCACATCACATAAATGCTACTTAGGGCTAAATATTCATATCATGGTTAGGCCAATATGAAAGCCAGATGATAAGTTACAGGGGTAACACATTGTGAAACATAGAAAGATAAACGGTTATATTCAGAAAAGGTGTAGAAGGTACAGTAAAACGTAACTTTTACTATGACAATTAAAATAAGCAGGTTCTTAAAAATAAATGTGTAAGATTAGACACAGAAAACACATACTATGCAAAAAATACACACACATATACAGAGTCCAGGGCACAAAAACGTTTATGGAAACGGAGGGTAGTTAGTCATGAGAAGACTTCCCTACTAGTCTGCTAGTTCTAGTAAAGGCAATGTAACTGCCTAAAAGGAGATGGAACAGGCCTTTGAGGGTCTATGGGTATAGGACACGAAGAAAAATTTAAGGCTAGTTTAAAATCAGTAAATCAGGGCCGGATTAACATAGGGGCAGATGGAGCAGCAGCCCATCCATCCCTCCAGAATAGGCCCACAGAAAAGATAAATTTGTCTGCATTGATAGGCATTTGGACCCCTATATCTTCACCTGCATAGCAGCTACAGGGTCATGCCAGGTATCACTGGAAAGGCCAGAGCATGACCTTCCCAATGATACCAAACATGACCAGCTTTTACGTAACAATAAAAGTAAAATAAATATTTATTTCTTTTTCTTTTTCTTTCTAAACACAGCAATATTTTCACTTTTCAATTATAAAGGGAAAATGATGCTGCACTAACTCATCATCTCATTTCTCATGTCACTAACAAGCGTGGAAGTGATGGTACAATCCATTATTACGAATTTTTACATCAAGAATCTAAACCGCTGCTCTGCAGTGAAGTGCACTGGGTGTGGGGGCTTTGGAACCCTGCGCCAATAATCTCTACACCTCGCAAGGTCAACTGAGGTGTCATCGGACAGGACAGAGTCTGGCCTTTGCATTAATACCAAACATGACCATGTAAAATTTAAGAGAAAAGAAAACAAAAAAACCTTTTTTATTTACTTATTTTTTGTTCCAAAGTGATGGCATTGTCCATTTGTCATGTATAAAATGAGCAATACCACTATTACTCACCTTCTCATTTCCCACGCTGGAAGCAAGGTCAGTGTTTTATACATGCAGGGTTATTCAAAGAGATTCGAAAAGTCACCGCACGTTCGGTGACTTTTCGTTCTCTTCAATTCGGTTCTTTTTGCCGATCCCATTTCGGTGACCTTGCGGTGTATTCAGCAAACACCACAGGGTCCCCGAATTGCAGGGAAAAGCTACCGCAAACCAGACGAAAACTAACCACAAAACCCAGCGAATGCACGCCGAAAACCCTCAAAAACATCTGGATTAACCTGCCGAAAACCACGGAAAAACCCGAGCAGGAGCCGATCACACGCAGCGAAGCCTCCGGAAAAAGCTGAGAAAGCCAAGACCGCAGAGTGAAGTGAATACATTAGAAAAACAGTTTGCATGAATGTTTGAAAAGTGAAACACTGTTTGCAAAGAAACTACTGAGCGAAAATGTCTGAAATTTACATAGGAGGTCAAGGGAATGATAATAAAGAGGGCTGTTACAGAAAAAAGTAGTAAACTTAAAAAAAAAATGCTTAAAATATCCTAAAAAAAATCTATAAATAAAGAGACTCTATACTGCAGAATTTTATAATGAACGGTTTATTAGATATTTAATTAAACGGGAATATTTTTAACATTGAAGCCTATGGGATGCTCTTGAATAAACTTGCCGAATTAAACCACCGAATGGCAGGGCATTAGGGGAACCTTTCACTGCTGGTTTGTGTTCTCGGAATAGCCGAAGCAGTGCTTTTTCATGGGGATTTCACTGCCCTCGAACAGGCACCGAACAGGCACCGTATGTTCAGGCAATTCGCCAGGATTTTGGGAATTGCCTGCTCTCTGGATAGCCGAATGGCCAAGAAAGGTAACCGAACGCTGATTTTCAGCGTTCGGTTACCTTTCTCAAGCAATTCGGATCTCTTTGAATAACCCTGATAGTCATATTAGTCGTAAAACACCATTATCCGAAGCACATGGGAAATATCAAATTTTTTGGTTAAAATTATATATTTTTTCAGAAACATGCAGTAACAGGTTCCCATTAAATTTTTTTAACAAACATTACCTATAGAATATATAACCACAGAAGTTTGGATGGTAAAATATGAAAAAATTATTTTACATGCTGTGATGATTGAAATCTGAATGAACATTTACTCGCTCAGTATCTGTCTGGTTAGAAATACTAGTATCTGCACGGTTAAAGAACCTAAAATAGGTTTTCATTTCACTAAAGTCAAAAAAAAGCCCACCAAAATATTCAGCTCCAGGCCCATAGAGATCTTAATCCGGCCCTGAATAAGATAGTGGATAAAATAAGAAATGTATCTATACCCAGTATAGCACCAAACGATAGACAGGTGTATAACCTCTTCCCAGGACAGATGTCAAGGTTCCCATACAGCGAGTACTCAGCAGAGTGGGAGCACAGCATAAGTGGCAAAAAAAAAAAAAAACTGCTATAAAGTGCAGAAAAACATTGTACAAAAAAGTAGTAACTCAATGCGTTAGGGCTTGGTCACTGCTCGGATGTTAAAGGCAAGAAGCAAATGGAAAATGTGTCTACAGTTTCCCGTTTGTGGCTCATCAGCCGTGCATCAGCGGGCTGGAAAAAAAAAAAAGGGGGCCCGCCGCAGCAGCTGGCAAGCAGGGCGTACCAATTGGCACTGGATCGCTGCTTATTTCTGGTGGGGGCTGCCATCTTCGATGTCAGCCCCACCTCCAGGTCTCCCCTTGTCAACTGGCATCATCGTTCAATGACGTCAATTGATGAGCTAACCCCCTAGTTTTCCTATGGAAATCCCTATGGTGCAGAAAGAAGGGTAATTTGGACCCCTGTATCTTCCAATCGGTGGCAGCTAGAGGGTCGTGTTTGGGATCATTGAAAGGCCAAAGCATGGCCTTTCTTTGGATATCAAAAATGACCAGGTTGTAATTAAAAAATAAATAATAATTAATGCAGTACTTATGTTCACTTTTCAATTATCAAGAACGAAAAACGTAATTTTATTTTTGCTAAAATCACGTATTTTCTCAGAAAAATACAGTAACTAGTTCCTTTTTTAACAATTGTACTTCATACTTTCTCTGAACACCCTAGCTTGTGCACAGATCATAATTAAATAGTCTAAAGAAGTCTAAACTACAATAAAGCATAACTGTAAAGGCTCGGATGATAAAGGTGAAAAACATACTTTACACGCTGTAGATTGAATTTTTAATGGGAATTCACATTTTTTGTTATAGCCTTCTGACAGGACATGACGTATACATATAATAAAGGGCCCCCATGGACCAATTGGGAAGGGGGACATGACTGATGGCATGGGCCGGACAGTCAGGTTTGAAACCTGGGTGACTATTGGGGCCAAGGATAACGTTATGGCTCCTAATGGTATTTAAGTTCAGAGAGGGGAGGGGCAGCTCTCTTTGCTCCTAGACATCCTAAGATAAACAGTCATGATATATTATTAATCTGCTGAGTCTGCCGTAAAAAGGGATATAGAATTTGTCTGGGTCGTACAATAAAACAGGACTTCAAATCGTTTAAACACGATTATCACAAAAAGATAAAAATGAGCTCCGCACACAGAGGTGAATGGCTCAGCAGTGAAGGGGTTAATATATGAATCTTGAGAAAGAAGTATTTTCTGCTAAAAGGAATTTATTCACCAGGCTCAGCCTTCTGCTCCTGATCTTCCTTATTCACAGTAGTATGTCACATGGCTCCAGGGAGCATCCAGCAAATCCAGACGTTTTTCATAGCTTTTCAGAGATCTCTAAACACCCTAGCTTTTGCAGATCTTAATTATAGTCTAAATCAGGGCTTGACAAATTTGCTTTGAATCTAGGAGCCAGCTATAAAAGTTAGAAGCTCGTTTTTGCTTCAGACTAACAAAGCTTTACTTTCAACAACTAAAGATAAAAAAAAAAATGGTATTGTGTGAGTAGGAGTACCAATATTCTTTTTGCCAGGTACTCACCGAAACCTTTATTTAATGTCATGTGACGCTTTCCAATAAATAAGTTTTTGCTGAAAGCCTGTCCAATTTATGATCGTATTGAAATGTATGGCCTGACACCCTTTTACCCACTGCAAACACAGAAACACACTGACACACAACAGTCCTCATATATACACCAGGGCTGGATATATTTACATTAAAATGTAGGAGACCGGGAAAAACCAAACATTGTAGCCAACTAGATGTTTAGATGCCAGGCAAAGACTGCTTTTGATTGGTGTAAAATAAACTGGAATTTTTTGGAGAAAGTATTTTACCAGAAAGGATACATTGAGATTTCTCTTGTTTTCAAGTATGTCCTGGGTGGCGAGTATGTACCGTTAGGTGTCTTGCCCAAGGACACTTACTGGAGAGGTGCTCTTGCCGGGATCGAACCTGTGTTTCCACAGTCTCTCTCCATGGTTATAGAGAGCAACGATGTTACCTCTACTCCAGCCAGGAGTAAAATTCTAGGAGCCAGTGGCTACCAGGCCCCTGGATTTGTCAAGCCCTGGTCTAAATAAGTCAAAACTACAATAAAAGCAAGTCAGCCACTTCAATTCCAACATGCAATTCGATGAACCTTCACTGTAGTACATTTTACCACCAGGTCCGTCATATATACAGTGAGAAAAGGTCTCCAAACTCACCTTTTTCATTTTCACACATATATATAAAATTTTTGAATATATCCCCCCACCCCTCAAGAACAAGGGAAAGCAGCAGTTGATTGAAACAGAAAACAAAACACTAGTAACCTCTAAACTGAGAAAGAACCGCACACAGAATGTATGAATCCTAGTTAGGCCGGGGTCAGACGAGTGCACTACATGCACCCGTACGGACATGCCTCCCGGCGTCCACCAAAGTGTCACAATGCCGGGAGCCGGCCACACGCTGTAGCACGAGCACGAATTGCGTGCCTACAGCGTACGTGCGGAAAGCCTCCCCGCCGAAATGCTATGATGCGAGTTTGACGGGCTGCATAGCGCGATCCTCCATAGGAGGATCGTGCTTTGCAGCCCTGAGCGCAATAACTTAGCTCAGCAAGGTGGCCACACCGGTGCCAGAGTAGAAGGGAATGTCCACTCTCACGGACGTTCCTTCCACTCTGAAAAACACTCGTGTGACACTGGCCTTAGCCGACCCACAGAGAAAGCCAGATGACTGACACAATTCACACAATTGCAAGCAGTAGAAAACCATTGAAATCAAACCCAGTAGCAACTCAATCGCCACTCCTTTTTTATTCTACCATATTCTCTAATATTGCATAATTTACGGCAATAAACAGATTAGAAGCATGATACGTTCAATATAAATGGCAAAACTACTACAATTTGTGGTCAGAGAAATTAAAAGGCAAGAAACAGAGTTTGTACATTCAGTAACAATTTTTTTTTATCAGTAACATCTTGATCGACAGTGGAAGAGGCCCAAGTGTTTCCTGCATGAACGGTCAAAAGGGGTTTACTGGTGAACCTATATTTCTGCAAACACCACACACACACCATCTTATAGTAAATATTTTCAGTCATAATTTTCTTTAAAAAGCCTTGCGAGTAAATTAAATTGATCACCTTTCTACCCGAAAAATACAGTCAGGTCCAGAAATATTGGGACATCGACACAATTCTAACATCTTTGGCTCTATACACCACCACAATGGAGTTGGAATGAAACAAACACAATGAGCTTTAACTGCAGACTGTCAGCTTTAATTCGAGGGTATGTACATCCAACTCAGGTGAACGGTGTCGGATTTACAGCAGTTTGCAGATGTGCCTCCCACTTGTTAAGGGACCAAAGCTAATGGGACAATTGGCTGCTCAGCTGTTCCATGGCCAGGTGTGTGATATTCCCTCATTACCCCAATTACAATGTGCAGATAAAAGGCCCAGAGTTCATTTCAAGTGTGCTATTTGCATTTGGAATCTGTTGCTGTCAACTCTCAAGATGAGATCCAAAGAGCTGTCACTATCAGTGAAGCAAGCCATCATTAGGTTGAAGAAACAAAACAAACCCATCAGAGAGATAGCAAGAACATTAGGCGTGGCCAAAACAACTGTTTGGAACATTCTCAAAAAGAAGGAACGGTGAGCTCAGCAACACCAAAAGACCCGAAAGACCAAGGAAAACAACTGTGGTGGATGACCAAAGAATTATTTACCTGGTGAAGAAAACACCCTTCACAACAGTTGGCCAGATCAAGAACACTCTCCAGGAGGTAGGTGTATGTGTGTCAAAGTCAACAATCAAGAGAAGACTTCACCAGAGTGAATACAGAGGGTTCACCACAAGATGTAAACCATTGGTGAGCCTCAAAAACAGGAAGGCAAGATTAGAGTTTGCCAAACAACACCTAACAAAGCCAAGATCCTATGGACAGATGAGACCAAGATCAACTTGTACCAGAGTGATGGGAAGAGAAGAGTATGGAGAAGGAAAGCAACTGCTCATGATCCTAAGCATACCACCTCATCAGTGGAGCATGGTGGTGGTAGTGTCATGGTGTGGGCATGTATGGCTGCCAATGAAACTGGTTCTCTTGTATTTATTGATGATGTGACTGCTGACAAAAGCAGCAGGATGAATTCTGAAGTGTTTCGGGCAATATTATCGGCTCACATTCAGCCAAATGCTGCAGAACTCATTGGACGGCGCTTCACAGTGCAGATGGACAATGACCCAAAGCATACTGCAAAAGCAACCAAAGAGTTTTTGAAGGGACAGAAGTGGAATGTTATGCAATGGCCAAGTCAATCACCTGACCTGAATCCCATTGAGCATGCATTTCACTTGCCATGGACAAAACTGAAGGGAAAATGCCCCAAGAACAAGCAGGAACTGAAGACAGTTGCAGTAGAGGCCTGGCAGAGCATCACCAGGGATGAAACCCAGCGTCTGGTGATGTCTATGCGTTCCAGACTTCAGGCTGTGATTGACTGCAAAGGATTTGCAACCAAGTATTAAGAAGGGAAAGTTTGATTTATGATTATTATTCTGTCCCATTACCTTTGGTCCCTTAACAAGTGGGAGGCACATCTGCAAACTGCTGTAAGTCCTACACTGTTCACCTGAGTTGGATGTACATACCCTCAAATTAAAGCTGAAAGTCTGCAGTTAAAGCACATTGTGTTTGTTTCATTCCAACTCCATTGTGGTGGTGTATAGAGCCAAAGATGTTAGAATTGTGTCGATGTCCCAATATTTCTGGACCTGACTGTAGGTTCCAGGCTGACAAGTACAGCTGTAATCACCAAGTGGTACTGATCAAGGTCAGGGTTGGCTAATCGTGTACTGAAAAGATGGCAAAGACTCCAAAATTCCTGTGTGATTAGCCAATGCTGGTCAATTATATGCAACTTGTCTGTGCCTACTTGGTCTATATAAAACAGAAACAGTGTCCTTTTACAACCTGAACGTTGGTTCCCTGGTTTTGCCTACCAATTGCCTGGAAGAAAAGCAGGTTCTAACCTCAATAGAAAATCTTTGACTGTAACTTTCACTAAATGTCCACCTTTATGTTCAGGCTCACTATTGCGGAGATATCCCATCACATTCTTAAAGATCAAAGTAATAACGCAATTTGTGCCGTTCCCAATCCAGTGACAGAACTGGAATCTCTTGCACTCCATGGTCAGAGCTGCAATGAATCAACAAGGTAAAGTGATGGGAAATCCCCCTAGGAAAGGGCTTGAAAAATCCAGAGGCCAGGTAGTGACGACCTCTTACATTTATGTATTCATGTATATAATGAACAGCTACTAAAACATGGAGTCAGCTTAGTGATTTTCTTGCCACCTCCTAAATTTTCATGCATTTGTAAACCCCTACCTTAAGGCTGGGGTCAGACGAGCGTAGTGTTCAGGTCCGTGATTGCGCCTAAAAGTACGTCCGTGATAGCATGAAAGTAAGTCCATTGGAGCCTGACACATGAAGTACGTCCGCACTGAACTGCGGACGCACAACGGCTGCGGCAAACGGACGCAGGTTAGGCAAGAACGTAATACTGCTAGAACGGACGTGCGGAGTGCGCCACGTCCACAACGTCTGCATAGCTTTGTGTGTGAGTGATGGAGCGTGGTCAGATGGACTGCATTTATACGTCCAGCATTTTTGACGGACAGAATGTTTTTTCATTGTAATTTATTTTCCCCTCCTACATCCGTCAAAAAATAACTTCAGTGAAAAAACGGACTGTGTGACCACTACTGCGTCATCCGTACTGACGATGTCCGTACTGCACGGACGTACAGTCCGTAGAAATCACGCTCGTCTGACCCCAGCCTAAGACTTAGGGGTTAATATTGCAGAGGATCTAAAGGTAAGTAGTCAATGTAATAGAGCAGCAGGAAATGCTAGCAGAATGCTTGGTTGTGTAGGGAGAGGTATTAGCAGTAGGAAAAGGGAAGTGCTCATGCCACTGTACAGAGCACTGGTGAGACCTCACTTGGAGTACTGTGTGCAGTACTGGAGACCGTATCTCCAGAAGGATATAGACATCTTAGAGAGAGTTCAGAGAAGGGCTACTAAAATGGTGTACGGCTTGAAGGAGAAAAGTTACCAGGAAAGGCTTAATGATCTTAACATGTACAGCTTGGAAAAAAGATGAGACAGAGGAGATATGATAGAAACATTTAAATACGTAAAGGGAATCCACAAGGTAGAGGAAGGGAGTATATTTAAAAGGAAACAAAGTAGCAAAACAAGAGGACATAGTCTTAGATTAGAGGGGCAAAGGTTTAAAAGTAACATCAGGAAGCATTATTTTACTGAGAGGGTGGTGGATACATGGAACAGCCTTCCAGTAGAAGTGGTAGAGGCCAAAACAGTGATTGAATTTAGGCAGGCATGGGATAGGCATAAGGCTATCCTAAACAAAAGATAAAACCAGGTAAAGTATCCATGTAATTGGGCAGACTAGATGGGCCGAAAGGTTCTTATCTGCCGACATGTTTCTATGTTTCTAAGACAAACCTCTATAAAACACATGACAAATTGAATTTGTTGCATAAACACATTGCTGCTATTTTTGTGTAACACCATTTTCTGTGTGACACATTTGATATACTGTGCACTCGTGTGTGAAGGGGTCTGTAAACACTGTACAGCCAATCTGTGTGTTTACTTTTCAGTAGCTAAGCAGGGTAATCTAGATAAGGTAATGATGCAATAATTTAAAGTCATTCAGCTGTCAAACTATAGTCATGAACAACTTAGAAACAATGGGGGCCCTATTCCAAAATTGTCGTTAAAAGCCAGACGCTAATGGAAAAAATCGTTCGCCAGCCTTTAACGTCCATATTCACCGTACAGGGACGTTAAAACTTTAACGAGTTGCTAAGTTTACTAAGCGAGACATTAAAAATGGATTTGAACTATTAAATCCTTCTAATTTGTACTCCTTTTGTAACAATACATGGGTTGTCTTCTAAAGCCCTGAGGTAGCATATGATCTCTTGATACAGTCGGACAATTTCGGTTGATACTTTCCTGCATTCATTCCACCTCCATTGAGTATGTGATCGGCAGGATAAGTCTCTTCCTTTTTCTCGTTATTCACTCTCTTGCTTCGTAAAGCCTACTATTTTTTTTTAAATACTCTTTATTTTAGAAGTTTATGAAGTGAAAAGACCCTACTCTCTTTAGTGCCTCATCTAGTACTTTCTTTTTGTAACCTCTGCAATGAATTTTTCCCCACATTTCTATCAACAACTTCTCATCCTATGAATTATTTCTCATACCTCTCAAAAATTGCATTTACGGCAGAGATCTCCGTGGAGGTTTCGATGAAAGCTAGTGGCAGGTAAGATGGCATTATGATCCCTATTCTTGGGGAACAAAGTATAAGAAAGTCGATTTTATTTTAGACTTATTCCCAGGTCCAATAAGTCAACGGTTTCCTTGTTGATGCAAGCTGTTAATTCATTGCCTTCTCTGGAATGCTTAAGTGTCTGAATAATGCGTCTTTTGAGTGTACCATCCCTATTCAAAGCAAAAATCGTTATTTTGTAACATGAATTCTAGTAACTCTATTGTATACTCAATTGGAGGGCCTCTGTATTTCCCTGATGAGCAATGCACTTCCCTCATAACTCAAAAAATATATGGTTTTTCCATACAATCAATCTTCTCCTGAAAAAGTCTTTTATATGCATCCACTATTGCCAAATATACAATTTCTATTATGGAACGCGAAAGGATTAACTGCAGTTAAAAATAAACAATAATTGCTTGTAAAGAAAAAACAAACCAATACTTTACCTTAACCCCTTAAGGACGGGAGTAATTATACAAGTTCGGCGCTGTTTCGAAGTAGAAGTTTGCTGAGCTAATTTTGACGGTTTTAAACGGGGTTTTAAGTCACATATTATTGTACCACCCAGACAAATTCTATATCGTTCTTTCCGGCAGACTAATAATATATCATTATTATATGTATACGTCATGCCCTGCGAAAATGCTATAACAAAATTGTAAAACAAAAAGTGAATTTTCAATAAAATTTCAATCATCCAGTGTGTAAAGTGGGTTTTTTTGCATTTTATTACTCGAGCCTTTGCGGATATATTCTATGGGGTAGACTTGTTAAAAAAATTTGAACCTTTTTTTTTTCTTTTTCTGAGGAGAAATTACGTGATTTTAGCTAAACCCCCCAAAAAAAAAATCATTAGTGAAGCATCATTGTTCACATTATAATTGAAATGTGAACAATAGTGCTGCATTAAAAAAATAAAAAAAGCAGGTTTTTATAAATTATTTTTATTTTTTTTACACTTTAAGTTTACTAGTAATATGGTCATGTTTGATATCATTCGAAAGGTCATGATCAGGCCTATCAAACGATACCCTACATGACCCCCTAGCTGTCACCGATCATGAGATAAAGGGGTTCAAAGAACCCCCTATCTCCACCATGGGATTGCCTTAGGAAATCCCTTGGCAGCTAGGGGTTCCCTGACGTCATCGGGCCATGCCCGATGACGTCAGTGGACGTGGGGAGTCCCGAAGGTGGGGCTGCCATCCAAGATGGCGGCCCCCACCGGAAAAAGGCTGTGACCTGGCATCGATTGGTGCTGGGTCACAGCCTTGCCATCAAGGGGTTAATGCCATACATCCCTGGAAAGGCCAGGCTGTGCCCTTTCCAGGGATGCCTGGCATTAGCTGATAGAGGGATCCAACGGATCCCCCCCTCCCCTCCAGGCGCTTCCCCTGCTCCGGCTGGGAGGGGACGCCTGAAACTGACGTCATCGCGTCTGGCGCGGTGACGTCAGTGCGCCGGGAGGCACCAAAAGTGCCGGTCTGACTCCGTGGGAGTCAGAGCAGCGAGGGAGCCGCCGGAGGAGGTGAGTATCCGCCGCCGGGGGGCTGCAGACGCCGGGAACGTACAGTTACGTCCTGCGGCGTTAAAGCCCGCCTAATGCAGGACGTAACTGTACGTCCTGCGGCGTTAAAGGGTTAATAAGCACACATAATATGAAAAGAATATCTAAAAACGATAAAATACCATAGTCAAACAATAATCTAAGCTAACACAAAGATTATAGAGAACCAGTCACATGCAATAGAGCTATTCCTATGGTCTATTTAGTGTGCTTGATGGCTCCCAAACATGGGCCCTCTTCCAAGATTGGTGTTACGTTTACAACAGCTCTGGTTAAGTTAACAACTCCATAGACTGTAATGGCTCTGGTAAGTTTACAACAGTTCTGGCCAAGATAACATCAACCTTGGAAAATTGCCCCGTATGGGGTCAACCAGTCCTATATGGAAGGAATGACTGAAAATTTGGGGCAGAATGCAAAAAAAATACTTTAGAAAGCATTAATAGCTTATATATAAATTATAATACACTAAGCTTACAACAGAGTTTTTAGATGGATATAAATAGAAGTACATTGTGGTCCTAGCTAGTAAGTCTGATGGACATCTTCATCCACTAATGTGTTTCAACGTTCTTTGCGCCGTTATTAACGTGGCAATTTATAGGTTACACAATTTGTATTTCCGTTTCACTTGGTTATATTTAAAAAAAAAAAATCGAGTTAGAACGTACAAGGTTTCATCAAAAAAATAAGTTGATGAATTAACCATCACTATATCAATACTGCAATCATAACAGGCGATGATGGTGACCAGAGCAGACATTCTTGTCTGTGCGAGCATACGGTACATTGGTATATTCTTGAAAACAGCATGTAATCACGGATTTACAAAAATATTTTTGCTGCTTTTCCATCAGCCATGTACCAAATGTCAGTTCAGTCTAAGCATACGCATTGTAGCAAACTAGGAATCCCACCTTTGTTATACAGTATACAGTGGATATAGATCTCATGTAGTGAACCTGGAGGGGTGCTTTGAGCCCTGCAGAGAGAAGAAACGGGTGCCGGACAAAATCCCTACAGCCAGGTTCACTAATGCCAACATCCCGACAGCCAACTTCCAGACAGGACAAGTGCTGGACTTCCCAACTTCCCTACACGGCCAACTTCCAGACATCCATAATCCCAGCGGCTAACCCTAATGCTAACACCCTAACCCTAGGTTTAGGGGGGTTAGGGCTAGGTTTAGGGGGGTTGGGGTTAGGTCTAGGTTTAGGGTTAGGTCTAGGTTTAGGGTTAGGTCTAGGTTTAGGGTTAGGGCTAGATTTAGGGGGGTTAGGTTTAGGGGTGTTAGGGCTAGGTTTAGGGGTGTTAGGGCTAGGTTTAGGGGTGTTAGGGCTAGGTTTAGGGGTGTTAGGGCTAGGTTTCAGGTTAGCCACTGGGATTTTGGATGTCTGAAAGTTGGCCGTGTAGGGAAGTTGGCCGTCGGGATTTTGGCATTAGGGAACCTGGTTGTAGTGATTTCGCCCCAAACCCAGAAGAAACATATACTTATACTGCAGGCAGGGTACATAGACAACGATTTCCTATTTATGTAGTATTATACGGGCGGAGGAAAAAAAAATTCAAGTCCTTCAGGTACAACCTTCCATACTGACACCAAATGCATGATCATTTTGATCATTAAAATCAATGGGGAATAAACTCAGCAGGCATTTAGTGACTTGAGAAATTTGGAATCTCTGCCCAGGGACAATCAAGAACCCGTGAAATTTAGCCATCGGCCACATAGCATTAACTGTAAGATTAAGCACCGAGGCCATTCCTATTAGGAATGGCAACGGGGTGGCACCGCAGGTATAGTGGTGTCTAGGGATGCACCGATACCACTTTTTTAAGACCGAGTACGAGTACCGATACTTTATAAAAGTACTCACCGATACCGAGTACCGATACTTTTATTTAATGTCATGTGACGCTTTCCAATAGGAACAGACCTCATAAAAATTTATATGAGATTGACCGCAGCTCACATGGATTTGCCCCCAGGTCACATGGATTGGCCCCCAGCTCTCATGGATTTACCCCCAGGTCTCATGGATTGGCCCCGCAGCTCTCATGGATT
This sequence comes from Leptobrachium leishanense, assembly GCA_009667805.1. NCBI lineage: Eukaryota > Metazoa > Chordata > Amphibia > Anura > Megophryidae > Leptobrachium > Leptobrachium leishanense. The sequence continues at coordinate 223,146,574 of CM019066.1, read as the reverse complement.
GGCCCCGCAGCTCTCATGGATTGGCCCCGCAGCTCTCATGGATTGGCCCCGCAGCTCTCATGGATTTGCCCCGCAGCTCTCATGGATTTGCCCCGCAGCTCTCATGGATTTGCCCCGCAGCTCTCATGGATTTGCCCCGCAGCTCTCATGGATTTGCCCCGCAGCTCTCATGGATTTGCCCCGCAGCTCTCATGGATTTGCCCCGCAGCTCTCATGGATTTGCCCCGCAGCTCTCATGGATTGGCCCCCCGCTCGAACGCTGGGGAAGCTGGCCGTGTGCATGTAAAGCACGCGGCCAGCGTTCCCCTCCGGCGCGCCAAATACTCACCCTTCCTGAAGTTCCGGTCTCTGGGCAGTGATGCGGTCACGTGGCCGCCGGGCGCATCTGTGACGCTGCCTCCAGCCGAGAGGCCGCGTCACAGGAGGCCCGGCGGCCACGTGACCGCATCACTGCCCAGAGACCGGAACTTCAGGAAGGGTGAGTATTTGGCGCGCCGAAGGGGAACGCTGGCCGCGTGCTTTTCATGCACGCGGCCAGCTTCCCCAGCCCCGCGGATACCGGCAAGCCGGCCCAGCGCCGGCTTCCGGTATCGGCGGGATGTATCGGGCCGTTTGCACGAGTAACAAGTACTCGTGCAAACGGCAATATCGGCCCCGATACCGATACTAGTATCGGTATTGGGTGCATCCCTAGTGGTGTCTGAGCCTTTGATGTAGGAATACCCTCACTGAATAGATGGAGGAGGGCAAACAGATATAGAGGTGATCCAGGCAAAATTACAAAGGGGTAAATCCAAGGTAGAATGGTCAAGGGGCGATCCGTGGTCAAAGCGCTGGCAAAGTATGGTTGTCGATGGGCAAGCAGAGGAGCTGGTACACGTTATAGCATAGGAAGTATAGAACAGGTCTTCACACTATCAGGTTTTGACTCTAATGCTGAGCCAAGGTAGAGAGGGAGGAGTGGAGCTTTTATTTCCAACAGGGGTGTGTTGTGTGTGCCGTGATTTAACGGTTTCAGGTATGTAATACAGATGCTGAGTATGGGCAGCACCTTTCATGTGCTGCCTGGGTTCAGGATGCACGCACAGTACAGTTAGCAATGGGGGTCCTGACAATTCCATGTTGTAAAAGGATTAAATGGCACCTCTGTCTGCCAGTTTCTCCAATCCATAGAATCCTACAGACGGTTTTACACAAATATCTGTTCGAATTAGGTTTACAAACTCATGTGTCGAAAAACCAAAAACATGAGCTTACAATGGGGCACAGCAAGCATGGGGTGGGTACCATATGATCGAAAATACAAAAGACAGCCCAGCAGTATACCATTAATAGAATGCCTACTGGCGCTACAGGGGACTCTTGAATAATTAAATTTTTTGTACTTGTATGTTTTGCCTCAGGCAGGACAATACTCTCACTGTGCAGGTGCTTCCTTTTGGGCTCATTTGAGCTTTAAGAGGAACTAGAAATTCTACAAAAAGAGATTCACAAATGCAGGTACAAATATTTACAGGATTACAGCATTGACCATTGTATCAGATACTAAAGAAGTGTTTATACATTTCCAGTATGTCAGTTTTATAGGTAGCATCAAAGAAGAAAAGTATTCCAAGCTGTATACTCTTTCAATCCAGATTGACACTCCAATATTTAGCTGGCGAACTTAACCCAGACTGCAACGCTGCTGTTTTACCAAATAGAATCCAAAACACAAGCTAATTTGTCGCCAAAGGAGGTCACATTTCAGATCTATCTTAAAGGGGCAGTATATTTATCCTGACCACTTTATAGGTTTAAAGAGTCAGGATGTGAGGAGTGCCCCCCTTTGCCGCCCTGCCTGTCTCCCCCCCCCCCATCTGGAGTAAATGCTGGGTGATGAGTTTTCTCCACCCTACCCAGTGTAACCAGCAGATGGGATTTTTAAATCTTGTGGCTGCCGGCCACGAGAGACGGCAGCAGACAGAAAGCGTGCCAATGTCACTTACTCTGAGACCAACCACTGAAGCAAGCAGTCTCAGAGAGGCAGCTGACGAATCAGATCGGCGTAAGCACGCAGCTACGATCCATCGTTCTGCGCAGGTGCTACAGATTTTGTATACCTAAAGTGTGTAAGTTACATAGCACTGTGCAATTTGCGGCACCTGCACTACAGAAGTTGTGTAGGCGCGCAAATTGCGCAGAAAAGCTTCAGGGGGACTTCCGGGTTCCCGAGTCACTGAGCTGAAGAGGAGCAGCAGCATGAGGTAAGGGAGAAAAGGGGAGTAGAATACCTAATAAAAAAAATATTTAGGCAGAGGCTGTCAGCAGCATCCGCCCAATTATTTAACTGCAAAACAGAGAACTCTACTTTTTTAATAGTGGATCCCTTTAATATACACACATGAAAAGTCATCTATGAAACCAAACTATCAATAAGCTTAGCATAAAAGGTGCAATGACAGTCTAACTGCATCACCATGCCATGCACAAGCTAGGGATGCACTGAAATTTCGGCCACCGAAAATAATCGGCCGAATATGGTGTTTTCGGTATCAGCCGAAATGGAAATTCAGCCAAAAATAAAAAACGGCCGAAAATTTCCATTTCCCAGCCGAGCCGGGATCTCACCTGAGCCTGGAGGCCAGCCGAGCCGGAGGACGGTCACCGCTGGAGCCCAGGGCCGAAGTAGGAGGATGTAGGCAACATACTCACCTACATCCTCCTACTTCGGTCCTGAGCTCCTGCGGTGACAGTGAAGGCCCAGCCGAGCCGGGGGCTCGCCTGAACCTGGAGGCCAGCCGAGCAGCTTGCTCGGCCGGCCTTCGGGATCAGGCGAGTCCCGGCCTCCAGGCCCAGGTTCTCATGTCGGATTTTCGGTTTTCTGCTGAACCGATCCCGAATTTTCAGTATCGGACGTAAATTTTCGTTTCGGTGCATCCCTAGCACCAGCAGGCCGTTCTTGTGAATATCCATGTACTGACAAAACACACACACACCGATAACCCTACCAATACTTCCAAAACACAATTTAATAAATATACAAAAATCCCCATATAGAATAGTTACAGATAAGTTTAAAAAATTGGAGCTAGTTTTTTTTTTTTGGGGATTGAAAGCCAGGAAATGTAGTCCCTTTGCTCCCTAATTGACATGGCTGGCTTCTGGATGAAGTTACACTGACAGCTCTGAAGTCCTCTGTTGTAAACTGTAATTTCAGTATCAGGGTGCTTGAACTATAACCACTCTGATCAGTTCATCTGAAGCGTTCCTTCAACAAGCTGTAAGCTCTGAAGCAGGATCCTCTCGCCTACTGTACTATGTGTTGAACCTGGATGTATATTTGTTGTTCTGCCTCCCATTGTACAGTGCTACGGAACTTGTTAGTGCTGTATAAAAACTTGTAACACATTACAATTATTTTGTGATTTGACCAATTAATGTCCGCATTTTGTATAGAATTTTGTTTATTGATGAATTTTATGGACTGGCTGAACTTGCACAAAATAAAGCCATTTATACGGACACATATTAGCCAAGTTACTTCAAGTATTTTTGAAATGACAATGGCTTCAATCACCCCAAATAAAATAACTAAATGTTCTTATGAAACGCTTACTGATCACCTTTACTCTGGCTCTAGGAGTCTTATTGAATGCTCCTGGCAAGTGTGCAAATGGTGAGCGTAGCGTATAGGTAGCCATGTATTTTAACTGATAATTTGGCACCAATGCCTAATTTGTAAATTAGAAGCGCTTGAACACAAAGTGTGCATGGGAGCAGAGGACTTACAAGGTGGGTTAACATACCGGAATGCATACAGAATGCAATGTACTGCAATGCCCCCCTTACTGACAATTTGAATGATATTCATTTTAGATTATTGCCATAACATTGATATCTTTGTTTTTATACCAGATCTGAAACCGGATCCAACCAAATATCTACCAGAACAGCCACAAATGAGAGGTTCTGGACCCTGTTCCCACAAAGTAAGCCCTGCTTGTCACTGAATCCAAGTAGTGACAGATGTATGCAAACTTTAATGAAGCCACTTAGGAAAAAGGGAAATTACCAGGAACAGAGTAGGAATCCAGTGCATGGACAATGAATAGCATCAAAAAAGTCAGTGTGATGCATGTGTCCCTAAAATGTTTCAGAAGAACATTGCATTTTAGGCTAGGGTCAGACGAAACCAGTTTTAACGTGCGTTTAGACGCACGAAATCATGGCCGTGCTAGCAGCAAATGACGTCCAATGCCGGGGAACACACGAAGTACGGCCGCACGAAAGGTCGTCCGCGCAACGCAAGTGGCAAACGAACGCATTTTTTCTAGAACGTCAAACCTCTAGTACGGACGTACAGAGTGCGCTGCGTCCACTAGCGGCGTGTGTGTGTGATTGGGAGACGTCAGACGCTGCTAATGTCCGGCCAACATAACGTCCAGACACAAAAAGTGTTTTATTGATGATCCGTACAAAATCACGGACGAAAAGGCACATCGTATGACCGCTATCGCGTACTCCGTGAAAAAATGCGTCCATTCGTTCGAACGCACTTTTTCACAGACAACGCGAAAATGCGTTCGTCTGACCCTAGCCTTAATGTGCACTATATCATACACAACCCATGGACTATAAAAATTAATTCCCTGTCTCCAAAATATATGGACTATTCAACACAGATTTTAAAACATTACCTGGATACAAAATTATACAGTAGGTGATGTAACTACCGTAATACAGAATTATTATCATCCAGTTTTTAATATAGCAGGAGCGTATTAACAATTCAGAATTATTATCTTATTTTTATATAGCACCAACATATTACACAGTTCTTTTAGACTACAGAAAACAGTGTAGCTTTATAAAATGAAACCTGGAGATTGCGATATTTTTAGAACGTCGACTCATATTTCTATTAACCTGTAACGCTGTAAATGTTTTTCAGATTTATCACTATGTCCACAAATACAATGCTCTCAAAACAAAAGCATATTGTTAACCCAGAGAGAGCTGCGTGTGTAGCACCTGAGAGGCGATATAACACAGACATTCCCAAGGTGTTGGGTGACTGTGGCCCTGCAGCCCTATTAATCATCTGCCATGGGCACTCCTTGCATCACTCCATTCCATGATGTCTGCCAGACCAGACACCAATACATCATCTGGCAGCCACATTAACCACAACCTCTAGGGAAGGCCTATTACTGAATCTTATATATATACACACACACACACACATACACACACAGGTATATGTATAGCAGTACGTAGTGATACCTTTTTTATTGGGCTGTTACATTTAAAAAAGACAAGCTTTCGAGAGTGTAGTACCTCTCTTCTACAGGTTTGGACTCTACTAATCAGTAGGACTGTTAATGATTAATTTTCGTGTTCGATTAATCGATTTTTTTTTTAAAATCGATTAATTAATTATAAACGCACATACAGATCCAACTGCTTTTAGCTGATCTGCTTGCATTGCAACTCTGCATTAGTCAGTGGTAAATGTGTTATACACTATATACAATCACCTGACACTAGTTAGTGTCAACAATCCATGACTTTACTTCACAGTTCACACAAATACGCTTTAAATTCAGACTGTAGCACTGACATAAGTTATTATATATTGCCCCCAGCTCACGCGGATCTATTGCCCCAGCTCACACATGGATATATTGCCCAAGCTCACACATGGATATATTGCCCCCAGCTCTCACCTCCTCTGTGTCTGCCAGGCCCCTCCGAGTAAATACAGACCCGCCAGCTGCCGAGTGCTTTGCTCCCAACGAGCGTGCATGAAGCTTGGCCGCTCGCCTGGGAACCACCTGATCACGTGAACTCGACGATCTCGCGAGATTGCGGCTGGTGCATCCCAGGCGAGCGGCCAAGCTTCATGCATGCTCGTAGGGAGCAAAGCACGCGATTAAAGATAAATTTAAAATCGACCGAAGAAATTAACGATTAATCAAACAATTAATTGTTACATTTCCGCAGCCCTACTAATCAGTATCCTAGAATTGAACATTAAGGGGCACATGGGTGGGGGGTTAGATGTCGTAAATAGCAAAAGTCAAAAGGTATGTTCAAAAAGGGAAAACACATTAGAGATCTTAGGCCCATAAAACAACAGTGATAATGACAACTCGAAAGGAAAAAAAAAAAATTATACACACACGCACAAACACACAGTATATAAAAAATATTAGGGATGCACCAATACAGATACTAGTATCGGTGCCGATACTGCCGTTTGCACGAGTACTTGATGCTCGTGCAAATGGCCCGGTACCGGAAGCCAGCGCTGGGCCGGCTTGCTGGTATCCGCGGGGCTGGGGAAGCTGGCCGTAAGCATGAAAAGAATTTGGCAGCGTTCCCCTCCGGCAGGCTGCATCACATACCCAGCGGTGGGTCCGGTCGCAGGGCTGTGACGCGGCCTCCACGTGATCGCGTCACAGCCCTGCAACCAGACCCACCGCTGGGTGAGTGATGCGGCCCGCCGGAGGGGAACGCTGGCCATATGCTTTTCATGCATGCAGCCAGCTTCCCCAGATTATATATAAATCTCTCTCTGGTCTGATATATATATATATATATATAAATATTAGTCTGAGTAAATATATTATATATATATATATACCAAAGACGAGAAGGACGCACACCAGGACTTAAAAAAAATGATTAAAAAAAATTAATGTTTAATTCAATAATGCATTAAAAAGATGCCCAAAAGCATCAAAACCGACGTTTCGGCCCTCACAGGGGCCTTTATCAAGATCACCTTGATAAATGCCCCTATGAGGGCCGAAAATGTCGGTTTTGATGCTTTTGGGCATCTTTTTAATGCATTATTGAATTAAACATTAATTTTTTTTAATCATTTTTTTTTAAGTCCTGGTGTGCGTCCTTCTCGTCTTTGGTCTGCATATCTTCCATTGGGCTTTGCACCCAGGCATTTGGGGAGTTCTTATATGGCCATAGCAGGTTGACGCCGCTGATATATATACACACACACAGACCTCAGACCAGACATACAGTCATGTCCAAAATTGTTGGCACCCCAGACATTTTTCCAGAAAATCAAGTATTTCTCACAGAAAAGTATTGCAGTAAGACATGTTTTGCTATACACATGTTTATTCCCTTTGTGTGTATTGGAACAAAACAAAAAAAGAGAGGAATAAAAGCAAATTGGACATAATGTCACACAAAACTCCAAAAATGGGCTGGACAAAATTCTTGGCACCCTTAACTTAATATTTGGTTGCACACCCTTTGGAAAAAATAACTGAAATCAGTCGCTTCCTATAACCATCAATAAGCTTCTTACACCTCTCACCTGGAATTTTGGACCACTCTTTCTTTGCAAACTGCTCCAGGTCTCTCTTATTGGAAGGTGCCTTTTCCCAACAGCAATTTTAAGATCTCTCCACAGGTGTTCAATGGGATTTAGATCTAGACTCATTGCTGGCCACTTCAGAACTCTCCAGCGCTTTGTTGTCATCCATTTCTGGGTGCTTTTTGATGTAGGTTTGTGGTGATTGTCCTGCTGGAAGACCCAAGATCTCGGATGCAAACCCAGCTTTCTGACACTGGGCTCTACAGTGCGACCCAAAATCCTTTGGTAATCCTCAGATTTCATGATGCCTTGCACACATTCAAGGCACCCAGTGTCAGAGGCAGCAAAACACCCCCAAAACATCATTGAACCTCCACCATATTTCACTGTAGGTACTGTGTTCTTTTCTTTGTAGGCCTCATTCCATTTTCGGTAAACAGTAGAATGATGTGCTTTGCCAAAAAGCTCTCTCGGTCTCATCTGTCCACAAGACGTTTTCCCAGAAGGATTTTGGCTTACTCAAGTACATTTTGGCGAACTGTCGTCTTGCTTTTTTAGGTCTCTGTGTCAGCAGTGGGGTCCTCCTGGGTCTCCTGCCATAGCATTTCATTTACATGTCGACGGATAGTTTGCGCTGACACTGATGCTCCCTGAGCCTGCAGGACAGCTTGAATTTCTTTGGAACTTGTTTGGGTGCGCTTATCCACCATCCGGACTATCCTGCGTTGCAACCTTTCATCAATTTTTCTCTTCCGTACACCCACAGAGAGATTAGCTACAGTGCCATGGGTTGCAAACTTCTTGATAATGTTGCGCACTGTGGACAAAGGAAAATCTAGATCTCTGGAGATGGACTTGTAACCTTGAGATTGTTCATATTTTTCCACAATTTTGGTTCTCAAGTCCTCAGACAGTTCTCTTCTCTTTCTGTTGTCCATGCTTAGTGTGGCACACACAGACACACAATGCAAAGACTAAGTGAACTTCTCTCCTTTTTATCTGCTTTCAGGTGTGATTTTTATATTGCCCACACCTGTTACTTGCCCCAGGTGAGTTTACAGGAGCATCACATGCTTGAAACAATCTTATTTATCCACAATTTTGAAAGGGTGCCAATAATTTTGTCCAGACCATTTTTGGAGTTTTGTGTGACATTATGTCCAATTTGCTTTTTTTCCTCCCTTTTTTTGTTTTGTTCCAATACACACAAAGGGAATAAACATGTGTATAGCAAAACATGTCTTACATGATTTTCTGGAAAAATGTCTGGGGTGCCAACAATTTTGGACATGACTGTACATATACACACACACATTATGTATACATACATACATGTATATGTATGTAGGCAAGTCTGGTCTGAGGTCTGTATATATATGTATATGAGATGAGGTGTGTGTGTGTGCAGGGGGTAAATGGGGTTTCTGGCCATACATTTCAATGTAAACATAAACTGGACAGGCTTTCGGCAAAATCCTAAATGATTTATTGGAAAGCGTCACATGACCTTAAATAAAAGTATCGGTACTTGTTCTCGGTCCTAAAAATGTGGTATCGGTGAATCCGTAAAAAATATGATACAACACGCATCACTTTCATATTACATCCAAGCTACATTATAAGCGGTGAAATCCTATAAATTATTGGTAAAAGGTTTCATACAAAATACTTATACGTATATATGAAGAATAAAAGAATGGGATGTCCTGACATCACTCTTCTCTCTTTAGGACCCAATTCACTTTCAGTGACTGGCTGACCCACTTTTCGAAGACGAACATCAGTTTCGAGGTGTGTTTCATGACACAACCGTAATAAAAGTCCCAGCACTGTGTGTCTAAGCCACAGAAATTACTCTGTGCAAATATGATACTTTGACCTTGCTCTAAATGACACGAGATTATCTAAACAGCCTAAAAAGGTTGCTCATTTAACACAGAGCAAGCAAGGAAAGTCTCACCGGCTATGCACATCTATCAAGGCCATTGGTAAAGAGATTGCTCAATCCGACTACTGAAAAGTGAAGATGGAGCACCGGTAAACCACTCCAAGAATGAAGCGGTCCTGCTTCGTAAGGCTGGGGTCAGACGAGCGTGATTTCTACGGACTGTACGTCCGTGCAGTACGGACATCGTCAGTACGGATGACGCAGTAGTGGTCACACAGTCCGTTTTTTCACTGAAGTTATTTTTGACGGATGTAGGAGGGAAAAATAAATTACAATGAAAAAACATTCTGTCCGTCAAAAATGCTGGACGTATAAATGCAGACCATCTGACCTCGCTCCATCACTCACACACAAAGCTATGCAGACGTTGTGGACGTGGCGCACTCCGCACGTCCGTTCTAGCAGTATTACGTTCTTGCCTAACCTGCGTCCGTTTGCAGCATCCGTCATGCGTCCGCAGTTCAGTGCGGACGTACTTCATGTGTCAGGCTCCAATGGACTTTCTTTCATGCTATCACGGACGTACTTTTAGGCGCAATCACGGACGTGAACACTACGCTCGTCTGACCCCAGCCTAAATCCTCGATTTGAGAATTAAAAAGGAACACTACCACTAATAGAAGTTATATCTAGATTGCTTGTGCATTACAAAAATAATAAATCCATTAACAAACAAAAAAAACATGCTATTGTTTGTGTTTTTTTAAATTTGAAGTAACTGCATGTAACTGACACTGCACTGTATTTTTTTGACGTAACTGCAACATTGACCAAAATCTTAACATGTGTTTTACTTTACAGCTTTGGTATAGGATAAAGCAGTAGTGAAAAGGTAAAATGGGAGGGAGAGATGAAGGTTAACACAAGGCTCCAGGACATCTAGGGCGCTATTCCCTTCTGAACGCTAACGTTAGTGTTCGGATGTGTCAGCGTCACCACCAGGATAAGTGACTTTAACGTATGTCTCCAATATTACCTTTCTGACACTAAACTCATAAGAAATCACTTACCACATCGTTATTTGCCCTTGCTTCCGCAACAATATAGTACTTTGCACATCCTATACTTGGGGATACAGGGAGCAAAATCATTAATTAGCGTTTTGATAAGCAAGGTATTGCAAAGTGCTAGCGCCAATTACAGTCAGGACGCAGAAGGCAAAAAAAAATAAAAAAAAAATTGTCCTACTCCTAAAAGCTGGTGCTAAAGGATTCTACATTTGCAAAATCCTTTAGCACCCCTTAAACCCCATAGTCACTTTTCACCCCTGCAGAGAGAACAGTGGCCCGATCATCTGCTCTTATGGCCCGAGTAGAGGAAGATTTGAAAAATAGTTCCCAGTCTCCCTCCGCGATCACCAGGCACTGCCATCACTTGCTATGATAGGGGGTGCTCAGCATAAGTGTAGGTACATTTCTGAAACGCTCACCATTTTCCATTCATTTGTTTAAATGGAACACTCTACTGAAAAGTAGAGTGTCTTTTTTGCCGTTAAATAATTGGGCAGAGGCTGGTGACAGCCGCTGCCCAATTATTTATTTTTCCAATTTTTGGTGATATTACTCACCATTTTTCCTCTCGCCAGACGCAGCTCCCCCTCTTCAGCTAAGGGACTCCCGAAACCGGAAGTCCCTAAGGCATTTCTATGCAATTTGCGCTACCTTCACTACTTGCGTAGCGTAGGAATCGTAAATAGCGCACCGCAATAGGACTTGTGACCTTTACGTACACAAGTTTGGTAGCGCCTGTGGAGAACGCTGTATTGGAGCTGTGTGCATGCATAGAGCCGATCCATCCGATTGGTCTCAGAGATGGTGACGAGGCACGCACAGAGCGTGCTGACATCACTAGTAACCGGCAGCCAAGAAATTCAAACTCCTCGGCTACTGGTGACGCTGGGTGGGGTAGAGCAAACATCTCCACTTCACCCGGTTTTGTAACTAGTTTGACTGGGCTGAGAGGAATGGGGGGCACTCCTCACATCTGACCAATACACTGATTCAGCAGGAGTCTATTTAACATCCTGGGCATTTTGGAGGGTTGCAAGTCTTTGGCAGACTCTGGGTCTTAAAGTCCTTTAGATTGAGCATGAATTCGAAAGGGATCCATACACGTTTGAGATATCTCGAGTAATGCATGCAGACACTCAGAGGTTTCAATATCCCTAATTTCTTCTGCATCAATAGCCATTTTTGTCTCCCTAGTTGGCCCAACACCCCACAAATAATGAAGATTCTCATGCTGGTAAATGGACAAGCGTGCAAAGTGTGCAGTCAGCAGCTTGGGCTCACTCACAGTCAGGAGGTGCATCATATCATACACAAAAGCACAAGTCATTATCATCAACTTGTCTTCTACTCAGAAGCCAGAAATAAATTCAAGCAGCTGAAAGACCAGAAGTTCCTATTATTTAAAGGCAGAAAGCAAGTATACCCTCACATTTGTACAACAAAATAAAAAAAAAAAAATTATGAAGTTAAATGTGCTTAACCGATAAATTGATGTAGCTTCCGGTGCCTAAACTATTCTACATAGCCATGAATGTATAATAATGATACTTTAATGTCCTGTGACCGCTTTCCAATAAATAATTTAGTATTTTTTCTGAAAGCCTGTCCAGTTTAGGTTAATACTGAAAATGTATGGCCAGAGACCCCATTTACCCTAAATGACCAGACACACATTTACTGGAAAGCCTGCATACACCCTGACAGCAGATATATGTAAGCCCCACACAGACCTCAGATACATGTAAGCCCCACACAGACCTCAGATACATGTATGCCCCACACAGACCTCAGATACATGTATGCCCCACACAGACCTCAGATACATGTATGCCCCACACAGACCTCAGATACATGTATGCCCCACACAGACCTCAGATACATGTATGCCCCACACAGACCTCAGATACATGTATGCCCCACACAGACCTCAGATACATGTATGCCCCACACAGACCTCAGATACAGGTATGCCCCACACAGACCTCAGATACAGGTATGCCCCACACAGACCTCAGATACAGGTATGCCCCACACAGACCTCAGATACAGGTATGCCCCACACAGACCTCAGATACAGGTATGCCCCACACAGACCTCAGATACAGGTATGCCCCACACAGACCTCAGATACAGGTATGCCCCACACAGACCTCACTGCTAGTAGAATGCATTACCAGCATTCCCCTCCGGCTGGCCATGTGGTTCTCAGCGAGCCGGCTGGCCGCGTGTTCCTCCCAGTGGCTGTCGGCTTGTGACGGCCCTCGCGAGATCACAGCCCCTCAGATACTGGAGAGCCAGCCCAGCGCTGGCTTCCGGTAGAGGTATTGGAGCATTTGCACGAGTACCAAGTACTCGTACAATTGCCGGTATCGGCAGACATACTGATACTAGTATCGGTATCAGTGCATCCCCAATGTAGAATATTGGACATTTAAGCCATCCGAATCATATTAAGAATGAGAACGCATATGCCAGGCACAGTCAGATCATGCCATGCAAATTAACAAGACTCCCAATGACCCATGCATACTAATGTGACAAATACACAATCAAAACGAAGCCAATTCCTGAGCATTCTTGAATTCAACATAAGAGTTTTCATCTTGCTTGGACCTGAATTGGCGGCAAGTGGTGCAATGCTCATCCCAATAAACTCTTCAGTAGTGTTTATTGGGGTGAGGGAATGAGGAACTACAATTAAATCAACTATAACTGCTGTAACACACAAAGGAAAACCAGCTCTACCTGTTCTGAATCTGCTTTCGGATTCAGATTGGCCATAGCAATCATCCTTATTACAACTGCGTAACACCAAATTGCAGGAGAATACAAAACGTTTAAACAAGTGCTCTGCAAACAAAAAATTACAACCGCTATAAATACAAATATTACAAGGTGCTCAACAAATTGGATTTAAGTCACTCAACCCGTTTGTTAACTTATAGAAACGAAGAGAGCGAAAATTAAATGCATGTTATATCAAAGGCTTGTTGAAAGACAATTTGCAGGATCTCTTATTCTGAGTAACATAATTCCATTCACTTAAAAGGACGCACCTTTAAGGAAACAATGTACCGGTAATCATTTTCCTTTATGGGAAAATTGGCAAATACACTATTATTAAAGTACCAAAAATGGTGCATTTCAATGTTCTTGAACCCAGGACATACTTGAAAACGAGAGAAATCTCAATGTATCCTTCCTGGTATAATACTTTGCAAATAAATAAATATTGACTGTTAAACATATCACTGTTAACGTCTAATTGTATTGATTTAAACTGACATTTTAGCATTTTTTTAAATTAAAACCTTTTATTAGCAAGCCATTAAATCAGATTTACTCCGCAGGGTTTAGGAAGGTAGCAAAGGTCATGAGTCGAAGAACTAAGTGTGGGATGTGACAGGTACACCATGGTTATAATCACTGACAGGTGTACACTGTGTGCCTATTGAGGATTCGATAAATGGCTGTAGTTTATGCCTCCACCCTAAAGTTACTATCATTGAGGGTGAAGGTAGTAACCATTAAACTAGGCTAGTCATTAGGAGTTTAATATTTTGTTAAGACAACCCCCCCCCCCAACTTCCAATTGGTTCATTCCTCTATATTTGATGGATCAGTGGATGGCAAATGTATACAACACATAATGGGTTAGTCAGTAACCAGCTTTGCGGCACCTCCATTCACCATAGTTGCAAACAATGTAAAGGTAAAAAAACAAAAAAAAAAAAACGAACATCTGTTGCAACAATGTTGAACTTCAATCCGGAGAAGCAAACTATAACGATGGTAGGCAAAGTTGAAGCGACCAACTCTGAAAGTGCCAGCATTTCTCTATTACAATAACGGTGGATATACTTCAGCGCTTTTGAAGTGACAATCTTCATTTATCATCACTGAACAAATTCTGCAGAGACTATAGTGCAAAGAGCAGTGAAAACTACAGTGGAACTTCCCGATCACCATACATGAAAGGGCCACCAGCACCAAAAAAAATTTAATTATTTTATTTTAGGTTATTGATATCTTGCACGTGGCTTGTTTTTCTCATGTGTGTTTAGTTTAGAAAATATTTTATTCTGTGTCATTGTCTGCATCCATTTTGTGTTGTAAACTGTCCCCACAGTATTTTTACATCACTTGCTCCTCACTTTGTGGCATTGAACATAGAAGAGCCTATTGGTTTGGCAACTGACTTGCATCATTGTATTGTGTGGGATGTATTCAAAGGACATCACTGGAGGAGGGGTAGATTAGAAGTATTTTAAGCTCCTTGTCACATATAATTCAGCTGCCATCTCTTCTTATCTCAGCTAGCCTGGAAATCCCTATAGCTCATGTTACAAGAGTCACTTTGAACCTGAGGTACATGGATGTGGAAATGCCTTTGGGAAGTGCAGGCCTAATGTTCTATATGGTTTCCCTGCCTTCTATGTCGAAGTCACCCTGTACCTAGAATTGTAGATGCAGGGTGTATGTGTCGTCTGTTATGTATGAATACTGATACGGTTTATATCATTACGGTCTATGTTTATCTGTTACTATGTTAATATAGGATAGGATTATACGATTACTGTGTGGTTCACTGTAGTCTTTCCCAACTCCCCTTATCTGGAATGTGTTTGCATCTGTTAAAGGTTAGAGTGGTCTCTGTCTTGTCTGGAAAGCACGTCCCATTATCTGATACTGTAAATCTACTATGTTTTGATAGAATGTTGCACAATGTGTCTTTGTGACCAAAGTTAATCCCCTTATCTGTGCTTGGTCTAATTAGGTCACAGACAGTAAGGCAATATTCCAGGTGATGGATTCATGATGAAGTGCAGTAAGAAGCCAGGGTGTAAACCTTTTCCATTGGCCACCTTGCTTCGCCTGGCACTGTATAGATTACTCATTAAAGGCCCAGTCTAGGCGGACTGCTCTAACCTCAAGATCTGCATGGTGACTCATTTCTGGAGAATGCCATCACTACACTTTCAGTGTACCCATCCCTAAATCTTCAGCTAAGGGCTGGAGAAAAGCACGGAAGATTGCTGATGGGAGAACGGGGGTCCAGCAAGGGAGCGGCATTAACAGATGTGACCCAGTTGGGGTACAGAGATCTGGTACAACCCCCTGCAAACTTAAACATCCAGTACTCCATTCCATTCACTGTTAAATACTGTAGAAGATAAACCACAACCGTAAAGAAAAACTTTTGCACAGTTTGGTAAATGTTGCATCATTGGAAAAAATAACTAAATCACAGAATGGAAACAGGAGATAAAAAAAAAAACCTAAACTTTATTTTTCCTTTTTACATGCAATTACTTCAGACAAAAAGAAAAAAAAAACAGCAGTATGTGTTTTTGAAGGTGTTTTTTTTTTTTTTTTTTTTTACACATAATCAAATTACAGTTTATGTTAGTGCTAATGTCCCTTTAACAGATACAGGAACCAATTTCACATTTAATTTAAGGAATCAGACAAATCAGGATGATGTGGTTATGAACGACTGCTGAAGTACTGTGGAGTCTAGAGGGGGGGGGTTGAAATTAGTCAGTCATTAATATGCCACAATAAATTTTTGTACCAAATACATAAGATTTAAACTATACGGGGTTATCACGGGTAGTTGTGCATCTTGTGATATGTGTACTCAGGAAATGTTTTTCTGTTCGCTTGTTATCTCAGCTCAGTGGAAAGGGGTATGAGTGGGAGCTTGTTTTTAAAAACGGTACCAAGGTCTGCTGCAAAAATAATTAAAGCTGGGTGAGATAAGCTGAAAGGGAAATAAAAATATATAAAAAGAAGAACGAACTGGAAACTTAAACGGATACTCTAGAATAAAACAGGAGGGCTTCTATTCCAAGGTTGGTGTTAACAGGTCTGTTGCAAACTTATCAGAGCCATTAAAGTCTTAGGAGTAGTTAAGTTTATAATAGTTCTGGTTACGTTTACAACAGCCTTGGAATAGGGCACAAGGTGGGATAATAGAGGGATTAAACTCTAACCCTATCCACTGCCCAACTCCCATTTTAACTCTAGTCCAGGGATCTCACACTCTGGCACCCCAGATATTGATGAACTACACCTCCCTTGGTTCTCTGGCCATCTATTGGCAGAATTCTGGGCATTGTAGGCCATCAACATGTGGCAGACTGGAGCTTGAGATCCTTGCTTTAGTGTAGAAACGCCTCTGGAATCATGTGACTCGTTCTCTTGGCACTGGTCCATACAGGACATGCTACTGGCTTCCTGTAAGCCACAGCAGTTGGTGAGAAGGCTGGATATTTGAGCAAGCATCCAGGCAATCCAATGGCTCTCAAAGGAAGTGTTTTGAATGCCATTGGTGGGAGCCCAGTCCTAAAAAAAAAAAAAAAAAAAAAAGAGTCCTGCTTCCGGGAACTCATCCTGGAGCTCACATCAGCCCTCATTGAGCCAAGCTCCTGCATTCAGACAGCTGTTCTAGCTGTCCGTGATAACAGTCCTCACTTCATGGAAGGGGGAGGTGAGAGTACACAGGTGTAATAACTTCAGCAACAATTTACGAAAGGCAACTCTAAGGTCTTCATTTCATTCTTGCTGTTGACTTAATGGCTGAATTTTCCATCCCAAGCTACCGCGAGTGGACACCACAGTCATTCTGTGCTTGTGCAAGCTCACGGCACAGTCCCACAGACTCCGGAAACTATACCAGTAGTTGATGCCACTACTGGTATCTGTTCAGCTTCCGATTATTCTGACTCGAGCAGCTAATAAAGTGGTTGGGTCGCAACACCAAAAGGTAGTGGGTAAGAAATGTCAGCTTGCTCGGATTTTTATCTTCTCTTACCAGCTCCCTGGTATCAGTAACAATGGAATAGGGCCCTAAATGGACAACCAGTGGAAAAAATTTGAGTTCACTTTTGTCAAGGCTAGGTTGGGAATTGCTTATCCTTATCACAAAAGAAACCTGAGGTTTGTTGACTCCTTCAAGGCTAAAAAAGAAACAAATTTAATTTGAGTCGCTCCCATTTTTTTGTTTTCGCTTCTTTTCGTTCCTTGGACAAGTTAATTCTCGGAAAGAAACTTTAATCTCTTCAAACATCAAATAAACTCAAATTTGTCATATGCAGCACAGGATACCATTACCAACTGCACAGTATACAAACGCTTACTACAATTAAGTTAGGTAGGACAATATCTTACCTTTTTTTAACATGCCGAAACCAGTGAATATCAGAAACATAGAAGACATTTGAAAAGATGAGACAATAATACTTTTCAAAGCTGACAGAATGCATCACAAGAAACACCGCACCACTCTGACTCAGCAGCTTCATCCAATGATCACAAGAGCAGAATAAACAGGAAGCGATGGAGATGATATCTATGCAACTCGAAAGCGCCGTGATCTCCACCGAGAGGGAGCCCCAATAGAATATCTACCAGATCACCACCGAAGGGGATGCTGCTAGTCCCATATGCATATAGAAACGAAAAAGTGGGATCTCCAGTGGAAAAATAGAAACTTTATTGGGGGACAGCAAACCCCATAATACAAAACATGTAACGTTTCGACCCGAAGGTCTTAATCCTACATGTAGGATTACGAACTTCGGGTCGAAACGTTACATGTTTTGTATTATGGGGTTTGCTGCCCCCCAATAAAGTTTCTACTTTTTCGTTTCGGAGATGATATGTACGTGTTGGTCCATATTCATGTATTGGTGAACACGGTGCTCCATTCACTAAATATCAAGTTGCCACCAACATGTCCAACCTGGCTGTAATAGCTGTGTTTACTGGTCATTGTTGGCCAAAGCAATTGGTTAAGGAAACGGCAGATAATACTGCTGAATCAGCAGATGATTCCATACATATATAACCGTACCAGATGTGCTAAGTGCAACAATTCATTCACAACACCATTAAGTTCCGTGAAGCTTACTGAATCAAGGCCACAATGCCCATTCAGCTTCTGTTTTGGCTGTGTTCAGTTACGTCTTTTAATTTCTTTTAAAGGAAAAATATATATGTGTAAGAAAATTGGCATTAAGTATGTGTTTGGCTAAACCCCACAGAGACCTACCATACACATGTACTATTTTTTTTTTTTATTTTTTTTTCCATTTCTTTTTGTATTCATTTGCAAAGAGGGAAGTTTCCACAAGTCAAACAATGGTGAGGCATAGCATGAATGAACATTTGATTACCAGTACATACATTAGGATTTTGATAACCTCTGTGTGGCTGCTTTTAATTATGTTCTCTCTAAAAATTATTTGTTTGTTGCTTTAATCCTCTACCTAGTGCAACCAGAACAAAAGGTGCAGTGTGCGATGGCCTGCTGGGTATCTTGACAAGCACGACTGCACTGCCCATCCACTGGCATCCATCTGCTATCTTCAATAACAGATCACCTGCTGAACAGATATGCTAAATTGAAGACAGAAGTCTCTTATTAAAACAATACATGTACAAGAAAAATTTTGAAAGTAGAAGCGACTTGACAAATCATTAAGCAAATGATTTGTTATAAAATATTGCAGTTTCCAGTAGAACCCCATCACTTTCCTTACATGACCGCTCAACACATCCCGAGCACCTCATATTTTTAAAATTGTCAGGGTGTGAGGAGTGCCCCCCCCCAGCACCCAGTTTTGCGCAAAATGCTGGGTGAAGTGGAAGAGTTTGCTCCACCCCACCCAGTGTCACCAGCAGCCGGGGAATTATAATTGCCCGACTGCTGGCAATTCGTGACATCATCATGCAGGGAACGTGCTGATGTCGTTATCAAGGGAAACACCGATTGCGCTAGCAAGTGGTCTCCGAGAGGATGTGATGGATCCATGTTCTGCGCAGACGCTACTGGACTGGCGGACATAAAGTTTGCAAGTCCCGTTGCGGAATTTGTGTTTCCTAAACTACGCAAGCAGCACAGAAAGCACAAATTACGTAGAAAAGCCGCAGGGACATCCAGGCTGGGGAGTCTGGGCCAAAGAGGACCCTGCAAGGGAGAACGGTGAGCAAAATGGGGCAAAATAAGATAAATCCTGTCAGCAGCCTCTGGTCGATTACTTAAGAGGGAAAAAAAAAGGTACACTCTACTTTTCAGAAGAGTGTTCCTTTAAAGGGACACTACCGCCAAAAAAAATGAAATGTTGTTTTGTAGTTTTGGTTATTTTATGTTGCTGATAGCTTATGAAGTGGAATCAGGCTGGAAGCTGGCCGCCATTATAAGCCAGGCGGCCATCTTGTTCAGAATATTGGTTCACTTGAAAATAACTAGGTAGGTTTTAGTTGAAACTAGATTGAAGGATACGTAGAAATTTAGGAATGTGTTAGATTAGCAGAAAAGCAATTAAAGTCTGAGAAAGATCTAGGCTGCTCCTGGCACGAAGGGACAGAATGAGAAGTGGATACACCAAGGTCACAGAGGCCCGCAGAGAGACAAAGAGAAGCATAGAAGATAGACCAGGTGTTACCCGCAACAAATAAACACAGGCGCTAGGGAGGCGAGCACAGCCCGGACTGAATGTAGTAGCTAATCATGATCTGTCGAAACTAACATGTAGTTTGCCAATTTACGGCCAATGTAATGGAATGTCTTTGTATTAGACTAAGGGAGGTATTAACCCACGTGGGGTGGTATAGTGTCACCGGAAGGTGGGCTAATTGGGATGTACCTAATTATGTATTCGGGGTATAAGACCCCTTGTCGGGGTGAATTCGGAGCTCAGTGTTTGCGATTCAATCCTGTCTGAGCATCTGTGATATCACAATAAAGTTTGCCTTTCCTGAAGAGACTCGTGTTCAGACAATCCCTGCTCGTGTCCGGTCCGGCCTCGTCCCGAGTGAACCAAGTGGATTCCGGTAACATTTCCATGTGCTTTCTTTTTCTATTGTATCTTTAGTTAAGAAAATATTTGTTGAGAATATATATATATATATATAATCTCTATATATGACACAGGTCTGTAGATTTCCTTGCATATTTTGCATATTTTAGGTTTAGGCAATAACCCCCAGGGGTGAAGGTGTTTTGTTTTGCTGCAGGTGTCCCTGCAATTAAGGGCTTAAATAGCTCCTGCTTGAGGGAGGGCACTAGAAGAGATAGATTAGAATGGGCACCGGATGAGCAGAGAAATACAGAGACTGATAAGCACATGGTGCTGCTGCTACTCCTGAGGTTGGAGAGTCTGCATTGGATGCAGGATATGAAACCAAAGATTGGTTTGGATGTTATGATTTCATGGATGCTGAAATAAAGCCTGGAATAATTTCACCATTTAAAAGGACTTTTGTGTGCCATAATTGCCCTAGAGGACCGCGCTATAGCGCCCCGTGTGACAAATATATATATATATATATATATATATATACACACACACACACACACACACGATAGCCCGTGTTAGTCCAGATGCCAAAATTATGAGTATAGCAGTACGTAGTGATACCTTTTATATTGGACTAACGTTACATTTAAAAGACAAGCTTGCGAGACTATTCCTCTCTTCCTCAGGTCTTGATGCTAACTGATCAGTTACTAGAATTGAACATTAGGGGTCACATGGGTGAGGGGATTGGATGTCGTAAAAGTGAGAGTCAAATGGTATGTTTGAAATGGGAAAATAAATGCAGGAGGGATCTTGGGCCCATAATAAAACAACAGATCAGATCATACCACCTAGAATGAAAAAAAAAGGGAAAAAAACAAAAACAAAAAAACAGCACAGTGAAGGCTGAAAGAGACATGGGAAAAAAATAAGGAAATCAGGAAGAAACAAAACCGCTGCCAGAATATAGAATATTATATACACTGTATATATCACTGGGTGTATCCATTTTGCAATCTTATTGTTGGAAATATAATGTGGGGAGGTAGTATACATCACTTGCTCCTCACTTTGTGGCAATGGCCATAGAATGGAGTCTATGGGTCAGTCACAGACTCAAACCATTGTATTTTGTGGGATGTATTCAAAGGACATCACCAAGGGGTAGATTGCAAGTCTTTTAAACTCCCTGTCTTATCTCATTCAACTGCCATTCTTATACTGGGTAGCCCTGACAATACACACCCTGCTGCCTTCTCTAAACATTCCCTCTTCCACCTCATTAATGGTTAAATACTGTTGATTATCAAAACAATTGTTAGTTGCAGCCCTAATCGCTTAGTTGGCAAACTATTTTTTCAACTAGTCAATTCAGATAATTTAAAAAAAATAAAAATTTTTGTTTTGCAATTTGCATAATCTACATACATACACAAATTGTGTATCCTTGCGTAACGTGCATACTTTTCACACACAAGGTACGCAAGCGCCTGGTCAGAGTGATAGAGTTGCGTACACAGCATCAAACTCATGTCTGCTTTCTCCCTGAACAAATGCTGCTGTGACCACTTGGATAGACATGATGAGGTCAGCACACAACGCAGCTTGACCATGTTAATAAACTGAAGTGGTCAGGGTGCATAGTGCGTACCTTTAAAATGATTTCATGAACAAACTGAGTGGGGGGGCAGGAGATAAATGAGAGTTTGGGCAAAAGGACCGGACCCGAGTGTGAGGGAGCGAGTTTAGGCAAGACACCAGACCTGAGTTTGGGAGACAATTTTCTGGGAAGGGACCAGGACCAAATGGAATGATTGCAGCTCTGGCCTGGAGAGATTGAGGGTGGTGTGGTGGCACAGTTCCAACCACCCAGTGGCTGTACCTGATGGTCTGTGTGATAGTTCTACTACTGATGCGAACTAGATGAACACAAACTGGTAATGTCCAAGATAGAAAACGAGAGAAATCTCAATGTATCCTTCCTGGTAAAATCCTTTATAAATAAAGTAAATAACCCTAGAACAAAATCATACAGAAGCTGGAATATCTTCTCCAATCAGCTCCAAAGTAGTATCTGAGGTTAATAAAGTTTCTCAGTCTGACTCTATACAACGATTAATCGATAATGAATAGTTGACAACTATTATCATTATTTAATCTATAGTAGGGACGAAACAACTAAACAAAAGCAGCAAATAAAAGCTTTTGGTAAATGTTGCATCATGGGAAAAAAAATCCAGAAAATTTTAAGTGGAGATAATTTTTTTTTATATATATATAATTTTTCCGTTGAAGGAAAAAACGGCAGCATGTGTTTTATAAAGTGTTCTTGTTGGGAATGCACAAGTAATCTAGTTACAGTTTACGCAGGTAACTGTCCATTTAAAGAATCTCCATCTTCTCTGGGCAGGAAAATGTGGCACTAAAATTTAAAACTATGCAGAAGGCAACCTGTCTAAACATGCAAACCATGCAACTCCATGAGAAAGTATCCTGTCACAAAGATGTCAGAATATATCTCTAAATGTGCTAAATGAGACCAGAGTAGTTCCGAGGTCTCTGTGTCAGTCTCCCCCCCCCCCCCATGACTAGATTAATACACTCTATGCTCTCATCCCCCATATTAAGCTCGGTGCCCAAGGATCATGTGAAGTAAAAATAAAAATTTACTTTTTGATAGGTTTGTATTATTTTTGACATCAGGCTGCGAACGCTGAAAAAAGAAAAAAAAGCAGCAAGGAATACAAAACAAAATACAGTATTTAAACAATGGTAACTTGTGGCTCGATCCTCATTTTCCTACAGAGCACCACAATTATGGAATAACCTCCCAGACGCCATCAAATCTTCCCCCAGTCTAAAGTCACTTAAGAGCTCCTTACTAACATACCTCAATACGGAATGCACCTGTAAACCTGTAACATAGTGACTATATTTCCTACACATTTATTTTCTGTTAATCTGTATATGTGTTTTTTTAATATCTTGCATTGTATTACTTTGTAGTTCTGTAACAACTGTAACAATTTAATGTTCTTGAACCCAGGACGTACTTGAAAACGAGAGAAATCTCAATGTATCCTTCCTGGTAAAATCCTTTATAAATAAATAACTTGCTATCTTGAAAGCCCTTAAGAGTGTTCAAGGTAGACATGCAGTAATGTTTAGGCATAAAGTCCAAGTCTATTAGCCAGTACACATCAATATAGCAGTGGCAGGAAAAGTCTGTACCATCAAATATAACCATTGACGAAGTGCTCAGCACTGTGTGACAATTACAAAATAGATGCCCGGCTTTTGTAAGCACAATACAACGGTTCTTCCGCGGGCATGCTGGGTCTCTCATAACGAAATAGAATTTTACATTTTCCCCAGATATAATTTTCTCTGCTGAATGAACATGTTTGACATAACTTAGTCTACCTATCAGTTATCCTGCAAACCTGGCCCGTCAGTGGGTCCTGAAGGATTGGGAAACACTGCTTTAAAAGAATCTCACTGAGCAATTGTGATCGACCACCTAAACAAATTTGCACATTTGCCTGTGCAGACTATAAATCGGAGCCCCTAGAAGACTAATGTCCCTACAGTTAAAATATGGTTCAATTTCCAGATTTAAAAAGAACGCTTACTTTTAAGTTATGGCCCCACAGAGAGGACACATACCTATAGGTCTTATTATACACACACTGGCTGCAGAGGACACGCTGACTGCGTACTACGCTTTCCCGCTATGATGCAGAGGACACGATCAGCGGGTCGAAGTCCCACGGCTCGGTTTTGATCACAGACTTCTCCCACAGCAGGCTGACATTCTGGATGTCAGCCCTACCACAGGGACTTCCCTCTGCCCAATGATATCATCGAGCTTTGGCACTATGACATCAGAAACGGGACTTCCTCCTGCCTGGCAGGGAAATCCCTATGGAGGAAATACAGGGGTCTTTTGGACACCTGTATTTCTGGAACCATAAAAGATAGGGGTCCTGTGAGGCATCATTGAAAAAGGCCAGAGTGTTCTATGTAAATAGAAAATTATAAAAAAAACTATTATTTTTTTCCCCCTATAAACAGTACTGTTGTTGCAATAATGCTGCACTAATTCATCTTCTCATTTTCCACAACACCATCAAGTGTGGAGGCTTTGGCACAATGTGTTAGTACCTCCTCCACCCACTGTTGTCATTGCACATGGGCACGATGATTTATTTATTTATAAAGTACTTTACCAGGAAGGATACATTGAGATTTCTATCGTTTTCAAGTATGTGTCAGGAATGTCTTCAGGAAGGGTGGAGACCTCAGGATGCAGGAACCGATTGGTTAGATGTAGGTAGATAGTCTGGAGCGGCAATATAGTCTGAGGGCAGGCAGCTTCGGTGCATAAACGAGGAGACAGGCAAAAAGGTTCGGTACACGTGGATTCTTTCAGAAGGTATTGGAGTAAGGTATATGTTAGCAAGGGGTAGGGAACTCTATACCAGAGCGTTTGTGCTTAGTGAGAGCTGGGTTTAAATAGTGTTGGGATATGGCTCCACCCCTACTCCCATTGAGCTGACCGATGATGTCATCACTGAGTGCCAGGAAGAGACAGGAGGTAAAAGGGGGTGTGGTGCGGCGTGCTCGCCCTTAGAGATGCAGGAAGCATGGTAGACAGAGGGAGTATGCTGGTGTTCGGCTCCGTGTGTCAGGCTGTAGATGCCCTGCACTTCCCGCGGGTCTCGAGGGGAGAAGCCCCCTTCGCTGAAGGGAGTGCAGCATTGTATGGTGCCGCGACCCACACGTCCATGGCGCTGCTGTACGCCGTCGTGGCGTGGAGGTGAGTGGCCTCTAGGTCGGATACCTGACAGTATGTCATGGCTGATCATGTCAGAAAGGGACTCTCTCCCCCCCCCCCGCCTCCGTATAGAGGAGGGCAGGGAATTACCTATAGGAGGAGATGGGGTGGTCCAAGGAACCCCCCAGTATCTCCGTGCACCATAGAAGATAGAGGGTCATGCATGGTATTGTTGGAAAGGGCATGGCCTTCCCAATGATGTCAAACATGACCAGGATCTTTGTAAAAACAAAGATTTTTTTATAATGCAGCACTATTGTTCACTTTTCAATTATAAAGTGATCAATGATGCTGCACCAATTCATCTTCTCATTTCCCATGCAAGAGTGGAGGTTATGGCACAATGCATTGTTACGCATGTTTTCACTGACAACCTAAACTGCTGCGATGAGGAGTGTCAGGGATACTTTGGAACCCTGCATCTCTGATTTTTACACCACACAAGGTCAACATAGATTAGAAATACTGTACATAGTGAGCCACTGTTCATAGTCCTATATAAGGAAAAGCCCTATCACATTCATGTTGATATTCTAAACGATAGGAGACACTAGTCCACGCATCCAACGCACGTGTCGCCTCTATCCGGCTCGTCAGGAATGCATTTATTTATTACATGTATTTATTTCCTATCATTTCATTCTGGCTGGATAAAACAAAAGAAAAAAAAGAAAAAATTGTCAAGACCTGAATAAATATTGGAAGATAACACAGGGTTTGATAAATGCAATGAACAGGTGTCCACTGGCACCTAGATTCAACCTAAATTTGTCAAAATTTTTGGAATATACACATAAAACATTCTTTTCTGGTTCCCAAAAACAGAGGGCCCTATAGCAAACTTAACGCCAACGTTAGTGCTCAGATATGTGACCGTTAACCTTAGGTTTAGAGACTTTAACGCATGCCCACCCCCCATTACAACCCTAGAACTAACAGGGGGGATTGCGCTGGCTTCTGTAAGCTTACTTTACTTTGTGCTTCCTATACTTAACATGGGGAGCGCAATCAGTAATTAGCATTAGGATTACAAAGTCCCAACGCCAATTACTGCACCACTGTGGCAACAAAATGTTAACCACAGCCAGGAAGCTGGTACCAACTGATAGCACTTCTGCGGAATCAGCAGCAGGTAACCCCCACCCCCCAAAAAAAGATTAAATAAATTAAAAAACAGAGGCCCGATCCTCCGCTTCAGGCTCCCGGGAGCAGAGTGAGACTAGGTTTCCAGTCTCCCTCCGCAGCCCTGCACGAGATCATGCAGGGCTAACGGCTCTGCAGCACAACCCTCCATGAAGTCCTATGGACTCCAGGAGATGATACTCGTGGTGCCTCGAGTATCTAGGAGGTTAACGCTGCGTTACGGGGAAAGTTGCCAAATCAGCGCCTGCCCCAGAATATGGAGATGCCAAGGGGAAACCTGCAGGCACAGGTTTTCCCCGTTAGGGACATTCTGGAGCTAACTCAGGGCCCTAAGTATTTGATAAGCCCATCTTTGGCCCAACACAAACACAAAAGGTTAACGATGATAATTTTAGAGAAAATGGATCAAAGGGTGACAAGGTCTTTGTTCAAAGACTTTTGAGAAAGCACACAGGTTCTCTCAAAGTCTATGCCAAGACTCCTATTTCATCTTAGGCTGGTGTCAGACGAGCGCATTTTGTACGGACTGTGCGCCCGTGCAGTATCGACGCACTTTGGACGGAAGACGCAGTAGTGG
Source organism: Leptobrachium leishanense (assembly GCA_009667805.1). NCBI lineage: Eukaryota > Metazoa > Chordata > Amphibia > Anura > Megophryidae > Leptobrachium > Leptobrachium leishanense. The sequence continues at coordinate 223,119,926 of CM019066.1, read as the reverse complement.
CCACACAGTCAGTTTTGACGGCTGTATCAGGGAAAATAAATTAAATATGAAAACCATTTTGCGACGGACGTTCACACTGCGCTCGTCTGAAACGAGCCTGAGCCGGTATAAGGGAGCTTCAAAGACCAACATTCGGTGAGAGTCGTTTAAGCCTTGGCACTGTATGTTCTCTGTCTTTTGATTTAAAAGGAACGCTCTAGACACAATGATCATTCAATGGACTCCATTTCATAGTTGGTGCCAACTTAACCAGAGCTGTTGTCAACTTACCAGTGCCATTATAGTATATAGAGTTGTTAACACCAACTTTGGAATAGGGCCCAATGTTTTTGAAATGATCAAAACGACCAGAGTGATCTCCCATCCTCACACGGTAAGCAGTCAGTTTTTGCTGATCAGTTTACAGGATTTAGGTCAACATTTAAACCTCTCCATCCCATCCCTCTTTTAGCCTGGATTGTGTACTATCTGACAACAAGATAAGAGGTAAGTTTTTTATTCAATTTATTTATTGGGGTTTTTTGTGGCAACATCATCCGGTCTCCCAGAGACTCCGAGCACCAAGGGTCCAGGGAGACAGCAGCCGAGGGTTTGTGCTACGAACATGGGTCACTGAAATGGATCAATTGCAGAAATCAATTTATGTGCACTGTTTTGATAGCATATAAAATCAAAGAAATCTAATAAATCAAGTATGCGCCTTCACAATCCTTCCTCTGGTTTAATATATGCAAGGTACAGATTTGAAACTTCTCACTTATGTACTAAAGGGGACATATGTCTGTCCCACGGGTTCTTGTTTGAACGCACACTGACCGTAATTTTAAGGTTTCGTTCTACACTGAATTCTGACATGCGATTGAAGGTATTACACTGGAAATATTGTGACAGGGTGTGCGTGCAGCACCGTTCCATCATTTTGCGCAGGTGCTTGCAGAAGATCAGCAATTTGCATAGCTTACGTGTGACATTTATGCAAGATACTTAATTTGCTTAAGAAGCTGCGAGTACTTCCGCATTTGGAAGTTCTAGATCGGAAGATCCGAGGGGGCCCAGCACTACTGGGGGGGGGGGTAAAAAAATAAGTGTATTTAAAACTAACAAAATAAATATTGAAATAATTGTGCAGATGCTCTCTGTCTTGGCTTCATACAGTAAGGGGGGACACTTCATGCAGCCTAAAAACTTTGATAAGCTAAAAGGTCAGGTTTTGTAGAGTGTCCCTTTAAATATGGAACAGATTTACACCTATGTATTCAGTAAAAGAATACACACATCATACTAAACTCAAGTAACTGTCCTTTTTAGGAAAAGGTCTTTAGCGTGCTTGACATTTCTGTCAAACTAAGAAGCCAATAACACAATTCAAGGAGTACGGCAACGTTAGGGCTACATACTGTAAGGATATAGAGTCACCCAGCACGCAGACAAAACCCAGAAAGGCAAGGAAAACCCTAATCTGAGAAGCTGGTCCTTAGAATGGCCAGGTACTAATCTAAAATACATAGAAGTACAGATCAGGGACAGGAGAGATATCGTAGTAAATACAAGCCAGAGGTCAGTACACGAGATAAACATATGCCAAGGGATAAACACAGAAATCACAGTCAAATATACAAGCCAGAAGTCAAACCAGAAAATCAAAAGCAGGAGTTAGAAGACACGCACTGAGGGGTAGAATAAACCACGTCAGGGCTCCGAGCACAGTGACTGATATTTAAAGGCCTAGATCCCTGATCAGGTGCAGCATTCAAAGTGGCCTGATTCAGAGACTGGCGCCCTCTCTGTTGGGAAGGCCGCACTGCAGGAGCACCAGCAGGCATGACACATACCAAGACAGGAGTAATCGTAATAAGAGCTGATTAAAAATGACCAACTCCACAGACTTTAATAACAAAAGCGCAAATAATTCAGAAAAGAGAAGAGGTAATATTCTAGAGCAGTGGTTCCCAACCGCAGTCCTCAAAGTACCGCCAACAGGCCAGGTTTTCCAGATATGTGAAGCACAGCACAGGTGATATGATTTGCTGCTCAGCGATTCCAGGATTCAGTCTGCATTTCCCCAAGGAGATCCTTAAAACCTGTTAGGGGTGCTTGAGGACCAGGGTTGGAAACCACTGTTCTAGAAGGCTGTGGCTACCTGGCCTTTAGATTTGTCCTTTTAAAGCTAGTAATTATGGAAGTATAGAACAACATCTACTCAACCTCCGAATTAAATAATGTTCAAAATTTAAAATCTCAAAAACACTCCAGAAACTAATTTTTTCTTATACACGCTGCTTATATGAAAAGAATAGCAATCAAGCAACTCAAAGAAAGTGTGTGTGCGCGTGCGTGTGTTAAGCCAATAGGGCAGGCGTCTCTTTAAATGTCAACTGGATTCAAGTGGCAGTTAGGGTCACAGATGTTAACGTGTCTGGACTGCAAACCGGCACGAGAAAAGAAACAAAAGGATGACATTCTTGCGGGGATTACTCCAAAGGGGACCATAGGAACATTGGTGAGAAAAATAAAATGTTTCATCTACAGAATGTGTTAAAAGAGCCAATGCTGGTGATTTCTATGTAACTTCTCAATAGGTTACATCAAGGTTTGCCAAATTTACATTAAACACAGGGTCAGTAAGAAAACTTGAGATCTACAGACGTTTGTAGGAGCCAGGCAGAGACCTGTATATAAGGGGGGGGGGGGGGGGTTGCAACAATTTATTCCAAAATGCTTAAAATGTATTTTCTTGCACTTCGGATTTCTGTCTGCAGTTTATTTTTCTAGCAGACAAGCTGAGATTATTCACTCTCAAGAACAATCTGCTGCTTTTCCTTCCCTGCATTCTTTGTATGCTAGGAGGGTAAAAAGGCAACGCACCCAAAATGCAATGTTTTACGGTGTGGGATAATTTTCAGCACCTGTCAAAATATGGCTAGGGAAACCCAACACCTTCCCTAAGAAGGGTCCTGTGGTCAAGGTATGCTGGCTAAGCGTTCTAACATTTCCATTTAATATTTGGAAGTGATCCCTGACCTGTGGTATAGCATCTTCCTAAAAAAAAAAAAAAAAAACACCTTGGTTTATGTTGAGTTTTAATACTTCGGGCTGAACAATGTCAAGGTCCAGTGCGAATTCACACTGAACACATCTGTAGATTAGGTAAAGAAGTAACAGATCATAAAAACATAACATTGCAATGTAGGTGACATTATATTAAGCAAAACGTTAAAGTCTAAAACCATTCTAAAATGTTAAAGTTGTGACAATAGCGAGCGACAAAACCATGACTTGATAATACAAAAGTGTGTTTATAAACATCGAAACCACAACAGGATCGATAGGTTTAAAAAGGTAGCTATGGCTCAGCTGGGCCATCAAGTCACCTGTCGCTCCTCTGTTTGCCAAACGTCTTTTGTCACTGGTCTGACGACAGCAGAGGGAGGAGGGAAACCATTTGAAATCAACACAAAGAGGCTTATTCTCAATACCAGCCATTGAGGAGAACCTGCAACATCATGTGAATATTTCACAAAGCCTTTAAAGTTTTGACAATAGAAGACGTCCGAGTGAGCGCCTCCCATTATTTATATATAAACCAAGCAGAAATGCACAATAGCCATGACGTTTCTTTAAAATTTCCAGTTTAGCGGGTAAACCCTGCAATTTCTGTTTTTCCTGTAGACCCCACAAACAAGGCTTAAAGTGTGAAAAGTGAGCTTCCTTCCAGTACCAGTTTGTTTCCTTTTATACATTTTATTAAAATCTAGCAAAAATAAATAAGGATGAGTGATGGCACAATTTTTTATCCCATTAGATTTTTTGACACGCCATGCGCCCTAGAGACAGTAAGCGTTGGAAGAGCAGTGTGTTATGTTGAGATTACCTTTAATAAACATTCACTAAGTGAATGCATGCGCTGCTGGGTGTGTAACAAATAAACTGGGTTAGTTCATCTGTTACTATAGGAGTGCCCTTATTTGTTTGACAGGTGACATGGGCGTAAAGAAGGTAAAAAATCGCTGGGATAGACATGGCTAAGCAATACCTGGCAGTGCATATAAATGATAGGCGTTACAGCAGGGGGGCAAGATTTGTTGTTTTTACATCTTAAAAGTAGGTGTGTGTGGGTTATGCCTCACGTCAAACTCAGAGCACTCCACACAAACATTAATCTAAAAAGATTTAAAAACACACGGAATACAGAAAAAAAATTAACAAGGTATGATCATATTTTGGAACCAATTCATGATTTTTTCGCCAAGTCTGGAGGTTTTTCAATCTTTAGATGGAGTACTCGAAATTTGGTGTGTTGTTTTTAATGATCCTAGTTGCAACTTTATGAACTACTCATATTCTAGTCCAGGGCAGTCCTCCCAGTTTTGTGTATATACACATTCAGTCTCGGTGCAATTCATGTATGTGTATCATTAATACAAGTAATGGGACACATATATATATATATATATACACACACAGTCTCAGTGCAATTCATGCAGGTGTATCATTAATACAAGTAATGGGACTTTAATAACTACTACTGGGGATAGACGCGGACACACTGCAGACATTACAAAAAACATGAGAAGAAAGACTCTCAGGTGAAACTCTGGAGAACCTTTGGAGAAGTGAAAATTCTAGGTCAAGATAGCCGAACCAGAAAAATTCTCCCATTTATCTCCCTTTCTAAATAAGCTATTTCGACCTAGAATTTACACTTCTCCAAAAGTTCTCCAGAGTTTCACCTTTCTCTGAATAACCCTGTATGGGTTAGATTCCAAGTCAGGTGTAAACTTCCCAGAGACATTAAGCCTGCAGAATTGGTATGTTTACCTGAGCTCTGGTTAACCAAACACCTGATGTGGAATCTGGCCCTATAGACATATTATCACGGTGTGTGACATGTTTGAATGATAGAAAAATACATTTCCCCCAATTTATCTGTGGGTAAAAGCTATTTATGAAAAGGGCAGTATGTCTCCTTATGTGTAAACTGAGCACACTGGAGTTTGATTAGAAAACAAAAGGAAACCTCATGAATCAGTGGACAGATCTGGAATGAGGGCTGTTAAAGTGAACACATAAAGAAGAGCTACTCACGGACTGGCACCTTCCTGTGGTCCAGGCAGGATACAGAGCTCTGCAGACATGCCAGGCGCTGCTGCAGGTGGGCACTGCGATTGCAAAGGGCCAGGGTCTGGTTGTGGATGCCACTGAAGATGCTCTCTGCATGCTTGGACAGGTCAGACAGTTGGTGGATAATGCAGAGCATTGTGTGGGAGCTGACATCCAGCAGTGATCCAAAGACTTGAGTGGTGCCATCCCTGGGTGTATGCCCTTTTTTGGCACCCAGTCTACCCAGGTGGGTGGGCTGCACTATCCTTAGATGAAAAGGCATGTCAACAACAAATATTAAAATATAAACCTGTCAGCAGTGGGGTGTTTCAGATGGGCTGGGCTTTCAGAAGGTCCCAAGGGTGTATCCACTCCAAGCAAGATCACAAGTGACTGATCCCCAACATCACTGAAATGTGGAGCCTTAAGAGCATTCAGAAAAGCTCCTGATCTTCTGGGACTGTAATACCTAGATCCACACACTCCAAGGTAAAGGCAGCCCTATGACACCCCCAGGAACCCAGTTTGATAAATCCCCCATCTAATCCACTAGGGTATCAGGGCTTCACTTTCCACAAGACCCTGAGCCCACAGGTCCTCCTCCTGCTCCAATAATCCAAAGCATTAGACAGTCTTCATGTCTGGGATGAATGCTGAGCTTCAAGACTCGCACTGCCCTGATTGCTCTTCATTAGTGCTACCAGGATGTATCCAACAAGAGGACCATGTCCATGGAGATGCAACTCAATAATGAGCTCCTTGGATTCGATAAATGCACAGATCCACCAGATGTCCCCAAGGCTTGACTATATAAGAGAAGTCGGACAGGGTTTCTCCAGAAGATGTAGGTTGTCAGGGTCTGCTGGGAGCAGACAAGCAGCAGCACTTTGTGGGAGAAAGTTGGCAGTGGAACCGGCCAGCCAATGCCTTGTGTTTCAAATCAAACAGGAAAGGAGCCTCAGTGGATCCCTCCCCCTCCTCCTCCTCCTGTGTGTGTGTAGTCTGCAGGATCCAGGGGAGGGGAGGGGGAGAGTCTGCAATCCCAGGGAACACAAAGGCAGCTCCAACCACCTGTGGATCGGTGACATGTTTGTTCACACACGTTTCCTGCTCCCATGATGGTCTACATGTCATCATACTTAGGTGAAAGCTGGTAGGACAGGTCAGTTGCTGTCCCTACTCTGGTCCATGCAGTTCTTTTTATTCCCAAACAGACTCCTGGGGGCTCTGGAACATATGCTGCTATCTGTTGTTAAAAACAAACAAATAAATAATGGTAGGTTTTAATATTTGTATTACCCCAAAAAATGTATTTCTTTGCATGGCTCCAACATTTGCTGTAGTGTAGTACAGATGACTGCTGGCTCACTTGAACAGGGTCTTTTCCTATTCTCCATGTGTCAAACATTGTTTGTTCTACTCTATAAAAAACACAAAAACAAATAATCTTACTTAGAAATCACCAGTTATAAGATTATTTGTTTTTATGTGTCTTCATTAAATATATTTGTTTTTATTTACCCTTTGCCCTTATCCTGTTGTGGATTTTGTGAAGTGGTTTGACCTCATTCATTCAAACCTCCAAGCACTTCAAAGTAGAGCCCCTGAATCTGTGGCTCAATACTATCAGGGTTATTCAAAGGGTGCTCTTTCGTTCCCTGCACTCGGGGAGTCAAGTTAGCTGACCCTGCGGTGAATTCAGCATTCACAGTGCAGTGAACAAGCCGCCTAATGCATCCGCAAAACTGCCGAATGGATTGGAAAAACCGTCGAACGCATCTGAAAAAAACACCGAATCGATCCAAAAAAGCTGACGACTGGCTGAATAGAGCCCTGTCCAGTCACTGGAAAAAGCTGACAAGCCTACGAATGGGTAAAAAACAAAAACACCGCAACTTTCAAAAAGCTTTTTGCAAATAAAACTACTACACAAAAAAATGCCTGAAAATAACATTTAAGGTCCTATGAATATTAATAAAAAGGTCTGCTATGGAAAAATAAACATAGTTTTTAACCCCTTCCATCATCTACGGCAGGGGTGGGCAAACATTTTCTACGGAGGGCCACATTGAAAACTTTATTGTTATCGGGAGGCCGCATATAAACAATATTGCATTCTTATGATTCCTGGTCGTTAAAGCCATTATCAATAACACCCCCCCCCATGAGAAAGAGTGTGCAGAGAATCAGTTGCTAGGGCTCAATTTTCAAGAGAAACCACCTCACCAAACAATGCCATTTTATTTAATTCTTTGCTTAACATTGGTCAAAACTTTGAATTTTTTCTTAAGAATATTAATGACAATATAGCAAATTGTCCTGGTCCTTTTTGGACTTTTTCCTGGTAATTTATTATGAGTATATTTGCCCCCAGCTCATATGGGTATATATTGCCCCCAGCTCATATGGATATATATTGCCCCCAGCTCATATGTGTATATATTGCCCCCCAGCTCATATGGGTATATATTGCCCCCAGCTCATATGGATATATATTGCCGCGAGCTCATATGGGTATATATTGCCCCCAGCTCTCACCTCCTCTGTGGCCCCAGGCTCTGCGCCCGCTGGCGTTCTTCTACTCCCGCGGCGAGCGGCTGCTGACATGTAGCTTTGCTGCTCGCCGGGGATGGGAAGCACCTGACCAGCTGTGTTCTCGCGAGATCGGGCACTGGTCAGGTGGTTCCCATTCCAGGCAAGCGGCCAAGCTGCATGTCAGCAGACGCTCGCCTCGGGAGTAGAAGAACGACGCTGGTTGGCGGGCCGCAAAAAACTTGGTGGCGTAGTTTGTCCACCCCGATCTATGATGTGTACAGTACTTTTTTCACATTTTATCATCCGAGCCTTTGCATTTATATATTCTATGGGGTATACTTGTTAAAAAAAATGGGAATCGTTACTTTATTTTTCTGAGTAAATACGCAATTTTAGCTAAAAAAACAACATTTCTCATTCTTGCAGAACTGTTGTTCACATTATAATTGAAAAGTGAACAATAGTGCCGCAATAAAAAAAACCTATTTTAACTTAACCTGGTCATGTTTGGGATCATTGGATAGGCCATGCTGTGGCCTTTCCATTGATGCCAAACATGACAATCTAGCTTCCACCGTTCGGGAGATACATGGGTCTATAGGAAATCCCAGTGCAGCTAGGGTTTAACTTGGTAACTGACGTCATTTCGCCATACACGACAACGTCAGTTGCCGAGGGGAGACCCGGAAGCGGGGCTGACATCTAAGATTCCAGCCCTTACCGGAAATAGGCCGCGATCCAGCGCAGATTGGTGCCAGATCGCAGCCTGGCACCTAAGGCCAGGGGCACACGAGCGCACTCAGAGTGGAAGGAACGTCCATGAGAGTGGACGTTCTTTCCACTCGACGCCCGCCTGCACCCCCCCTCAGCGCTGAAAAACGCGATCCTCCTATGGAGGATCGCGCTTTGCAGCCCCGTCGACGCGCATCTTAGCGCATTGACGGGGGGGCTTTCTAGGCGGACGCTTGCTACGCGTGCACAAGCGCGTGACCGGCCCCGTTGCAGCGTCACATGGCTGTGACGGGCGCCGGTAAGTGCATGCGCACGGGTGCGCTCGTGTGCACCCGGCCTAAGGGGTTAAGGCTAATGTCAGACGATCGCAGTCTGAGCGCACTTTGCGTGCGTGCATAACAGACGGACATACTGACGAAAGATACTGTAGACACCACACGGTCCGTTTTTTTTGACGGATGTAGAGAAAAAAGGGAAATATGGGAATTAAAATTAAATGACAGGTACAGTCAGCCAGACCAATAAATCTTCTGAGTGTCAACGTGATGGATGTTGCAAATGCGCTGCGTTTGTTGTCGCGTCATCACGCACACAGGCCGCTATGCGGACGCGGCGCACTCTGGGCGTCCGTCGTAGCGCATTTACATTGAGGCCTAAATGGCGTCCGTTGCCACCTACGTGGTGTGTGCTCACTTCGGTGCGCTCGTACTTCGTGTGTTGGTCTCTATTGATCACAAATCAATGCTACAACGGACGTTAAAATGTGCGGCGACAGGGACATGATGACTGCGTTCGTCTGACGCTAGCCTAAAGAAAGGCATCACTGGAAAGGTCAGACTGTGACCGTTCCAGCTGTGCCTATCTTGACTTAGAGGGGTCCAAAGGACCCCCCTCCCTTTCAGGCACTCCTCCTACACCTGGCGGCGGTCACCTGAAACTGATGTCATCGTGCCGGGCGATAACATCCTTGCGCTGGGAGGGGTATAAATCTGAAGGTCTGACCTGCGTGGGACCCCGGACGGAGAGATGAGTATTGGAAGGGAGGGGGGTTTCAAAGCGGCAACGTGTGGGGGATGCCTCTGCATACAGCGAGGGCACATGAGGATGTCCCCACACATCATCCGCAGTGAAGGGGGTTAAAAAATTTTTTCACCTAATAAATAAATAGAGACTTTTGCTGCAAATTAAAAGAATAAACAATTGAATAAATATTTAATTAAATCGGGAATATTTTTTACATTGAAATCTATGGGATGTGCCTGATTAAACCTGCCCAATGAAAGCACTGAACATCAGGGAATTTCACTGACATTTCGGTGCTGTTCAGTGTTCTCTGAATAAATTAACCATTACTTCTTTATGGGGTGTGCACTGCCGTCAAAGATCACCATATTTCACTGGAAATTTGCCAATATTTGAACTGCCAGCTTTCTGAATGGCCGAATGTCCATGAAATTGCACCATACAGGGAAATTCACTGTTCAGTGCAATTTTGGAGTCAATTCAGCTCTCTTTGAATAACCATGTATGTGAGTAATGGTGGAGGGAGTATATGGTGAGTTAGCTGTTCTGCCTGCACTATTGCCTGTCTTTTTTCTCCACATATATGGCTGGACCTGATGATATGAAGAAGACACGCACTGTATCAATTTGACGGGTGTCTGATGAGCGTGCCCTTATGAACCCACATGCGTAATCAGGCTCAGGAAAGTGTGTGTTTGTATTTGGCCACTCTTCCCTCTATAAGTCTTATTTTCTACTGATCGATGCACTATGTTGTGACTTTTCCTGTTTTTTTCGAGACCCAATAATGTCTAAGAACAATTGAAGAATTCTGAAGTATAGCGCCACACCCATGGATTGGATTGTATGGACTTTTTATACATTCATGAGAGAGCATTTTTTGGGTGTTTAGCTGCATTGTGGTATTTACCTCTCTAAGCATATTCCATTTTTTTCTTACACCAATACTGTTTTATTTGTATAACTTTTATTATAGCTTTAAAATAAGGAACCATGGTACAGAAACATGATGGACCACAGAGTCTGATATACTGTGGATAACCAAAATCACGAAAAATACATAATAAAACTAAAAACAATGCTAAAAAACATTTGCAACCTTTTGTTAATTGGAAGGTACTCCTAACACAGCTGGACACGTGTCCAACTGGGATAATGTAGACAGATGACGAACTATAAAGGAGAGAAAGGGAAAGCGGGTCTTCAAAGGTCCTCAGTAGAAAGTAAAGTTTTGTAAATAATGATTCTATCTATTCCCAGGGACTCGTGTCCATCAAGTCAGAGTATAAAAAGTAGGTCTAAACAGCAGGTTTAAAAAGCATGATCTTCCATAGTAGGATCAAGTTTTCTAGCGCTGAGCGCACTAACCACGCTCAGCGATGTGGCCACATGGGCATCCGAATGGAAAGAATGTCCACTCTCACGGACATTCCCTCCACTCTCAAGTACGCTGACCCCAGCCTTGAATGGAAATCTAACAGCTTTGGCCCTTCTCATCAGACTAGACAGTGGTTTGGAGTTAATAGAACAGCAGGAGAGAAGCATATGCATCCGTGTTGCTACAATAACATACTGTAGCCTGATAATACAGACACTAAAAGAGTTACAGTGCTGCAAATGTACAGTGTGTGCATGGTGGGTTTGGGGGAGTGTAGCATGTAAAAGAGCATTGATTCAGGTTTAAGGCATTTCTGCCTGGAAGGGGATGCAGTCCCTTAACTCACTTCTTTCTCTGTGATGACTGTTCCATAGACAGCCAGTGACCATAAGAATCATTTGACCTGAAACTCATCCCTGACAAACTCGCATGGCTTTCCCTCAGTTTCTCCTGATCTCCCGACAGCCAGTGATGGCAAACCATGGCAATGACACCCCGGATTTTTTCTGAACTACATGTCCCACCATGCTCTGCCAGCATTATGAAAGGCTAAGCATCATGTGAAATGTAGTTCTGGAATATCTAGGCTGCTAAGATTCGCCCTCACTGCCTTTGGCTGTCACCTGGTCTTGGGTAAAATGTACAGTGTCATGCCCCATGACTCAGGGTTTATTTGTATATTTTAATGTTATGTGTTGAATCTGTCTTTTGCAGCTATTATTTAATAGCTATTTAATAGCTATATAATAGCTATCTTGCTGGGTTCCCTTAGCCTTGCTGTATCCAGCTAGCTCCACCCCTTTTCATTCAGTCTAGTTCTAAGGTACTTACTGGTCACCTAGCAGCCATCTTTGCTCAATGCCGGACAGAACTAATGTCTTTTCACCTGCATTGCTGTACACTATCACAAAGATTGTCAGTCTGATCATTAAAGTTTTAAATTTTTAGTACTGCTGTCAAGTTTTAGTACTGCTGTTACTAAAAGACATTAACATCATTAGTGAAAAGACAACTGCTGTCCAGCATTACTGCTGTTAGTAAAAGACATTAACAACATGAGTGAAAAGACATTAAGAGGAGTTAGCATTACAAGTAAGCAGCCTTCAGGGAACAGAGAGCAGATAGTACTGCATCCCACAGACAGAGTCTGCCTACAGCTGCAGCGTGTGGGCCTGTGTAAAAATTTGCCACACAGTGCCTGCTAACCACAGCTACTCTACTGCTCCCTTCTTATTCTTCTCATATGTGTAAACATGGCAGACAGAAGAAGCCCTCTTGCATCACAGCAAATGTCATGGCTTTGGAAACCGGTGATGAGTTATGTCTCCACCATCACACACCCTGTTCATGATGCATCCTCACTAGAAGGAGTTTTAGGTTTAGCTCTCTACAGCTCATGCTCAATATCTTGCCCGCTGTCACATTTATGTCTCTAATTTAGAGAAGATAAATTCTAAACAGGCTTTACAAGAAATTGATGACTTAAAGTGTCTTAATTCAGAAAGAGACAATTTAGTACATCAGGCCAGAATAAAGGCGGAAGAGAGAATTGCCCAACTCCAAGAGATTGCTTCTCACATTTCAGCATCTAGCAAGCATTCAAATAGCTCACATCTGTAACGGGGAGCCCCCTATAGGGTGAGGGGGAACCCCCAATCTGCAGAGATGAAGCCTTAAGGACAGGTATACAGCTTCCAGGGAACAAACCAAGATATAAACAGAACTTAGAAAGATCCCTAAGCCCTGACTGAGATCCTTGAAAGATGGTCTCGAAATTCTAACTAGGCTAGGTTTGCAAGATGAATAAAATATAAACCAGACAGACAATAAATGCAGGTATACAGATTCCAGGGAACAAAGCAAGATAAACAGAAACTAGAAAGATCCCTAAGCCCTGACTGAGATCCTTGAAAGGTGGTCTCGAAATACTAGCTAGGCTAGGTTTGCAAGACAAACAAAACATAAACCAGACAGACAATAAATGCAGGTATACAGGTTCCAGGGAACAAAGCAAGATATAAACAGAAACTAGAAAGATCCCTAAGCCCTGACTGAGATCCTTGAAAGGTGGTCTCGAAATACTAGCTAGGCTAGGTTTGCAAGACAAACAAAACATAAACCAGACAGACAATAAATGCAAGCATACAAATTCCAAAGCACGGTACAGTACAGGGGACAGACAGAAGAGAGATCCAGATACAAGAGCCAAAAGGTCATACACGGAATATCATTCTAGAGGGGTCAGGCAAGAGAGGGATCCTAAATACATGAGCCAGAGGTCGTACACAGCAAATCAAAGTAAACCAGCAATACAGGGACTAGGTATGAAAGACTATCCTGGTCCAAGGATCAAGGGGAGTCCTGGTCGTACTTATAGGGCAGAACAGGTCATGTGACCGCAGGCCAATCAGCCCAACATATGGCCTGCAGGCTGAAAACAAAAATAAACAGGAATCCCTGCTACCACCAGCAGGGGGCAAGGCCAAGACGTGACATAACCCCTCCCTTACGGGTGACCTCCTGGGCACCCAAGAAAGAAAACATGGATGGCATGAAAATGGACAAGACCAGTCACCAGTACCCATTGGAATCCCACTCAGACTCAGAGTAGTCGGTTTGTGCCTGAGCAAGCAAAGCTCTTTCATAAACCCCCAGGTCCTTTCTGCGGATCACTGCACCATTAGAGGCCCGTACACAATCTTCGCCAACCGGGCTAGGGTCTCGTACCTGAGGGTCCGACGGCATGAGTACCTTGGACCTTGAACGGAGTGAATCATCAGTCCCATGTTGTTTATGTTTAGTCCTCTTGCGTCTCCTGGACCGTGATCTAGGAGTTCCGTCCACACCATGGTACATAGAGGTATTAGAGGTGCTGCCAGATCCAGTGACGGTAGTCGTGCCCCGGGATTGTATATTACAACCCAGAGTGGAACCACTAGACACAGTGGACTTACTGTCTACCCCAGAGACAATGACCTTGCCATTAAACGTGGCCCCGACCGATACAGTACAGGGTGTGTGCATGACTGGTACACTCTCGGATATGGGACATCACCAGGACATGGTACAGTTGGCGCCACAATAGCCTTACACCTCTCCCCAGGAGGAGTATATTGTGAATCATCTGAATCAGAGTCTTCCACCAGCCCTTTCAGAATGTCAGGGTGTCTCTGGAGCACTACCCAGTGCCTCTCACGCATCCAAAAGCCAGAAGGCGTCCGTATATATTCCGTGGGAACACAATGTGATTTAGGGATCTCAATACCCTTTAAACCACCAGCTTGCTGAATTTCCCTGATTACTGTGCGGAGTAAGGCAACCTCGGACTTAGAGGGTGTAGTATCAATGGAACCAGAACAAAGTGTGGCAGTGTCAGAACCAGATTGGCTAGGGTTGATCACCTTTTCTTGTCTTCTCTTAGAGCAAGACATAGACTTTGTGACCACCTCACAAGGCTTGACAATGGTGGGGACAACACTGGACTCACTGTGGGGCAAGGGCACAGTGGTCTCATGTGCCAATCCAGGCACATCGGCCTCATAACAAAACGTGGTCACAGCTGTCTCGTCTAACCTGGATACAGCTGTCATTGCTGACGTACAGCTTGTCCCGGACACCACTGGCAAGGTACCAGCCTCAGGCATCACGAATGACATATTGTCAGTACCCGACATGGCTGGCTTCTCATTACCAGTACCCGACATGGCTGGCTTCGTGCCAGGGGAAGCAGACATGGCTGGCTTCGTGCCAGTGGATACAGACATGGCTGGCTTCGTGCCAGTGGATACAGACATGGCTGGCTTCGTGCCAGGGGAAGCAGACATGGCTGGCTTCATGCCAGGGGAAGCGGACATGGCTGGCTTTTCATTGCCAGTGGGAACAGACATGGCTGGCTTCGTGCCAGGGGAAACAGACATGGCTGGCTTCGTGCCAGTGGATACAGACATGGCTGGCTTCGTGCCAGTGGATACAGACATGGCTGGCTTCGTGCCAGTGGATACAGACATGGCTGGCTTCGTGCCAGTGGATACAGACATGGCTGGCTTCGTGCCAGTGGATACAGACATGGCTGGCTTCGTGCCAGTGGATACAGACATGGCTGGCTTCGTGCCAGTGGATACAGACATGGCTGGCTTCGTGCCAGTGGATACAGACATGGCTGGCTTCATGCCAGTAGATACAGACATGGCTGGCACTTCATTGCCAGTGGGAACAGGCATGGCTGGCTTCATGCCAGTAGATACAGACATGGCTGGCACTTCATTGCCAGTGAGAACAGGCATGGCTGGCAACGTGCCAGTAGATACAGACATGGCTGGCTTCATGCCAGTAGATACAGACATGGCTGACTTTTCATTGCCAGTGGGAACAGATATGACTGGCTTTTCATTGCCAGTGGGAACAGACATGGCTGGCTTCATGTCAGTAGATACAGACATGACTGGCATTTCATTGCCAGTGGGAACAGGCAAGGCTGGCTTTTCATTACCAGTGAGAACAGGCATGGCTGGCAGCGTGCCAGTGGAGACAGACATGGCTGGCATTTCATTACCAGTGAGAACAGGCATGGCTGGCATCGTGCCAGTAGATACAGACATGGCTGGCATTTCATTACCAGTGAGAACAGGCATGGCTGGCTTTTCATTACCAGTGAGAACAGGCATGGCTGGCAGCGTGCCAGTAGATACAGACATGGCTGGCTTCATGCCAGTTGAAACAGATATGGCTGGCATTTCATTACCAGTGAGAACAGGCATGGCTGGCAGCGTGCCAGTGGAGACAGACATGGCTGGCATTTCATTACCAGTGAGAACAGGCATGGCTGGCAGCGTGCCAGTAGATACAGACATGGCTGGCATTTCATTACCAGTGAGAACAGGCATGGCTGGCTTTTCATTACCAGTGAGAACAGGCATGGCTGGCAGCGTGCCAGTAGATACAGACATGGCTGGCTTCATGCCAGTTGAAACAGATATGGCTGGCATTTCATTACCAGTGAGAACAGGCATGGCTGGCAGCGTGCCAGTGGAGACAGACATGGCTGGCATTTCATTACCAGTGAGAACAGGCATGGCTGGCTTTTCATTGCCAGTGGGAACAGGCATGGCTGGCTTTTCATTACCAGTGAGAACAGGCATGGCTGGCAGCGTGCCAGTGGAGACAGACATGGCTGGCATTTCATTACCAGTGAGAACAGGCATGGCTGGCTTTTCATTGCCAGTGGGAACAGGCATGGCTGGCTTTTCATTACCAGTGAGAACAGGCATGGCTGGCAGCGTGCCAGTGGATACAGACATGACTGGCTTCGTGCCAGTAGAAACAGACATGGCTGGCATTTCATTGCCAGTGGAACAGGCATGGCTGGCTTTTCATTACCAGTGAGAATAGGCGTGGCTGGCAGTGTGCCAGTGGATACAGACATGGCTGGCATCATGCCAGTAGATACAGACATGGCTGGCATCGTGCCGGTGGATACAGACATGACTGGCTTCGTGCCAGGAGATACAGACATGGCTGGCATCGTGCCAGGAGATACAGACATGGCTGGCATCGTGCCAGGAGATACAGACATGACTGGCTTCGTGCCAGGAGATACAGACATGGCTGGCATCGTGCCAATAGATACAGACATGGCTGGCATCTCATTGCCAGTGGGAACAGGCATGGCTGGCTTTTCATTACCAGTGAGAACAGGCATGGCTGGCAGCGTGCCAGTGGATACAGACATGGCTGGCATTTCATTGCCAGTGGGAACAGGCATGGCTGGCAGCGTGCCAGTGGATACAGACATGGCTGGCATCATGCCAGTGGATACAGACATGGCTGGCATCGTGCCGGTGGATACAGACATGGCTGGCATCATGCCAGTAGATACAGACATGGCTGGCATCATGCCAATAGATACAGATATGGCTGGCAGCGTGCCAGTGGATACAGACATGGCTGGCAGCGTGCCAGTGGATACAGACATGGCTGGCAGCGTGCCAGTGGATACTGACATGGCTGGCAGCGTGCCAGTGGATACTGACATGGCTGGCAGCGTGCCAGTGGATACTGACATGGCTGGCAGCGTGCCAGTGGATACTGACATGGCTGGCAGCGTGCCAGTGGATACTGACATGGCTGGCAGCGTGCCAGTGGATACTGACATGGCTGGCAGCGTGCCAGTGGATACAGACATGGTTGGCAGCGTGCCAGTGGATACTGACATGGCTGGCAGCGTGCCAGTGGATACAGACATGGCTGGCAGCACGCCAGTGGATACAGACATGGCTGGCATAGCATTCCCAACCGGAGACAATGCAACCACACTGGGAGACGAGGGCATAGTGATCCCATGATTCAACAGATTTGAGGTGGCTATTCTGCCAGTCTGGATGCCTATGGAGGACACACCAGTACCTCCATAGCGATACCTGGATACATGGTTCCCCTGCCATTGCTTAACAGGTTTTAATACACAATGTTCAATAGTGTGATTTGGATCTGCGCAATAAAAACAGAGACCATACAACCTGCGTCTTTCCTTCTCCGGTATGGGTTTGCAAGTAGTGCAGGGTGGTGCTGCATCGTTAGCTGCAGCAGGTGATAGGCTCAGAGCCTCTATTAACCTCTGCAGCTCTTTCAGCATAGCAAGCACCAAGTTCAATACAGCTTCATACATATGAGACATACCTGCCAGCTTCTATTGGGACCAGGATAATGTAACGGGGAGCCCCCTATAGGGTGAGGGGGAACCCCAATCTGCAGAGATGAAGCCTTAAGGACAGGTATACAGCTTCCAGGGAACAAACCAAGATATAAACAGAACTTAGAAAGATCCCTAAGCCCTGACTGAGATCCTTGAAAGATGGTCTCGAAATTCTAACTAGGCTAGGTTTGCAAGATGAATAAAATATAAACCAGACAGACAATAAATGCAGGTATACAGATTCCAGGGAACAAAGCAAGATAAACAGAAACTAGAAAGATCCCTAAGCCCTGACTGAGATCCTTGAAAGGTGGTCTCGAAATACTAGCTAGGCTAGGTTTGCAAGACAAACAAAACATAAACCAGACAGACAATAAATGCAGGTATACAGGTTCCAGGGAACAAAGCAAGATATAAACAGAAACTAGAAAGATCCCTAAGCCCTGACTGAGATCCTTGAAAGGTGGTCTCGAAATACTAGCTAGGCTAGGTTTGCAAGACAAACAAAACATAAACCAGACAGACAATAAATGCAAGCATACAAATTCCAAAGCACGGTACAGTACAGGGGACAGACAGAAGAGAGATCCAGATACAAGAGCCAAAAGGTCATACACGGAATATCATTCTAGAGGGGTCAGGCAAGAGAGGGATCCTAAATACATGAGCCAGAGGTCGTACACAGCAAATATAAGTAAACCAGCAATACAGGGACTAGGTATGAAAGACTATCCTGGTCCAAGGATCAAGGGGAGTCCTGGTCGTACTTATAGGGCAGAACAGGTCATGTGACCGCAGGCCAATCAGCCCAACATATGGCCTGCAGGCTGAAAACAAAAATAAACAGGAATCCCTGCTACCACCAGCAGGGGGCAAGGCCAAGACGTGACAACATCTCTCAAGGTCAAAATCATCACAATATTCAAAGAGTTCATCAATTAGTCTGCAGCTTATCCAAGCCCGGGCAAAAGCAGAGACTACCAAGATACAGGCGGCCTTTGCAAAAAGGAAGCAGAAATGGAAACAGACGCCACTCGCAAAAAAGCAGAAAGGAAAGCAGAAATGGAAACGGTCGCCACTCGCAAAAAAGCAGAAATGGAAACGGTCGCCGCTCGCAAAAAAACAAAATGGAAATGGACACCGCTTGCAAGAAAGCAGAAATGGAAACGGAAGCCGCTCTCAAGAAAGCAGCTATGGAAACGTAAGAAGCTCGCAAAAGAGCATAAATAGAAGCCCTAGAGAAACAGTGTGAGCATGTCACAGCCGTGGCAACACTAAGGGTTCTATAACCAGCTGCCAGGGGAAGTGAAAGAGACGGCATTAGCTTAAGCAACGTGGATAGTGAAGATTCCCTTAAGCACACCAGAGACTATGTACTAATGCAAAACAATGAACCTCTCATAACATCAAATGTTCCTGACAGTTGTGACAACCTTCCAAAACAGGGAGAAGACTATTTAGCAGTACCCTGCATCCAAGGTCAGTACAATACTCTACTAGCTAATGACCCTGACCTTTCTTTACACACCCTAGTGCAACAGCAATCCCAATGCATTAACCGTCAGATGCAATTCTACCCTCCAGCAACTCATCAAAATCCTAGCAACCATACAGCTATAAAACCATACCTGCCTGAGTCTGTGGACATTAAACCGACTCCAGGGCTGAATACAGATGCAACCGCATACTACCCTATGTCACTTAATCAGAATATTGGAAATGCCTTTCAAACTTCATTTCCCTGCCCAAAGTCAGAGAAAACAGACATGTTTGAGTTTGATAGATACATGGTTCGCCGTGAACTCACCAAGACAAGCCTTTCGAAGTTTGATGACCAACCTGAAAATAACAGTAGCTGGAAGGGTGCCTTCAGAACTGCAATTAGTGATCTTGGCATTACTGCTGCTGAGGAACTGGGCCTGCTGATCAGATGGCTTGGTCTACAGAACGTGTCAAGAGACTCAGAGCTGTCCACATCAATAATCCAATGTTGGGCCTCGACGCTTCTTGGCAAAGACTTGATCAAAGCTATGGCAGCCCTGAAGCCATAGAGAACGCTCTGTTGAATCGCCTGCACTGTTTCCCAAAAATTTCCGGCAAGGACAATCAGAAATTCTTTGAACTCAGTGACCTTCTCTGAGAGCTGCAGCTGGCCAAGACAGACGCTTACCTACCTGGCCTCGGCTATCTGGACACTGCTTGTGGGGTAAACCCAATAGTTTTCAAGCTGCCATACAATATCCAGGAAAAATGGGCTGCACTTGGGGCAAAGTATAAAAGAGTGAACCATATCTCCTTTCCACTGTTCTCCTACTTTTGCGAGTTCATAAGAGACATTACAGAAACCAAGAATGACGCCAGTTTTTCCTACAGTGAGTTCCACGCTTCAGGTTCCCTTCCTCAGATGTCCGACAGCTCGCACTTTATTCACAGAGGCCACAGGGGTCCAGTATCAGTGAAGAAGACTAATTTCCTTTCCCTTCCTACCTCAATTCCTGATAAGTGCAAACAAGTTGCAAGATTGAGAATCCTAACCGCCTTTGCCCTATTCATAAGAAGCCACATCCCCTCAAAAAGTGCATTGGCTTTAGAAAGAAACCACTCCAAGAGCGCAAAGAGCTCCTAAAGACATATGGTGTATGTTTCAGATGTTGTGCTTCTACTGAGCACTTTGCCAAAGACTGCAAATTTCCTATCAAGTGCATAGAATGTGATATTGTGGATCATGTGCAGGCGCTACATCCATCTCAGTAAATGCCTGCAACGTCAACAGACTGCCCTCCTGTGTCAAAGCACGGCGGGGAGACTTCAGATCAGGAAGTTTCCATAGTGTCCTCTTCTTGTACAGCAGTATGCGGTGAAGATCTTTGCGACAAGTTGTAACGGGCGCTATAGCGCTCACACTGGAGTAGCGTAGTTGGGTTCGTAATGGACAGATTTTTCTGACAAACGTTCACTAAACAATCGGTATTATGAGGCCAGGTCTCCCAAGCCAGGGAGCAGGTAGACAATCCTGAGTAGTACTTAAACTCAATTGGTTTCGACACCAAAGGACTGCTTAGTGTAGATACATAAACTCTATATGTAGAGAAACAAAACTTGGAGACATGACCAGGACTAAAGGTCTGATAAGCATAAACATTTATACATTTGCTTTCAAGCAATATTTTGTCGCGGTAGATGAATTGTGCAGGCTGCAGGGCAGTCACATCATAGGTAAACTTGGCATATGCGTAGAAACCAAACCGTGCTGATAGCAGATTGTTGTTATAGGGCTCACAGCTTGGCAAATAGACCCACAATCATGTGCCTTGTGATTAGGACTTAGATCGGATTGGGTAGCTACCAGAGACCAAGAGCGTGAGATGGAATGACCAAGGAGACGGGCAGACCTCCAATCCGCACATAAATCCGCACAGACAAACACCAAAGGGAGAAACCAGAGTCTTCCCATGCTCATTTCCTCCCCCTCCCTTCTTTTCATGTAAATTATCCAAGTCCATTCTTCTCTCCTTTTCATGCCCACCCCCACCTGTTCATGTGCATTTCACATTTCACCCCTCCCCCTTTTTCAATCCATTCCCACTCCTGTAATCTGTCATGTTCATTTTACCCCATTCCCCTGCCTTTTTCATTGCCCCCTCCTTTTGATATTCATTTCACGTTTCACCCCCCTTTTTTCAATCCATTCCTGCTCCTGTCATGTTCATTTCACCCAATTTCCCTCTCCTTATCATATTCATTTCAACCCCCTTTTTTCAATCCATTCCCCTAATGTCATATTAATTTCCCTCCATTTCCCCCATCTTTTTCTTTCCATTCCCTCTCATCGTATTCATTTCACCCCCTTTTTTCAATCCATTCCCCCTCATTTTCATGTTCATTTAATCCAATTCCCCCTCCTCATATTCATTTCACCCCATTACCCCCTCTTCATATTCATTTCACCCTCCTTTTTTCAATCCATTCCCCCCAATGTCATGCTCATTTCCCCCCATTCCCCCTCCTTTTCATGTTCATTTAACCCATTTCTCCTCCTCATATTCATTACACCCCATCTTTTTCTTTCCATTCCCTCTCTTGTCATATTCATTTCACCCAATTCCCCCCCCCCTTCTCATATTCATTTCACCTTCTTTGAAGCTGTGAGCCAGAAGCAGGTCTTTGCTTCATTCCTCTGTGGCAGAATGGAGCACTGGGAGGAAGTGATGTCATGTGATCACTTCCTCCCAGTGCTGCCGCAGCAAGGAGTAATGTGACAGGCGGCCTGGGAGGAAGCAGGGACATGTGGCTGCGCCTCCCTAACTGCAGAGGATGGAGAAGCTGCCAGTGAATAGATGCTATGCATTAAATTAGCATCGTGGATGGCAGCTTTGCACTGCTGATTATTTTTGACAGCCCTAGCCAGCACTGGCTGCGCCCCCTAACTGCTGCACTCGAGGCAAGTGCCTCACTTGCCTCGCCCTCCCTACGGCCCTGAGAGGGGGAGATATTTACATAGCAGCAGTGTCCTTATCTTCTTATCTCCTGTGCTGTACCTGGCCAGAGCAAATGCTTCACACAATGTGCAGGGAAAGGGGCAGCACGTGGCTTCAAAGACAGCTCTACCTCTCAGCCTCTGTACATAGGAAAAGCTGCGATTTCATCTTACATGCTGGGTTCTGCTGCAGGGCTGATCAAAGCACACACGGCACACATTATCAGCCGGCTGACCAGCTCCTGCTGCTGTGGGCCTATTTTCTGAACGATGCCCTGGAGCGGCCGCTCCATCCGCCCCATGTTAATCAGGCCCTGGCTGCTCCATCAAAATGCCCGGGCCTATATTTTGTCCCAATTGAAACATGGGCACTAGATTGTCGATTATTTGTATGGGGTATGCATAGGTGTTTTTGAGCTGCAACATCCTAAAAAATTTTTTATTATTAATTAGCGCCACTTGCCTCTCTATTTTTCATCTATTTGCAATACTATATTTTGTCCCAGTCCAGGCCTACTTATAACCAGAGTGGATGTTTATATAATGTGGGGGTGGGGGGGGGGAATTCTGCCCTGAGTGCCCATAACTCTGATTGCACCACTGTACACTGGTTACTCTCATTATCATCTTTGCTACTGGATTCCGGTGTATCGTCCCGTGACAATGTTCATGAACAATTTTTAATTTTGACGTCATCAGAAATATAGATCTCAGCATAAGCACACAGGGAGTATAAACGGGCTGGTTATCATGGTGAATGAACTGGTTATTGCAGATAAAATGGTTATCATTGTGAATGGGCCAGTTATGACAGTTAATGGTCCAGTCATGAAGGTAAATGGACTAGTTCTCCTGGTAAGTGGGCTAATTATCACAGTGAATCAGATGGTTTGCTGAGTTGGTAAATGGTTATCAGGTAAAATATGGGAATATTATCCTGGGTTTATGGAATGATAAGAATAAACACAACGTAGGACTACTGTGGCGCTAAGAGAGGAATAGGGTATATGTATACAAAAGGGAGCTGCTAGAATCCTATAAGGTTAGTCTGTCCAACTAACAAGCAAAGATAAATATACAAACACAAAAATAAGGACAGCGCTCCCACGAAAAGTTATATCTTTTCAACCAAAAAGAGATTGCGACAAAAAATCTTTCTGCTTTTTAACTGCACAGTCTATTATTTACTACAAAAGTCTTATTTAAAAAAAAATAAAAATCTTAAAGGAAAAGTCACCGGTAGAGAAGAAATCTTCACACGAATATATAAATGGGACCACTCCCTTGAACTTTCAGTTTCTAGGATCGTCTTTTCATCCAATAAAGGGCTCCAAACATTCAATTCGCCCTCCTGGTATGTATCCACAGTGGAAAGAAGCCTCAGCACAAGATCCACACCTCCTCCAGAGATGCACAGGGAACACTGATGAATCCCTGGGTGGGGTTAACCGTTGCGTTGCTGCAGGGATCTCTTCAGAAAATTCCTCAGAGAAAACAAAAGAACAATAGTGCAGCCAGTTTTTACAGGGACAGAGTATAAAACCTTTATATGGTAATAAACTTACCCTGTTCAGAGCCTGGCCTGGCTCGGGGAAAACTCGCATAGGGTTGTAAGAAGTGGCACAGCCCTTAAAAAGCCATCTCAGTTTAGAGTCATCAATGTAGTCAGCAAGTGAAAATAATAAAACATTTATTCCAATAATATGAAATATCAGTGATAAAAAAGACAGGAACCAGACGCGTTTCGCGCTTTACAGCGCTTCTTCAGTGGTAAAACAGACAAACAAGGGTACATTTCAAAACAGGGGTTCATTATATACTCAAAGACATTTAGTGAATGAGCCAGCAGCCCAAGTAACCCGCCCACTTCCAAATTGGAATACATACAATTAAACATATAAATGTGTTTATAAAAGTCAATAAACAAAATACATATACAAATCCAAAGCTTCTCCCCAGAACTCAACACCATCTGAACACAAAATTTTAAAAAATAGTGGATATGGCTAATCCATTTTATCGTTGGTCATCCGGTGTATTTAAACAGATCTTTAATGAATGAGCTGGCAACCTAAAAGGCCCGCCCTCTTCAAGTTTTAAAATACACAAAAATGGCAGTGTTAATATATAAAACTAACACACTACATATATAGATCGCTGCTCTTCGATCACCTCTTGAGGTCCTACCGCCATAAAGGCAAAGAAAATTCAAAAAAATAATAATCTTTTATGGAATGATAGAATAGGTAAAAATAGGATAGACTGTTCAGGACAATGCTATATTTGAATATCTTATAAAAACAAAACAGAATTTGTGAACATTGCACTGCTGGTTTTTAGAAGTACCCAAGCCTATTTTCAATCCCAGTTTGACTCTGGTTTGGGATTATTTACCAGTATTCTTTCTTTTACTTGAAGTGGTGCTTTTATTTATCCAACAGAAGAAAGTGAAGATGCCATTGACGTATTGAGGAAAGTTTGAAGAAATAAATCACCACTTGTTCAACTACCTGTGTAATAAATAGTCTGCATTTCTAGAGACCAGAGTATTGACAAATGTACAGCATGTGTAAATACACAAAGTGTCTCTTTTGTCCAACTCAGTGACGAAAACAAAAAACTTATGTTTTTCAAGCAACATTTGCTAAATGCCATCCTTATTCCAGTAATCCTAAACATTAACCAGTTAATTTCTTCTAATTCCAAGTCATTCATCCTGGGTGCCGGACAAAATCCCTACAGCCAGGTTCCCTAACGCCAACATCCAGGGCCGGCGCTGCCGCTAGGCGAGCTAGGCGGCCGCCTAGAGCGCAGGGCCCGCCTAGGGCGCAGCCGGGCCTGACCACTGAAAAATTAGTGTCCTCGCCGCCGCGGGTGCCACAACGTACTCGCGGCCGGCAAACTCACACACCAGCCGCAGGCCCGCCTTCGTCACCCAAGAGCCAATACAAATGCTCCTCCTTGATGCCAGCGGCTGACGCCGGCACGTGTTGCGCCTTGCGCGCACCCTCACATCAGTCGCTGGCTGTGGGCGTCTCATGTGAAGGAGACAAGGTGCCCTGAGAGACGAAGCCTGAGGGCCCGGATGGGGGGGGGGCGGTTTGGCACTGTGTCTCCCATTTACTGGGCAGCGTGTGGGATGAAACTCCCACACGCTGCACCAGAAATGAAGGCACCGCCGGGGAAAGAGAGGAGAAGGAGGACACTACCAGCCCAGCAGCTCACAGGGCTCGGGGACATGCTGGCTCCGCCCCTTCCTCCTCCACAGCAGCCGGATGCAGAGCCTCCCCTGTGTGCTGGAAGCATCCAGCATGTGCAGGGAGGGGAAGTGGAAGGAGACATAGACAGACAACCTAACCTGTGAGTGTACAACCAGCAGGTCAGGTGTGGTTTGTGTGTGTGTGATCAGAGTGTGTGTGTGTGATCAGAGTGTGTGTGTGTGATCAGAGTGTGTGTGTGATCAGAGTGTGTGTGTGTCAGAGTGTGTGAGTGATCAGAGTGTGTGAGTGATCAGAGTGTGTGAGTGATCAGAGTGTGTGTGTGATCAGAGTGTGTGTGTGTCAGAGTGTGTGAGTGATCAGAGTGTGTGTGATCAGAGTGTGTGTGATCAGAGTGTGTGTGTCAGAGTGTGTGTGTCAGAGTGTGTGTGTCAGAGTGCGTGTGTGTGTTTGTGTGTGTGTGATCAGAGTGTGTGTGTGATCAGAGTGTGTGTGATCAGAGTGTGTGTGTGTGTGATCAGAGTGTGTGTGTGATCAGAGTGTGTGTGAGTGATCAGAGTGTGTGAGTGATCAGAGTGTGTGTGAGTGATCAGAGTGTGTGTGTGTGATCAGAGTGTGTGTGATCAGAGTGTGTGTGTGATCAGAGTGTGTGCGATCAGAGTGTGTGCGTGTGTGATCAGAGTGTGTGCGAGTGATCAGAGTGTGTGCGAGTGATCAGAGTGTGTGTGTGTGATCAGAGTGTGTGTGTGATCAGAGTGTGTGTGAGTGATCAGAGTGTGTGTGAGTGATCAGAGTGTGTGTGAGTGATCAGAGTGTGTGTGTGTGATCAGAGTGTGTGTGTGTGATCAGAGTGTGTGTGTGTGATCAGAGTGTGTGAGTGTGTGATCAGAGTGTGTGAGTGTGTGATCAGAGTGTGTGCGTGAGTGATCAGAGTGTGTGTGTGATCAGAGTGTGTGTGATCAGAGTGTGTGTGTCAGAGTGTGTGTGTCAGAGTGCGTGTGTGTGTTTGTGTGTGTGTGATCAGTGTGTGTGTGTGTCAGAGTGTGTGTGTGTGATCAGAGTGTGTGTGTGTCAGAGTGTGTGTGTGTCAGAGTGTGTGCGTGATCAGAGTGTGTGCGTGATCAGAGTGTGTGCGTGATCAGAGTGTGTGCGTGATCAGAGTGTGTGCGCGCTATGTGCTTATCATTTTATAAATGAGCTAAAGAATCTTGATGTTAAAAAGAGCATTAATAATAAAACAACCATATCACAGAGTTATAATGAAATTTTTTAAAACCCTTGAGGATGAAGGAGTTTGCCTAATCTCTGTACTGGCTCTCCTTCATTTGCTATGCATATTATTGGTCCTTCCTTTATCCATACTTTGTCCTTTTTTTCCTGCATCTATATATCAATTGTTGCAGTGAAAAATGGTGACGAATTTTGAAAAAAAAAGATCCAGAAACAGAAAGACCAACTGAACTATGAGATATACAGTATAGAGCTTGGATAAAAGCGGGGGATCTCAAACTCTGCCCACCCTGGCCCCAGATGTTTCTGAACAGCTACCATGATTTTCTGACTATTGCTTAAGGAATTCTGAGAATTGTAGGCAATAAGCATCTGGGGGTAGAGTTTTAGATCCCTCAATAGACGCTCCAGTGTCTTTTTTGGCTAGTTGACATCCATAGGGTTTATCGCAGAACCTTTGGACAATCACAAAATTATAGAGGATTCCTGTACCACATGCATTTCAGATGGGTAATGCCCATATGGTCAGGCAAAGACAAAAATAATGGACAGAGCAGGCACTCCAAAGAACAACCATATATACCCATGTGAGCTGGGGGCAATATATACCCATGTGAGCTGGGGGCAATATATACCCATGTGAGCTGGGGGCAATATATACACATGTGTGCTGGGGCAATATATACACAGGTGTGCTGGGGGCAGTAATGTGCGGTGTTTATGAGGGTATCACAGAGCTCCACAGTAATGTGCAGTGTTTTTTTTGGGGGGGGCGCAAGTAGCTGGTCTTGCCTAGGGCGCAAAATAGTCTAGCACCGGCCCTGCCAACATCCCGACGGCCAACTTCCAGACAGAACAAGTGCCGGACATCCCAACTTCCCTACACGGCCAACTTCCAGACATCCATAATCCCAGCGGCTAACCCTAATACTAACATCCTAACCCTTACAGAGGGAGTAAGGGTTATGGCTAGGTTTAGGGGGGGTTGTTGGGGTTAGGGCTAGGTTTAGGGGGTTAGAGTTAGGGCTAGGTTTAGGGGGTTAGGGTTAGGGCCAGGTTTAGGGGGTTAGGGCTAGGTTTAGGGTGTTAGGGCTAGGTTTAGGGGGTTAGGGTTAGAGCTAGGTTTAGGGGTAGGGTTAGGGCTAGGTTTAAGGGGTTAAGGTTAGGGCTAGGTTTAGGGGTTAGGGCTATGTTTAGAGGGTTAGGGCTAGGTTTAGGGGTTAGGGCTATGTTTAGAGGGTTAGGGCTAGGTTTAGGGGGGTTAGGGGGTTAAGGCTAGGTTTAGGAGGGTTTCGGAGTAGGGTTAGTGTTAGCCGCTGGGATTTTGGATGTCTGGAAGTTGGCCGCCAGGGAGTTGTCTGTGTAGGGAAGTTGGCCGTCTGGATTTTTGCATTAGGTAACCTGGTTGTAGGGATTTCGACCCAAACCCATTCATCCTCTGTACTGTAATGTGTCTCTTAATCCCATTTTCACATTCCAATATATGATATTGGATGCATAAATACATGTATGCATTCGTTCACATTGCTATTTGTTCAACAATGAAAGGTCAAGCAGCTCACTTTGAAAAAAATATTCAGACTGTGATGTCCTACCCCAATACAGTATTGAAGGAATTGGCACTCAGTTTCCTTAACTGGATATTTCATGGGGGCAGGGTCTCTGGGTTACCACTTAAACTTGAGGAATGCAATATAAACATAAAACAGAGATCCCTACTCAAATAAGATACAGTATTTACCATGATATTTATTACACCTTCAAAGAATCGGGCCTTGATAAAGTCCTACAAAGGATCAAAAGTTGCTGGGTTCTTCTGTGGTAAACATGACCATAAATATACCTTATTGTATTTGCAGGTCTTCACTTCATGTTTTATATTAACTCCCTCCGTATTTGACCTCTCGCCAGCTCTGATGTTTAACCCAGTGATTTTCAACCACTGCGCCGTGGTACACTAATGTGCTACGAATGGTCCATAAAGGTGCTGTGAGAATTTGTCGCTGAATGCTGGAACGTGCAGTGAAGGGAGCTGGAAGGGTGCAGAGCATCACCTGTTAAAATGCTGGACGTTGCTGCCTCACGTCACATCTCTGGCATTCATTTATACTCGGCCTCCTCTACTGAAACCCGGCAAACTGAATGGAACATGTGCCTGTAACACAGGTGCACACTCCATCTAGTTTCTGACAGGTTGCGAGGCTCAGCTCATTGCTGCCTTGCAAACCCATCTCCTATGGCATGAATATGAAAAACCAGCAGACCTGCGCACAGGAAGAAAATCCACTGGTTATTTCTGAATATTTCTTAGGGGTTTACTCACTTTTGTTGCCTTTTGTTTGGACATTAATGGCTGTGTGTGGAGTTCTTTTGAGGGGACAGCAAATTGACACTGTTATACAAGCTGTACACTCACTACTTTACATTGTAGCAAAGTGTCATTTCTTCAGTGTTGTCACATGAAACAATATAATAAAATATTAACAAAAATGTGAGGGGTGTACTCACTTCTGTGAGATACTGTAACGCAATAGACTATAATGGCTCTAGTAAGTTTACAACAACTCTGGTAAAGTTAGCACCAACTTTGGAATAGCGCCCTGTAGCGCCAAGTTCCTTAGCGCTGTGAACAGGTCAGCTGCCGCATTCACAACTCTTTTTAAATGGCTGCTGCATAGACATGTGCAGCCTATTGCATTAGGATGTGCACCCAAAATGTGCAATGTATGAGTGTATCACAGCGCTCCATAGCAATAAACCTCAGGCAGGGCAGTGTATATGTAAGTACACATTCCGCTAAACATATATGCATGATGGCCCCCACACATACATCCCCCCAACTTAGATGCATGCCCTCCATACATACACACCCCACATAAACGCACATACCCCCTACACACACGCACACATGGTCCCCCGACCCCTGTGCATATGGGTGAATCTACTGAGAGGCAAACATGGCATTTGTCTAGGGCGGTAGAATCCTGGGGGTGACAAAAAATGACCCCCAAACACACGCACTGGGCCACAGGCCGAATGTCACCGGCTGGAGACCTGTCTCCAGCCAGTGACTTGCAGTTGGTTGCTGAAATGTGTCCCCTTGGCTCGGGCGTGGATTTGACTGATCCACCGAGTATTGCAGGGCCGCAACTGCCAGGCAGCTTCTGACCGCATCACTTTTTATGCAACCGCGCGGCTCTCACTCTTGGCCACATTAGATGGCATGAGTGTGGCAGAGAGTGAGAGCCGTGCATAAAAAGTGAAGTGTTCAGAAGCTGCTTAGCAGTCACGGCCCAGTAAGATCCATGACTGAGATTAGGGGGCACATTTCAGCAACGGGCCGAACATCACTGACTGGCCGCCCGCCCCTACAGCGCCACAGAGGACGGTAATGTTTTTTTTTTAAAATGCTGTGGATCCTGTGCACGCTCACACGCAGTGCCCAATACATGAGTTTTATTGCTGTGGATCCTGTGTACGCTCACACGCACTTATTCACAAGATATCATTACTAGGTATATTCATCATGTCTGAATGCTATTACCTGAAATGTCGTAAGAATGTGTGATCCAGCAGTGTCACAAGTCACCTTAGCAATGTCCTCTAGGGCAGTGGTTCTCAAACTTGGTCCTCAAGTACCCCCTAACAGGCCAGGTTTTCCAGATATCTGAAGCACAGCACAGGTGAAATTTTTTTTTTATTTCAATCATTTACAGCGTGTAAAATGAATTTCACATATTTTAACATCCAAATCATTGTGGTTATATGTTGTATGGGTTACTGTTCATTAAAAACAACTAAAACGGAGAACTGGTTACAGCATTTTTCAAAGAAAATGCCTAATTTTACTCTAAATTGCAAATAAAACATCACATTTTGCTCCTATTTTGCAACATTGTGTTTATAACAGGACTATCAGATCTATTCAAAGAAAGGTGAAACTCAGGAGAATGACTGGAGAAGTGAAAATTTTAGGTCAAAATAGCCAAACCAGAAAAATTCTCCCATTTATCTCACTTTCCAAATTGGCTATTTGGTCTAGATTGTTCTCCTCTCCTGATTTTCAGCTTTCTTTGAATAGACCTGTATGTATAAAACAGTGAACTTGATCTCAACATGGGAAATGAAAAGGTGAGGCATTGTTCAATTTACAGTTGTGTTCAAAATTATTCAACCCGCAATGCTGTAAAGGGTTTTAGGGAATGTAGTGTACATTTGTAATTGTATTCAGAATGAAATCCTACAAGGACTTTTTAAAGAACCATATGCAACTAAAATGACATCAATTGGTTTTGTAATACAGTAGTAAATGTTTCTTTTGTGAATTCTTCATTGACACAATTATTCAACCCCTTAAAGACTACCACTCTGAAGAACAGAGGTTCATTCAAGTGTTTTCAATCAGGTATTGAAAACACCTGTGGATGTCACGGAGCAGCAATAAAGCATAATAAGCAGCAATTAGGCAGCTTTAAAATGACTGTGATACTCAGCTCTTTCTAGACATTTACTGGTGTGGTTACAAACATGGTGAAGTCAAGAGAATGGTCCAGGAGGACAAGAGAAGAGGTGATTACTCTTCACAGGAAGGGCAATGGCTATAAGAAGATTGCAAAGATGTTAAACATACCAAGAGAGACCATAGGAAGCATCATTCGCAAATTCAAGGCAAAGGGCACTGTTGAAACGCTACCTGGTCGTGGCAGAAAGAAGATGCTGACTTCGACTGCTGTGCGCTACCTGAAGCGTAGAGTGGAGAAAAGTCCCCGTGTGACTGCTGAGGAACTGAGAAAAGATTTGTCAGATGTGGGTACTGAAGTTTCAGCTCAGACAATACGGTGCACACTGCGTAATGAAGGCCTCCATGCCAGAACTCCCAGGCGCACCCCCTTGCTGTCTCCAAAGAATAAGAAGAGTCGACTGCAGTATGCCAAAAGTCATGTGGACAAACCACAGAAGTTTTGGGATAGTGTTCTGTGGACTGATGAAACAAAATTAGAACTGTTTGGGCCCATGGATCAACGCTATGTTTGGAAGAGGAAGAACAAGGCCTATGAAGAAAAGAACACCTTGCCTACTGTGAAGCATGGCGGGGGGTCAATCATGCTTTGGGGCTGTTTTGCTTCTGCAGGTACAGGGAAGCTTCAGCGTGTGCAAGGTACCATGAATTCTCTTCAGTACCAGGAGATATTGGATGACAATGTGATGCAGTCCGTCACAAACCTGAGGCTTGGGAGACGTTGGACCTTTCAACAGGACAATGATCCCAAGCATACCTCCAAGTCCACTAGAGCATGGTTGCAGATTAAAGGCTGGAACATTTTGGAGTGGCCATCGCAGTCACCTGACTTAAATCCGATTGAGAACCTCTGGTGGGACTTAAAGAAAGCAGTTGCAGTGCGCAAGCCTAAGAATGTGATTGAACTGGAGGCTTTTACCCATGACGAATGGGCGAAGATACCCATAGATCGCTGCAAGACACTTGTGTCAAGCTATGCTTCACGTTTAAAAGCTGTTATAACTGTAAAAGGATGTTGTACTAAGTACTAAGATTGAATGTCACTTGGGGGTTGAATAAAACTGATAATGATGTGAGCACAGAAAAGACATTTGTGGTTATTTCATTATAAATGTTATGTTATATTTGTCTGACCTACACGTGCCTCTTTGATTTAATTGTAAGCAAGATGACTGAATGATCAAAATCAATGTCAAACTGGCCAAAACACTCAATTTCAGTGGGGGTTGAATAATTTTGAACACAACTGTATATGTGGTAGATGGACAATGTTGGTGCTATAGTACAAAAATAAGGATTTAAGTTAATTTTTTAAAGTTAATTGATTTAACCCTTTGTGGTCCAATAAACTTTCATTTAAGTGCGCCAGCTGGTCTTATTTAACCACTTGGCAGCGGAGGACGCGCTAAGCGTGTCCTGCCAAGTGCTTCCCCTGTGCGATGGACGCGCTGAGCGCATCCATGCACAGGAGGCAGCAATCGGCCGGGATTCCCCGGCGGGACCAATAGATGTCATCGCGCTGGCGCGATGACATCTATTTCAGGTGCCCCCCCGCGAGTGCAGAGGAGGTGCCTGAAAGGGAGTGGGGAGGTCCTTCGGACCTCTCTCCCTCCCGATCGCCAGGGGCCAGAGATTAAAGGCAGACGTTGTTTGGAAGGGCTTTCAACCCCCCCCACACTTTTTT
Source organism: Leptobrachium leishanense (assembly GCA_009667805.1). Classification (NCBI taxonomy): domain Eukaryota; kingdom Metazoa; phylum Chordata; class Amphibia; order Anura; family Megophryidae; genus Leptobrachium; species Leptobrachium leishanense. The sequence goes on along the minus strand of CM019066.1, from coordinate 223,087,339 downwards.
TATTGTTTTATTTATTTTTTATTTTACAGGTGTAACACTGGGTGGCCCTGGGCGAGCCGCTGAGATGGCCACCATGGCTCTCGCCGTCTCTCATGGCCTCAGGACTCCCGGCCCTGTGGCCTCTTCCATGGCCCCCGGTTATCCCTCGGATTTCCGGGGTGAGCCAGGTACGTCACATTACTTGGGTAGTCCCCCCCCCTCTTTTTTCTTTCTTTTTTTTTTTCTTTCCCTCCCTCCCCAGCCATGTGTTCTGAACTCCTCTTGCTGTTCCACGAGACTCCATTTACCCCCCTTCCCTGGTCCGTACAGTCTCCTTTTATTTCACTGTTACCCCACCCCTTTTTCTTATGGTCGGACATCCTTGTAGTATCTATACTTTTACCATACATGTTGACTCATTCTGAGATTACCTACTGCGGACTTTGTTCTTGGCCCTGCGCGGCCATCATTCTATACTGTGTGTTTTATTGATGTAGCTTTTTCAAAATAAAAATTTTTGAAACAAAAAAATCACGATTTCCCCCCCAAAAAAATGTAACGAGTCACCATTTCTAATTTTTTTTAACAAGTGCAACCCATAGAAAATATAACCCCCAACGCTCGCATGTTAAAATGTGGAAAAAAACACTTTACACGTTGTAAATTATTGAAAATTCTAATTTTATTGCATTTTTTGTTATAATATACAGACAGGACATGACGTATACATATAATAATGATATAATTATGAATCTGCTGAGTCTGCCGGAAAGAACGATATATAATATGTCTGGGTCATATAATAAAATATGGCTTCAAAACGCAGTTAAACATGATGAGCAAAACCGGTAAAAATGAGCTCAGCACAGAGGCGTGAAATGCCTCAGCAGCGAAAGGTTTAATGTCCTCCGAAAAAACCCAACTCTTACGTTTTATATAACCGTTAACTAGGGATGCACCGATACCACTTTTTTAAGATCGAGTACCGATACTTTTGTTCAAGTACTCACCGATACCAAGTACCGATACTTTTATTTTATGTCACGTGACGCTTTCCAATAAGAACAGACCTCATATAAAGCCCCCAGGTCTCATAGATATGCCTCCCCAGCTCATGGATATGCCCACCAGCTCATGGATATTGCCCCAGCTCATGGATTTGCGCCCCAGCTCATGGATTTGCCCCCAGCTCATGGATATTGCCCCCAGCTCATGGATACTGCCCCAGCTCATGGATTTGCCCCCAGCTCATGGATATTGCCCCAGCTCATGGATATTTCCCCCAGCTCATGGATTTTGCCCCCAGCTCATGGATTTGCCCCCCAGCTCATGGATATTGCCCCCCAGCTCATGGATTTGCCCCCCCGGCTCATGGATATTGCCCCCCAGCTCATAGATTTGCCCCCCAGCTCATGGATAATGCCCCCCAGCTCATGGATATTGCCCCCCAGCTCATGGATAATGCCCCCCAGCTCCTGGATCTGCCCCAGCTCGTGGATATGGCCCCAGCGTGGATAATGCCCCCCTGCTCATGGATAATGCCCCCAGCTCGTGGATACTGCCCCCTAGCACATGGATTTGCCCCCCTCCGCTCATACTTACCTTCCTTTAGCGACGCCGGGAAAGTCTTCGCACGCGCGTGCTCCTTGGAAGGTCCCCAGCCGCGACCACGTGGGACCATGTGATCGTGGCTGGGGTCCTTCCAACGAGCGCACGCGCGGAAACTTTCCCGGCGTCGCTCAGGAAGGTAAGTATGAGCGGAGAGCAGCTGCAGGGCCTGTCCGAATGCTCTATCGGCATTCGGACAGGCCCTGCAGCTGCTCTCCTCACTTTGTTTATACTTACCTTCCTTAGCGACACCGGGAAAGTTCCCGCGCGTGCGCTCGTTGGAAGGACCCCAGCCGCGATCACATGGTCCCACGTGGTCGCGGCTGGAGACCTTCCAAGGAGCGCGCGCGCGAAGACAAGTATTAAACAATGCGGAGAGCAGCTGCAGGGCCTGTCCGAATGCCGATAGAGCATTTGGACAGCCGCCCCAGCCCCTCGGATGCCGGCAAGCCGTCTCAATGCCGGCTTCCGGTATCGGAAAAAAATATCGGGGGTACTGCACGAGTACCAAGTACTCCTGCAGTACCCGGTATCGGCACCGATATTGATACTAGTATCGGTGCAACCCTACCGTTAACGTATATTATGTTAGTCTTTATATTTTCTCATTGAAACTTTCAGTCCTGAGCCATTTCACCTCTGCATGCTGAGCTCATTTTTGCTGTTTTTCCTCATCATGCAGGACGCTAGGTAGAGAAGGTGGCACATTAAGGCTAGGAGGGCAGGTGTGGGCAGAATCAGGTATTCAATTCAGCCAGCCAGCAAAAGAAGTAGGAGGTCCTATGTGGCAGGGAGTGAGGGGGCGGGGTTACGGAAATTGCCGAACAGGTTTTCACGGGCATGATACAACAACACCACGCACACAGACGTTCTCCTCAATCAGCTCGTGTTCCCCCTGGTGGACAATACACCGCACCTGACATTTACTCAAGCGGCTCATTGGTCGCCATGTTTGATGAGGGCAGCGTCAGTCAAATTTTATACAAGCGTGTAGCTGAGTTCCGTGGTACAACAGTAGTTACCTATTCACAAAATAAACACAACACGTCTCAATATTAAAGCTTTCCACGGCGTTTCGAAGCCGAGCAGCCACAGACGCAGGGTGATGACGTTGGCACTTAGGGTGGGCGGTGCTTATTTCATACCAGGAACTAGTGCTTTGAAATCCGCAAGTGGGGTTGGCGTGACGTCACCAACGGAATGTAAGCCGAGTTGATAGAATGTGTAAGTGACGTCCTATTTATTAATTATGTAATCGGTATCCCCAGGTTATTGGCTTCTTCCAGTTGAGTCGTTAATGGTCCTATTGAGTTTTAGGGTGAGCTGTGTGTGCCTGAGTTACCGTCTGGCTATGTGACTGTCTCCTTCACTTACTTACCCAGTATCCTGCTTCCACAGAGACCGACCCAAGACTCCTATTTCCAAGGCATGCTGACATCTGCCCAGCAGTTTAGTTTGTAGCTGCACCATTGCGTTTTTAATTGAGTGGTTTATGCAGTTCAACTTAATAATATCCTGATATCTCAGCTCAAGCAGCATACTTGCTAATTAACCCCTTCTTGACTACTTTTTTTTAAAAATTGTTTTAAATCACAACAGCAGTTCTTTGACGCATGGGATGTGTAGTTAACTTAGAATTATTTTATACAACCTAAGTGACTACTGCATGTATGCCCAGTTTTCTCTTGTGTATTTCCTTTTATCCTTAACAGAAATATTGCTGGGATATAAGATTCTGAGCTCTAGAGATGGTGTCCCTTATCTTGCACAAATTCACAGGGCTCTAGTTATTATAATACAGGCAGAAGTGCCGGCTGGGTGGAGTAGAGGTAACATCACTGCTCTATAACCATGGATAGAGCCTGTGGAGACACCGGTTCGATCCCGTCAAGAGCACCTCTCCAGTAAGTGTCCTTGGGCACGACCCCCAACGGTACATACTCGCCACCCAGGACATACTTGAAAACAAGCGGAATCGCAATGTTCCCTTCCTGGTAAAATCCTTTCTCAAGAAAAGTGGCCTTTGTGTCAAATACAGTAAATGTAATGAAGTGAATAAAAACGGTCAACGATTCTATTTTCCTATTTGTAGTGATCATAATGAGAATATTAGCAATGGAGCTTTCAAGATTACCAGAGGTGTTTAAAAATTAGAACTGTGGCATAGTGCATGCATATGGAAATTACAACAACCAATGTAATGGACAGGAAGGTTCAGCAACTACAACAGGGCAGTCTTCTCGTTCTCGGGGGTTAATGGCAGGGCTGGATTTATGATTGGACCGAGTAGGCGTGTTCTACAGGCGCCTGCCACAAGGGTGCACCTTGCTGTAAAAACAAATTACAGTTCACAATTAATTAGAAATCCCCCCCCCCCCCGTGTTTGTGAAGCCCTACAGGCTAGAGGCACACATGGTGTCATTGGAAAGGCCATACTCTGACCAGGTTTATGTAAAAATAAATAGGGGGGGGGGAGGAAATATTTTTAACACAGTATTGTTCACTTTACAGTTATAAAGTGAACAGTGATGTGCACTATCTCTCAGTTGCCACACTGCCAGGATATGTGGCACAACGTATTATTTCATCGACCGCCTAGACCACTGCAGTGAAGAGAGATGGGGGGACTTTGGAATCCTGCATCTCTGAATTTTACAACATGCAAGGTTAAGTGAGGTGTCATTGGAATGGTGCCAAACATGACCAGTCATGAGTTCGTGTAGTATCACTGTTCACTTTATAATTGAAAAGTGAACAACAGTGTTGCGTTAGGAAATTTTTGTTTTCTATACATTTGCCTTATTTTTCCTTTTTTATGTTTACATAAAACCTAGTCATGTTTATCATACCTCATATGACCCTCACGCGTGTAGGGTTTTGGAGATATAGGTGGTCCACAGGTTTTCAAATTTTATTTTTATGTTTATTTTTTACCGTTCAAGGCACCCCCCCCCCTGGTGGTAGGTGCCCCCCCCCCCCAGGTGGTAGGTGTCTCTCCAAATTTTGTACAATAACCGCTTGGATTTCAAGTTCTATTTGGCCAGAGTTCAATTCTTTTGGAAATGAATTAATTAAACGTTGTAGTATTGAACATTTTCTGAATGATGGCACGCCATTGCCCTTTGTTTTTATGATGCATGTCTAAAGAAGGGGTTATTCCGATAGAGCCGAAATAGCACCGAACAGGGAATGTTCCTGTACGGTGCTATTCAGAGAGCAGGCAGTTCGCCGTCCGGCAGCTTGTCTGCTTTCTCATGTGACTCGTCGGCTGCGTTTTGGCATCCCTCTGGCGGGTTTGCGGCGAATGTTCGGGTTGCGGGAGACAGGTTGGTGGCCGATTCCCTGCATTTCTGGGACCCTGTGGTGAATGCAGTATTCACCACAGGGTAGGGAAATTAGATTTTTCCCTGAAGTGCGGGGAACAAGAGAGCACCAAAATGTCGGCAACATTTCAGTGCTCTCTGAATAACCCCCAGAGTGTGCGTGGTCTGCCCACTTTAGTTGTGTGTTTTTAAAACTGGACGTTTACCTTTTATCCCTGGGGGTGGGACGGACGATTACAGATGACTTGGTTTTGTTTTTTAGGTTAGAAGTGTTGGAGCAAAACAGGCTCAATGGATGAGAGGAAAATGAAAAGGAGAAGCCCAAAATCATCTACCAGCCACCCACCTCCTTTGCTAAATACAAAGAAAAATTCTGTGCCAGTCAGTAAAAGTACAGGATTCACCAATGCGGTGGCACAGTCAACAGGACAAAAACCAAAGCTGAAACGGTGAGGTGCTGCGCCATTGACAACTGCATGAACACCCAGTTGCCTACAGTTTTGTGTGTCTCTGTGGTCCTGGTCTTCTGCATTCTATTGCAAGTTGAACATTGTTATTCTTTATGCAATAGGTGTGTAATCACATCAGCCCTTCTGAGGGTTTACTGTTTTATTCTTGATCTTGCTGTACATTGTAAGGGATACACAAAACCTTGTTTGTGTAATGAGTGGCTAGTTAAAAGCTGCGATTACAAGTGGATGGTTATTCATTGCATAAAGCAGGTAATGCTAGTGCTAATTGAAACATTACAAGAATAACTGTACAGAACACGTCCAAATGTGCCGGACACCCACCTGTCAAAATTGTAGCTAAAATCTAGTGGTTTTGTTTTTGGTTCAAAATAAAAAATACATTTTATCCCATGTCTTTCTGCCCCATAATGCAATATTGATTTTGATCTGGTTAACTCTTAAAGCAGGTCTATGTAGACCCCCGATAGCTACCACTACCGTTAGGGTTGTTATTTGAAGCACAAATCTATTAATGCTTCATTTATTTTGGCAATGGATTTGTGCACTTGTTTGCAGGCCGCCATGTTCTTGGTAGCATTAGCGCATTAACTAAGGGGCCAATCTGTCAGATGAGATCAGAAGAGCAATCCTATAGGAAACACGCTATGGCGGTCCCCGACAGTGACCGTAACTTGTACACGTTAAGATTTAATTCATGCCTTGTTAATGCGTGCAACAAAGTTTGATTTACTATTTGGCTCTTTTGCAGGACCTTTTTGAGCAACTGATATATAATAAAATGTATTAACAAAGCTGTTTGTTTGTTTTGTTGTCCCCCCTCCTTCATGAAGAGTTATTAAAGAGAAATCAAAGTCTCAGGGAGAAGCCAAAGGTGCTGCATCCGCTCCTATCCAGCATTCCTTTCTTACAGATGTGTCTGATGTTCAGGAAATGGAGAAGGGTCTTTTGAGTCTGTTGAATGACTTCCACTCAGGCAAACTTCAAGCTTTTGGTAATCTTTCTTTTTTTTTTTTTTTTTTTTTCCTACCCTCCCGACATAATAAATAATCTCCTGCAGAGCATTGATTTTATTTATTTTTGCTCTTTGCATAAACCCCACACAATGCTTTTGCATCATCACTTTAGCCCTTTTCCTAAAGAAAATTTATAGTTTTTTATTTTATTGGAACAGACTGGACATCCCTTTCCCCTGTAATAAGTACCTGATTGCTTTTGAATATTACTCAGTTTTACGTATTTTGCTTCGGGTCCACTCCCCCCCCCCCCCCCCATTCTACAGCTGTCACACAACAACATTTAATAAGTGGGTCTGTAAAGTGGTGTGGTTTTAAGATTTGATTATATTTGGGGGTTTGTCTTTGCTACGTTTTTTTTAACTATGAATGTGTAAATGGTACATATAATAAAAATCCTAGAAATAATTTTAAATAAATGTAAATGGGCATAATTGTTTAATTGAAGGCTTTCAGTATACATATCCCAAAATTCAATAGATGTTTATCTAACGAAAAAGTCAATGGCTTCCAAAAATCTTGACAAAAGCTGGGAAATACAGATAGCAAGCTATCTACTGTAGCTTAATATGAGAATTCTTGATCTATTTTTCGGAGTTCTGTTTTAAATCTCTCCAACTTGCATAGATGCTGCGTGGAGTGCCTGCAGCCTCGTTCTCCCGATGCACATGTGTGAAGCAGAAGAGGTTCCTCCTCCCACACAATTGCTACCAGCCAGCCAGACTTTGGACTTTCCTGGATGCTGTCCATCAGATTGGCCACTGTTGCATACTAATATTCTGAGTGCTCGCTATAGCGAGCATCCTGAAAGAAGGCAGTGGATGGATTGGTTCCTCGTGTGGTGCGCAGCTCCTCCTAGATCATTCTGCACTGCAGAACTTGTGTACAAAAGTATCCAAGTTACTTGGGTACATTGGTTTAAAAAAAAAAAAGTTGCAGATGTCCACATTTTGCAAGCCCTGAGCTGATGGGGAGCATATGCGGCATGGAGGAAAAGGTATTTTCATGTAAAAATGACAGCATCTGCCCATTTATTTAAGGACAAAAAAGGGTGGGGGTTTACTAGCTTAGTGAATGGCAGTGTGCACACATTTTTTTTTTTAAAGTGCTGGGGCCGAGTAGGGAGTCTGTCTAGGGTCTAAATCAGACCTCCGTGACAGGCTGTGCAGAATAGCTGCCCCCCCCACCCCAGCTGCTGATTGATGTAAGCAGGAGATCGTGCACCTCTTCATGGTGCAGTGCGTGAGTCTGTGGTCTGCCAGACACTGAGCATAATACAACTCGGACTGCTTAGATGTGGGGAAACCAAATGTCAACTTCAAAAGTTACATCCCAAGATAAGCATGTGGGGTAGGGCTGCCACAGAGAAGGGGGTAACACAAAGAGCCATTCACCTAATCCAGGCAAATTTATACCATGTATAATATACTGTATATAACGCACAGTGATTTTGTTTTGTGCCTTTAGGAAGACTAACCCTGCTTGCCCCTCCCAAATCATTGCCTGCATGCCTTCTGCCAATGCTTTGAGTCCGGGGACAGCAGGAGAAATTGGTCTCAGGGTTAATTGTCTGCAGTGCTGCTGCAAATTGGCATCTCCCGTGGGACCCTCCAGCCATTGCACTCAGTTACTCTGAAATCCCTCTGATGGAGCAAATCAGCCCAGCTGAAGGTGTTGTATATGAAATGATTTTAGTGGCACCTCCAGCCAGAGCTTGACTACCCACTGAGTAAATGGACCGGGCACAGCATGAAGCTGAGGTCACCCCACCAATACTACCTCTCTGCATCCAGGGTTATTGGTTCAAAATAAGAGGGGGGGCACACTATTTATCCCCCCACCCCGCTGCGCTAAGCAGGGACCCTGGTTCAGCCGTCACAAATTTCTTTCATTCTTGCCTTAAAGCCCCTCTCCCATTCTGCAGACCTATCCCATCATCCATCCTGTTATTCTTGGCAGCTACCTTAAGAACATGCACATCTTCCACGTGTCCCAGTTTACTAGGGTTAATATCTATTTTTGCAAAACTTCACATAAAGGCTCTGTTGGATAGCTCTAATGCTTAAAGGTCCACTTTGCTAAAAAAAAATTATCCCACTAACTAATTGGACAGATCCTGCTGACGGCATCTGCCTAATTGTTTTTTTTTTAACATTATATATTTTTAGTTTATTATAAATACTCGTCTTTTTCTCCCTCGGCATTTGCCGCTCTTGAAATGCAGAAGTCCCTGCAGCCTCTAATGCAATTTACAAAGGATGCATAATTTGCGTTGTGTATGCTTTAACACTGTGCTAACTGCGTCAGACTCACAACCTGCTTTTGTATACAAGTTCCACAACACGATAAATCGGAGCTATGCACACACACCAGCAAGTCCTCGGCTGCCATCTCCCAGAATGTTTGCTGATGTGACTATTCAGAAAGAATGACGATGACAGCATGCTAGGCGTGTTTTGCAGGGTATCTGGCATTGGGTGGAGGGTCTCATTTAATTTTTTGCACATCAGGACAAGTAGATTGACACAAGGGACAAGTAGATGAGGGTAACCCTTTTTTTCCTTTGGACAAGTAGAATTTTTTTTTTTTTTAAAGTTTCAACACCCCTGCACTAGAGTGCCTCTTTAAATCAGTTTTATATGTTGTTGACATACACCAATTATTGTCTTTTATGGTGAGTTGCTTTTTGTCACTCTCCATGATTTTTGGAACATTTTTACTTCAGGCAATGAGTGCTCCATTGAGCAGATGGAGCATGTCCGAGGGATGCAGGAGAAGCTTGCCCGTCTGCACCTGGAACTGTACGGTGAGCTAGAAGAACTTCCGGAGGACAAACGGAAAATCGCGAGTGATTCCAATCTGGACAGGCTTCTTTCTGATGTAAGTTTATATAAGACTAGTTGTTAAGCCTGCCCGGAGGGCAGTCTATTGTTGTTGTCGCCAGCTCAGAATTCATGTCCACATATTTGTTTTTCCAATGTCCTATCCAAGAGTACCTCTCTAAATAAATGTGTTTGTAATGCGTCTGTCGCCGTCCCATCCGCAACAGGAGGGCCAACTGAGCAGCTCTGATGGGTGCGCGCACAGCTGACAGCGCATTATAAAGGCATTTATATATTAGAGCAGGTTCCTCTTCCCTCTTAGATTGTAAACTCGCGGGAACAGGCGCCTCTTAGATTGTAAGCTCATGGAGAGAGGCTCAAGGTGGTGGGGTGCCCAGTTGCAGGGAGGTCAATGCTTACCTTGTTCCAGCGCCGTGATCAAGTCCCCAGGTCTTCACCGTGCTGGTTCTGGTATGCGGCGCCCAGAGCCTCCCCTGCGCCAGCTGCCGGGGGAGACTCATGGCAGGGGGGATCCGCGAGGGACAAAAAAAAAGCAGATCCGTTGGAGAGGTGCGCACACACAGCGCCTCTCCAACGGATTTTTGTTGTCCCACGCGCACGCCGGCCAGTAATCACTGCGCGCAAGTTGCGCGCGCATTTGAAGATGGCGGCGTGGCAACGGACACGCCGCCGTCTTACTGTTTTATGCAGAAATGATATAGCTGGGCAAATCATCTTGGGAAAACATTGTTTTCTATTCAGGGTACAAAAAATTGTCTACTCGGCAACCTAATAAAAAGTTCCAGTGGCTACATATTATAAAATATTCTTAACCCTTTTAATACCAAAAATGTGTAATACATTTTTTTTTTTCTTCTTCCTTCTTCCTTTCTCATGAAAAACATAAAAAAAATTAACTACATAAAGCCCTATTTCAAAAACTAGAATTTTTAGGTGGGGTATTCCAATAATGGTCAATATGCTCGTGAAAAAGGGCTGAACGTTTATTTTTACTCCTCTCTGTAACCTACTTTCGCAAGTGGGTCACCACTGATAATAAAATAGGAACGGAAGGCAATAGGACTCCATTAAAAGTAGGGATGCACCGATACCACTTTTTTAAGTACGAGTACCAATACTTTTCTTCAAGTACTCACCGATACCGAGTACCGATACTTTTTTTATGTCATGTGAACGCTTTCCAATAAGAACAGACCTCATATAAAAATGCCCCTAGCTCATGGATATTCCCCAGCTCAGCTCATGGATTTGCCCTCGGCTCATGGATAATGCCCCGGCTCATGGGATTTGCCCCCCCCCCCCCCGCTCACCTGGAGCTCTCCGCGATGATACTTACCTTCCTGGGCGACACCGGGAAAGTCTTTGCGCGTTGCGCTCGCATGAAGGACCCCAGCCGCGATCACGTGGGACCATGTGATCGCGGCTGGGGTCCCTCCAACGAGCGCACGCGGGGAAACTTTCCCGGCATCGCCCAGGAAGGTAAGTATCATCGCAGAGAGCTCCAGGTGCCTGTCCGAATGCTCTATTGGCATTCGGACAGGCCCTGCAGCTGCTCACCGCATTCATACTTGCCTTCCTGGGCGACGCCAGGAAAGCTTCTGCGCGTGCGCTCGTTGGAAGGACCCCAGCCGCGATCACATGGTCCCACGTGGTCGCAGCTGGGGGCCTTCCAACGTGCGAAGACTTTCCCGGCGTCGCCCAGGAAGGTAAGTATAAAACAATGCGGAGAGCAGCTGCAGGGCCTGTCGGAATGCCAATAGAGCATTCGGACAGCCGCCCCAGCCCCTCGGATGCCGGCAAGCCGGCTCAATGCTGGCTTCCGGTATCGGGAAAAATATTGGGGGTACTGCATGAGTACCAAGTACTCCTGCAGTACCCGGTATCGGTATTTTTTTTTTAAATTTGACATTTAAACACTTTTATTAATAATAATAATAAACCAACTAGAATAAATAAAAAAGTTTTAAAGATGTGTAATAAAAATAATTTTCTTGCTTTAATCTGTCATTTCACCTTCTCAGGAGATGCCCCTCAGCTAGGAGTTTTTCTTCAGCTCATACTTCCTGAATATTCCCGGCCCACTGCCTCCACACATAAACTACATTTCTTGCTCCATCTTGCCCACAGCCCCCTTGCACCCCACTACTTCACATACTCGGCTATTAACCTCACCTAGTGTGTCACCCATCTCCTCTTAGATTGTAAGCTCTTGGGCAGGGTCCTCTCTCCTACTGTGCTGTGTGTTTATTTAACTTGTATGGTCATTTGTTATTCTGCCTATTGTATAGCGCTACGGAACTTGCTAGTGCTTTATAAATACCTGTGACTTTATGAACTAACACAAGCTGTGCACTCAGGACCTCAGACTGGGGAAACTGAGGAATTTTAATATTGGCATCTCTGCAACTGTGAAAGCAAAACGCACTCAGCCACTGACTCGCTCACACACTGACATGCTCACTTGTGCTCTTTCGTAGTTTACATACTGTCTCACTCGAAGTTCCTCACACAGTCACTCCCTCTCACTCTTTCTTGTACTGTCTCTTGTGTGAGCTCTCTCACTGCACCTTTTTCTTGTGCCTTCTCTGCTTTATCTTGCTGTCTTTCACTTTACCTTTTCTTGCTTTGTCTCTGTGCTTTTCTTTGTTGTCCCTTTCTCTGCTGTCTCTCTTTCTCCGTGTGTGTGTGTGTGTGTGTTTTTCTTTCCTTCCCTATCCCTGCAGTAGCTGGGGGTGAAAATTAAGTCCCGCCCTCCCCTCAGCTCGGGAGGAGGAGCAACTCAGGCGCACATGCTCAGTGCATTTTTTAAGTATACCAAAATATGCACACTGACTGGTTAGATTAAAGTGCCTCCTGAGGTGGGTGTGGAAAACTCCAAGAAAGAACAGGTAAATATGAAGGAGGGGGCCCTCTCCCTCCTGATCGAGAGACGGTAGCGCAAAAAGGGACGCATCGCTGGAAAGGTCACAATGCGACATTTTGACAAACCAATGCATGAGGAAACAAGGGCCCTATTCCTGTGGGAATTTACAATCTATGCAAGCAACCAACCTGTCCTCTGTTCCGTACACTGTGGTACTCTGCGAGAGGCTAGCGGTTTGCAACCTTTACCCTCCCTTACTGCTGACTGAAGACGACACTCCACAAATGCTCACGATCCCAAATGTCTTCCAGGACCAATCTTGTTACATGTCAGTTATCATGCTTTGTAGACAACTTGTATTATTTGTTTTTCTGTACGTTAAAGGGGGATGGGCATATGCATTGGATGTTATTTCAGACATCCCTATGCTTTGTTATTCATGATTGCTACAAATTGGAAAACTGTTACCAGTTATTTGATACCCGGAAGTCTAATTTTGTTTATTTATTTTCTATGTGTATTTTTTTTTTTTCAGTTGGAAGAGCTGAATTCTTCTATGTATCCTTTTTTAAAGTTGACTTTTGTTAATTATTCCCCCCCCCCCCTCAGGAAAGCATTGTTTACAAACGGTAAGTGTAATTCCTTCACTACTGAGATCAAGCTATATCTGAGACTTCAAGGGCACCATCTAGTGCCTCAATAGAGATATCTAAATATCTGCTAATCTGCAGCCCAAAGGCAAACACATTTTGTTTGGGGGCACCTTCTGCAGCCCAAAAGCAAAATTAGGTTTTTTTAAGCCCTGTCGGCATAATGTCCAAAGGGCTAAAACTGTGAAACCAGCTAACTGAATGCTGTGTAATATCGGGCTTTCAGCAGCTGACACAGAGGGGAGGGTAGACCTGCAGCTTAACCTCCCTGACGGTTTTCCCAAGTGTGGCTCGGGGTTACCTTTTTGTACCGAAAGCGGTATCCCCGAGCCACACTCGGGCTGGATACTTGCATGTCCTGCGCTCCCTCGATGTCCTCGCAGTCTCTTCCAGGCGCTTGTAAAGTCACACTGCCTGGATCTCTTCTCGCGAGGAGTGAACCAGGAACTGTGACATCGCTATCGGCTGCAGTGTGACTGCCGGGACAGCGAGGGAGCGCAGGACATGTAAGTATCGGCCCGAGTGTGGCTCGGGGATACCGCTTTCAGTATTAAAAGTTAACCCCCCGAACCACACATACCGTTAGGGGGCCAAAATAAATAGGACCGATTCTGACATATAAAATATGTCAGAATCGGACCGCCAGGGAGGTTAAACCTCTGTAACTCAATTTGGCAGTAGCTGGAGCCATCTACTGGCCAGATAGATTACTTACAGTAGTAACTAATACTGTATAATTAATTAAAAATGATTTTCTGTTTTCTCCTTGAATAAACACTGCTATGAGCGATCGTATATAGTCTCGATGATGTCAGCACACAAAGTGGGGTGAGAAGGTGGGGGGACATTCCATGGCAGCCTGACCATGTTAATAAGCTAAAGTGGTCAGGGTGACTAGTGTGTCTTTTTTTTTTTTTTTTTTTTTTTTTTTTTTAAATGATTTTATGAACCACCTGAGTGGGGGGGGGGGACTGGAGATGAGAGGGAGCGAGTTTGGGCAAAGGACTAGACTCGAGCGTGAGAGGGAATGAGTTTGGTCAAGAAACTGGACCTGAGTTTGGGGGGCAGTCTGCGAGGGAGGGTGGGGTGTGGCATAGAACTTCAGCTCCAGGTTGTTACAAATATCTATGATGTCTGAATGCAGACAATTACCTACACTACTGGTCTTTTAGGGAGCCGGATTACTAGACAGAATGAACAGGCCAAACAAATGTAATCAGTAAACCAGAATGAATAGTCCAGAGCCTAGGGTTAATGCCAAATCAGGTAGTCAGACAGAACTTAGGTCCTACACAAAACTATACAGCAGGATATTGAGGAGGAATGAAACACATGGGCAATGGGCTGAATTCACCAACTTGTGGCTGCGATTGCTGGCGGCCAGCCATAAAGCATCGAGGATGCTGCTGTTGGGCACCCAGGGAAGCTGAGGACGTTGCACAAGTAAGGATAAAACACTGGCGATACAAGTTCAGCCATGTGATAGTTCTGCTACTGTGATAAACTAAATAAAAACAAATTTGTTATGTCCAACAGAGTAAAGTCGCGGCACGTTTTCTCCAATCAGCGCCAATGTAGTGTGTGCTATACAGATTAATCGATTTAATAAATAGTTGATTTCATTATCGCTTTTTAGTTGTTTCAGTCCTAACAAAATGCCCTAAAACTCTCTAGCACTCTTTAAACCCTTAAGCACCACTGATGTACATAGTACGTCCTGGGGAAAATTCCCCTTGACGACCAAAAAACGTAGAAGCTGGCACCACGTTTTTATGGGCCCCTGCCGTCACAATGATGTCATCATCGTGCGCAATGATGTCATTTTCAGGCACAACCCCCCCCCCCCCCCCCCCCCCGGTGCTTGCAGGAGGGATCTGAAAGGGGAGCGGGGAGGTAGAAAAAGGAGAGGTGCCGCTGGAGAGGGCAGAGTCTGCCCTTTCCAGTGGTGCCTCTCTTTAACCCCTTAGGTGCCAATTGTGATCTGTACTCGAAGTGACAAGTCAAGCCTCCCACCCACTGACCTAGGGTTAATGGTCGCCCCACCCACTGACCTCATCGCCATATGTGCGATGACATCAGTTGGCCAGTTAACCCCCTAACTGCCAAGTGGTGCTAGGGGTGTCTTTTGGACACCCGTATCTCCCGATCCGTGGCAGCTAGAGGGTCATGTTTGGTATCATTGGAAAGGCCTGCTCAAAATGTTTGCCGGGGGGGGTATAATAAAATAGGACTTCAAATCACATTTAAACATGATGAGCATAAAACCAGTCAAAGTGAGCTCCGCACACAGGTGAAATGGCTTAACTGTGAAGGGGTTAAAAAGCAATAACATGTAAAAATTGGGTATTTCTAATTTCAGGACAAAATTTCAAAACTATTTTTAGCTGGGGTATTTATGGCGGTTGTAGATTTTGGGTATTGAAGTTTGAAAAAGGTGTGTGTGTTCCTTATTTTTTTTCTTATTTCATAGTTTGTTTTATTATTGTTGTTATACGATTATGATGAAATTTAATGGCTAGCAAAACTGTATAGAATGTGTGTGGGTTCCATAAACGAGTAAGAGTAAAATTTAGACCTAAACACAAACGGCGCAGAAATGTGAAACAGCAGTGGGTACTTTCGAACTGACAATGGTAAAATTGCCTGATCACGATGTGGTTAAATTGACTACATGTATTTGGTGTGGGTGTTACATGCTGTAATAAGATTCTTTTTGCTTTTGTTCTATCTGCATCAATGTGCATCATAGTTTGTGAACACATGTTATCATTAGGGGGGGGGCTTCATTTCTGTCCATTTTCAGCAACATTCCCTAAAATGCAAGTTGGCCATTTGCACTGATAAGTGTACAGTAGTATGAAATATATGTGGGTTTCAGTGAAGGAAAACAAGAAATAATACCTATTGATTTTTAACTTTGAAATGTCAGTTACCTTCTGAAAACCTGAAGCCCAGGGCCAGCTCTCAGTGGGTGCAGAAGGTTTGCTGCAGTTAGCCCTTCTCTGCCACTGGCCCCAGAGAGTCATGTCTGTGCTAGCCATTGTGCACATCTGTATCGGAAGAACGTGGAACTTGGGGGCTGCCTAATGGAATACAGAACTGGTTATCTTTTTTAAAGTATGCATAGATGCTATTCTCACAGGATTGTTTTAAAAGATGAAGTCTTTGTGACAGCGTAACTTACCTGTTTAAACTTAACCAAACTCCCAGACAAAAGCTACACCTGGCGGATGCGCAAGATATTCCAAAAACTACTGTTAACTGAAGAGCGATATCCTGTTTGTTTTTTTTTGTTTTTTTTTTTGTGTGTGTTTTAATGTTTTTTAAATATTAACAATTTCTTGTTTTATATCAACTGGTGATGGAATTTAACATTGTCTATACCTCATAATTTTGAGCCATATCTTTCTGATATATTTACATAACATAATTGAGAACATTTTAGTTTTTTTTTTTCCTATAATAAACCTAAAAGATGAAGTTCCCAACCCAGCTCTTTTTATAAACCTGTTTGACCTGAATTAATCATAATTTCTCTCCATCTCATAGATTTTCTGCAGAGCTTTTTTTTTTTGTCCTTTGCCATTTTGATCCCTATGAGATGCGATTTTTACACTCTTTGTTTTACCACTTTAAAGTAGAAATAATTTCCCTTTTGTCTTATTACATATGGTTTGTCTAGTTCTACTTTTTTTTTCCTTTTTTTTTTTCTTCCCAAATCTACACTCCTTTGCACCAACTTTGTTTTCTAGAAAGGAACTTTACAAGACCTTTTAATGCAAAGAAACCTATATTTCTCACGATTGTTACTTGGTTTTAGAATATTTCCCCACATAACTCCCTGCTCTCAGTAGCCCTCACATGCCAAAGCTGAGCAACTTTCAGTAACAGCACATGTTTTATCAGTTATGAGAAATGTAGGTAGGTTTATGAGGCTTGGACCGTTTCAACATTCGAAATGACAGCGCCAGTTACAGACGACCGGCATAATCTAGTTAAAAAGGGACAGTTAAGGTTCCGTAACCATCCATTGAAATTGGACAAGGTTCTGTGGGTGTGCCTACATCTAGCAGTTTTCCTGGAAGACTGAATCAGCCCTCCAAGCTGGAGCATTCTCCATGTCCAGAAAGCTGTCAGATTTCTAGGATTTAGATAATACAGCTCGCATTGAGAGTCACTGAATTAGCTAGACACAACAGTTGTAGCGTCCATAGATGCTGTAGGAGAGGAAGAGGAGTATTGAAGGATAATTAAGGGTAAACACAACCCCCTTTTTACCTAAGAGTCCTTAAGAATTACTTTGCAGTATTCAGATTAGTTTCCCAATCACTGAGCAGCAAATCATATCACCTGTGGTGTTCTTCAGATATCTGGCAAACCTGGCCTGTTAGGGGTACTTAAAGACTGGGTTGGGAATCACTGCCCTAGAATGTTCCTTGCTATTTGATGGGACCATATGAATCAGTATTTTTTTATTTTATATTGGAATGAATGCACTTTAAAGAGGGGGGGAGGAGATTACAATGTTAAAGATGGCTGCCGCTGTTTTACAGTGATACTTGGCTACTCAAAGCAATCCCTTCAGTTACATGATTATAAAAATGGTTGATTTTTATAAAACTGTATTGTTTACAAGCCGACAATCAAAGTGCTATTTCATTTAATGTTCTGTATATATGAATAATATTCTGCAATATGCTTTGCATCTATTGATGAAAATGTGCTTATTTTGTGTTTTATGTTGGTATAGTGACTGTGATAACTGTGTGTTGCACCAGCAAACTGTTTATATTCTGTTGAAGTGTGTAAGTATTAAATGGCCAAATAAATGAAAAAGTACTTGGCTTTAGAATTTGTCATTTTCATATTTCACTAATAGGGTAATTCAGAGAGCACCATAATGTCACCGACATTTTGGTGCTCTTTGATTCGCTGTACTTTGGCAAGTCCAATTCGTTGACCCTGCGGTGAATTCTACATTCACTGCAGGGACCCTGAACTGCAGCGAATCGTCTGCCGCACGAATAGAAAAACCCTGGCCGGACAGCTGCCACAAGCCTGCCAAACGCAGCCGCTGAACCCAGCGCCAACAAGCTGCCAAATGGGTAAAAAATAAATAAACACAAAACCAATTGAAAGTGTTTAAATTTGAGACTCTGTGGGGGGGAAATAAAAAACACTACTGGCTGAAAATTCTGGAATTGACGTACAAGGTCCTAGGAATAATAAACCTTTTTGCTGCAGATTAAAAGAATAAACTTTTTATTAGATATTGAATAAAAACAGGAATATTTTTAACATTGAAACCGAATAGGATTCGCCTGAATAAACCTGTCGCATGTAACCACTGAATATCAGGGTATTTCTCCTGAATAGATTAACCATTGCTTCTCTATGGGGATTTCCCTGCCGTCGAAAAAGCACTGTATTTGTTGTCAATTCGCCAAAATTTGCCAAACTGCCTGCTTTCTGAATAGCCGAATGGCCATGGGGAAATTCACTATTCGGGGCCAGATTTGCTCTCTCTGAATAACCCTGTATAAAATAATCTAACATTGTCTAATCTGATATACAGTAAATATTGGTTTGCACCATTCTAATTTGTCATGCTTTTCAGTGATTTTAATATATGCGACCTTGCACGGATTGCTTACATGGAAGGTAAAATAAAAGCTGAAGGAAACCAGAACTTTCATGGTCAGTTAGGTGACTGACCTTGAGAAAGGCCGTTACATCCAAGACATTGCTGCTAGTCCAATATAATGGTCTATACCAGGGGTCAGCAAACTTGGCTCCCTGATGTTTTGGGAACTACATTTCAAACGTGGCGCAGACTAATGGGTGACTGAGCATCATGGGAGATGTAGTTCCCAAATCATCAGGGAGCCAAGTTTGCTAACCCCTGGTCTATACAAATAGGCGTGCCATTTAAAAAGAAAAAATTCCTTCTGTTATTGAATTTCATGTGGAGTTTTGATTGGCCGCTCCATTGTTCCAAGAGCAGCTATCTGAATGAACTGTTAAACCTGTGACTGCACAACCTTTCACATGTTTATTGAACTATATGGAAGGTAGTGTGACATGCTAAACGGATAGAAACTGTCACGTACACACCCCCACTCCAGAAGGAGATGTGGCGAAATAGACGCAGGGTTAAAAATCACTATCCATCTGCACTAGACCCAGAATAATGACTACGTTGTACACAATCCCTGCACCCACTTGCCGTGTAATTTATCAACCCTGCCACCACAGGCCAATGACTTTTTACCCAAGATGCCTAATGTCTGGACCAGATCTGGCCTGAGACTCTGTTTGAACGGTCTTCTGTTTTGGGGTGCATAGTCAAACGACTGACTTCACTCCGAGTAGATCGCTTCGAGCTAAAATAACCCCTGTGATAATCCAGTCTTTTCAGTTAGCGAGGTTCTTATATCAGACAAAGGCAGAACTTAATAAATTTTATATTTGAGAAATATATATCACAGTGCATTTTACAGAAAAATAGATATGATTAACAATTACACACAAGCAGAGAAATAAAAAGGATTAAAAACACAGAACCTACTTACGAGTCAGCAAGCTCGAAGGACATCTGTGACCTCCCCCCCACCCCGAGGCTGGGATTGGGAAAATGGCAAATTCCCACTTCGCATGGCCCCAGAAAAAGAATAAGCCACGAGCATGGCTCTCGCCACACAATTTATACATTTCTTCCGCTCCCCCAGCATCATGCCCAAGATGGTACAGACCGCCCACTCCTGGTAATTCATGAGCATGCTCCGTTCACTTGATACATTTTTTTTATACCTTTTTGAATTATATTAACATGGTTTTGAACTACAAAAGGCGTAATTGCTTTTTTTGATATTCATGGTTAGGTACAGGGTCGCTGCCACGGAGTCTGGGAGAACACTCTTTGGTGTGCTTGAGTTGTTAGCCCCCTGCTGAGCCGACCAAATGGGCAATTTCCCCTAGAAAGCAGATTACGCTTTGACCAAGATCTCTGCTATATCACACCTTCCAGGGCTTCAAAGGAGAGCATAATTGTCTTTTCCCATCAGAATATCGGGCTCGCCCATGCATTGTAGCTCAATTTATATACACAAGAAAATATTGACAATTTTTAACGCCATGCTACACACGACCAAACATTTATGGCGAGTAAATATATTATCGTCACAGCAACCACATACTCTGATCCGATCCTTAATACATTCGGTTTATATTCTAATCAATGAGCTATGTGACATCGAAGGGAGACTCTCAATAAAAAAGACACTGATGATTCTTCTTGCAACAAGTCTGTGGTCTTCATTATTCTGCTTAAAATGGTAATTCAATATTGGCATTCATACTAATGAAACCTGATAGTGGCTCTGTTGCTTCACCTTATCAAGTGATCACACTTTAACCTGCCATATATATGGACTTAAACCTTATGCCCTTGACTGCAAATCACTCTCAACCAGTTTCAGAATAGAATGCCATAATCGCGACACTAGGTGCAAGTAAGAATTCTATTCAAGGATTAATTACAGAGACCAAGAATATATAGCAAGTAGATTACACATCATACTGCGGAACTTTTCAGTGATTCGTAGACAAACGGCTCACAGGAGGCAGCGACCATGATAAAGCGGAAGTCACATAGAAGGCAATTATGCATATATACAATAAAGATCGCATCACAGGATTCCCAGAAATGAGGTAACATCCAGTAAATGAAATGTAACTAGCCACTAGAGTTTCAAGAACATATATTTAAGGTGGGCTCATCTTTGCATAGAGGTGTGCATAATTAACTTGACCTAGCCTACTTTTAAATACCTTCCAAGTTCTCTACACCTCCAACACAGATAAGAAACTAAGGCAAGTTAACTTCTTTCAACAAACTTTCCTTTTGATTTTACGTAAAGAAAAAAATTTCCAAAAAATCAATTGGGCATTTTGTTGCGGATGAAAAGCATAGACAATATGCTTCCTGTATATCCATATAAAAAAAAAATCTTACATTGACTGCGATGGGCTTCGCCTGTCTATCTGAATCACTTCTCTATAGGACAATTTCCCTACCGTGGAACGGCGGTTTAACTATACAATTAGTCTTTTTCATGTAAATTGTACCCAATCGTCCCAGCGTCATCCGACAAATCCCATTGAAATGGGAACGATTGCTAGTGTGTTGTAGCAAGAAAATTCTGTGAAGTTGTCCGATGGAAGTCGAGGCAGTGGAAGAGGACTGATTCACCTCCATGTTGTGGGATTGGTTGGACGACGAGAGACGATATCTGATGATCGCACGAATATGGACCCAGCGAACGGCCAGCCTTATTTATTTTTGGTATGTGTGGCATAGTAGCTTGGAACGCGCCTGTATGTTCTTGCTTTTGGTTGTTGCACTACACATTTGAGATAAGAAAGGTTTCTGCTCTAATCTCTAGGGGAAAAGTAATTCCATAGTAGTGCATTGAGCGGTGAATATCACCTCCAGCAATTGACGTGAGCATGGTTGGGAGTGGAGGGTTGTGGACAAGGACATGCAATGCTCCAAGGTAAATTTCTATGATGCATGGACTGGCAGCAAACGCTTCCTGTAACGCCGCCAGCGCTAGAGATTAAACGTTTTTGCTGTTTACAGGTAAGACCAGTGATGTTTAGATATAAGCTTGCAGTGTGTTACAATAACAAGAGTGTATTATTTCCCTTTTATCTGTGCTGATCATAGTTTTAAGCTAGTTCTGTTAATGTCAGTGTCAGGGACCGGGTTCTGGTGACACTGGTGTGATGGAGAAGAACCCAAGATGCAGTAAAATAAAGACAACAAGGGTTGGTGTGAAAATGCAGAAAATATACAGTATATTGAATAAACTGGAGGTAAAAAAAAAAGGCAGGAATCTGTATAAATTATAAGTCCTTAGGAATCAATAGAAGATATTTGAAGACACCGTCTTTGGTGCTAATGGAAGCATTGGAGGAATTATGGATCCGTGAAGAGCAGGCTGGCGGCGTTCGTGGATGGTCAAAATACAGGCCAAGGTTTAGTGCACAGGCACGGCCGGCGCTGCCACTAGGCCAACTAGGCATGCGCCTAGAGCGCAGCACCCGCCTAGGGCGCAGCCGGCCCAACAATTGTAAAAAAAATAAATAAATGCCCGCGGAGCGGCCGCGTGTTGCAGCCGGCCCCAATACGTGCCGCCGTTGTCAAGGAGACGGAGGCGTGGACTTGGTGCTTCCAGCTTCCTGGACCAAGTCCACGCCTCCATCTCCGCGACGCCCGCACGCATTGAGACTGGCTACAGGAAGACGGAGACGGCGCTGGAGGCAAATATCCATGTGTGAGCTGCTGGGCAAGTATCTTTGTGTGAGCCTGGGGGCAAATACCCATGTGTGAGCCTGGGGGGAAATATCCATGTGTGAGCCTGGGGGCAAATATCCATGTGTGAGCTGCTGGGCAAGTACCCTTGTGTGAGCCTGGGGGTAAATATCCATGTGTGAGCCTGGGGGTAAATATCCATGTGTGAGCCTGGGGGCAAATACCCATGTGTGAGCCGGGGGGCAAATATCCATGTGTGAGCCTGAGGGCAAATATCCATGTGTGAGCCTGGGGGCAAGTATCCTTGTGTGAGCCTGGGGGCAAATACCCATGTGTGAGCCTGGGGCAAATATCCATGTGTGAGCCTGGGGGCAAATATCCATGTGTGAGCCTGGGGGCAAATATCAATGTGTGAGCCTGGGGGCAAATACCCATGTGTGAGCCTGGGGACAGATATCAATGTGTGAGCCTGGGGACAGATATCAATGTGGGAGCCTGGCGGCAGATATCAATGTGTGAGCCTGGGGCAGATATCCATGTGTGAGCCTGGGGCAAATATCCATGTGTGAGCCTGGGGGTAAATATCCATGTGTGAGCCTGGGGGCAAATATCAATGTGTGAGCCTGGGGGCAAATACCCATGTGTGAGCCTGGGGACAGATATCAATGTGTGAGCCTGGGGACAGATATCAATGTGGGAGCCTGGCGGTAGATATCAATGTGTGAGCCTGGGGCAGATATCCATGTGTGAGCCTGGGGGCAGATATCCATGTGTGAGCCCGGGGGCAGATATCAATGTGTGAGCCTGGGGGCAAATATCAATGTGTGAGCCTTGGGGCAGATATCTGCTGTAAGTCCTACACCGTTTACCTGAGTTGGATGTACATACCCTCAAATTAAAGCTGACAGTCTGCAGTTAAAGCACATTGTGTTTGTTTCATTCCAACTCCATTGTGGTGGTGTATAGAGCCAAAGATGTTAGAATTGTGTAGACGTCCCAATATTCCTGGACCTGACTGTATATACAAGGTATTTACATTTTTTCATATCCCTTGACAAAGACTAAGGTCGAAACGTTGGGATCCCTGGCTCCGCTCTCTACTTGCTATGTTCTGAAGTGCCGGGTAATTGTTGTTTATCATTTATATTGATTCAAATTGATTTGAGTATTGCAGTATTTATCTTTTTTGTTAGTTGAATTTTGGGTGATATATGTGATATATGTCATATTTTATTATATTATTCTTGTATCAATAAATTGGATTTTATTAGAGTGCATCCTTGTTCTGTATTCTTCAAATCGCGTTTAAACATGAGCAAAAGTGGTAAAAATTAGCTCAGCGCACAGCGGTGAAATGGCTCAAAAAGAATTTTTAGGTTAAAAACGCTTGTAGCGCTCACTCCCGGAGGAGCCGCTGAAATTAAACCTCGGGTCAGTCTCCCCGCACTAGGGAATAAATATACTCCAGCACCGTTGTGGATTTTATAAATTATATAGTTTACTAGAATAAATGGCATATAATGAATAACACAGTGTTCGTAGATATATTTACAGTACTTCGTAATGCGGGAAACGCTTAGCGGAAAAGAAATACAAGGTTTCGTAATTCGAGAAACGCGCAGTGGAAAATAAATACGATTCTTCATATTTCGGGGAAGCGCACAGCGGAAACGAAATACAGTGCTTCGTAATTCGGGAAAACGCGCAGCGGAAAAGAATAATGAAAAACGTATCTTTAACCCCTTCTTGTGATTGGGGAGTGAGTCCTGCACAGGTCAAGTCCCGGAATGTAAGTGTGTGTGTGTGTTGCGGTACCCGGGTACTATATTCAACTGGCGAGTGAATTACTTAAGAGATGTCTTCGACTAGTCAAGTTGGGGCCCTGTGGGTTTTGGAATCAAACAGCAGCGTGCTTTACTTGAGTTTTACAACGGCCTGGAAGGCCTCTCACCCATCCGCCAGATACTCGAGGCTCCGCTGACCCAGGACGTCTCTCCGCTCGATATTGACTGGGGTTACTTGCTTCTGGATCCGCTGTCTGGCTTTCTGGCTTTCTGCACCGGCCTCGACTTGTCCAGTTTACCGCCTGCTCTCCCGGTCCGATCGATCTGCGGTACTCCTCACTCGGGGTCCTCCGCTTCCTTTCTAGCCGCTTGGGTAATCTGGTGGATCACTGGGTCTTCTTCGGGAATAACTGATAACCCGATCTGTTCCTCTGTTAGGCCGCACTTGCGCTCCGGCCTGGTCACTGTTACTCTCTGCAGCACTGTGTCTTGTCTCTCTCACTCCCTGGCGCGCTCTGCCAGCTATCTCCACGAGGCTCAGGATGTAACGCTGTCTGTCCCACCCACTTCCTGTGTCCGCCCGCAAAGCATGCCGGGAAATGTAGTCTCAATGCAAAGTTCAGTGTCTCTCATCACGCTTGTCTCCCTCCGGTGGCCAAAAATAGGTACTGCCACGACAAGGATTTAAACACAGCGCTACACGCTTTTTTTAAAAAAAAATAGTTTTTTATTGTTTCCTGTCCCCCTGGACCCCCCATACACCTTTTATGACCAATATCTTACATATATGTCCTCTTGGAGGGCACCTTAATTTTTGAACGTTCGAGCCCCATTGACTTGCGAATCGTGTTCGCGTTCGAATTCAAACTTTTTCAAAAACATGGGGGTGTTCAGCCCACCCCTACTTAGGTCCCAAGGAGGCTGGTGCTCTGTTCCGGGGCGAGGTGCTGAGATAATGCTTTCCCCGGACTAGGACGTTAACCTGAATACGGTAAGGGAAAATCTGGAACCGCAGATTTTCCTGCTTACCTTCCCCATGTTAGTGTCCACTATGGAATAGGGCCCTTTATTTGTACAAGGGTATAAAACCTTGCTTCAAACCGTAGTACAAGTTTCGGTTGGATATTTCGAGAGGTTGTAGAGATAATGTGATGACTTTTCCAGTTCAAGACGGTAAGTCGAAATTAACCTTTTTTTACCTTTGCTAAAATATTTGCTTATTCACTCTTTTATTTCTGCTCCTGTTCTACCTTCAGATTTTGGCTAAATGTTTTGTTTGTTTCTTTGTGATTTTTTTTATTATTATTATCTAGTTTTACCATATCACTGATCTAATCCAACTGCAGTCTTTACTTTGTGCATATTTTTATCTGTCCTGATAATAAAGTTTTTTAGATATACAATAAGGGATCACTGCTGTTTTGAATTGTGCAATGTTTTCTTTATATTTTTTTCTGCATTTAAAATCCAGTCACATTTAAACATAGTTTCAAATAAGTTTCTTCAAATTACAGTATTTTTAAAAACAATGTTTCTCAGATATAGTTTAATTTCTGCAACTAACGCGACTTGTGCCTGTTTTTAAACAAGACCTGGTAGCTGACAAGGGTTGTGTTTTTTTCTCTCGCAAGCTTTTGTCCTGGCAGGAGAGTAATGGAAGCACAGAGATAGCATCATGTGCTTGGCGTTTGTTGACTAGTCTCTAAGGTGATGTGAGTTGGTTCTGCCCCTTCATTTTATACAGCAAAAGCACTGAATTCAGAAGGATTTAGCCTGTCATCTAAATTCTTGGAAATACTACAATCTGTGTATATTGCAGGTATTGTCAAAATATACAATGTTTACTCACATGTATCTGTTTTATTGTAATTACTGTTTTCATTGTGTTAATGTATATACTGTATATTCCATGAGATTGATGTAGTACATGTGTAGCTATAGATCTTTTTGTTTCGTTACAGCGTACATTTTAATTTGTTTTGCAGACTGTCGGTTAGGATAATGTATCAACATATCATTTCAAGCCTAACGTACAGAAATTTGTTGTGGTAATGCTACAGAGAAAGGTTTCATTTTTTTAAACTGAAATTTGTTTTGATCAATGCCTCAGATTTTTCAGCGATTTAATCTGACATTTTAATGAATATATGTATATAACAAGGCTAAGGTCTTTGTGAGAATCATGCCCTGTACACTAGAGTGGATATTCAAAGACCGCCGAATCAGCCACCGAATTGCACCGAACGGTGAATTTCACATTACGGTTCATTTCGTGGCAGTTTGACAGTTCAGAAAGCTGGCGATTTGCCAAATTTTGGCGAATTGCCAGTGAAATACGGTGCTGTTCGGCAGCAGTGTAATCCCCATAGAGAAGCAATGGTTATTCTATGCAGAGAACACCGAACAGCATCGAAAAGTTAGTGAAATTCCCAGATTTTCAGTGCTTTCATTCTACAGGTTTAAACTGGCGAATCCCATAGGTTTGAATGAAAAAATTCCCGTTTTTATAAAAACAATTATTCATCCATTTATTTTTTTCATTTGCAGCAAAATGTCTTTATTTTTTAATAGGCATTTTTCTGGATTTATTTCAGTGACATTTTTATTCAGATTTATTATGCCCTTTTTTTGGTTCTGTAATAGACCTTTTTATTGTAATTCATTGAACCTTCTATATTATTTCCATGCATATTCATGCATTATTATTGTTTAAAACACCTTTAAAAAAATTGTGTTTTTTTTTTGTTCTTTTCACCACTGTTGGTGGTGCTGGTCAGCTTTTTTCGGAGGCGATCGACTGTCAATTTGGCGTTTTGCGGCTGCATTCGGTAGTATAACGGATGCGTTTGATTTTTTGACAGTTTATCAGCGGTGTTCGGCGGATCCATTCGGCGTGCTTGAGGGACTCTGCAGTGAATGCTGAATTCACCGCAGGGTCAGCGAATTGAGCTAACCGAAAGAGCACTGTAATTTTGGTGAAATTTCGGTGCTCCTTTTGAATAACCCCTTGAGTGGTTCTGTACCATGTTCCTCCTGTGTGCTACAAGTTTCTCTTGTGCCAATCCAGATACGAAGAGGCTGATCCCTGTGAGAAATGTGTACAGAATGATTGGGGGATGGGAGAATACTTCCAGAACAATGGACGTGAGATATCAGGATCAATATGATGGCAATAAGCAGCTAAGCATACTGTGTTTTGAATTATCAACACACGGAAGGTTCCTTAACTTGGCTGTTGTTTATAAACAAGGCATGTAAAGCTTGAGGTTCAATCTTCCAGTTCAGTCTTCTTGAGCAGCAGTACCAGATAGGTAATTGGCCTGGTGTAAAGCTTCTTGGCGAAGGTCTGCTGGTCGCCACCTGACTCCTTCAGCTTCACGATCTGCACTTCGACCTGCGGACTAGTCCATCGCCGCTAAATAAGACTTGATGCACAAGTCCCATGGTCTTGGAACCTTCTTAAAGCGTTGATAAAGGAGGAGCTGTCCATGACTTCGATGTGGACGGCTCTAATGTTGAGACACGTGAAAAGGACAGCCCAATGTTTGCTGTCAGGTTGACCACCTCTGGTCCGTCGGGTAGACACGGACCACGGACCGAAGACATCTACTCCTACGTTGGTAAAAGGTGGTTCGGTTGGCAATATTTTGGTCTCCTTGACCATTGTCGACAAGATGGTGGCTCGGACCGCTGGTTTCTCATCCGCAGTGATTAATCCGCTGAGTGCTTGAGGTCGGACGTCAGCATCTTGATCTGGATTTATAAGGTCATGGTGTTCCATTCCCGGTAACGTTGAGGTGTCTTGATGGGTCAAGAACTCAGGGACTCTGTCAACTTGGACGCAGGGATGGACCGTGTAGTGTGATCTGCAGGGTTCTGATCTGTTGGCACATGTTGCCACTGGTCAGGCTCTGAAGTTTTTCTTATTTTGTTTACTCTGTTGCTTACGAGGACATAAAAGCACCTGCTTTGGATGTGGATGTAGCCCAGCACCACCTTGCTGTCTGTGTAGAAGGTGGTGGTTTGTAGCTCAAGGTCTAAAGTCTTTTTTATCAGGTCAGCGAGCTCCATGGCCAATACGGCTCCAAAGAGTACTAACCTTGGTAAGGTGTGACCTTGTTGTGGAGCTAGCTTCGTCTTTCCCATGACAAAGCTGGCATGAATGTTGTTCTCCCCGCCGTATCCTACAGCTGCTATTGCTTTAGTCGATGCATCTGAAAAGACGTGCAGCTCTTTTTTCATTGCAGTTGCGTGCGAAATGGGAACGTACTTGCGCTGAACACTAATGTTCTGAAGACATCTCAGGGAGGAATGCCATTTCTCCCATTCTTGCTTCTGGACTGGTGGAAGTGACTCATCCCAATCTTTGATGTTTTGGGAGAGTGTACATAGAAGGAGCCTCCCTTGGATCGTTACAGGTGCGGCAAACCCTAGAGGGTCGAACAGGCTGAAGAAGCGAGAGAGAGCTTGTTCATGGTTGCTTGGCAGGCACTGCCTGGGTATGCGAAAGGGTAATGGGGCTACCCAGCTCCCGATGGCGTCCTGTTGGAGCTCTTTATCCCTAAGCTGCAAAAGGTCTTTGTCCTCTATTGACCAGGCTAGGTCATTATCTTCTTTGCTGGTGTCACGGCTGGTCAGGGGCTGGGGCGCCTGGCAGCAGATTCCTCGCTGCTCGCTGGCCAGGCGCCGAATGATGAACGCTACCGGGTGCGCTCACGTGGGACGCCGAGGGGCGGGGCCTGGCGTTATGACGCGGACCCGCCGGGTTTAAAGCCCAGTCTCACTACCATGCCGGTGCCCTGACGTGGTATTCACTTCCCGCAGAGCTCTTGTGTATTCTGGCGATTTCTGTATCTAACCTTGCTTCTGACAAACGAACCCTCCTGTGTATGACCCTTGGCATTGGCAAACGAACCCTCCTGTGTATGACCCTTGGCATTGGCAAACGAACCCTCCTGTGTATGACCCTTGGCATTGGCAAACGAACCCTCCTGTGTATGACCCTTGGCATTGGCAAACGAACCCTCCTGTGTATGACCCCTGGCATTGGCAAACAAACCATTCTGTGTATAACCCCTGGTATTGGCAAACAAACCATTCTGTGTATAACCCCTGGTATTGGCATTTACTCTACTCTTGGTTCTGCCCTTAACGTTGGTACCGAGGTCAGTCTATGTGGCACCCTAAGCACACATCAGATTTCCTCTGCTATAACTAAGGTCCTAGGGAGAACGTATACTCTGGTCTGTACCCCTGTCTGGTGTTTCCCTTTGTTTATCTATTACCTGGTTAATTGTCTATCTAGTTTTGCCGACCATTCAAGGATCGGAAGGGTAGAGAGCGATCCACATAAAGGGATCACTATCTTGGTAGTCAGAAGGATTCGTGACAATACCCTATTCTGTACCTCTGTCTGGTGTTACCTCTTGTCTATCTATTGTCTGGTTAATTGTCTTTCTAGTTTTGCCGACCATTCAAGGATCGGAAGGGTAGAGAGCGGTCTGCGTAAAGGGACCACTATTTTGGTAATCAGAGGGATCCGTGACATTACGTCAGGGCCAATGGATCCCGCAGACCTCTCTAACCAGCTGGCACGTATCGCAGCCAGACAAGAGGAACAGGACCATTGGATGGACCAGATTTCTCTCGCTCTGCAAACCCTGTTAAATCGGTCCAATACAGGTACCTCAAACCCTCCAGATCCAGCATTACCTAGGGTCAGTTCCGTCTCCCCTGAGGGACATAGGCTTAGTATGAAGGCACCCCTACGCTATGATGGTACACCAAACTTATGCCGGGGTTTTTTGACTCAACTCGAGATCTTGTTTGAGAACAACCCTGGTTCTTGTATGTCTGATAAAGCCAAAGTAGGATATCTGATTAATCATTTAACAGAAAAAGCTTTATTGTGGGCTACGCCGTTGTGGGAAAATAAGAAACCCATCATCTACGATTATGAGGGTTTTACCTCTGAGTTAAAACGTACCTTTGATCCCTCTAGAAGGGCTACCAATGCGGGTAGGTCTTTGTTTCACATCAAACAAGGCAATAAGAGGGTTGCAGACTATGCCATCGAGTTTAAGACTTTGACTTCTGAGGTGCTTTGGCCGAACGACGTTTTAACCTTAGCCTTTACCGAAGGTTTGAACGAGGCTTTTATGTTTGAGCTGGCTCCCTTAAAATTACCAGAGAATCTAGACCACCTGATAGATTTTTGTATAGCCATGGACGACCAAATTAGGGAAAGGAGACACCCCAGAGACAGACCCAGAAGGGTCTTGCCTCCTTTACCCTCATTACCCAGACGCACCAGTACGTCAGGTACCTCGGATAATGTGAGAACAGAATTACCAGTTGTTGAACCCATGCAAATAGGGAAAACGGGTATTTCAGAAGCAGAAAGAGCGCACAGAAGAGAAAAAGGGCTCTGCTTCTATTGTGCAGGGGCAGATCACTTCCGCCTTCAGTGTCCTCAGAGACCCAGGGTTAGTAGGGGTGAATATGGCAAACTGGGTCAAAGAACAGCCAATACCCAGGTTATTGGTTCTCTGTATGCCTCCTTTGTGGACAATGAAAAAAAAAAATCCAGGATTCTGTTACCAATCTCCCTAACCTGGGAGGGGGTTCACCTCAAGACTGAGGCGTTCCTAGACTCTGGGGCCTCAGGCAATTTCATGGATAAGAATTTTGCTGCCAAAAACCTCTTACCTCTGGTTCTTAAAGAGAGACCTCTAATGGTGGAAGCCATAGATGGTAAACCCCTGTCATGCCCACATATCACTCACGACACTATCGATGTATGTATGAAAACAGGAATTTTGCACCAGGAGACAATAAGATTTCAAATTATTGAATCACCCTCATGTCCTGTCGTTCTTGGGTTTCCATGGTTAACAGAGCACAACCCGGTTGTCGATTGGGTCCTGAGAGACATAAAATGTTGGGGTCAAAGTTGTCAGTCTAAGTGCCTAGGCAGAGTTAATGTGATTGGTAGCCTCAATATTGCCACAGCCCCTCCTTTGTCCACAGAGGTCCCTGAATGTTACCTGGCATTAAAGGAGGTGTTCTCTAAAGCCAGGACTGAGGTCCTACCACCACATCGTCCATATGACTGTGCTATTGATTTACTCCCCGGTACGATGCCTCCTAGGGGTCACGTATACCCTTTATCACAAAAAGAGAACGACATTATGGAGGAATACATAAGGGAGAATCTGGAACGAGGATTCATTAGACGGTCCTCTTCTCCAGCAGGAGCAGGTTTCTTTTTTGTTTCCAAGAAAGAGGGAGATCTGCGACCTTGCATCGATTATAGAGGTTTGAACAGGATAACTATAAGAAATGCGTATCCCATACCTCTCATAACAGAATTGTTCGACCGATTAAAAGGGGCCCGTGTTTATACGAAGCTTGATTTACGCGGAGCGTACAACCTGGTCAGGGTTAAAAAGGGAGATGAATGGAAAACGGCTTTTAATACACGTAGCGGGCATTATGAATACCTGGTGATGCCTTTTGGGTTGTGTAATGCGCCAGCCGTTTTCCAGGACCTTATAAACGACACCCTAAGGGGTTTTTTGCAAGAATTCGTTATAGTATATCTGGATGACATCCTGATATACTCTCCGGATGTAGACACTCATCATGTCCACGTAAAACAAGTATTGGAAAAACTATTGAAGGCTGGATTGTACTGCAAACTAGAAAAATGTCTATTCGACATAGTAACTGTGCAATTCCTTGGTTATATAATAACCCCTGAGGGTTTTCAAATGGATCCTAAAAAGCTCTCAGCTATTCTTGACTGGCCTCTACCCCAAGGGCTTAAAGCCATCCAGAGGTTTCTGGGATTTACGAACTATTATCGAAGGTTCATTAAAGATTTTTCGGCCTTGGTAGCTCCCCTCACGGCTATGACAAAGAAAGGGGTGGGAAATCAGAAATGGACACCTCAAGCCACTCAAGCCTTTGAGGCACTTAAGCAGGCATTCACTACTGCCCCTGTTCTCCGACATCCAGATCCGGCTCTGCCTTTCCAAGTAGAAGTTGACGCCTCCGAACTAGGTCTTGGCGCAGTCTTGTCCCAAAGGGAGGCACCCGACAAACCCTTGCATCCATGCGGCTTCTATTCTCGGAAATTGTCCCCGGCAGAGAAGAACTATGACATTGGAAATAGAGAGTTGTTAGCAGTCATCGCGGCCTTGGCCGAATGGAGATACTTATTAGAGGGGTCTAAGGACCCCATCGTTATCATAACCGATCATAAGAATCTCACGTACATTGGTGATGCTAAACGTTTAAATTCCAGACAAGCGAGATGGTCATTGTTTCTCTCAAGTTTTAATTTCGTGCTTACCTATAGACCTGGGTCCAGAAACATTAAAGCAGACGCATTGTCGAGACAGTATGAATCTTATGAACACAATATCCAAGATCAGCATCCCATTGTACCCCAGGAAAGGATTATAGCCTCTACCACGATTAGTGTCTCGTCTCCCCTAATGAAAAGGTTGCAGACCGTCCAGGGTGCAGCTCCTGGGGGAAAACCTCCTGCGAAACTCTTTGTACCTGAGAACGAAAGAGAGGAAGTACTTAACATCTATCATGATAATAAAACTTCTGGGCATATGGGTATCACCAAGACTGTGTCTAATATCAGTAAACTCCTCTGGTGGCCCACGTTACGCCGAGATGTTAAAGATTACATAGCTGTGTGCGAGGTGTGCTCAAGGCAGAAAAGTCCCAAAACAGCACCCATTGGGTTACTCCAGCCTTTGCCGATCCCCGAACGACCATGGTCACATGTAGCCATGGATTTTATAGTAGATTTACCTGAGTCAAGGGGAATACAGTGATACTTACGGTCATAGATCGATTTTCCAAGATGGGTCACTATGTTCCTCTTCGGAAACTACCTTCGGCAGCCGAACTGGTGCCCATATTCATTTCCAACGTGGTCCGCATACACGGTGTCCCTCTGGAGATTGTCTCTGATAGGGGGACCCAATTCATCTCCAGATTCTGGAGAGGGTTTTGTAAGAATGTGGGGATAGACCTCTCTTTCTCTTCGGCCTATCACCCCCAGACCAACGGAGCAGCAGAACGAGCAAACCAAAATGTAGAGAAATATCTCAGGTGCTTTATATCAGAACAACAGGATAACTGGTCAGACCTGTTACCATGGGCCGAGTATGCCTTGAACAGTGCAGTGAGTGAGTCCACAGGACATTCTCCTTTCTTCGCTGTTTATGGTTTTGATCCTCCCGTGCTCCCCGCTACGTTTCCTGATACCACGATTCCTGCTTTGGATGAGCAACTGGCATCATTGAAAGAGACTTGGGGGAGAGTGAGACAGGCACTAGAGGAGAGTAGTGCCATCCAGAAAACCAAGGCCGACAGACACAGGAGGCAGGCACCTGTGTATCAAGTTGGGGACAGGGTTTGGCTTTCTTCACGTAACATTAAGCTCTTAGTGCCTTCCATGAAGTTGGCTCCTAGGTATATCGCCCCTATAAGATTCTGCGGCGAATCAACCCTGTCTCCTATGCTTTGGCGTTACCCTCCCATTTTAAGATACATAATGTGTTCCATGTACACCTTTTGAAGCCGTTGTTGTGTAACCGGTACACCAAGGTCCATGCTCCACCGCCTCCTATCTCTGTGGAGGGTGAGGAGGAGTTCGAGGTTAAGGCCATTCTGGGTGCCAGGATATCTAGGGGGTCCTTGCAGTACTTGGTCGATTGGGTGGGTTACGGTCCGGAGGATCGTTCTTGGATTCCGGCTGCAGAAGTCCATGCTCCTAGGCTAGTGAAGGCCTTCTATTTGGCGCACCCCCGTGCCCCTGGGGGTCGTCCAGTGGCCGCCCGTGGAGGGGGGGTTCTGTCACGGCTGGTCAGGGGCTGGGGCGCCTGGCAGCAGATTCCTCGCTGCTCGCTGGCCAGGCGCCGAATGATGAACGCTACCGGGTGCGCTCACGTGGGACGCCGAGGGGCGGGGCCTGGCGTTATGACGCGGACCCGCCGGGTTTAAAGCCCAGTCTCACTACCATGCCGGTGCCCTGACGTGGTATTCACTTCCCGCAGAGCTCTTGTGTATTCTGGCGATTTCTGTATCTAACCTTGCTTCTGACAAACGAACCCTCCTGTGTATGACCCTTGGCATTGGCAAACGAACCCTCCTGTGTATGACCCTTGGCATTGGAAAACGAACCCTCCTGTGTATGACCCTTGGCATTGGCAAACGAACCCTCCTGTGTATGACCCTTGGCATTGGCAAACGAACCCTCCTGTGTATGACCCCTGGCATTGGCAAACAAACATTCTGTGTATAACCCCTGGTATTGGCAAACAAACCATTCTGTGTATAACCCCTGGTATTGGCATTTACTCTACTCTTGGTTCTGCCCTTAACGTTGGTACCGAGGTCAGTCTATGTGGCACCCTAAGCACACATCAGATTTCCTCTGCTATAACTAAGGTCCTAGGGAGAACGTATACTCTGGTCTGTACCCCTGTCTGGTGTTTCCCTTTGTTTATCTATTACCTGGTTAATTGTCTATCTAGTTTTGCCGACCATTCAAGGATCGGAAGGGTAGAGAGCGATCCACATAAAGGGATCACTATCTTGGTAGTCAGAAGGATTCGTGACAATACCCTATTCTGTACCTCTGTCTGGTGTTACCTCTTGTCTATCTATTGTCTGGTTAATTGTCTTTCTAGTTTTGCCGACCATTCAAGGATCGGAAGGGTAGAGAGCGGTCTGCGTAAAGGGACCACTATTTTGGTAATCAGAGGGATCCGTGACAGCTGGTCTGGAACACTGTTGCTTCTAAAGCGGGATTGTTTGTTGAAGTCGCAAAGTGTTTGTGACACTGTTTCAAGTGGGTTGCTCTCCCATTACTGAGAATGGAGGTTGCGAAGACGTTGACATGGGTTTGGTGCCTGCAGCCAATCGACGCAAACCGTTCCTAAAATGGCCCATCTGAGTGCAGACTTACGGGCAAACAGAGAACCTGCTGGGCCTTATTTGATCATATTGAAGGAAAGCTTCAAAGGCATCCAATCCCAGCAAGAGCAGGATTTCAGCTTCGGGGTCTAGGGCAGGGAAGAGGCTAGCCATGTGTTTCAGGTGAGGTATATTGCTTGCTACCTCTGGTGTCGCAATCTGGTTGCGATTATCTGGCAAAGTGTCCCATTCTAGCAATGGTGGCAGTTTGAGTTTTGTACTTCCATCTAACGATTCTATGCAGAACCCAGTGACTTTCCTCCCCGCCGTCCGCTGGGAACCAGTGCAAGTTGATATCGTGAATGGTGTGTCTTCAGTTTGGACGTTAAAGATATTGAAAAATTCTGACCTGGCTAATGAGTGATTGCTTTGTCCGTCCAGCATCACGTACATCTTCACAGCCTCTTCAGGGCATCCGGCTGGGTAGACTTTGGTTAGGTAGATCTCGTGGCATAAGCGAGGAAATGCTTAGCCACCACATGCAGTTGATAGTTGCGGTCACCTCAGGATGCGCTTCGGTGTCGTGAGACTCCTTAGTCGAAGGAGGTGTAGGAGTTGTCCGTTGTGTTGACTCAGAGTCTGGATGCAGTGCGCCTGGGCGTCTGTCACTTCTTTTTTTTTTTTTTTTTAAATCTTATATATTAATTTCAGGCATTTTCATGCAGTATTTTTTTTTTGCAAACAGCTTTTAAAAGTTGCTGTATTTTTTTTTTTTTTTGTTTCATTTTTTTTTTTACCCCGTTCTTCTGCCTGTTGGCTTTTTCCGGTGGCTGGTTGGCACTCTGTTCAGCGGATTGTCTGCATTTTTTTTTGTATTTAAGATTTTTATTTTGTAAGTAAGTCAGCATATAGTCAAACGTAATAAAGCAAAGGTCACGCAGGACCATCCACAGCATAAGTTCCACATGTAAGAAAAAATAAAACAATAAACATCCCTCGAAAAGGGGGGGGGTCTCAGTGTATAATATTATACAAGAGGGAGGAGGGAAGGGGGGTAGTGGGTAGCGCAAAAATACACTTCAGAAAAGCAGTAGTAGAAACATATTAAAAGACAACAAAAACCTCAGACAGTAGAAGGGCAATAGGTATACCGCTCAAGGGGTAAAAAGAAAGAAAAATATTGTCCGCGGACATCACATATGGCGATGCAGACAGTAATCTAGACCTCAGTAAGTGCCAGCAGAGACAATGCGAAAAAATAAAAAAGCAAAACAAAAACAGTCTCAGCATGAAAAAGGAAAAACTTAGCCAGGGGAGAGGAGTAAGTAAAATCTGCACAGGAGGGGGGTCCATCGCTGCTAGATGGTACGGGGCAGCAAACAAAAAGAATGTCTCCATAGATCACCTCAGCCTGTGTCCAGTGGAAATGCCGTGTTTTCAGCCCCCCCGCGCCGAATCATCCCACGGGTAGAGCGGAAACTCGGCATCCTCCAGGTCATCAACGCCACCAAAAGGACCCCGTCATGAGGCCTAGATGAGCGCTTCAGCCCGTTAGACAACCCTCTCCCCGCAAGCTGCGCTGGGGGGCCAGTAGCGGGCTCCTCAGGGACCTCCTCCGAAATCTCCAGCACGGCTGTCTCCCGCATGCCTCCTGCATCCCAATCCGGTATTATAATAGGGAGACCGCGCTCTTGGCCGATAGATAAGGCCTCCACCACCCGTGTCACAGCCAGGGCCTCCTTTCCCAGCTCCCAGCCATCCACAAATACTGCCTCCGATCTGCTCCAAAGACCGCACGACATCCGGCACTCCTCGGCCTCCAGCATCCACTCCGAGCAGCCCGCAAAAGCAGCCACCATATCACCGCATGGGGAGGTGCGCATCAGATGCCTCCATTCCGCGCGCTCCTCCACCAACTCCGCCACAGGGTCCACAGTCGCGTTCAGAGGACGGGGGCCCTCCATCCTCCAAGCCCGCTTCCGCTGAATCCCCGGGCAGGGTCCTTTCACAGAGGGAGGGAAGGGAAGCGAGGGATGCTCCAAATAATCGTGAGGGTTTAGGCCTCAAAATGGCCGCCGGGCAAGCTCACGTGCCGGGAAACAAGGCCCCAATCTCCGCTGGGCTCTGGAGGGGGGGACCCAAGCGGCTCCAGAGCACTCCTTCCGATGGCCAGCCACGCAAAAACTCCCCAAGAGAAGATTCAGGAGACAATCCAGGTCGAAATCCACCATATATAGCAGACTCCGACGGAGCTCAGCTTAAAGACGTCTGCTCCCTCGTGCGGCCAGCCACGCCCCCCCGTCTGTCACTTCTGCATAAATGACCTTGCACCTTAGCTGTGCAAGCTTTGGCCATGTGCTCTGTAGACTCACAACACTTGTAGCAAACTCTGTACTCCCTGAGCAAAGCTTTCCTTTCTTCTAAGGGCTTCTTTCCGAAGTATCTGCACTTGTTGAGAGGGTGCGGGGACTTGTGGAGTGGATAGAAAGCATCTTTATTCGTTCCTGGGGTTTCAGGTGGCATTCTCGTCGACGGATGCTCATCTGACTTTGACAGTGAGGATTCCGTCAACATGAATGCACCATACCATTGATCAAGCACTTCCCAGGCTTGTTTAAGGGTGATGACTGGGTCACCGAGATGAGATGAATAGATATCTTTCACTACGCGTGTAGATTCTGGTCCTAGCCAAGCCATCAGATGATCTCCTCGATAGGCCGTAACCTTTCGTCGCGAACGGTGTGTTAAAAGATGTGCTTCCATAGTAAATAGTCTCTGCCTGGCTTGTCAGAAAATTTCTGTGCCCCTCTTGAGGCCAAATCCACATTCCCTTGTCGAGGTGGCCATTCTATGTTTCTTCCCCAGGGTGTCGTAAAATCCATCTGGGCTGTATAGGGGTAGCATTTGGGGGGGGGAGATGGTAAGTTGATCCCCATGGAATTGGTGAAAGTAGGTTCAGGGGCCTCCCGTGGGTTCTGGCAAGCATAGTCCCTATGCTCAGGAGCGGACGCTAAGGACAGATGGTCGGTGTCTGCAGAATACTTGTTGATTATTATGTCTTGCCATGCCACATGTGTTGGTTGCTCCTTTCGCTGCAGGGTAAGTCGACTGTGTTCGATGGGCCGCACGTTCGTCCATGAGTTGCCTTGCAGCTGTGGCTGGAACACTGCTGCCTACATGTTAAAGTTGTGGCTCGTGGCTAATTTTATGCCTGCCTGCTGAGGATTCTTCACTAATTCCGATGGAATAATCTGGTTAGCCCTTGTGTTTTGGTTTGTTGGGGTAAGTTTTTCAGCTCCTAGGAGGGTTTCTAGCTGTGCAGATTTGGCGGTGTCAGCATTCTGACTAGTTTGCGGAACTAGTGGTTGAGATTCTCCTCCTTGTTCCTGCCGTAGTGAGTTCTGATCGTTCACGTAGGTTTCGACACGGTTCTGCAAGCTTTCTCCTTCCAACTGTGTAGGATCAAAGTTGAGGGAAGCATTGGCAGCTTCCGCCCGTAAAGCTGCGGCCCATACTGCTTTTTTTGCGGCCTCTCGTTTATGATGAAGATATGTAAGGTTGGCCTGAGGTTTAGCCATTTCTTCCTCTTGTTTAGCTCGAGCTTTAGCCATTTCTTCCTCTTGTTTAGCTCGAGCTATGGCCATTTCTTCCCCTTGTCTAGCTCGAGCATTGGCCATTTCTTCCTTTAATAATCGCTCTTCATTTGCTACTTGCAGATCTACAGCAGCTTCATCAGCCTCGATTTGTGCTAGTATCGCCAGGGTGGTGAGACTTTCTTTACTCTGTAACAGTTATACCCCAAATTCCTTCCCACATTCATAATCAGTGTCAGTAGGGGAGAGATGTCGGGAACCTTGTACGTGTCAGTGGGAGAAAGGGAATAGAAACTGTGTACATGTCGTGGGTGAGGTGGGTCAGGATCTTTATCAATGGGGGTTAGGATTTCTGTTTGTGTCAGTGGGAGGGTCAGGACCTGTATATGTGTCAGCAGGGTGTATCTGTGAGTGTGTGTGTGACACTTTAACTATTTGTCTGTGTTTGCCTCTGTCAGTGTCTTTGTCAGTATCCGAAGTGCCTGTGTGCATGTCTGTCTCTGGTTTTTTTCTTTATTTATCCAAAAAATAGATCGGCAGAAAAGCTTCATTTGATGAAGTCTCACCAGCCGTTGTGTGAACTCCTCTCTTTGATTCGCCAAAGTTTTCTTGGTTGCAACAATTGAAAATTTCATCTGTTGTTGACAACTACAGCTTGGATTTCTTAGAGAATAATCCCAAGAATAAGTACATATACTAACGTGTTTACATTTCTCACACTGTGCATCCGTGTGTGGCCCATACCCCAATAACTACAGACACAACGTTATAAAAGAGTGAAAAGGGTGATTACAATATATTCATCCTTTATTTTTAGATGACATACCCAGGCATGTGTAGCGATGTGTTAAAGTTTACTGTGGCAGTACCCATTTTTAGCCACAAGATGGAGACAATCACGATTAAAGACTCTGGACACTCGAACTACATGTCCCGGCATGCTTTGCGAAGAAACAGGAAGTGGGTGGGTTTGTGGAGACGCTGTACATCCTGCACCTCGTGGAGAACAGGCAGAGCGCGCCAGGGAGCAGAGGAGAGCGGATGCACACACACACAGAGAAGGAGAGACCAAAAGATAGGCCGGAGCGCAGACAGAGTGGATCGGCTTTAGGATTGGGTCACCCAGCCTTGCGGGAGACAGACATCACCATTTACATTATCCGAGTGCAGTGCTGAGGAGAGAAGACCCCTCGAGTAAGGAGTACCGCGGTCGATGGAAGCGGGGAGCAGGCGGTAAACTGGCTGAGTCGCGGCTGACAGACAGAAGGCCAGACAACAGATCCGGTGGTTGGCGTCCCCAGTTAAAATCGAGCGGAGAGACGTCCTGGGTCAGCGGAATCTCGAGCTTGCGCGGGATGGGTGAGAGGCCCCCAAGGCCGTATGTGAATAAGAGCGTACGCTGCTGTTTTCTTTCTAAAACCCACAGGGCCCCAACTGACTAGTCGAAGACATCGATAAAGTAAACTCACTGGCCAGTTGAAAAGTACCCGGGTACCCTACACACACAAACACATACCACTTCACGTTCTGGGACTTAACCTGTGCAGGACTCAGTTTCCTTTTTTTCCTATCCATACAAGGGGGCAAAGTTAAAGTTACATTCTGAACAATTTTCCTTTTTTTGTTCCCGCTGCGCGTTTACCGTGATACAAGAACTGTGTATTTTATTGTGTCCCGCTACGCGGTTTTTCCTCGAATTTCGTATCTTTTAATTTTCTGCTCGGTCGGGGTTTTTCCGAAAATACGAAGCCCTCGTGTTTTCGTTTCTTTTACCGCTACGCGTTTATCGTGTTACGAAAGTACTGTAAATCTTCCTGCATATACCGTGTCTTAAGAACTGCAAACCTTTTAGTAAACCTTTTAACTTGTAAAACTTACAGCGTGTTGGAGTATATTTATTCCCTAGTGCGGGGAGACTGACCCGTGGTTCATTTTCAGCGGCTCCTCCGGGAGTGAGCGCTACACGTGGGGGCTCGTTTCCGGGATTCAGTCTCTGGAAAAACCGCATCTAAAGGGTTAAATATGGATCCAGACACTGCTGCCGAATGGTGTGGGGAGCACAGTAGTCAGTTAGCATGTTGCATAGTCATGGATATTCCCGCAGACACTTGGGCCGAAGATCAGATTCGCCAGGCCGTGGCCACGCTAGCACCAGATCATCGGGGGTTAATTCTGGACATTAAGAAAAACCCGGATACCTCTCACACGCATGTCCTTCTCGAATGGAGAAAAGGTATTCCAGCATGTTTTCGGGGCGGGAGCGTGAAGCTGACCGATGAGGTGGAAGTCCAACTGATTCAGCCAAGTGCGCCACGTGGCGAAGCAGAAAGTGTTCCTGCGCCCAGTCCGTTGGCCATGATTGGGCCTGAATTTATCGTGGCTATTGGAGACTTGCTGGCCAAATGTCAGAAAACAAGCCCTCCTCACACTAATTTCGGTTATCGACGGTTAAGGAACTTTACAGGAAATGTACCAACTCCGGCGGGAGAAGAAACCTTTGAGGAATGGGTGGAACAGGCGATGCAGGCACTGGATGAGTGGGACGTCCCTGAGGCCCAGAAAAAGCAAAGGATCACCGAGAGTTTAAAGGGACCTGCGTCAGAAGCGGTGAGAAACCTAAAACTGAGTAGAAAAGATTGTACTGCTTTGGATTATCTGAACGTTCTTGAAGAAGTGTTTGGGCGAACAGAAAAGGCAGCGGAACTAGTATATCAGTACGAACACACCTATCAGAAGAGAGGTGAGAGAATGATTGATTACATGAGGCGCTTGGATAAGATTCTGCACCAAATACTCCTCAAGAAAGGGGCCAAACCGGCTGAGGTAGATAAGATACGAATAAAGCAGATCCTGAGGGGTTCTCAACCGTTGGATCCGGTGATGATGCAGCTGAGAAGCAGAGCAGTCAATCAAGAGTTGAAGTACCTGGAACTGATCCGAGTTGTACGAGAGGAGGAGGCTCTGCTGGAAGAGAAATCTTTCAGGCGGGGAGAAAGGGCTTATGCACAACCTGCAAGATATAACGACGGTCTGCAGCCTGAAAACGACTCGTTAGACACCTATGGATCTGACCTGGATGAACAGGAGCAGTTAGTCGGTTTTAAATTCATCGAAAAGGCTGCTAAAGAATCGAACTCTTCCGAACGAAGCGAGTTGTTCAAGACTGTAAAGAAGGTACAGGAAGCTCAAACTGAACTGCAGCAAGCGCACGCTGAACTGTGCAGGGTGTTGATGAAGGTGACCGAGATGCAGGGGGAAATGCAAAAGTTCCTAACAGGTATGCAGACGACTGAAGTTGCCGTGGCGTCTGGTTCAAATCTCTTATCAGAACCTCAACAAGCAACTGTGTCTCCACTTTCGAGGAAGAGATGTTTCGGTTGTGGAGAAATGGGTCATTTCCGTGCGCAATGTAAAGGCCGGAAGCCTGAGAGGGATAAGGCTGAGTGGCTGTTGAAAGCCCTAGAGGGACTGTTATCTACTCCACCAGCAGGAAACGCCAGAGGGCACCAGTAAAGGAGCAACCTAGGTGCCCAGAAGTTGAACCTCGCTCCAAGAACCAATTTAAAACTAAGAGGGCAAGAGGGCCCAAAGTCAAGCCAACTGCTGAGCCTGTCAGAATGGAAAGAGTCACTCCCTTAGCATCCGGGTCTACGTCATGGGGAAGCGGTGCACACCCAAAACCTGCACGGGCCAAGAAAAAGGCCAGGGTCCAGCAAACAGGGTCTAAGCGTCCGGATACCTCCACCAAGTTTCCTGACCAGCTGATAGGTCCTTCTCCAATTGTGCCAATCCAAGTGGAGGGAGTCTACACCAAAGCCCTGTTAGATTCAGGGGCTCAAGTGACTTTGATTTATAAAGACTTCTATGAGAAACACTTAAAGCACATTCCTCTGCAAGAATTGAAGGATTTGGAAATATGGGGGATCGGCACTGAGAAACTCCCTTATGACGGGTACCTGCAAGTGAGGTTGGAGATCGGATCTGAAGTCATCGGGCAGTCTGGGGGTTGTGATGCATTGGCCATTGTGTGTCCCCGACCCTCGGGTGCGAATAGAAGCTCTCTGATAGTGGGGACAAATACGGATCTAGTGCGGCGTCTCCTGACCCCATCGTAGTGGAAGAAGGGTCAACTCAAGGAGTGCACCCCCTGTTACGACCGGTCTATCAGAGGATGGTTGAAGAGCGGAAAGCACCTGCTGAGGTGGGAAGACTGTGGAGACTGGGTGGGACAGAGAAGGTTCTGCAAGCAGGAGAAGTAGCGAGCTTCCGGGTTTCGGTCAAGTTGAACGGATCGCAACCAGGTCCCTATGTGGTGCTGGGAACCGATGTCAGTCATGGGAGTGAAACGGGAGTCGAAGTAATTCCTGAAATAATCTCCAAAAGCCTTGAAGAGAACACGAGGAAGAGTCTCGGTCAGTGTGTGCAATGTGACAGATTCTCCAGTAGTCCTTAAAGCACGAATGCCTATCGGGCAAGTAGAGTCTGCTACACCCTCTCCACCGATTTAGGAGGGGGAGTGGATAAAGAGATTCCAGATGAAAGATTCTA
This sequence comes from Leptobrachium leishanense, assembly GCA_009667805.1. NCBI lineage: Eukaryota > Metazoa > Chordata > Amphibia > Anura > Megophryidae > Leptobrachium > Leptobrachium leishanense. The sequence goes on along the minus strand of CM019066.1, from coordinate 223,044,402 downwards.
CCCTAAAGACGCCCCCATTTCACCTGAGTGGAAGAAACGTCTTCAGTCTCAAGTTCTGAAGTGGAAAGAATTATTCTCGAAAGATGAGTTCGATGTGGGCCTGGCTAAGAGTACGGAACATCGCATTCGGTTGCAAGAAGATAAGCCGTTTCGTGAAAGGTCAAGGCGAGTTCCGCTGGGAGACTTGGATGATCTGCGAGAACAGCTAAGGCTAGGGTCAGAGTGGGGCAGTCGGAACGCGCGTGCAGACGCACTAAATCACGGCGGCAGTAGCAGCACATAACGGCCAATGACGGCCAATATACGAAGTACGTGCGTACGAAAGTGCGCCGACACCACGCAACCAGCAAATGAACGCATTTTTCTCAGAACGTGAAACCGCTGCTACTGACGTACAGAGTGCGCGGCGGCCGCATGGCAGCGTGTGTGCGTGATTAGGAGACGTCAGACGCTGCTAGTGTGCGGCCTACATAACGTTCGAACAGCCAGATTTCCCTAGAATTGCGTTGGTGAGTACCTGCGACTGTGAATGATGTCTGGACCAGAGATGGACGTCGAGAGGCTCATCAGCGCTGTGGGGGAGCATCCAGGGATCTGGGATACGGCCTGCGAGCGTTATAAGGACAAGGGGAAGAAGGCGAGCGCATGGGTCGAGGTGTCCCGTCAGGTGTACCCGGAGTACGATACGTGGTCCGAGAAGGAGCAGCACATACAGAGTGAGTATAATATTATTTAATTCATAATCCCATAAATGTAAATCACAATAATAATAATAAACAAACAAATGAAATCATTGATGTGAAACTCAAATGCTCCCCAGCTGCCAGGGCACCTCACCTGCATCACTGATGAAATAATTAGATAGAGCATCGCGATACCTGTTGCTGTATCTATTCACAGCTATGATGTCATAGTTCACATCATCCTCAAGACCGACAACTGTGAGGGTATCGTCAAAATTAAAACCATCCCTGGCCCGCACATAGTTATGTAGAATGCAACAGCATTTCACTATGTCCACACAGAAGTCCACATTGACATCCAGCGGTCTATGTAGAATCCTCCACTTGTTGGTCAGTATGCCAAAGGTACACTCCACATACCGTCTCGCCCGCGACAGCCTATAATTAAACACCCGCTTCTTCACAGTCAGGTGTGTCCCTGAGTAGGGCCTTAGGAGGTGTGTGGATAGTCCGAATGCTTCGTCACCCACGAAGGCATAGGGGACTGTCACGTCACTGCCAGGCAATGGTGCGGCTCTGGGGATGTTCAGGGTCCCACTCTCAATTTCATTCCACAGTGTGGAGTTCCTGAACAGTGTGGAGTCAGAGTCCTTGCCGTATGAACCGACATCCACATACACGAAACTATAGTTGGCATCTGACACCGCCAGTAGGCCAATAGAAAAGTAATGTTTATAATTCTGATACAGTGAGCCACTGTGCGGTGGCTTCACTATGCGGACATGTTTGCCATCCACGGCTCCCAGGCAGTTTGGAAAGTTGGCTCTCTCCCAGAATCCTGCTGCAATTTCCAGACATGCCGTATGTGTCGGTCTTGGCAAACATTCGCCCTTCATGGTCTCCCATATTGTTTGGCACACCTTGCGGACGATCTCACCAGCTGTTGATCTGCCAACGCGGAAGCTATAATGCAGATCCTTCAAACTGCACCCACTAGCGAGATACCTAGAAGACAAAACAAAAATGTTTGAATATGATCACATACCATGAACACAAGCTAATGTCACTCTCATCATGTTTTGCAGCACAAGAGGCGATGAACAAATGGCGCACAGTACGCGACAACTACATGCGCGTCCAGAAGAAGCAGGCCATGGCTGCGCGCTCTGGAGCTGGTGCGAAAAAGGTCCGTGGCTACATATATGCAGAGCAGCTATCGTTCCTCCGCAGGACCCAGGAGCCGCGCAGGAGTGTCAGCAGCATGGACCAGCCATCGACCTCCGGCACCCAGGCACAACAAATGGTGCCAGGAGATTATGCCAGCTGCCAGGAGGAGGAGAACCAGGGTGGTGCTGAGTCGCAGATGGAGGAGGATTTGGCGACACCACAGGTGGCAGGTACCGCGACAACGGTCAGCACCAGACCTGGCCAGAAGAGAAGGGCACAAGCTGCAGACCTCGAGCAGGCCATGCTCACCTTCATGGAGGCACAGACCACCCATGCACACCAACGCTGCATGCTTGCGGACTCCGTGGACATGTCTTTCTCCAATGCATGTACGCTCCTCCTGAACAAGATGAGCGAGGCAGAGAAAATGGAGTATCGCCACAGATCTCTGGCAATATTGGAGGACATCCTTTCACGTCCCCATCACGCAGCCGCCTACCATGCTGTGCCACAATCCGCCAGTGGATCTTCCGTCTCCAGTGAGGTGCTGTCCACCCACCCAGCCATGCCCCCTGGAGCCAGGCCACACACGGAGTCGGGGTCCAGCTGTAGCCACACCACCGGCCCTCATGACCCAGATGCTCTGCGGTATCAGCAACTTTGATACATGAGCTAAATATGTTTTATTATTTGTTTATTATGTGTTATTGTTTTGATTTTGTATATATACTGACCTTCAGTTTACGAGTTGTAATATATGTCCATAATATATTACAGTTTCTTTTCATATTATAGTATTATTTTTCAACATTGTTGTCGGAGTCATTTATGATTATGTACGTGTGATGTGATGCCCGTGTGTGTGTGTGTGTGCATGTAACAGTGGGCATGTGACTACAGACATGATGCACTCATGTCAGGTGACTGGCAGCGATGTCATGTATACAGGTGTGTGACAGTACGTACCTCAAAGTGATGACTATCATCTCCTCCGGTGGTATGGCGGGCCGCATGTTGGTGTCCCTCTTGGTCAGTGGCTCCCGTACCCGCGACAACAGTTCATCAAAGGAGGCGATGGACATCCGCATGTAGTTGAAGAACTTCACGGGGTCCCTCTCTCGCAGTGGCCTGTACAGCGTCACAAAGTGTCCATGCGTGGGTCTGGCAGCGTTGATTTCATGAACCCAGGTTCGCCGCTTTCTCTTCCTCTTTAGGTACAGGTACCCCATCACACCAAACACAAAGACGTGTGCAGGATCCATCTTTGAAAAACGCCACCATCCCCAAACGGCTTTTTATAACCCTTGCCCTTATTATTTCATTTCTCAAGTGATTAGATTCATCTGATTTTTACTCTTTTTTCACCCCACCGTCATGGAATACGTCCAGAATTGAGCATCGTCCGACCACTCAAGCGTATTCCGTGAAAAAATGCGTGCGCACGCATCGACGTACATTTTGACGGTGGCCGCAGAAAATGCGCTCATCTGTCCCTAGCCTAAATGAGTTGCAGAGAACCAATGTGATTCAAGAGTCCAGGAGCCCATATGCATCTCCAATAGTGCTGGTCAGGAAGAAGAATGGTTCTGTCCGCTTGTGCATAGACTATCGCACCCTGAACCGAAGAACCATCCCCGACCAATACGCCACTCCTCGGATTGAAGATGCCTTACAGTGTTTGTCTGGAGCAAAGTGGTTCAGTGTATTAGACCTGCGAAGTGGATATCATCAGATACCGATGCACCCTGAAGACAAAGAGAAAACTGCGTTCATTTGTCCACTGGGGTTCTTTGAGTTCAATAGAATGCCTCAAGGTTTGACGGGAGCTCCAGCCACGTTCCAACGGTTGATGGAGAAGACAGTCGGGGATATGAATCTAATCGAAGTGTTAGTGTACCTGGATGACATAATTGTGTTCGGGAAGACTCTGGAAGAGCATGAGCAACGTTTGGAGAAGGTCTTGAAGAGGCTCCATGAAGAGGGGTTGAAATTGTCTCTGGAGAAATGCCAGTTCTGTTTACCGTCAGTCACATATCTGGGACACGTGGTCTCGGCAGAAGGTGTTTCGACAGATCCTCGAAAGTTGGAGGCCGTAGCTTCTTGGCCTAGACCTCGAAACGTCACTGAACTTAGATCCTTCTTGGGATTCTGCTCATACTATCGAAGATTTGTGGGAGGATTCGCAAAGATAGCTCAGCCGCTGAACAAACTCCTACAGAAAGAAACCACCGAAGGAGGCTGTAAGGTCTCTGACCGAAAACCCTCCCGCTCCGGGACCAAGGAAAGCTAAAGAGTCCATACAAGGTGAATGGACTCGTCAATGTGAAGGTGCGTTTGTGAAGCTGAAAGAGAATCTAACCCGAGCTCCTGTTCTGGCCTACGCGGACCCTCACAAGCCGTATGAATTACATGTGGATGCCAGCCGAGAAGGTCTGGGAGGAGTCTTATATCAGGAGTATGATGGATTGCTGAGGCCTGTGGCGTATGTGAGCCAGAGCCTTGCGCCTTCTGAGAAGAACTATCCTACTCACAAACTGGAGTTCTTAGCCTTGAAGTGGGCAGTGGTGGACAAGTTGAAAGACTATCTGTATGGAGCTGAGTTCGTGATCAAGACGGATAATAATCCTCTCACCTATATCCTTACTACTGCAAAACTGGACGCAACGGGACATCGGTGGTTGGCCGCTTTGTCAGGGTTTCGGTTCAGCCTGAAGTATCGCCCTGGGGTAAACAATCGAGATGCTGATGCTTTATCAAGAAGACCCTACACTACAGAATGGACTCAGGTGACTCCAGACGGAGTGCAAGCTTTGTGTCAAGGAACAGAACGCCGGGTCAAGGGAGGAGTTGAAGCGGAAGCCATAGGAGTCATGGCCGCGGCTGTTCCTGAGTTCTACTGTAACCCTTCGCAATTGAGGGATGAAAATCTACCTACCTTTTCCAAGCAGGACCTGAAAGCGGATCAAGCTAGAGACCCTTTGATTGCATTGACCATAAAGGCCCTGATTGCAAACCAGCGAGAGATTCTGTTAACCAATTCCCCGGATGGGGCCAAATTGGTTTACAAAGAGTGGGAGCGGTTGAAGATGTTGGATGGGGTGGTCTACCGAAGGGGCCCCTCGACCAATTCCGAAGAGATTCAACAGTTATTTCTCCCCACTAAACACAGGGAGAGTGTGTTGCGATCATTGCATGATGAGCATGGACATTTGGGTGCTGAGAGAACTTTTAAGTTGGTGCGAGATAGGTTTTATTGGCCTTGCATGAGGGCTGAAGTTGAGAGTTATTGCCATTCCTGTCTGAGGTGCATTCAGAGGAAAACTCTACCAACCCGAGCTGCTCCAATGAGCCATCTACAGAGTCAGGGACCCATGGATTTGGTGTGCATTGACTTCCTGTGCTTAGAGCCGGATGCTAGTGGGCAAGGGAACATTCTGATAGTGACTGATCATTTCACCCGTTATGCCCAAGCTTTTTCTACAAAAGACCAACGCGCTCCGACAGTGGCGAAGGTGCTGATGGAAAAGTTCTTTGTTCATTACGGCCTGCCAAGAAGAATACACTCTGATCAGGGAAGAGACTTTGAAAGTAGATTGGTCGGGCAATTGCTGGAGTTGTTGGGAATTCAAAAGACTCGAACTACGCCATACCACCCTCAGGGTGATGCTCAGCCTGAAAGGTTTAATCGCACGCTGCTAAACATGCTGGGGACCTTGTCGAATGTGGAGAAGCAGAGTTGGAGTCGTCACATAGCTACTCTGGTGCATGCATATAACAGTACGGAGAGTGATGCAACAGGATATTCACCGTACCGTCTTATGTTCGGAAGAGAAGCTCGACTGCCGGTTGATTTGGCATTTGGGTTATCTTTAGACCAGACGTCGGTAGCTTCTCATAGAAACTACGTGGATAGACTTCGGAAGAATCTGGCTTCTGCGTTTGAACAGGCCCGTTTGACTTCGGGTAACAGGGAGCAAAGGAACAAGAAGAACTATGATTTGAAGGTTCGAATACAGGATCTACAACCCGGTGATAGGGTTCTGTTGAAGAATTTGGGTGCTGCTGCGAGACACAAGCTGGCGGATAGATGGAGTTCTCAGGTTTACATTGTTTGCAAACAACTGCCAGGTCTGCCGGTGTATCAGATTCGCCCTGATGGAAAGGCTGGTCCCCTCAAGAATTGGCACCGAAATCACTTGTTACCTTTGAGAGAGGCTGTGAGGATACCAGTGGAAAACGAACTTCCTCCGGCGAATCCGCATGCTCCACGTGTTCCTCCTGTCACTCGGTCTCAACAGACTCGGGTTGTTGGAGAGAGCGAAAGAGACAGCGACGAAGAGAGTTTCTGTTTAGATTGGATACGCTCACCAGAACCTGAGAGTCGTCCCAGTCAGTTCCTTGTCAGTGGAAAGTAACTTGAGGGCTGAAGCTCCTGAATTTCAGTGGGAATTCCCCGAAAATATGGAACTCCCTGAAACCCTTGAGCTTCCGTTAAGGGTCCCGGATACTGTTAGAGACCCTGTAGCTCCTGAAGACGAGCCTTACGATTATAGTTCTATGCCTTCCCTGGAGGGATCGTACTCGGAGGAAGTGTCTGCTCCAGTGGCCGACATAAGGACTGAGCCTATACCTATAGTACTTCCACCCGAAGAGGAACGGAAGGAGCCTGAACAGAAACGCTCTATTCGACCGCCCCAGCGACTTACCTATGACTCACCAGGACATAGCACTGAAGAGGCCATCACCACTGTGCAGAGATTGCCCGAAGTGTCTGCTATGTTAGCTGAGGTAGCCCAGAACATGAGTCAGCTTGAGAAAGTGTTTCTAACCTACTGCATGTATGCTGCTGAACCTGTATATGCTGTATAAACTGTGTGCATATTGAAAAAGGATAATGTAACTGTTGTACCTCCTTGGAGAGACCCAAGAGTTCTAGGAGGGGGAGAGTGTAGCGATGTGTTAAAGTTTACTGTGGCAGTACCCATTTTTAGCCACAAGATGGAGACAATCACGATTAAAGACTCTGGACACTCGAACTACATGTCCCGGCATGCTTTGCGAAGAAACAGGAAGTGGGTGGGTTTGTGGAGACGCTGTACATCCTGCACCTCGTGGAGAACAGGCAGAGCGCGCCAGGGAGCAGAGGAGAGCGGATGCACACACACACAGAGAAGGAGAGACCAAAAGATAGGCCGGAGCGCAGACAGAGTGGATCGGCTTTAGGATTGGGTCACCCAGCCTTGCGGGAGACAGACATCACCATTTACATTATCCGAGTGCAGTGCTGAGGAGAGAAGACCCCTCGAGTAAGGAGTACCGCGGTCGATGGAAGCGGGGAGCAGGCGGTAAACTGGCTGAGTCGCGGCTGACAGACAGAAGGCCAGACAACAGATCCGGTGGTTGGCGTCCCCAGTTAAAATCGAGCGGAGAGACGTCCTGGGTCAGCGGAATCTCGAGCTTGCGCGGGATGGGTGAGAGGCCCCCAGGGCCGTATGTGAATAAGAGCGTACGCTGCTGTTTTCTTTCTAAAACCCACAGGGCCCCAACTGACTAGTCGAAGACATCGATAAAGTAAACTCACTGGCCAGTTGAAAAGTACCCGGGTACCCTACACACACAAACACATACCACTTCACGTTCTGGGACTTAACCTGTGCAGGACTCAGTTTCCTTTTTTTCCTATCCATACAAGGGGGCAAAGTTAAAGTTACATTCTGAACAATTTTCCTTTTTTTGTTCCCGCTGCGCGTTTACCGTGATACGAGAACTGTGTATTTTATTGTGTCCCGCTACGCGGTTTTTCCTCGAATTTCGTATCTTTTAATTTTCTGCTCGTCGGGGTTTTTCCGAAAATACGAAGCCCTCGTGTTTTCGTTTCTTTTACCGCTACGCGTTTATCGTGTTACGAAAGTACTGTAAATCTTCCTGCATATACCGTGTCTTAAGAACTGCAAACCTTTTAGTAAACCTTTTAACTTGTAAAACTTACAGCGTGTTGGAGTATATTTATTCCCTAGTGCGGGGAGACTGACCCGTGGTTCATTTTCAGCGGCTCCTCCAGGAGTGAGCGCTACACATGTTAGAGACGAGTACATCTAACAGTAACCTCACAGCTGGAGAGTACCTAACAGAGACAAAGCATGATGACTAAGCTTTTCGTTTTGATATGGCTGCTTTTAATACCAGTGAGGTTTCAGCTCGATATACAATAAAAGCTTGTATATCGAGCCGAAACGTCATATTTCCTTGCTCCCATTAAAGCAGCCATATCAAATCCTGCATTGTAACAGCTGTTTCTTAAATTTACTAACATTTGGGACTAATAGCCATAGCCTGATATGTGGAACCTGTAATGATTGAGTCCGGGGCATGTGCTTTTACTAACCTCTGCATATTACATAAGCTATTTGTTTGTTCACACAGGTGTCATGAAAAATACATCCAGGCAGCATCCACACAGCATTAAAAGATGGCATTTGGAGAGCTTTGGACTTGATTCAGGAGACACGGAGAGATCATTGAGAGACCCCTCCAGTCTGGGTCAATTGACCACTAATCGTACAAGATTTAGTGCCTGGACTCCAATAGCAAGCAAATCCTTCAACAAACAGGTAAGTGGTGTGCTGTTGTATTATTTATTTTTTTCTTTATTATTAATGATCAAGGAAAAAAAGAACACAATAAGTTGACTGCAACGACTAATCAATAAAATCGATGAGAAGCGATAAGATTTGTTGCCAATGAGATTAAATAATCAATTACTTAATAGAATGGATGCCAAGATGGAGGCACTGAGTGAGATGTGCAAACTTAATATAGCACAAGCTGCTTGCTTTATCAGTGTGTTGAGGGAATACAAATTCAAAAATTTATATTAACAGAATTGTCATACAAGCGTCTATTGCAGTAGACTATTGCAAGTCAGGCATGGGCTCCTAGAATGTATTGGTCTGGCTCCTGAATTTCTGGATTATTCTTCAGATGTATTTGCTTGCCTCCTAAAAATGTATAGTTTGCTCCTGAGTTTACTTACCGGATGTGCTAAGCAAGATTAACCTTGTGTAGTTCAGTCGATGTTGGTGCCAATACCAAACACAACAAGTAAAGGTACAATTATGGTAGAGAAAGAAACTGGAAGGGTTGAAGTATTGGGGTGGTTTGACTTAAGCGTTGTGATGGCACGGCTGTCGTTCACACTTATTTTCTTCAATTTTATTATATGACTGTGTATTGTATGACTTTGACCGCTATCCCTGGCTGGGCCCGAGCTAGGATCGGCTAGCCCTGTGCGTTGACTGAAACCCGGCAGACCCCACCCCACTTCCCTGCTACCTCCTGCCCGGGTGCTCCATCGGCCTGTGATCCTAGAGTGGAACTCTTTTGGGGATTTGTCCATCACAAGTGGAAGCCTGCCCTGCGCTCTGGCCTGGTCACGATCCTTAACAGCTCTGCCTGCGTCCTTCTCTTTTCAGCTCCCAGCTCACTCTGAGCATGCTTTCCACGAGGCTGCTGATGCCTTTCCTTTCCTACACACCCACTTCCTGTCCTCACGCAAAGCATCATGGAAAATGTAGTTCAGTGCTTTCCTTTCTTGTCCAGCATAATCATACCATGGTCTCTGTCTCCCTCCGGTGGCCATAATAATTAAATGCAGCAGAACACAGTCTTTAAAGCAGCGCTACACTCTCCCCCCTAAACTCTTGGGTCCTCCCAAGGGCGTGTAACGGGTACATGTATCGGTCATACATACAGGGCCGGATTAACATAGGGGCAGATAGAGCAGCAGCTCCAGGCCCATGCCCCAGAATAGGCCCACAGAAAAGATAAATTTGTCTGCATTGATGGGCATTTGGACCACTATATATCCACCTCCATAGCAGCTACAGGGCCATGTGAGGTATCACCGGAAAGGTCAGAGCATTCCAATGATATCAAACATGACCAGGTTTTATGTAACAATAAAAATAAAATAATAAATATTTCTTTATTTTTTTATTTTTCTTTCTAACACAGCAATATTTTTCAGACATAAAGGGAACAATGATGCTGCAGTAACTCACCATCTCATTTTTCATGTCACTAACAAGCGTGGAGGTGATGGTACACTCCATTAGTACGAATTGTTACATCAAGAACCTAAACCGCCACAATGCAGCGAAGTGCACTTGGGGGTCTTTGGAACCCTGCGCCACTAATCTTTACACCTCGCAAGGTCAACTGAGGTGTTGTGTCAGACAGGACAGAGTCTGGCCTTTGCATTGATACCAAACATGACAATGTAAAATCTAAAAGAAAAAGAAAACAAAAAACTTTTTTTATTTATTTTTTGTTCCAAAGCGATGGTATTGTCCATTTGTCACGTATAAAATTAGCAATACCACTGCCATTACCATCTCCTTTCCCACGTTGGGAGCAAGGACAGTGTTTTATTCATAGTCGTACTATTCATAAAACACCATTACCCAAAGCACATGGGAAATATCAATTTTTTTGGCTAAAACTGTATATTTTCTCAGAAAAATGCAGTTACAGGTTCCCATTTAATTTTTTTGTTTTAAATTTTTTTTTTTTTAATTTTTTATTTTGAAATATGTCATCATACAAGTAAACATAGAGTGAGGGCCTCGCAGGGCCGCACAGACATCAAAGAAAAGAACTATTTATCCATTAAGCACTGTGATAGAAAATCAAGAAAAAGAGTCCGCTGATAAAACATCCTAAATAGTGCTTGTGTGGGGGAAGGGGGGAACAGAGAGAGAATAATAAGAGACATATATACCATACTAATTTAAGAGGCCATCAAAAACAATGCCGTAGATAACTAAGAAGTGTCCTCAAAATCATCCCCGATTGGGGGGTCTCATCAGAAACTGAAAAGTGAGAATGTCTTCGGAAGTCATCTGCAAAAACTCACGAAAGGCATAGGCTAAAAAACAAAAACAAAAATGCAACACGACAAATAAACGACTGCATGAAAGTACTGCTGTGGTTAGCGACCAAAAAGGGGGAGGGAGTTAAGAGGGGAAAAACTGGCATAGGCCAAAATTGTGCCTGCCCTGGCGGGTTCCCGTGTGGCTGTGAAACCATGGGGGGGGGGACCAGGGGGGATAATGGCACCAGGCCCGGGCGGTTGGGGAGCCAAGCTGGGCACCAGGCCACTGTAGCACCTCCAAGATATCCCGGATATGCCAGGGAGAAAGGAAAAGGAAAAAAAAAAAAAACCAAAAAAAACAGGGAGAGGGGGGGGTATAGACATCAAAACGAAGGGCTCATCTGGGAGAAACACCCCAGTGTCAGCATGAGGGGGGGGAGAAAAGGGGAGAGGGAGAAAAAAAACAAAAAACAGATATATATATCCATCTATCGAAGGGGGAAACATCATGTCGAACATAAGGTAGAGTCCCGCATAGGTTTAAGGGGGTGAGTCACTTCAGCCCGCATCCAAGAACTGGATCGGGACCACTGCAAGCAGCTTCCCACAGAGCCATCCAGGTTGGTCAGCTGTACCAGGTATACGGCCAGAGGTGATCCCGGTCAGGCAGTGAGGGGCCCGCCAAATGCCAGTGGACAGCATCCAGGAGCGCAGCATCTCAGGTAACACCGGTGGTACAGGTGGACACACGGCGGCCGCCCCGTCCAGCTGCGCGACATCCACATCCGGCGTCTGCCCGACACCACCGAACAAATCTAGCGTCGCTCCGGGAGGTGGAGTGTCCATCAGCCGCTCAGCACGCAGATCGCCATCAGCACGATGGGTCACCCCGACCCCAGGCTCCAGACACTCTTCCACCTGGTTGGAGGGTAAAGCCTCCACTGAATCACCTATCCCGTCGTCTTCGTCCTCAGTCGCGGAAACAGACAGACTCTTGTCAGGTAGGGTTTCCTCTGTCCCCTTCTCGACTGGTACCTCCTGTCTCCGGTCGATCCGCAGCGCTGCCATCATATGGCGCCAAGCACCCCTCGAGATCGGTTCCTCTTCATCTCCCGTCATCTGAGCCAGGCAAGTCTCGAGCCTGTCAAACATGGCCGCCAGACCTCCAGCAGGGGGAAGTTGCTCCAGTTTCTCCCATCCCGTACCCCCAACCGCCACAGGAACACCAGGCGTGACCGGAAGACGTGGGCCCTCCATCCCCTGACACGCGACAGACGGTCGCCCGGCAGAGGGGGTCAGTGGGAGAAGCAGGAGAGACATGCGGTGATGCCGAGGTGTAGGCCCCAAGATGGCTGACGGCAGATCACTCGCTCCAGGAAACAAGAGGGATAATGTCAGCTGTGCTCCGGGTGGGGGGCTAAAACAGGTCCCGGAGCATACCCCGCAGTGGCCAACCGCGCAGGGGCTCCTTAACAGGACAATTTGGGGGGAAAAACCAGGCAGAATTCCCCAATTTCAGCAGAGTCGAACGGAGCTCTTCTGAAGCACGTCTCTTAATTTTTTTTTTAACAAGAATTCTCTATAGAATATATAACCAGAGGTTTGGATGATAAAATATGAAAAAATAATTTTACACACTGTGATGATTGAAGTCTGAATGGAAATTTACTCAAACAGTATCTACCTGCTTAGATATACCTATATATGCAACACTAAATAGCCTAAAATATGTTGTCATTTCACTAAATTACGAAGAAAGCCCACCAAAATATTCAGCTCCAGGCCCATAGAGATCTTAATCCGGCCCTGCATACATAACACAACATAACATAACAGTTCTCACTTTAACCTATATATTCAAGGTTGACAACAGGCAGCAAATATCCTCAATCTCACCCAAACCCCTAGACACCTCTGCAAGTAGGGCTGACACGTCAGGAAACCTCCGCACAGTTGTTACAGCTTCCTCTGTGCTATGTCCTGGTGAATCATACGTGAGTCTCTGAGGGGGTCGTATTGAACGTTTAGGTTCAAATTTTTCAGGATCCTCTTCAGTCGAGAGAGCTGACTCCACAGGCTCAATTCTCTATCCTGTAGACTGAGTAGATACATCTTCGGTGTATGAACCTTCCAGAGAAGGCATAAAACTGTCATCACCCGATACGTCTTCAGGTGGGTGAGTCGCATTTACGGGCTCAATTTTCTCATCAACAATTGGAGCAAACACTTCCTCGGAATATGAGCCCTCCAGTGAAGGCATAGAACTGTAATCTATGGATATTTCCTCTAGAACTTCAGGAACTTCCGGTGCTTGAGTCATAACTTCAGAAATATCAGGTTCTAAATCACTCTCACTCCGGTCAGAGACCGGCTTGACGCCCTGAGACTCAGGTGTCCACACCCAGCTCAGACACCAGCCTTCCTCTTCACTGTCTTCTTCACTCTCTCCGACGGGACGTAACTGCTGAGACCGAGTAATAGAAGTCGGACGAGATATAGGCAGACCAGGCACAGGGAATTTGTCTCCAATCGGTACTTGTACAGTCTTTCCTGACCGTAGGACCTTCTCTGTCCCTTCCGTTCTCCTCAGCCTTCTTACTTCTGTAGTGGCTCTCTGTTCTTTGACCCTCCGTGGACAGGCCGGTTGTGACATCGAGTGTGCCTTCTTAGGAGCAGGACTCTCTTCCGTGACCAGTGGGGTTAAGAGGTGTCTCAACACATCAGTGTTCATCCCCACTATCATAGAACTTCGATTAGCTCCCGAGGGACGAGGACACACAATTGCCAACGTGTCACATACTCCCGGTTGTCCAGCGATTACCGAACTGAATTCTAGCTTCACCTGTATATATCCATCATAGGGAAACTTCTCCAATCCAATACCCCAGATTTCGAGATCCTTCAATTTCTTCAGGGGTATATGCTTCAAATATTTCTGATAGAAGTCTCGGTAAATCAGCGTTACTTGAGCACCTGAATCTAGAAGAGCCTTAGTATAGACTCCTTCCACTTGAACCGGGATGATGGGCGAAGGACCTATCAACTTGTCAGGGAACTTTTTCGTAGCAGCAGGAGAGATAGACCCAGTCTGTTGTACTCTAACCCTCGTCCTCATACGTGGCGACTGAGGGCGTACATTGTCTTCCCGTGATGTAGGATCGGACCTCCAGGGAGAGGATCTCCTAGTTCTAGCAGGCACATATAGGGACCCTCCCTGTCTCCTTTCCGGGCACTGAGCCTTGAAATGGCCGAATTCCCCACAGGCGAAACATTTTCCCCACGAGGATGAGGGCATACTTTCTTCCTGTGGCTCATTTGAAAATCCCCTGTCGGAGGCCACGGCAACCGCTGCTGTTCGTATATCTGAGAGAGACCTCTGCATTTCAGTCTGCATTTCTGCTACGTTCAAGATTTCCCGGCATAGATCCGTGTGTGTCTGTTCCATCTTAACTTAGGCTTCTTGTACTTTCTTGAGAGTCTTTTGTATCTCACTATACACCTGGTTTGACGACTTTTGGGTTATCTCCGGCTCATATGTCTCTTCCGGATCATCTTCATCTGATGAACACTCGTTATACCCTATGGGTTGCACATAGACCTTTTCTCCCCTTCTTGCTTCTCTTCCAGAAGGGCTTCTTCTTCCCGAACAATTCGAATCAGTTCTAGGTAATTTAACTCTTTATTACCTTCTCGAGTCTTTAGGTGCAACATCACAGGGTCTAAGGGTAAAGCACCTTTCAATATCTGACGCATTCTAACCTGATCTACTGTAGTGGGGTCTGCTCCTTTCTTCAACAGTACTTGGTACAGTATCTTATCCAGGCGCCTCATGTATTCTGTCATCTTCTCACCCTTTTTCTCGTAAGTATGTTCATACTGGTACATGAGCTCAGCAGCCTTTTCCGTTCGCCCGAAGACTTCCTATAATATTTTCAGGTAATCTAGAGCAGTACAGTCTCTCTTACACAGTTTCAGATTCCTGACAGCCTCTGACGCAGGTCCCTTCAAGCTCTCAGTAATTCTTTGCTTCTTCTGTGCTTCAGAGACGTCCCACTCATCCAGAGCCTGCATCGCCTGTTCTACCCATTCTTCGAAGGTTTCTTCTCCCACCGGAGTTGGCAAGTTTCCTGAAAATTTTTCCAACTTCCGATATCTGAAGCTGATAAGACGGGTTGGCCCTCTGACACTTAACTACGAGGTCTCCAATAGCGGCAATGAACTCCGGCCCGATCATGGCCAGCAGACTGGATGCAGGAATATTCGCAGAATCACGACGTGGCTTACTTGGCTGGATCAGACGAACTTCCACGTCGTCAGTTAGCTGCATACTCACGCCCTGAAAACACACGGGAACACCCTTTCTCCACTCAAAAAGAACATACGTGTGAGAAGTCTCTGGGTTCACTTTAATGTCCGCTAGAAACCCCCGCTGATCAGGTGCCAACGCTGCCACGGCCCAGCGGATCTGTTCTTCTGCCCAGGTGCCTGCAGGAATATCCATTACTACACTCAACTCTAATTGGCCACCCTGTGCTGAGCCCTCAGCTGCCTTGGACATTGCCTGCTCCATGGTGATATGAGGTGTCTCTCTACAAAGGCTGCACAGTTTGCAGGGGCCCAGCTGGGAGAATGAGATTTTTAGCGTATTTTCAATAGCATCTCCTTAATCACCTGCCTGAGACAACTGAAAGCTGCCAAAGAGGTGGAGGTGCCCACCGAATGAGGTGTACCACATGCCATAGAGTTGAGCCTGGATTAATAAGGCTCCACCATCGGTGAGTGAGACCACTTTTCTACCCTGTATTCATTCATTTGTCTTATCAAGTTACGCTATGGGAGCCATGCTTCTCCCCCTCTCTTTGCATTTGAGGTGAACAAGGAATCCAAAGAAGGGAAGTGGCCACTCTTTATTTGGCCCAGTGCACTTCGAACCAGAGCCTGGATACTGTAGACTCTGGAAAGTGTAAGTGCCCCTTTTTCCTGTTGAAAACCTTAGTCAGAGTGTTCAGACAATACTGTACTATTACTCTCTTTTTTTCTCCCATTTTTTTCCATTGTGAGGATTAGGAACATATTAGGACCTTAAGGAGAAGATACCTTACTTGGATCCCCACATAGGCCTGGACGGTATAAGTGAGGGATATATACAGATTTCTTCATTTTTCACAAAGAGCACATGTTTTTTCTGTGTGCACCAGATTTCTTCATTTTTCCCAAAGAGCACATGTTTTTTCTGTGTGCACCTTAAATCTGCGGTTATACATTCCGCAAGACTGTTTATCACTTTTGTTCTTCTATGGACTTTATTTTTTATGGACTTCCTCCTTTGAGGATTTTTTATGAACCTTTTATGGACTTTTTATGAATTGTTTTTAGAGGTTTTACTATATAGACACTGTTGCACTTTTTCTCTGTTATTGGTAACACCAGCATACTCAGCTACTGCAATATATGCACAATTGTTTGCACTTTGCACAACATTAGCATGTTTCGATACACGGTAGCACTTTATCACCGGTCATTTAGACTGTGCGCATATCCCACGTTGAATATTGGGATTTACCGTTCATTTAGGACCAATCTTTTTGTACCAGCTCCTATATTACACTAAGTCACCTTATTTTTTGCACTTGCTCGCCACGAGTATTGTATATATCTCTGCGAGTTCGATTTTAAATGCATATTCAGATCTTTTGCGCCACTAGAGTACCCTCTGTCTTTCTACCTCTTTCCAAACACATTTCTGCCGAGGTTTTGTGTCCTTCTCCTAGTAGGCTGCATCCATAAAACTAATTTCTGCTTTCTAGCGCCTCCACTGTACCACCCCAGTTTATATATACAGTTGTGTTCAAAATTATTCAACCCCCAATGCTGTAAAGGGTTTTAGGGAATTTAGTGTAC
This sequence comes from Leptobrachium leishanense, assembly GCA_009667805.1. NCBI lineage: Eukaryota > Metazoa > Chordata > Amphibia > Anura > Megophryidae > Leptobrachium > Leptobrachium leishanense. The sequence continues at coordinate 223,027,779 of CM019066.1, read as the reverse complement.
ACTTGTAATTGTATTCAGAATGAAATCCTATAAGGACTTTTTAAAGAACCATATGCAACTAAAATGGCATCAATTGGTTTTGTAATACAGTAGTAAATGTTTCTTTTGTGAATTCTTCATTGACACAATTATTCAACCCCTTAAAGACTACCACTCTGAAGAACAGAGGTTCATTCAAGTGTTTTCAATCAGGTATTGAAAACACCTGTGGATGTCACGGAGCAGCAATAAAGCATAATAAGCACCAATAAGGCAGCTTTAAAATGACTGTGATACTCAGCTCCTTGTAGACATTTACTGGTGTGGTTACAAACATGGTGAAGTCAAGAGAAGAGGTGATTACTCTTCACAGGAAGGGCAATGGCTATAAGAAGATTGCAAAGATGTTAAACATACCAAGAGAGACCATAGGAAGCATCATTTGCAAATTCAAGGCAAAGGGCACTGTTGAAACGCTACCTGGTCGTGGCAGAAAGAAGATGCTGACTTTGACTGCTGTGCGCTACCTGAAGCGTAGAGTGGAGAAAAGTCCCCGTGTGACTGCTGAGGAACTGAGAAAAGATTTGTCAGATGTGGGTACTGAAGTTTCAGCTCAGAAAATACGGCGCACACTGCGTAATGAAGGCCTCTATGCCAGAACTCCCAGGCGCACCCCCTTGCTGTCTCCAAAGAATAAGAAGAGTCGACTGCAGTATGCCAAAAGTCATGTGGACAAACCACAGAAGTTTTGGGATAGTGTTCTGTGGACTGATGAAACAAAATTAGAACTGTTTGGGCCCATGGATCAACGCTATGTTTGGAGGAGGAAGAACAAGGCCTATGAAGAAAAGAACACCTTGCCTACTGTGAAGCATGGCGGGGGGTCAATCATGCTTTGGGGCTGTTATGCTTCTGCAGGTACAGGGAAGCTTCAGCGTGTGCAAGGTACCATGAATTCTCTTCAGTACCAGGAGATATTGGATGACAATGTGATGCAGTCCGTCACAAACCTGAGGCTTGGGAGACGTTGGACCTTTCAACAGGACAATGATCCCAAGCATACCTCCAAGTCCACTAGAGCATGGTTGCAGATTAAAGGCTGGAACATTTTGGAGTGGCCATCGCAGTCACCTGACTTAAATCCGAATGAGAACCTCTGGTGGGACTTAAAGAAAGCAGTTGCAGTGCGCAAGCCTAAGAATGTGACTGAACTGGAGGCTTTTGCCCATGACGAATGGGCGAAGATACCCGTAGATCGCTGCAAGACACTTGTGTCAAGCTATGCTTCACGTTTAAAAGCTGTTATAACTGTAAAAGGATGTTGTACTAAGTACTAAGATTGAATGTCACTTGGGGGTTGAATAAAACTGATAATGATGTGAGCACAGAAAAGACATTTGTGGTTATTTCATTATAAATGTTATGTTATATTTGTCTGACCTACATGTGCCTCTTTGATTTAATTGTAAGCAAGATGACTGAATGATCAAAATCAATGTCAAACTGGCCAAAACACTCAATTTCAGTGGGGGTTGAATAATTTTGAACACAATTGTAGCCTCTGATTATAGGCCTGCCCTGCAGGGTGTTGAATCCTCGAGATACATTGCTGACACGACGTTAATGAGTGTCTTCTCTGTTGCCAAACCTGCCTGTACGACTACCCCCCCTGTTGCTGATTCGGATTATATAATTCACCACGCTTATGTTAACTCCTGGTATATGACACTTAATTACTGCATAATCTTTGTTCGCGCATAGTTGACTTGTTTTGGCTCAGTAGACATTTGGTCTCAAAATCATTTGCTACTGAATGGTACTTAGTGTTGGTGTTCTGTCTGACCTCCTTGGTTGGGGGTGCTAGGGCTAGCAGTCCTGACTGCTTGTAAATCGAGAAGTGCAGAGGTCTGTCCAAAAGGATCCACATCACGGTTATCAGGGGTGAGCGCTACTGCGAATGTGACCTTAATTTAACGTTGGATGCCCGTTTAGATACCTCCAGAGAGGCATCCCCAGCACTCCTCATTCTATCATACAGCAAGCTAGACTCTCCCTTAGTGTACCCTATTCCCTACTGCTAGGGATTGCACCTATTACACCATGCCTCATTGAGTTTTCACGTGCCTGTGTGACGGAACCGTTCTCTTCCGCCTGTCCTGACTCTCCAGATACCCCCTTGCCAAGATCAGCCCGGCCTCTGAGTTGCTTGGAGCTCAGTGCCTCGAGCAGCCTGATCTGCAGATCCAGATCTGCTTGATCTGAACCTCTGCCTTGGAGCCTCTTTGCATTTCCAGAAGGCCGCTCTGTGCCTTCTGAGGTTGAGTGTAGTGTAACGTAGTTGAAGGAGACGCCAGGCGAGCTGTATGTTCCAACAGGATTCTCTCTCTTTATGGAAGATTTCACCGGATATTTATACAAAATACAGCAATGCACATTCAAACTTCCCACCCATCCCAACAGTTCTGATTGGTTGGTTCCAAGACCACTGCAGGTTTCCTTCAGGTCCTCTACAGTTATAATTTGCATACCAAATGGTGAACATGTACCTAAAGTCTCTAATTACATTATGTCAGTTAGATATTAAACAATAAACATTCTTTAGCCTTTAGCTCACACAACATTTACATAATCTATTGTTCTAACATCAGATTAAAGACAAACACTATCCCAGACTTCTTGAATCAAACATGCAGCCAGATAAAGGGAAAAGTCCTGTTGCATAAATTACATAGTAGTAAAGCTTGTTTAACAAAAAAAACACATTTACCTACAGGAATATAAGTATATTTAAAACTAAAGCTACGCAATTTACACTAAACTAATTTAAACTAAAACCAAACAATGTAAAATATATTTAAAATCACACAATATAAATGAACATAAAGTCTCTTGGGGTTTGAAGCGTGGAGCGCTACGTCAGTTCCATGACAGCCTGGACTACATCTTCCTCCCATTTGGCCACATGCACCTATTGGAAGCAACTTCCATTGGACCGATGACCTGGTCTGATCATAATCCGATGCTGATCATTGTCTTTGCCACTGTATTGTCCTAGAGCAGTGGTTCCCAACCGCGGTCTTCAAGTACCCCATACAGGCCAGATTTTAAGGATTACCTTGGGGAAATGCAGACTGAATCCTGCAATCACTGAGCAGCAAATCATATCACCTTTGTTGTGCTTCAGATATCTCGAAAACCTAGCCTGTTAGGGGTACTTGAGGACCACGGTTGGTAAACACTGTCCTAAAGAAATGCTATGGCGCTTTAATGAATCTCTCCTCACGGACCCCCTGGTTAAAGACGAGTTACTTCGCCCTTTGCGGCACTATTTTGCAGAAAATATCACCACTCCTGACTGCTTCCCTCAAATTATTTGGGAAACCCTCAAGGCGGTAATACTGGGCTATTTGATCCAATAAGGCTCTAAGCAGAAACAGGATGGTGTACAGCAACAAGAATTGCTCTTACAGTGAAATCACAGTGCTTGAGATATCCCGTAAATGCGGCAGACTCCTAGCTAGGGCCCTCTGCTCTCATCGGCACAAACTATACAATACCCAACTCTGCTCACGCTAGGGCACTTACATCAGCCTACCAACAGACATGCTAACTCTTTTTCACGCCCACTTTACTGTCTTGTATGGCCTCCCCAATACCCCGCAACAAGCGTCCTCTGACCTCATGCAGCGCTTTATATGTACCCAACTCCACGCCAAATTGACCCTGCCAATGAGCGAATTTCTAGAGATCCTCATTAATGCAGAAGAATTCCACACCGCCATTAAGGCTGCTCCTGTGTGCAAGACCCTCGTCCCTAAAATACTATAAACTCTGGGAGCCGATTCCTTTTGCCCCCTTGGCTTGCATCCAACAATATACTGCTCTGTTTGCCTCACTAGCTGAACCCCCCAGACTCTCCGGTTTGGGAATTAAAGTGACAGTGGCTAAGTCAAAGACCATGACATGTGCACGAATTACCGGCCTATTTCACTTTTAAAACGAAGACTTGAAAATTTTTGCAAAAGAACTAGGTCTGAGATTGGCATGTTGCATGCCGTACCTTGTACATCCTAACCAGGCAGGCTTCATATCAGGGAGGGAAGGGATAATACCACTAGATCAATCAACCATACTCATTCTGCCCCACAGTCCAGATCCATGCCTATTCTGCTCCTTTCCACCAACAAAGAAAAAGCCTTTGATAGGATGCACTGGCCCTTCCTGCTTATGACTCTCCAACACATGAGATTTGTCCGAATATCCACACGTGGATACGGGCTCTTTGTGCGCTCCCAACCACTAGAATTATTTTAAATGGTGTCCTCTCTGCCCCGTTTACCATACAAAATGGTACGAGACAAGGCTGCCCTCTTTCGACATCACTGTTTGCTCTCTCCTTAGAACCCCTTCTGCAGACTATCCATAATGAGTTATCAATTCATGGTATCTGTGTTGGGCACCATGAACATAAAGTAACAGCTTACGCTGGCGACTTATTATTTTTAGTTCGTCAGCCTTTAATTTCTCCCAGTTCTCTCCCTTCACTCCTACAGCACACTCAGCAATTACAAAATCAACGTGGGCAAATCAGCGATTCTAGGGATGTTGTGACACCAATTCTTCTCTCCCACCTTCAAAGTTGCTTTCAATTCCGCTGGTGCACGGCTTCCCTGAAGAATCTTGGCGTTTGTCTCACTCCTATCACTTCAGACCTTTACAATTCCAATTTTCTCCTCTTATTGCATGCTAGAAAAGCAGATTTCACTAGATGGTTGCCCCCCTATATCACCTGGTTTGGCCGTATTAGTGTCCTGAAGATGAATATCCTCCCGCGAGTGCTCATGTAACACGATTCTTTGTTTTTTGGTTTTCTGTATCCCCTTTGGGAGTGTATTGCAGGTAATTGACAGTTAAGTCTCCTGGACTATAAGGAGTTAACCAATGGTTATTTAGTAGATAGCCTACAATTTCCAGGAGCGTGTATGGGAGCCACCGCCCAGAGGATCAAATTGAACTTCCGGAACCACACACACCACCCGATAGTGCCGATGGTCCAACACGTCACTTCCGGAAGCGGATAATGTAATTCTGGATTTACGTATCACGTGCAACGCATGGAACCAGAAGCAAGTGTGGAGCCCCAAGGATGATCTGGACACTATTTAAGAGCACATTGAGAACCGTTCATTATTATATTTTCCCCCTGATGAAGTCTATTCTTTGTATATAGACAAAACACTTTGGAGTATTCTGTTTACTGCCTGTGCTACCAATAAATCTTCTATTGATTGGAGCAGCCTATCTTGGTCTTTCCTGTGGCGGCGGGGTTACCAGGTTTAGACGAGAGGAATCCATCGGAGTAGTAACATTGAAGCAGTTATGATTATGTTCCAATTAATTATTATTTTTAATCCTGTGGGTGAAATTCTACGCAAATCTATAGCAGGAAACCTGTACAATAAAATAAAGTTCCATAAATGTATCCAGATGCACACAGTCTGAGAAGATAACCCCTTTTGTAAATCCAGACCTGATAAAAAAATAAAAACAAATGGAGCACCAGATCAGTCACCATCTCTTTATGGTAGAGATGATGATATGCCTACTTCCTGGTGAGTGTTTTTCACTTGGTTAAATGTTTTGAAGGGGTTCTTTTCCATGGAAAGGATATTACGATCATCTACCATTGTTTCCTTCTGTTGACATACACGCCCTTTTGTGTTGCAGAGCCCACCAATGCATTATTATTTTTTTTTTCCCCCCAGAATGTCTCAGACTGTTGATTTGGCCACTCCTAATGTCCAGTGGTAGATTGTAAAAAATAAGTGTAGCGCTGTTCAAAACTCTGTTGCTGCACTGCTCAGTTTTGGCCACCAGAGGGAGACAAGCGCAATGTAAACATACTGGACACAATGGGACTACGTTTTCCAGCATGCTTTGGGGCAGAGACAGGAAGTGGGTGGGGATTGAGGAGAGGACATCCGCAGCCTCGTGGAAGGAGAGCCAGTGTGAGCCGAGGAGTGAACCAAGTGAGACGCATGTGAGACTGTGAGCGATTATTACCAGGCCGGAGAGCAGGCGCTGCCTTGCCGACGCTGGGATCAATATATTGACTTGCCAGAGACCTAGAATCCACCACGAAGAGGTTTGCACAGATGCAGAGTAGCAGATTGGACCCCGAGTAAGGAGACCGCGATGATCCACAGGGAGTGCAGGCGGTAGGCCGAGACCTTGCTGTAAAGACGGACAAGCAGGAGAAGCGGATCCGGTGGCACAGAGTCCCAAGGAAATCCAGCGGAGAGACGTCCTTGATCGGGCAGCGGAGCAGAGTGTCTGGCGGATGGGTGAGAGGCCTTCCAGGCCACAGTCAAACTATAACAAAGCACGCTGCAGCATTACTTAAATCTACAGGGCCCCAACATGACTAGTCGAAGATTTACCAAATCCTTTCACTGGCCAGTTGAAATATAGTACCCGGGTACCTGAGCTCACACACACACACCTTTTTGGGACATAACCTGCATGGGACTTACACTCCAGAATCGAAGGGGTTACACTTTTATTTTACCGCTGCGCGTTTCTCGCATTACGAAATCCTGTTTTTCTATGCACTGTGTTTACATTATATATGCCGCTTTATTGAGACCAGTAAAGCATATAATTTATAAAATCCACAACAGTGCTGGTGTATATTTATTCCTTAGTGCGGAGAGACTAACCCGAGGTTAAATTCAGCGGCTCCTCCGGGAGTGAGCGCTACATAAATCATAATAAAAAAAAAATCAGACTAAAGATGGCCTGTTTCATTTGCATTGACAGCTTCTTTGAATGCATGTTGTGGTTCACAGCAGCAACATCCAAATGTGAATGTCAGACTTGGAATTAGCTCCAGACCTTTAACTTTAATTGATAGCGAAATAAAGGAATAGCCAACACCTGTGTGTGAAACAGCTTTTAAGTCAACTGTCCAATTACCTTAGTTCCCCTGAAACAGAGGAGACTACATATTAAAGAGATGTAATTCCTAAAACCGTCCTCCAACTTGAATACCTTCAAATTAAAGCTGAGAAACTGTACATTAAGGTCATATTCATTATTTAATTTGGTTAACAGCCAAAATAACAAAACTTGTTTCTGGGACTGATTATTTCTGATTATTTATCAGGTTCATTGTGAGTGCATATTCTTGTTATTCCCACATAGAACAGGAGCTGCAGGTGAGAATCATGAAAGAGTGTGTAAAGAAGAGCAGGTCGTTAGCGTTTACAATATGATAACCAACGGGTGGGGTATAAAGTGAAGTGAGGGCACAGTGGGATAGAGCTGTAGAAGAGCGGTGAAGTGGGGGCACAGAAGGGAAAAAGAGTAGTAGGGTGGCACAAAGTGATGGATTGGAGGGGTAGAAAACATTGCTAGGGAGATATCAAGCATCTAAAGAAGAATACATTTGGCGTTGTAACCGGAAACTCTGGGTTCACTTCACGACGGCGCCGGACCGGACACAAGCAAGGATTGTCTGAACACGAGTCTCTTCAGGAAAGGCAAACTTTATTGTGTCGTCACACAAATGCTCACACAGGATTGAATCGTAAAGAGTGAGCCCTAGTTCTCACCCCGACGAGGGGTCTTATACCCCGAATACATAATTAGGTACATCCCAATTAGCCCACCTCCCGGTGACACTTTATTCCCCCCCACGTGGGTTAATACCTCCCATTGTTAGTACAAAGGCATTCCATACATTGACCGTAAATTGGCAAACTTCATGTTAGTCTGACAGTTTGTGATTTGCTGCCGCACTCAATCCGGGCCGTGCCCACCTCCCTAAAGGCTATGTTTATTTGTTACAGATAAAGCATGGTCTGGTTTCTACGCTCTCTTTGTCTCTCTGCAGGCCTCAGTGACCTTGCAGTATCCATTTGTCATCCTGTCTCTCCGTGCCAAGAGCTGGCCTGATCTTCCCCTCGTTTAATTGCTTCTCTGTTAATCTACCACATTCCTAAGATTCTATGTAAGCTTCATTCTAGTGTCTATTGAAATCTACCTAGTTATTTGCAAGTGAACCAATATTCTGAACAAGATGGCCGCTTGGCTCATAATAGCGACCATCTTCCAGCCTGATTCCGCTTCATTCCCCCCTTGGCTCAAGCCTCAGGTTCTTTTCCTGATGCTTGTAGCCATCACACCCCGCTATTCTTAAACTCCTCATACTTTAGGGAACATGTCTTGTGGGATCATCAGTGGTATCTTTTATGTCTGTGTAGGTGTCAGTACTTTCTTGCACAGTGGCCATAGGCATAGCCCTATGCGGTATGTCAGTGTTCCTACGACCAAGATCACCACTATCATCAGAATCATAGATCCGATCTATGAGATGAATCTCAAGATGGATCCAAACCACTCTCCGATTGCTCCGAACCCACGGAGTGGATTCCAGCCCTCAGCAGCGATTCTCCTTGCTGTATTCTGCAGCTGTGCTACCTTCTCTTGGTGATCCTGGATTACCTGGTAGTAGTCTGGGACATCATGTGTGGTGTTCCTGATGAAGGTGCAACATTCATAATGCATTGTCATCTCACACAATCCATTCAGGGCCACACTGATTTGTTCAAGCGCCGTGTCATGTATCATCTGCACCTTCCGTATCTCACGCACCTCCAGATTCAGCAACTGAATGTCCATACTAGTTTTATTCAGAATTTCATCCATCAGACTGGCATAACTGTTCAGTCTCACCATCCACTCTCTTCCCCATCCAGTCCATGCCGGCAGCCATGACCATATCCGATCCACCTTTCTAAACAACTCTCTCTTCTGTCTTTCAAACACCAGTGGGTACCTAGGGTGGAGTGCTGTGTCTGTATTAGTGTCTTCTCCCCTTACCCTCTGGATTGGGATCAGTTTTGCCAGAGAACACATTCCCGTTATCGTTGGTGGCACCCATGTGTAACACACCTTTCCACAACACACCTGGTACCCCCCTTTCAATATAAATGGAGATAAATGTAGTGTTCCCTTTGCTATCTCTATCGTCAGTCATCTCATCCGTCTCGTCGTATCCAGTGCACTCTGCTTTCCATCAGTCACCCTCGCAATCACCTCCTCTTGTTCACTCGTGAGCTTTCTACATCGTATGTATAGAAAATTTGCCTGCTCTTTTGTGTCGAATGTATAAATGTATGATGTCCAGTTAAACTTGCTTGAGTAGCACCCTCCACCCTCATTATGTGTGTCTTTATCTGGTCCTATTTGGAAACACCACTCTGGCGGGTATACTGGTCCTATTATGGGATACCCGGGACTGAATGATTCTGGTTTTTCCCTCGGTGCATCAAAAGAGTGTATTGTGACATTCCCTGACGCAAACATACTCAGATTCATTGGAACAGAAGCAAATGGGATGTGGATCGTCTCTGGATGCATCCTACTACACACCCAGCACGCAGTTTGCCCAGACTTTTTAGCATAGTCATATTTAAATTGCACAAGTAAATGTCCTCTTGGCAAAATCTCAGATGTCGCTTCTCGTTTTTGTCTCCACATAGTGCGATTCTCCATCACCGGGTGCGTACCACTCCAGATATGGGAAATATCCACTTTCCCGGCAGTGCTTGGGCACCTGGGGCATGCTCCATGCGAGAGTCCATAAATCAAGTTTGCAAGGTACAAAATCAGTACCACAAATACCCCAAATGTCAAAATCCCTTGGGCAATTCTTTTCACAGTCACATAAACCCAATCCCTCCCCACCGGAATTTCAAAAACAAAGGACATTTATGGATGATCAGGGGTGGGGGCTGGGCCCCTAAAAAGCACCCTTGGGGTATCCCCCGTTGTTGGATGGTCAGGACTTGTGTCCATCAAGACACCCACTTGTGGAATCATTTGGGTGTCTTCAGTTGGATCATTCAGGTGCTCATGACTGTGGTCTTTGTCAGCTTTAGCCTCAGCGGATTGGTCTCGTTGGCAACGACCTTCCATGCTGGTTCAGGATTGGCTGCAGCTACTTTCAACCTGGAGTGATGTATCCATGGGACCACCTCGGCAACCTTTACTGCTGTAGGGGTTGATAACAGGACAAGGTAAGGACCTCTCCACTTTGGGCCTAGTGGGTCATTTTTCCACTCTTTCACCCATACTGAATCACCTGGATAATACTTGTGCAGTGGGGGATATAAAAAGTGAGGTATGTTATCTCCCACCCAAGTATTCAATTTCTTCATTGATTTACCCAACAGTACAACCTGATCATTTAGTTTAGTTTCTCCCAATGCCCGAAGGTCCCCCCTTAGTCCATTAATGAGAGGTGTAGGCCGTCCAAACATGAGTTCGTACGGACTTAGCTTTAATTGGGGGGTTGGCCTGCACCTAATGTGCAAGAGGACTATCGGCAGCACATCCAACCAGCCTAGCGACGTCTCTTGGCACAATTTGGACATCAAAGTCTTCAGGGTACGGTTCATTCTCTCGACTTTTCCCGAGCTTTGGGGCCTGTAGGCAGTATGTAGCTTCCAGGTGATGCCCAACAGACGGGCAAGCTGTTGTAAACAGTTCTGTATGAATGCAGGGCCATTGTCCGACCCTATCTCGAGAGGAAGTCCATAGTGTGGTATTATTTCTTTCATCAGACTCTTCACCACTTCCACAGTCTTTTCAGTTCTCGTCGGGAAAGCTTCCACCCATCCTGTCAGAGTACACACCATTACCAGTAGGTATTTGTATCCTTTGCAGGGCGGCAACACTGTAAAGTCTATTTGTAGCGATGCCATTGGGGATAGCCCGATTGGCTGCTTCCCTGGAGGTTGAGATGGGCCTGTTCTCGGGTTGTTCTTGGCACATGTCACGCACTGCTGGGCTATTGCTTTGCAGACTACTGACAGTCCGGGTACGTAGAAATGTGGCTCTAGTTGCTGTTCCATCATTTCTCTCCCTCCATGGGTACTTGCGTGGAGTGTTCTTACAATTTCAGGGGCCAATGTTGCTGGGAGGACTATTTGTCCATTCTTCAGTTGGTACCACCCGTCTTCTCCATATTTGCCTTGTTCTCCTGATATCCATTTCTTTTCTTTTTCTGAATACACAGGTGTCCATTCACTCAGTTGTGCCGTAGGAGTGCAGCCACCACTGGTTTTGCTTTGTATCGTGCCAATTCTCCATGGTTTCCCCAGACAAATTCTTCTTTTGGGAAATAATATCGCCATGCGAAGAACAGCAGATCTTGTCTGTCTTGTGAATCTCTTACTGCTGGTATGAAAAAGTTCATTGCACTTTTCTTCATTCTTGGCAGTCTGTTCTTGATAAGGATCTCCTTGAGGAAGAACCTCACCAACGGAGCTTGATATTCTTCTGCTCCCAACTCTCCCAAACTTAGTAGTATTCGTGTAATCCGTAGATTATTATGAGGGTTGGTTGTCAAATTTTCGAAACGTGAGGCGAAATTTTCTGCTCGTTCAACTTCGGTTACTTTTGTGTCTTCTTCACCCTCCCCCATTACTTTTACGCCGAAGAATTTCAGCATCATTTTGTAGGCTCTGCGTAGTCTTTGCTGAACTTCTGAGGTGTTAATCATTAGGCGTGTCTCTTGCGGGTTCAGAGGAGTGGAATAGAAATTTCGGCCTTGAGTCTGAGTTGGGAAGAGCCATTGGATATAATCATGATTAAGTTCTAATAGTTCGTAATCATCTCGCCATTTGTGCAATATTAGTTCAATGAACTCGCCTTTGGGTTCAAATCTTCTCCAATTCATGTAGAATTCGTAGTTTGGCATGGGAGGTTGAGGCTCTTGCTTGCAGAGTAGATCTTTGGCTTGATCAATTGTTAGCGGTGGTTTTGCAGCTGCTTTTGCGGCCTGGTCAGCACGCCTGTTGCCTTTTGGGATTTCATCATGACTCTTTTGGTGGCCACGACAGTGCATGATACTGACAGCGCTTGGTTTCCATACAGCTTCTAGGAGGGCCGCGATTTCAGCTGCATACTTTATTTGTTGTCCTGAGGAAGTAAGTAGGCCTATTTCTTTGTAGAGTGCACCATGTGCATGGACAGTCATGAAGGCGTACTTGGAATCAGTGTAGATGTTTACTCTTTTGCCTTCGGAGATTTCTAGAGCTCTGGTTAGGGCTGTTATTTCAGCCAGTTGTGCAGATGTATGGCTTGGTAGTGGATTTGCTTTGATAATTTCTTCTGCTGAGACTACTGCATAGCCGGAGACTTTCTTCCCATCATCCATGTAGCTGCTAACATCGGTGAATAGCTGTAGATCGTATTTGTCTAGGGGTACATCTTTCAAATCTGGCCTGCTACTAAACACTTCTTCCATGACTTGGAGGCATTCATGATCTGGATCCTCTTCGCAGTCAGGCAGTAAAGTAGCAGGGTTCAAGGTAGCGATGAGGTCCAAATGAACCCGTGGATTTTCACACATCATAGCTTGGTACTTTGTCATCCGGCTGTTGCTGAACCAGTAGCTTCCTTTCACATCCAGCAGGGCCTTGACAGCATGGGGCACCTTGACATGAAGAACTTGTCCAAGGGTCAGCTTGTCTGCTTCTGCTATCAGCATTGCGGTGGCTGCCACTGCTTTCAGGCATGGAGGTAGGCCACAGGCCACAGGGTCGAGTTGCTTGGAGAGGTAGGCCACAGGCCTTAGCCAAGAGCCGAAACTTTGGATCAACACTCCTGTTGCTGTAATGCCCCACGCCGCGGTCGGACCGCGGCCGCCATGTTGGGACGCCTGGCAGACTCACCTGAGGTCCCTCGTGGCGCGTCGCTCCCTGATTCCGATCTTCAGCTCGAGGGAGGAGAGCCAGGATGTGTCCCACGCCGTCTCCGGGATCCAACTGAACAGAAGGCAAGCGCGCATGCGCGATCGTCCATCCTAGAGCATGAAGACCTAGGTACTCTGGCGCCCTCTGCTGGTCAAGTAAAGGTACTGCATTCCACCTGCACTGGAGATCCTCGTATACCACCAATTAATCCATCAAGTACTCAGGTATCCCAATTCCACCTGCGAGCTCCAGGTGAGCGGTGTTCTTATGATTCTCTGAACCCTATTTAAACCTGCCACCTTCTCCAGTTCATTAACCAGGTTATACTGTGGTTCATCACCACGTTCTCCAGTGGTTCCCCTTCGTATTGCTCCAAGAGTATCCTGACTTCCAGTCCCGCTTCCACGGTACCAGCTCCGCTTCCAGTCCTGCTTCCACGGTACCAGCTCCGCTTCCAGTCCTGCTTCCACGGTACCAGCTCCGCTTCCAGTCCTGCTTCCACGGTACCAGCTCCGCTTCCAGTCCTGCTTCCACGGTACCAGCTCCACTTCCAGTCCTGCTTCCACGGTACCAGCTCCGCTTCCAGTCCTGCTTCCACGGTACCAGCTCCGCTTCCAGTCCTGCTTCCACGGTACCAGCTCCGCTTCCAGTCCTGCTTCCACGGTACCAGCTCCGCTTCCAGTCCTGCTTCCGCGGTACCAGCTCCGCTTCCAGTTCTGCTTTCACGGCACCAGTTCCGCCTCCAGGCCTGCTTCCACGGTGCCAGCTCCGCTTCCAGCTCTGCTTCCACGGTACCAGTTCCGCCTCCAGGCCTGCTTCAACGGTGCCAGTTCCGCTTACAGGCCTGCTACCACAGTGCCAACTCCATCTGCAAGTTTGCTACCACAGTGCCAGCTCCATCTGCAAGTTTACTACCACAGCGCCAACTCCATCTCCCGACTTGCTTCCACGGCACCAGCTCCATCTCCAGGCTTGCTTCCACGGCACCAGTTCCATCTCCAGGCTTGCTTCCACGGCACCAATTCCATCTTCAGGCTTGCCTTAATACCTCTGGTACCGGTTCCAGATCCTGTCTTCAGTCTAATTCCTTTATCCCAGGACTATTTCCAAAGAATACAACTTGTGTTATTTATCCCTACAACCCTCCGTTCTGGACTTTACTTTGTCAAAGACATTCTGCATTCCTTTTGTTCCGGACTTATATTTTGTTCCACCCAGTAAAGGTTCAACTGATTATATTCCTTCTGGTCTCCTCCTTCGGCTTGCCACCGGGTTCCATACACACAACACTACACAGGGGTCAAGCCTCTGCCCTTACAGTTGCTGTTTGATTGTGTTCATGCACGTACAGCTGGAAGGGCTTGCTGTGATCTGGTAGTCCCAGTGCAGGAGCCTCCATTAGCAGAGTCTTTAATTTCAGAAACGCTGCTGTTTGCTCTTCTTCCCAGTGGAAGGGATCTTGTTCTCCCCCCTTTGTGGCTTGATGAAGGGGCTTGGCAATATCTGCGAAGTTGGGGATCCACAGGCGGCAGAAGCCTGCAGCTCCCAGAAACTCACGGACTTGTCTTCTGGTCTTTGGTTGGGGTATTCGGCATACTGCTTCTTTTCTTTCAGCCCCCAATGTGCGCTTAGTACCCGTTAATTGGAAACCTAAGTATTTTACACTTTCTTTGCATATTTGTGCTTTCTTTCTTGACACTCTGTATCCTGCTTGGCATAGTAGATGTAGCAGGGCTTTTCTGGCAGATAAACAGTCTTTTTCTGTGGGAGAAGCCAGTAATAAATCATCTACATATTGTAACAAGACAACTTTGTCTGGCTGAGCGTTGAAGGAGAGGAGATCTTGGCTGAGCGCGTATCCGAAAATCGTGGGCGAGTTCTTGAATCCTTGAGGGAGGCGTGTCCAAGTCATTTGATGGCGCGCCCCCGTGGTGGACTCTTCCCACTGAAATGCAAAAAGGGGCTGGCTTGCTGGAGCCAGGCGGATGCAAAAGAAAGCGTCTTTTAAATCAAGCACCGTGTAATATTTCGTATCTCCGGGAATTAATGCCAGCAAATTGTATGGATTAGGAACCACAGGGTGTAGGGTTACTGGCTTCGTTAACAGCTCGTAAATCTTGGACTGGTACTCTTGTGTGCCCTCTTTCAGTACTGGCAACAGGGGTGTGTTCCATGGTGACACGCAGAATTTCAATATGCCGTGGTTTTTAAGTCTCTGTAAATGTGTCTGGATATTCTGCTTTGCTTTCTGTGGGATATGATATTGTCTTAAAGCCACAGGCGTTGCACCAGGTTTTAAATCGACGTATACTGGGGGGATATTCACAGCTAGTCCGGGCGGGTTTTCCTCCGCCCACACCCCAGGAATTTCGAGGAGTAGTGTGTGCGGGTCCGGACTTGCCGGCGGGGTTGGTGCTGTGCGCCATTCTTCCTCTCTCGGCATAATTACTGCAATTTTCACAGATCGGGGGTTCTGGCTGGCTGGGTTGTACTGTCGAACAGAGCTGCCACTCTCAGGCAGGTCCAATTGAGCGTGTCCCCCAGGAAGGAACGTAATTTGGGCTTGCAATTTGCAAAGGATATCCCGCCCCAGGAGCTGGATGGGACATTCGTGCATATACAAAAATTCATGTTCGACATTATGCCCACCCACACTACATTTTCGAGAAGCAAGGAAAGGGTACTTAGCAGACACTCCCATTGCTCCCATAATATCAACTTCATTTCCCACTAGGGGTGCAATTTGCTGAGTTATAACAGAATATTCGGCACCGGTGTCAACCATAAAAATTTCATCTTTATTTCCCACTCTCATAGTGACCGTGGGCTCGTGGTTACCGAGCGGGATGGGCCCAGGTCCTTGTCAATATGCATCCTGCCCTTCAAATGACGTTCCCGCCAATCCCACAAACCCTGCTCCGGCACCCTCACTTCTCTCTTTATCTGCCGTCTGTTACCTGACCATGGGTGGCTTGACCTCCCGATTCCCCAACCTCCCCTTGTCCCCCAAATTTAGCCAAAAATGCAGGACAGTCGTTTTTCCAGTGACCTTCACCCCGGCACCAGGCGCACTGGTTGGGCCCCAGGGGTTCCCTAGGGGCTCCCCTTCCTCTAGCCCCCCTTCCCCTTGCTCTCCCTCTGTCCAGGTCACCTCGTCCTCCACCATTTCCCATATAACCTACAACACCTGTGTGTCCTCTCTGTCTCTTTATCTCCTCCCATTTTTCCTCTAGATCCCGGTTATGAAACACTTTAATAGCAATCTCTACCAATTCGCTAATACCTTTCCCAAAAACCCATCTAATCTCTGTATTTTATTCCTTATATCCCTCTGGGACTGTCCCACAAACAAAGAATTAATTAACCTCTGATTCTCCACTGCCTCCGGATCAATAGGACTATACATCCTATATGCATCTAGTAATCTCTCCAAAAATGCGCTTGGAGACTCCTTAGCTTCTTGTACCACGTCAGCTATTTTTCCCATGTTTGTGGGTTTCTTTCCTCCCGCTTTAACACCCATTATTACTGCTGTTCTGTACGTCTGCAGGTGGGCAATACCCTCTGCGGTGCTGTACGGCCACTTGGGATCTGTTTTGGGATAGTGTTCCTCTGCCCACGCTTCTGGCTGGGGCTTAGTATCTGCTACGGCTTGGGCGAGTAAAATCTTCTGCGCGCTACTATTTATCCAGGCTCTTTCCTCTGTGGTAAACATTGTCAACATTAATTGCTGACAATCTGCCCATGTGGGGTTATGTGTGAGCATGACTGACTCTATCATGCTGGCCACTGCTGCGGGATTAGTGGAGTACAGTGGTGTGTGTGTTTTCCAGTTAAAAAGATCTGTTGTCGTGAATGGGACATATGTGTATTGCACTGGCCCAGGAGCTCCATTCGCCAGTAAAGGACCTGGCACTTCCCGTAGGGGCAATTGCATCCCACTCTTATAGGGATTGTGCTGATATGGTTCCCGGGGTTTATGTATATTATTCGCTGCGCGAGTGGTAACCTCCTGTTTCTCATCTTCACTCTCATTATCGCTATCCTAATTTATATATGCTCCCATCGGGCATCTCAATTTTTCCTGGTGGGACCTCTCTGTCTCCTCCACCCGCCGCCCCCTGTTTTTCTTCCACAACCCCGCGTGACGGAGCGAAGGGAGCCGGCCGGGAAGTAGCAGCTGCCTGCTCCCCCCTCTCTGCCCGTGCAATCGCGGCACTCAAAGCTTCTCTAGCTGCCCCGTAACATGATGGGTATGGCGGGGGCAAAGAATCACCCTCCTCTGGGTGTTCTACCAACACCGATCTCTCTTTCTCTTTATTATTTGGTGGTACCTGCTTCTTGTGTTGTCCCGCCATCATTATAAAATGACTTTTATCTTTTACACAGTATCTCCATATATCTATATACGGGTACTGCTCAGGATGTCCGCATTTCCCGGTAACTTGGGAATGCACTCTCTGTATTAGCTCGGGGTCCATTGACCCCTGCTCTGGCCACTCTGGAACTAACAATGGCCACACAATTGTACACATTAATGTCAGCTTCTCCTTAGTTAACTCCACACCATAATCATGCGTTGTATATAACGCTTAAAAATTCCGCACCATATACCCTAGGGGCGTCTCACCCTCCTTCACCTTCTTGGGCTTAGATGACCCGTTACCCATTGTTTCCCTTAAAAATAACAGTAACCCTTTTTACAACACAGATATTACTTTTTAGCAAAGACAATTAAAATCTACAGTCTGGTACTCAGTCAACAGTTCATATATCGGATTCGCTTCCTCCGTCAGTAGCCGGACTGCAGTCGCCTGAGCCGGAAACGTACCTTGGGAGTCCACTCTCAAGTTTGCTTTCTCGCAGGGCGAGTAGGCGCTCGTTCACTCACAGCATTCAAATCACTCACAGCACGTACTGTACCAGATACTTTCAGCACAAAACAAAACATAAACAATTCAACTCTTTCTACTAGCCGAGGGCACGCCGTCCCTCCTTTTGGCTCCTTATACCCCTTTAATTGAACTCTAACTTTTGCCTGCTTGTGACTATGTGCACCCCGTTCTATAACAACACTCCCGTCTGCAATTCCAATTTGCCTATGGGCAATCTACCCACCCGGCACCACTACCTCTGCAGCTACCTCTGACCTTAATTGGCCCTCTTCACTACACGACGTACACACTAGCACTGACTCAGGGCTCTCAGCCCAGTCACAGAAATCCCTCCTCCTTTCCTGGTCCACATGCAGAAGCTCTGTTTACAAACACTGACTATGACTATGCAACTCCACGTGGCTACTCTCGCCCTCTCTTACAGAACTACCCTTTAGTTAACATCTGATCCCCCGGGTCCAGACACGCGCTAGCCACTTTCTGGCCCCGTGCTATATGCGGCGGGTTCAGTATGTCAACGAGACCGTGGCCGCGGGTCTCCTTATCCGACTTTCGGTCGGACGTTTCCCTTTATACCGGTATCTCTGATACACATACAAACATAGAAGACACTTTACCTATCGCCGCGCTGCTCGCTGTTTCCTCAGACTCAGTGGTGTCCCAGCTTCCCGGGCCGGGGGTCCGTTTGGGACGAGACGAGGTCCACTGAACAGGAAATCCTGCTTGGCGCCTGCAGATGTCAGCTCACCTTCAACGGACGCCCAACCGACGGGATCACTTGCACCTGCAGTCAACTGCTACAGTGTTCAGCAGCCGTTGCTGTGCCGGCAAGGGCCCGTATCCCAGCTATCGAGCCCCCAAGAAATGTAACCGGAAACACTAGGTTCACTTCACGATGGCACCGGACCGGACACAAGCAAGGATTGTCTGAACACGAGTCTCTTCAGGAAAGGCAAACTTTATTGTGTCGTCACACAAATGCTCACACAGGATTGAATCGCAAAGAGTGAGCCCGTTCTCACCCCGACGAGGGGTCTTATACCCCGAATACATAATTAGGTACATCCCAATTAGCCCACCTCCTGGTGACACTTTATTCCACCCCACGTGGGTTAATACCTCCCATTGTTAGTACAAAGGCATTCCATACATTGACCGTAAATTGGCAAACTTCATGTTAGTCTGACAGTTTGTGATTTGCTGCCGCACTCAATCCGGGCCGTGCCCACCTCCCTAAAGGCTATGTTTATTTGTTACAGATAAAGCAGGGTCTGGTTTCTACGCTCTCTTTGTCTCTCTGCAGGCCTCAGTGACCTTGCAGTATCCATTTGTCATCCTGTCTCTCCGTGCCAAGATCTTCCCCTCGTTTAATTGCTTCTCTGTTAATCTACCACATTCTTAAAATTCTATGTAAGCTTCATTCTAGTGTCTATTGAAATCTACCTAGTTATTTGCAAGTGAACCAATATTCTGAACAAGATGGCCACTTGGCTCATAATAGCGACCATCTTCCAGCCTGATTCCACTTCAGCGTGGGGTTGAAGTCGGGCATATTGTTTGACATATAGAAGTGGAAAGGAAACCAGGAAAATAATGTGTTGTAAATGTGTGCTTATATGTGTGCTTTTTATGTATAGACAAGTAGACAGGTTGTATGCATAGCTATCTGTGGGTAGTTGTGTGTTTTTATGTGAACATTTGGCAGTTTACTTGTTTGGTCTAATTCTCAGTGTTAGATATAGTATATGTGTAGAAAAGCATGCTTTTGTTTAGTCTCCATAACTGTTGGCACTGGCCTAAATTCCAAAGAAATTGGTAAAACCCGCAGTACCACCAAGAGAGCTGTGCATCTCCAGTTGAGTATACACTCCAGGGGGTCCAGTCTAGTGCACCGGCTGTCAGTGGCATTGTCCCAGGATCAGATTTGGAGGACAGTTTTGCTTTTTATGGTGTTGTAATGTCATTGTCCTAAAAATTTGAGTCAGCACGGTTACCAGTTAGGTTAGATGCCAAAGATACTTAAGGTTGCAGGGTAATACCAGTGAAAGTAGACAAATCTTGGTAAGTCGTCCTATCTCCAAATGTGTTACAGTGCGTTCTAGACTATTATCATGTTTAGATCTATTAAGTATGGGGTGGTACTTTGAGTTGTCTTAAAGAATCAATCTCAATTCTGACCACTCCAAATGTTTATGGCCTACAAGTCCCAGAATTCTTTGAATGTAATAGATGGCCAGAAAATCATGGAAGTTTTAGCTCAGAAACATGTGGAGGGGCCAGAGTTTGCAATGCCTGCCTTAAAGGGACACTTTACGCACCCCGAACACTTTAGATTGGGCTGTGCCGTTTTATAGATAATGCTATGATGCCATTTTGCTTTGCAAAAAGGAGTTTCTCCACCCACACAGGATTTTAATATCCTGCCTTTTGGTCACCAATGATGTCAGCATGACCTGCATGCAGACATCATTCACTCTTCAAATGCTCGCAGTAGCAAGATTTCTGGGAGATGGCAACTGATTGGGTCTGGGCAAGCGCACGTAGCACCAATCCATCTATCTGCGCAGGCGGTACTGAACCTGCAAGTTCCAAGCGTTAAGCAATTTGCGTGCATATGTACGCTCGCAAACTATATTATACAACAATGGAATGGTTGCACTCAACCTGAACAAGCAACAACAGCGGGTGCATCTCAGACCGTAATACAGTATACAAAGAAAGAACACTCCATATAAATGACCATAGTCTTCCTATTCATTACATTTAAAAAAATCAGGATTTTTTAAAAAAAATTCAATCACCTGAGGAAATAAATTATGGGAATTTATGATCCTATTTTGTGAACTAAATTTCCATCATTTATTCCCTCAGGTGATTGAATTTTTAAAAATTGTGATTTTTTTTAAATGTAATGAATTGGAAGAATATGGTCATTTATATGGAGTGCTCTTTCTTTGTATACCGCAAACTGTGTTAGATATACCAACTGAGGAAGCTAATTATACTGTGAAATTCGTTTTGGTATGTTTATTCTAAATAAAGTGTTTTTATATTACTATAAATTTTCATGGTTGCCTATTTCCTAGATATACACAGAGGACAGCTGATTAATTGGGGAACCGGTACTCCCCAAAATTACCGGCTGTCTGGGATTTGGTGTCTTTTAGGATAGAGTCATGTGAGTAGACTTTCTGCTACCTGATTTATTTTCTAGAGTGTAAATGTCTCCCTGCACTATATATTTCTGCTTGTATTGAGGTTGTTCATTGGAACTAAAGAAATGGAGATCGCATTTACAGGTCCATCTGCAACATGTAACGAGCCTGTACTTATGAGGCTCAAAACCATGTCAGTGTAAACTGTATTCCATTCTATTTTTACTTGATACAAGCAATCCTGTTCTATATATGTTTTTATAAATTGAAGTTTCTCCAAATTATTTACAGAGAAAGATCCCAATGAAAGGCGCTTGGTTCCACACTTCTATCTGAAGACTGCTTTTGAACTGTTATTTTGGTGGACGCTCAGGGTACATACCACCAGATTGTGGATGATAGCTGCCACATTGGAGTTTATACATGTAAAGTGATTCCTGTGTATTATTTGCTCCTTTTATGTTCCCACCACCAGGTGGTGCCAAACACACCTTTTTTTATTATAGAAATACAGTTAGGTTCAAAATTATTCAACCCCCAATGCTGTAAAGGGTTTTAGGGAATTTAGTGTACATTTGTAATTGTATTCAGAATGAAATCCTACAAGGACATTTTAAAGAACCATATGCAACTAAAATGACATCAATTGGTTTTGTAATACAGTAGTAAATGTTTCTTTTGTGAATTCTTCATTGACACAATTATTCAACCCCTTAAAGACCACCACTCTGAAGAACAGAGGTTCATTCAAGTGTTTTCAATCAGGTATTGAAAACACCTGTGGATGTCACGGAGCAGCAATAAAGCATAATAAGCACCAATTAGGCAGCTTTAAAATGACTGTGATACTCAGTTCCTTCTAGACATTTACTGGTGTGGTTACAAACATGGTGAAGACAAGAGAAGAGGTGATTACTCTTCACAGGAAGGGCAATGGTTATAAGAAGATTGCAAAGATGTTAAACATACCAAGAGAGACCATAGGAAGCATCATTTGCAAATTCAAGGCAAAGGGCACTGTTGAAATGCTACCTGGTCGTGGCAGAAAGAAGATGCTGACTTTGACTGCTGTGCGCTACCTGAAGCGTAGAGTGGAGAAAAGTCCCCGTGTGACTGCTGAGGAACTGAGAAAAGATTTGTCAGATGTGGGTACTGAAGTTTCAGCTCAGACAATACGGCGCACACTGCGTAATGAAGGCCTCCATGCCAGAACTCCCAGGCGCACCCCCTTGCTGTCTCCAAAGAATAAGAAGAGTCGACTGCAGTATGCCAAAAGTCATGTGGACAAACCACAGAGGTTTTGGGATAGTGTTCTGTGGACTGATGAAACAAAATTAGAACTGTTTGGGCCCATGGATCAACGCTATGTTTGGAGGAGGAAGAACAAGGCCTATGAAGAAAAGAACACCTTGCCTACTGTGAAGCATGGCGGGGAGTCAATCATGCTTTGGGGCTGTTTCCTTCTGCAGGTATAGGGAAGCTTCAGCGTGTGCAAGGTACCATGAATTCTCTTCAGTACCAGGAGATATTGGATGACAATGTGATGCAGTCCGTCACAAACCTGAGGCTTGGGAGACGTTGGACCTTTCAACAGGACAATGACCCCAAGCATACCTCCAAGTCCACTAGAGCATGGTTGCAGATTAAAGGCTGGAACATTTTGGAGTGGCCATCGCAGTCACCTGACTTAAATCCGATTGAGAACCTCTGGTGGGACTTAAAGAAAGCAGTTGCAGTGCGCAAGCCTAAGAATGTGACTGAACTGGAGGCTTTTGCCCATGACGAATGGGCGAAGATACCCGTAGATCGCTGCAAGACACTTGTGTCAAGCTATGCTTCACGTTTAAAAGCTGTTATAACTGTAAAAGGATGTTGTACTAAGTACTAAGATTGAATGTCACTTGGGGGTTGAATAAAACTGATAATGATGTGAGCACAGAAAAGACATTTGTGGTTATTTCATTATAAATGTTATGTTATATTTGTCTGACCTACACGTGCCTCTTTGATTTAATTGTAAGCAAGATGACTGAATGATCAAAATCAATGTCAAACTGGCCAAAACACTCAATTTCAGTGGGGGTTGAATAATTTTGAACACAACTGTATGTAAGTTCGGAGCTTTGCACAATTTGCATGCATGCATATGTATGCTCGCAAACTGTGTTAGCTGCAGGGGCTTCCGCATTTCGGAAGCCCTGAGTTGAAGACGACGAGCAGCCTGGTGCCATGGGAGAAAAGGTGAGTATTTTCACCTAATCTAAAAATATTTTTAAATGAAGCAGATGCTGTCACCAGCATCTACCTTTTTTTTTTGTAAATAACTGGTTTTCCAAAATAAAGGCAAACATCGTGGAACTCGCAGGTTCATTAGTGCAGTTTGAAAATCAACGGAGGGACGCGCAGGACTCTTATAAGGTTGCAATGCAAATACAATTAGGAAGACATAATAATGGAAAGGTAAGGGTAGGGAACTGAGGGACTCTAGATAAACGCTTTGATTCAGTCTTACATGTGTTACTAAAATGTCTGAGTTCCAATGCCGAGTGTGTGCATGTGATTATGCAGGGATGGTAAGTAGCGCTTGGAAAGCGTGGGACGAGGACTTTAGTATCCAGTTGGACCAGATCGCTGTGTATTGGGGTAATCTGTCAGAAGCACTGAAAACCAACTGTTCCACTGAATGTAGTTCTTCCATGCGAGTAAACCATAGGGAGAGTAATGGTGGGGTGAGTTATAGCCAGTAAAGTGGCACCAGAGCCTTGGTATTCAGGATGCGAATGGCCATAGTGCGTTGGTATGCAGTGATTGAGTAAGTATTATGGTGTAAGAGGAATGCGGCCGGTGTGAACTCTGGGGGGGGGGGGATCCGTGAATTCTTTAAGTATATCATAAATCCTGGACCAGAAAGGTTGTAGTTTCAGATACTCCCACCAAATGTGTAACATGTCTCCCAGTGCCTCATTGCATCTCCAGCATTGTGCTGGTACCTGGGGGTCATAGCGATTAATCTTATCTGGGGTACGATACCATAAGCTAAGGACTTTGTATACAGTTTCCTGTGCTTTTGAGGAGACCGAACAATGATGTGTCAATTTGCAAATCTTGGACCATTGTTCGTCTGAAAGAACCACGTCTAGCATGTTTTCCCACTTTCCCATATATGGCGGCGGTACATCCGAGCCCGCCTCCCTAAGTAGAGAATAAAGCAGTGATAGACCATGTGAGAGAGGTCCCTTAGTACAGCATAATTTCTCAAAAGGCCGCAGCGGACGCCCCAGTTGATGCTTCTGAGGTAAACTGTCAAGATAGTGTCTGAGCTGCGCATAGTGGAATGTGTGGAGAAACGAGATGGGACTATCTCTTATTAATTCCGTCAGAGGCCGGCAGGTCGAGTCGTGAAAGAAATGTAATATGCGTGGTGTGGGAGCCGGGACCAGTCGTCTTACCGAGTGGGGATCAAGTCCGAGGAGGTATTCCTCATTATGTATCACTGGTGTCATGGGGGAAGGGAAAGACGTGAGGCCAAATTTAGTGGCAAACCGGCGCCATATTCCAAAAGTCGCCTGCAGGTATGGCGACGAACTGGCCAATCTCCGACCCTCCTTCAATGTGAGCCAGGGAAGGACAGTCAGCGGTCTCCCCACCAACTCTTGTTCCACTGCCCTCCATAATTTAACCGACCCCTCCCTCGACCACTCCACCACCCGTTGGAGGTGGCAAGCCTGATGACAGAGGCTAAAAGTGGGTAAGGCTAATCCTCCCGCTGCTCTGGATCTGGTAAGGATCCGATAACTCAATCTAGGACGTTTACCCCTCCAGATGTAGGTGGCTACCATAGACCGAAGGGAAGTGAAAAATGCCTTGGGAAGATCGATAGGTATTGTTTGCATCAGGTATAGGAGTCTGGGTTGAACATTCATTTTGACCACCGCAATGCTGCCGAGCCAGGAGAAATTCGGGTGATTCCAGTTAGCTAGGTCGCGTTTTAAGGATCCAAGGAGTGGTGGAAAATTATCCTGGTAGAGATGGGAATGTTGTGATGGGAGCCATATGCCCAGGTAATTGATTTTATCAGTCATCCATTTAAAGGCAAAGTGTGGCCTCATTGCCCGGGCTCTGGGTTCAGGTACTGTGACATTAAGGATATGTGATTTTAAAAAGTTAATCTTCAGGTTAGAGAATCTGCCGTATTCCTCGAACGCTGTCATTACTCCCGGTAGGGATATCTTCGGCCTAGTTATAAAAAACAGGAGGTCGTCTGCGTACACCGCCACTTTGTGCTGTTGAGATCCTACCATGACCCCCATTATATTAGGATCGGGTCTGATAGCCTCCAGAAATGGCTCTAGAGTCAGTACAAACAGTAGCGGCGAGAGAGGACACCCCTGCCGTGTGCCGTTGCGGATGGTAAATGGGGCCATAAACACCCCGTTGACACATACGCGCGCGGTTGTATCCACATAAAGGGCACCTATCCAGGCACGTAGATTAGGGCCCAGGCCGATATGTGTCAAGGAGAGGGAGATAAAGTCCCAGTCCACCCGGTCAAAGGCTTTCTCCGCGTCTGTGGACAGGAGCGCCAGTGCCTGGGAGGAGCAGCGGGCGTGGTGCATAAGCTGCAGGGTCCTCATGGTGTTGTCCCGGGCTTCTCGGCCAGGAATAAACCCTACTTGGTCCATGTGGACAAGAGCTGGGAGGAAGGGTTTCAGTCTTTCTGCCATAATTTTTGCGAAGAGCTTCAGGTCATAGTTCAGTAGGGAGATGGGTCTATAGCTGGTGTAAAGTTCAGGATCTTTGCCTTCTTTTGGCAAAATCGTGATATTGGTACTGAAGGTCTGTGTGGGAAGTCTCAGCCCGTCCGTCAAGTCAGTAAATGCTGTCAAAAGATGGGGGGGAAAGGATCGCGGCGTAGCATAATTTATAATACCTGACCGAGAGGCCGTCCAGGCCAGGACTTTTACCGGGTTTAGAGGATTTAAGTGCCAAGGCCAGCTCTTCTGTGTTCAAGGGGCGGTCAAGGAGGTCTGATGTTTGGCGGGAAACTTTTTTAGTGGAGTACTTGGTCAGATAGGACATAATGTCAGAGCGTTTGCGCTCCAGGTCTTGGGGTTGGTGGTCCCTTGCAGGTCATACAGAGCGGTATAATAGTCACGAACTATCTAAAGTAATTTTACTGGCAGCCGCTGCAGTGTGCCCTGTTTGTCGCGGAATTTGGCTGCTGATCGTTTTTTGGCTATCATTTGAGCAAGCAGTCTCCCACTCTTGTCCCTGTGTGAGTGAAAAAGGGCCTTGTAACGCAGATATGACCTGTGATAGTTCGTGTTTAGTAGTTTAGCTAGGGATCTACGCAGCTCGGTCAGAAGGGCCATGGTTCCAGGATCCCCGTCCCGCTTGTGGTCAGAGGAAACCTGGGATATCTGTTGCTGGAGATCTCGTATATCAGCCGAGCAGCGTTTAGCCCGTTCGGCGCCCTTACGAATGAAATAGCCTCTGATCACACATTTGTGAGCCTCCCAAACCATAGGTGAGGACACATCCCCTGCAGCGTTCCCTTCAAAATAGTCAGTAAGGACCTGCCGACTTTCCTCAGCCACAAGCGGGTTAGACAAGAGGGAATCATTAAGGCGCCAGTTTGGAGCGGTGGGTTTAAACATGGGTGAGCGGAGGGTGATGGTTACTGGGGCGTGGTCCGACCAAGTGGCAGTGCCTATCGAAGCGTTGCGCAAAGCAGAGAGGTAGTACTGGGGGACAAAGAGATAGTCAATTCTAGAGTACGATTGGGAGGGGTGTGCATAAAAAGAAAAATCTTTACCCGTGGGGTGTAATGTGCGCCAGCAATCTGCAAATCTAGCTTTATGTAAAGAGCCCCGGCATGAGCGCAGAATGTGTAGTGGGATAGAGGAGCAGCCCGCGGAAGTGTCCCGTGAAGGTTCTAGAGGTACGTTAAAGTCGTCCCCCCCCCAGTATCACCAGTCCTTCCGCAAAGTCCTGCAGTGTTCGCAGTGTAGTGGAGAGAAACTTATGTTGAGCTTTGTTAGGGGCATAGCAGTTAGCGAAGGTGTAAGTTTGGTTCAGGATCTGCCTTTTCACAAATATGAAGCGACCCCCCACGTCAGTCACGGAGTCAAGGAGTTGAAACGGGATTCGCTTATGAAACAGAATTGCTGTCCCCTTGGACTTGGCCTCAGCATTATGGCTAAAAAACCTAGTAGGATAATGGGAGTTAGTTAGAGAGGGTGCTTTCCCTTCCTCATAGTGAGTCTCTTGTATAAACACAACAGAGGCCTTCTGGGAGCGAAAGTCACGCATGGCGTGGGAGCGTTTCTCGGGACTATTTAGTCCATTAGCATTAATAGAAACAATGAGTAAATCAGCAGGCGTCAGCGGTGTGCGTTGTTCAGCTGACATGTCTATATCCTCAGGGGGGGACAGGGGTAAGGGAAAAGGAACAGAGAATCAAGGGTAACTATATACAAGCACAAAGAGGTGACGAGCGGCGGGTGTGGCGACAATCCCAGCGAAAACACCGGACGGTGACCGCACTCTCTGTGACCGCTAACCTCAACGGGGTTCGTGGTCGGGCCCCACCCAGGACTGGCAATTAAACCCTAAAGAGAGAAACCAATCTTTACAGAGCAGTAATATGACTCATGAAGCAGCTAAGAAAAACATTTTGGGCAAACAAACACACTGGAGGTCGTAGGCCAACCTTAGTGATTGAAACAAACCTGACTGGGTTTGGGGCGTCGGCGAAGGCCCTCCGACAGTGTCCGAAAAAGTAGTCCCAGTGCGAGGCCAGTCTTGCTTGGGAGTATGGCAAGTTATCGCGTCCATGCTGGCCATGAAGACACTTCATCGCTAAGGTAACGGAGAGCGGGCCCTCAGCTCTCGAATGAGTAAGGATCAAGTGACTGCCCAAGAGGGCACTCCTGCCCATGTGGAATAGAGGTGCGCTCCATTCCCGCCGGGACTAGGCCGCGGGAGTGCTCCAGTATGTGCAGAGGTCGGCGTTGTTTCCCAAGGTCACGCTTGCGAGAGGTCAGCATGAGGACGAGGTAAGGTCCCCTAATGATCCGGGGAAAAAAAACACAAAACGACCTGCGTGTGGAGGAGCCTCCCGAGAATATCCTCCAGGTCCGCCGGTAGTCATGTGTTAAGGAGAGAGGCAAGAGGCAGTGCCACAGAGGGTACAGCTGCTGAAGGGTCGCAGTGTGATGTGTTCCGTCAGCGGGACCAGAAAACAGAGGACCAGTTCCTGAGGGTGTGCAAGTAAGGCGGATGGTCTTTACTTCACGACTGTGAGCCAGTACATCTCCCTGCTTGACCGCGGCTTCTCCTCATGCGCGGGGGGAGAGGGGTCTGGCGTGAGCCCCGTGCCGCCTGGTTATATAAGGCAAGAGGGTCCGGCCATACGAATTGCAGGGGGGGTAACTGTAGGTCCGCCGACAAGGCTTCAACATCTTCTGGGGTCTGCAGAATATGGGTGCCCTGTTCAGAGATGACTGCTAGACCTGTTGGGGTGTGCCAACGGTAGCAGAGTTGCTGATCGCGTAGGAGCGAGGTGAGGGGCTTCAAGGCACGTCTGTAGGCTAAAGTGGCTGGTGACAAGTCAGGATATACAGTAATTGGAGCTCGGTCCCTTCATAGTAAAATTGCGTTGCCTCTCGGGCTTTACGTAAAATGTCTTCCTTGAGGTTAAAATCATAAAGACAGGGGGGCGGAGCTAGACTCGGACGTGAGTGGCCGTGTTTTGCAGGAGCTCCGGCATTGAGACTGTCATTTAGAGTGATACGCACAAATTTACTCGGTGCTATCCTGCCTACCGGCCACAGGAAGGTCGGCTGACCTGGTGGTTATCTTGGAGAGCCCTGTTCTGCGTTGGGAGACCCACTGAGAGCAGGAGACTCCGGTGAAGAACCTGCGGCCTAACGTTGAGCGGCCATCTTAAGAGCCTGTGGAGGTGACTGGACTTCCCTGCACCTTCTGAATTACCGGGGGGTACTTTGCACGGACGGAGTGCCACTTCCTGATGGGTAAGAAGACTGCGAAGGGGATTGATCTGCTGCCCGGTTCCAGACAGCGGGACATCTGCGACTCGCTGGGCGGCAGGAGGTCGAGTTCCGCGTGCCTCTCCTCCTCCGTCTTGCCTCCGGGATATGGTTCCTCTGATGAGGACTTTACTTGGTCGAGGGGGAGTGGAGAGGAGGCAGAGCAACTCTCTTCCGAGCCCCCGCCACAGGACCAGAAATCTAGGAAGACCGCAGCTAAACGAGCGGCTAAGGCGGCTCGTCGACAGGCCGCTTTGTCAGTGTCTCCTGATGCTGCTGCCATCCAGTCTGCCTCATCTGCCTTCCTGGCTGCTGCCCCAGGGGAGGATGTACAACTTGCCACTAAAGGTGATATAAAAAGAATGACGAATGAGATGTGGGCCATGTGGAGTGCCGATGTGGCGGGTGTTAAAGCCGAGGTGACCCTGGTGCAGGAGAACTTGGTGACCATTAGCGACCGTACGAAGATCGTCGAGGACGCACATACTCACTTTTCCCGCAAGGTAGACTCCCTCCAACTACAAGTCGAGACCTTGTCAAGGACGGTGGAGGTGTTGGACTCCAGACACCGCCGGTGCAACGTTCGTGTCCGAGGGGTGCCTGAGTCAGTACGACCTGAGGAGGTCCTGGCGTATACTAATCGCCTGGCGGCCCATTTGCTGCAACTCTCCCCTGGAGCACCGGGGACCTTCGGTCTGGCTATTCGAGTTCGGAAGTCGGCGGGGGCTCCTGAGTCAGCGTCCAGAGATATAATTGCAATGTCTCGGGAAGTTTCCACGAAGCAACGACTGATGTCTCTACCCGCGGCTCGAGGGGTCTTGCCTTTTGAATCATCCGAGGTATCCCTCTACAATGACGTTCCGTTCTTGACCTTGGCGGCACGCCGGAGATTTAGGGAGGGAGTGGCCTATCTCCGGGTTAAAGATATTCGATACAGATGGGGTGCAGGAGGCACACTAAGTTTTATTTTCAGAAATGTGCCGTACGTTTTTGGAGATCCTGGAGAAGCATGGCCTGTTTTTGACTCCCTGGGGATTGGCAGGAGATCGGTTACTGCCACGGTCGGCACCTCAGGTTCGCTCTCCTTGGACCCCGGTTGAATGTCTACGGTTTTGTCGATTTCGTCTCTGAGACCCTGATGTGATTCCCCCCCCCCTTCGTTTCTTCCCTTTTTTATATTTTTACTCCCCCCCGGCTTCTCCCCTCCTGCGATGCCAATGCTACCTTTTCGAGACACTCACTGAGAGTATACCTGCGGACTCCCCCGTATGATCTCTACACTGGTTGATGACCCCCTCGCTTTCGTTCTGGACGTTTTTCTGCGACACTTCTAGAGGACGTTTTATTTGACAGTTTTCTTGAGGACACTTTTTTTCTTTTCCATTGTTTTCATTATTTTTCATTGCAGATACCCCCCATTTTTGCTTTCCTTGGCCTCTCCGGGACACTTTGGGGGCCGCAACCAAAGCCTGGTGCCTAGTTTGCCCCCCCCGGGTGTCCGGGCCTGGTGCCATTTACTCCCCATGGCCTTCCCCAGCGGTCTTTTGGACGTTCAGGATTCCGCCAGGGCTGGCACAGTTTTGGCCTTTGCCATCCCCTCCCCCACCCCGTTTTTTTTCTACTCCTTCCTCACTCGGATGACCTTATCTATGTTATATTGTTTATGCTCTGTTTTCAGATGACTGGTTTTTGTGTTTTGATGGCCTTTTTCTGCAATTTCATGGATGACACACATTGACCCTAAACAGCCATTTTCATTTTTACAAGATGACGTGTTTTGGTCCTGTGCGACCTTTCGCTTCCCTTTCGATTACATATTTTGGCCCTGCGAGGCCATACTGTATTTGCTTGCTTGTTTTGCTGACTACCTTTCATGATAATAAAAATTTTGAATAATAAAAAAAATAAATCATAAAGACAGCATATCGCATCTCGTGGCGGGCTGCCGGGCGGGTCTTTTGCTCTGAGAGCTCTATGGGCCCGGAAAAAATCCACGGCCGAGGGTTCGGGCCTGTTCAGCAACAAATTAAAAATGGAGGAGAGCATACCCTTAAGTTGTTCTACAGACATCTCTGTTTCAGGTAAGCCACGCAGCCTAAGGTTGTTGCGGCGGCCTCTGTTGTCCAGATCGGCCAGGTGAAGGGCCATGTTACGCAGCTGACTTGAACGCAGGTGTAAAACTGATGCTGTCACCTCGTGGGGTAGCCGCAATGAATCTTACCCTTGTTCCAGCGTGTCCACCTGGAGCGCGAGACCCTGGATGTCCTGGTGCACATGCTGCAGTTCGGCCATGATGGAGGAGCGCAGTTCTGTATTGGCATCTTTTAAGTCATTTTTGGTGGGTAAATTGCGCAGCAGGGGAAGCCATGTCGCCGGGTCCATCGAGACAGCCTCAATAGTACCTGCCGCAGGAATCGGGGAGCTCTCAGGCTCTGTTGCTGCCCTCGCCTTGGCCGCCATCTTGTCCGGGGATTCACAGGCCCCAGGGAATCGGCGCAGGGAAGGGGTGTCAGTCGCCCGGTCTGTCCCCTGAGGTTTCTGGGTGCCGGGGGTCTTGTTGGTTTTCCCCATCGCCGGTCAGGGAGTGCAGGAGAGCCCGATATAGCCGGAGTCTGAGCGGAGCTTTGTACTCACGCGGCCATCCCGAAAGGGGCCCAAGCCACGCCCCCAGTAGCATCTACCTAATTCAAAAGGGGGGGAATGGGGAGGGCTACATTTTAATAGTGTCCCTTTATTGTTTTGCATCTGTGTAGTTTTTGTAGTCATCAAATTCCACTTGAGGTGCCAGTGGAATTACACAATATAACTGTTGTAATGGCCTCTTTTCTTTTTCTTCTTTCAGCTCTTTCATGAAAGAGTTAACCTTATTGGACACTGGTTTGAATTATGGACAGATAAGCAGCGGAAACACTTCCTGTATTCTATTTTAACAAAAAGCACCAAATCTCAGTTGAAGTAAGTATGGAAACATATCAGCAGATGATTGTGCATCCAATAATGTCCCAATATTATTACACCATGTCACAAAATTGCTGCTTTAACAAAGAGTTAAACAGTTAAGATCAACAGGGTTATCCAAAGAGATCCGAATTGCTTGAGAAAGGTAACCGAACGCTGAAAATCAGCGTACGGTTACCTTTCCTGGCCATTCGGCTATCCAGAGAGCAGGCAATTCGTCAAATCCTGGCGAATTGCCTGAACATACGGTGCCTGTTCGGTGCCTGTTCGAGGGCAGTGAAATCCCCATGAAAAAGCACTGCTTCGGCTATTCAGAGAACACAAACCAGCAGTGAAAGGTTCCCCTAATGCCCTGCCATTCGGTGGTTTAATTCGGCAAATTTATTCAGGAGAATCCCATAGGCTTCAATGTTAAAAATATTCCCGTTTTAATTCAATATCTAATAAACCGTTCATTATAAAATTCTGCAGCAAAAAGTCTCTTTATTTATAGATTTTTTAGGATACTTTAAGCATTTTTCAGATTTTTTTTTTTTTTTTAAAAGTCCGATTTTTTTTTGATTTTTTTTTTCAGTTTACTTATTTTTTTTGTAACAGCCCTCTTTATTATCATTCCCTGGACCTCCTGTGAAAATTTCAGACATTTTCGCTCAGTAGTTTCTTTGCAAACAGCGTTTCTTTTTCCCAGATTCATACAAATGGTTTTTCTAATTTATTCACTGCCTCCTCTACCTCACAGCTGCTTCGGCTCTGTGTGATTCGGCTCCTGTTCGGCTCCTGTTCGGCTTTTTCGAAGGTTAATCCAGATGTTTTTGCTTGTTTTCAGCGTGCATTCGGGTAGTTTTCGTCGGGTTTGCGGCAGCTTTTCCCTGCAATTCGGGGACCCTGTGGTGTTTGCTGAATACACCGCAGGGTCACCGAAATGCAATCGGCAAAAGGAACCGAATTGAAGAGAATGAAAAGTCACCGAACGTGCGGTGACTTTTCGAATCTCTTTGGATAACCCTGCAAGAATCCGTAAGAGATGATGAGCATCACTGACGGTAGAAGCTGTGATATACCTAGATATCCTAATTGCTTTAATTTCTAACAGGGTTATCCAAAGAGATCCGAATTGCTTGAGAAAGGTAACCGAACGCTGAAAATCAGCCTTCGGTTACCTTTCCTGGCCATTCGGCTATCCAGAGAGCAGGCAATTCGCCAAATCCTGGCGAATTGCCTGAACATACGTTCGAGGGCAGTGAAATCCCCATGAAAAAGCACTGCTTCGGCTATTCAGAGAACACAAACCAGCAGTGAAAGGTTCCCGAAATGCCCTGCCATTCGGTGGTTTAATTCGGCAAATTTATTCAGGAGAATCCCATAGGCTTCAATGTTAAAAATATTCCCGTTTTAATTCAATATCTAATAAACCGTTCATTATAAAATTCTGCAGCAAAAAGTCTCTTTATTTATAGATTTTTTAGGATACTTTAAGCATTTTTCTGAATTTTTTAAAAAAAAATTAAAAGTCCGATTTTTTTTTTTTTTTTTTTTTCAGTTTACTTATTTTTTTTGTAACAGCCCTCTTTATGATCATTCCCTGGATCTCCTGTGAAAATTTCAGACATTTTCGCTCAGTAGTTTCTTTGCAAACAGCGTTTCATTTTCCCAGATTCATACAAATGGTTTTTCTAATTTATTCACTGCCTCCTCTATGTCACAGCTGCTTCCGCTCTGTGTGATTCGGCTCCTTTTCGGCTCCTGTTCGGCTCCTGTTCGGCTTTTCGAAGGTTAATCCAGATGTTTTTGCTTGTTTTCAGCGTGCATTCGGTTAGTTTTCGTCAGGTTTGCGGCAGCTTTTCCCTGCAATTCGGGGGCCCTGTGGTGTTTGCTGAATACACCGCAGGGTCACCGAAATGCAATCGGCAAAAGGAACCGAATTGAAGAGAACGAAAAGTCACCGAACGTGCGGTGACTTTTCGAATCTCTTTGGATAACCCTGTAAGTGGTTTTGTACAGGGACCACATA
The DNA here is from genome assembly GCA_009667805.1 of Leptobrachium leishanense. Classification (NCBI taxonomy): domain Eukaryota; kingdom Metazoa; phylum Chordata; class Amphibia; order Anura; family Megophryidae; genus Leptobrachium; species Leptobrachium leishanense. The sequence goes on along the minus strand of CM019066.1, from coordinate 222,993,966 downwards.
CAGTAGTGTAAATCCCTTACCTTCTGGGTGCCAGTGTTATGAGTCTTGGTCATGCTGGAGGAGCAATTTGCAACTTTTACGTCTCCAGGCAAAATAAAACCAGAGGGGTTAGTTATTAACCCCTTCTGACCCCCACCCTGATTTTCTTTATCACACCTTTTTATGTTTTGAATTGTGGAAACTCACCTTTACTGTCCTATCAGTTCTTCCTACTGCCAGTGCCTAATTTCAGTAAGTTACATATTTAGCAACCTCAAATGATTGGAATATGTGTGAATGTTGCACCCACGGCCTATCTGATGCCTCTTGATGCTTCTGCATGGAAACGCAATATAGAGTTGTCTGGTTCAACCTGCAGCACAGTCCTTTAAACCAGATGCCTGTGACAACTGTAGAATTTAATAATAATTGAACATAAATAGCACAACTAAATATTCCTCAGGGATAATTATCTGTCTTCATTTTGGGAAAACACCATATGCATAACATTCTATTTCATTTTCCCAGTAATAGTTCATATAAAACAAGGAGTGCATCACTATTTCATAGCTGACATTTTCAAAATTTGATATTGAGAGGGAAAGCTCATTAGCAACTATAGAGTCCTAGATGGTCACACAACAGTATATACAGTCATGGCCGAAATTGTTGGCACCCCAGACATTTTCCAGAAAATCAAGTATTTCTCACAGAAAAGTATTGCAGTAACACATGTTTTGCTATACACATGTTTATTCCCTTTGTGTGTATTGGAACAAAACAAAGAAAGGGAGGAAAAAAAGCAAATTGGACACAATGTCACACAAAACTCCAAAAATGGGCTGGATAAAATTCTTGGCAGCCTTAACTTAAAATTTGGTTGCTCACCCTTTGGAAAAAAATAACTGAAATCAGTCGCTTTCTATAACCATCAATAAGCTTCTTACACCTCTCACCCGGAATTTTGGACCACTCTTCCTTTGCAAACTGCTCCAGGTCTCTCTTTTCTGTGAGAAATACTTGATTTTCTGGAAAAATGTCTGGGGTGCCAACAATTTCGGCCATGACTGTATTCCCTGACTTTTTGTTTGGAATTGTTATAAAACAAGCTTGGGATTGTCACATTTTTCTACTATGCACAAACAACATAAATTAATGAAATTAATGGCATCCTCTTCACAATGATACCAAACATAACCCTCTAGCTGCCAGCAATCTGGATATACCGGGGTCCAAAGGACCCCCCTATCTCCACCATATGGGCAGCTTGGAGTTAATTCCCTAACTGAAGTCAGTCATTGCGCCGATGCTCAATGATGTAAGTGGGCGGGGGAGGCCCCAGAGGCTTGGCTGATATCCAAAATGTCAGCCACCTCAGGGGGCAGTCTGTGATCCAGTGCCGATTGACACCTAAGGGGTTATAGAGAGGCATCGCTGGCAAGGTCAGACTGTCACATAGTCTTAAAAAAGACATGCGTCCACCGGGTTCAGCCTTTCACACATTACCTACTGTTGTTGATCCAAAAAGAAGACAAAAAACCCAATCTGAAGCGCTCGCCAATATGCAACATACTGGGGGAAAAATTCCTTCTTGACCCCAGAATGGCAGGACTGTGACTTTTCCAGAAATACTTCTCTTTTTTTTCTTCTACATTCTCCCGATCAGGAGGGATCCAAAGGACCTCCTCCCATTCAGGCACTCTCCTGACACTGCTGGGGGGCCGCCTGAAACAGACGTCATTGCACGCCGGCGCAATGTCAGTGTGCCAGGAGGGGTATAAAGGGATAGTCTGACTCAGAGGGAGTCAGACTGCCACAAAATCCCATCCCGAATGCATGGAGTCTCCCCTTACACTGCAGAGACCCCATGATGTGTAGGTGAAGTCCAGCAAACATCATCAGCAGCGAAAGGGTTAAACACCTGTATATCACATATGTGAGCTTCTTTACTCCACTGCTATCAAATATGCTATGGGCTCTAACTAGGGTTGCCACCTTTTCTTCAAGTCAAACCCAAACACTCTAACACAGCATGGCAAAATATTTTTGCTGCTCACAGGTATACGCTTTCTTAGTCATAAAGACATACACAGATGCTCACGCATGTATACATATACATTCCCTTCCCTTTCACCTTTCTTATCCCATTTCAGCCCCTTTCAACCCAAACCTCAAGTCAGTCCTTTTATCCCCCAAATCAGCCTCTCTAACTCTGAACCACAAATCAGCTCCTTTCATCTACAAATAAGCACCTTTCAACCCAAACATCCTCATACTGTACACACTTGCTGTACACATACAGACAAGAAGGGAAGGGATAAAGGGGAGAGGGAGAGAGAAAATGGCACAGGGAGAGAAAAAGGCAGAGTGAGAGAGGGAGGGGAAAAAAGGAGGGAGAAAGAGAGAGGACAAGAGACAGAGAAAAGGCGGAGAGTAGGACAGAAAGGGTGGCAGAAAAGGGGAGAGGGAGGGAGAAAATAGGGAAGAGAGGAAGAAAGGAGGGAGAAAAAGAGGGAAAAGACAGAGTCCTGCCTGTGGATCTCCCTGCCAGGACCTGCTGCTGGTGCTGGGACATAAGGGTGGGGTCAGAACGCAGGGGAGACACAAAGGCAGACTCTGCAGATGCAAGCTCTGCATTTTGCTCGCTCAGTGTCCTGCATGGTAAGGGTCAAAGGGGGCGGGGAGCATCCAAGAGCCAGGCTTTGCAGGGCCGGGTGAGAAAGAGAGGGAAGAAACGGAGTCCTGCCTGTGTAGCGCCCTGTCAGGATCTGCTGCTGGTGCCGGGTCAGAGGGGCCAAGGCCAGCATGCAGGGGAGAAACACAGGCAGACTCTGCAGCTGGTGCTCTGCATTTTGCCCCCTCTATGTCCTGCATGGTAAGGGGCACAGGGAGGGGGATATCCAGGAGCTAGGCTTTGCACCTCTGCCAGGCTCATACACCTCACCCGCCGCTCAGTCTCTGCTGCTCCTCTCTGCGAGTCCATTCACTGGCTCCCCATCCACTGCAGAATTAAATTCAAAATCCTTACCCTGACCTAGGAAGCTCTCACTAACTCGGCTCCCCACTACCTGTCCTCATTAATCACCAAATAGAAACATAGAAACATAGAAACATAGAAAAATGTCGGCAGATAAGAACCTTTCGGCCCATCTAGTCTGCCCAATTACATGGATACTTTACCTGGATTTATCTTTTGTTTAGGATAGCCTTATGCCTATCCCATGCTTGCTTAAATTCAATTACTGTTTTGGCCTCTACCACTTCTACTGGAAGGCTGTTCCATGTATCCACCACCCTCTCAGTAAAATAATGCTTCCTGATGTTACTTTTAAACCTTTGCCCCTCTAATCTAAGACTATGTCCTCTTGTTTTGCTATTTTGTTTCCTTTTAAATATACTCCCTTCCTCTACCTTGTTGATTCCCTTTACGTATTTAAATGTTTCTATCATATCTCCTCTGTCTCGTCTTTTTTCCAAGCTGTACATGTTAAGATCATTAAGCCTTTCCTGGTAACTTTTCTCCTTCAAGCCGTACACCATTTTAGTAGCCCTTCTCTGAACTCTCTCTAAGATGTCTATATCCTTCTGGAGATACGGTCTCCAGTACTGCACACAGTACTCCAAGTGAGGTCTCACCAGTGCTCTGTACAGTGGCATGAGCACTTCCCTTTTCCTACTGCTAATACCTCTCCCTACACAACCAAGCATTCTGCTAGCATTTCCTGCTGCTCTATTACATTGACTACTTACCCTTAGATCCTCTGAAATAATGACCCCTAAATCCCTTTCCTCAGATGTTGAGGTTAGGACTGTATCAAATATTCTATATTCAGCCCTTGGGTTTTTACGTCCCAGGTGCATTATCTTGCACTTATCCACATTAAAACTCAATTGCCACAACTCCGACCATTTTTTTAGTTTACCTAAATCATTTGTCATTTGGCTGATCCCTCCAGGAACGTCAACCCTGTTGCAAATCTTTGTGTCATCAGCAAAAAGACATACTTTTCCATTAATACCTTCTGCAATATCACTAATAAAAATATTAAAGAGAATGGGTCCAAGTACTGACCCCTGAGGTACCCCACTGGTAACAAGACCTTGCGCCGAATAAACTCCATTTACCACAACCCTCTGTTGTCTGTCACTCAGCCACTGCCTAATCCAGTCAACAATATTGGAATCCAAGCTCAAAGATTGCAATTTATTGATAAACCTTCTATGCGGAACAGTATCAAAAGCCTTACTGAAATCTAAATAAGCAATGTCTACTGCACCACCTGTGTCTATTATTTTTGTTACCCAATCAAAAAAATCAATAAGATTAGTTTGGCATGATCTCCCTGAGGTAAACCCATGTTGTTTCTGATCCTGTAATCTATGTATTTTTAGATGTTCAACAATCCTTTCCTTTAACATGGTTTCCATTAATTTCCCCACTACTGACGTAAGACTAACTGGCCTATAGTTCCCCGATTCCTCCCTACTACCCTTCTTGTAAATGGGCACAACATTTGCTAATTTCCAGTCTTCTGGGACGACTCCCGTTAACAAGGATTGGTTAAATAAATCTGTTAATGGTTTTGCTATTACATCACTGAGCTCTTTTAATAATTTAGGGTGGATCCCATCAGGCCCCATTGACTTATTTGTCTTTACTTTAGACAGCTGCTGTAGAACCTCCTCCTCTGTAAACTGATATGTAAATGTCTCTTTAGTGTTCTCTCCTAACTGAGGTCCCTTTCCTTCCTTTTCTTCTGCAAAGACTGAACAAAAATATTCATTGAGGCAGTCAGCGAGACTTTTATCCTCTTCTACATACCTTCCTTCCTTTGTTTTTAATCTAACTAATCCTTGTTTTACTTTTCTTTTCTCGTTTATGTATCTAAAAAATGTTTTGTCCCCCTTTTTTACTGACTGAGCTATTTTCTCTTCTGCGTGTGCTTTGGAAGCTCTTATAAATTGCTTTGCCTCTTTCTGCCTAATTTTATAGGTTTGCCTATCTTCTTCACTCTGAGTTTTTTTATAATTATTGAATGCTATCTTTTTGTTCTTCACTATTGTGGCCACTTCTGCAGAGTACCACAGTGGTTTCTTCCCTTTTTTGTTTTTGCTAACAAGCTGAATGCAATTTCCTGTGGCCTTCAATAATGCTTCCTTTAAATAATCCCATTTCTCCTGGACTCCCTTTAAACTCCTCCAGTCTGATAATGACTCCTTCACACAAAATCTCATTTTAGAAAAATCTGTTTTTTTAAAGTCTAAAACTTTCGTTCTTGTGTGGTGCGGCTCCATCCCTGTTGTTATATTAAACCATACTGACTGGTGATCACTAGATCCCAAATTTTCACCTACAACAACGTCCGATACCAAACCTCCATTTGTGAGTATTAAATCCAATATGGCCTCTTTACGGGTCGGCTCCTCAACTACTTGTGTTAGAGATAATCCCAGTAGGGAGTTTAGAATATTTGTACTCCTGGTGCACCCAGCTGTTTTGGTTTTCCAGTTCACATCAGGAAGATTAAAGTCCCCCATGATAATAACCTCCCCCTTCATTGTCATTTTGGCTATTTCCTCAACCAGCAGATTATCTAGTTCTTCTGCTTGTCCAGGGGGTCTATAGATCACACCTACACGAGCTACTGTATGATTGCCAAATGTTAGCGTAACCCAAACTGACTCTATGTTCACCTCGCTCACTTTTATTTGGTTCGTTTTTATGTTGTTTTTCACATACAGGGCCACTCCTCCTCCTTTCCTACCTTCTCTGTCTTTTCTATATAAATAAATAAACCTCAGCCTGCTCCCTAAGGTCAAACAGTGACCTGCACCTAGCTTCTCCCCACATCACCTCTTCCCATAATAGACTGCAGGAATTCTCGTACGCAGCCCCCATCCTCTGGAACGCTCTCTCTCGTACTGTCAGACTTTCCCTAGTTTCCCTTCCTTCAAACACTCCCTGAAGACATTCCTATTTAGGGGAGCCTACCACCGAACTCCCTGATGCACCTCACTGCCATAACCTGTCCATCACTCTCACCTTTCAGTCTTCTCCTCCTGTTTCCACCCCAACCCTTCTAGATTGTAAATTCCAGGAATTCACAGGAATAGGGCCTTCGTTTCCTCTTGTACTGCTTTGTCAAAATGAAGTTCAATGTATTGTAACCCTGTCTATATTGTGCCCATTATTCAGAGCTGCGAAAATGCTGGCGCTTTATAAATAAAGAATAATAATAATAATACAACCGGGAATAGCTGTAGACTTTCCTTGTCTACAGCATGACCCAGCAGCTTTTGCTCCGTTTTGCATGCCGACAGATCTCTGCTCTGCCCTCCCTCTCTGGAGAGAGCAAGAAGCTGTGGTCTGCATGTTTGATCTTGAATCATTAGTAAGCTGCCTGAAGATTGGGACCACTGTCTCATAGGGAAACAGAAACACCACTTGGCTTCTACTCAGAGCTAACTGCAAAAAACATCAGCCCCCAAAATCTGTGGATGTTTTGGATAATTTGACCCCACACATAAATTATTGGGCGGGTACCATCTCCCCTTTTCCAACGGCACCTAAGTTTATTTTGCCAATCACTTAAGGAATATTTGCTTGCACCCAAAGAGTCTCACTCCTGAATCCTGATTCACCCTAATAGTGTATAGCTATCTTCTTACAAATCATAGCCCTACTCTTAGCATGGACCACATGATGCTTTCCTATATTGCCCATTGGCATCTCATTAAAGTGCTTGAAGTACTCCCTACTTAGGCAAGCGTCACTACATGAAGAAGTCGTAAACTTAGAGATGTGTTGGTTTGGAGTAATTTTAGTAGGAGTAAAAAAATCGGAGAGGAACGAAACATGGCTATCCATAAATTTAACAGGCATATATCCGTGTGGATTGTCTCATGCTACTCAGTAATTCAATAATCTGTTGAAATTTATTGGTATCTACCCAGATATGGGTATATTAGAGGCCGAAAATTAAAATACCCAGCCACCGCTGCTTTTGTTTTTAAATTTAGTAATTGTTTATTTAAAACATTCACATATATACATATATTCAAAACATTCACATACTCCACATTTAAATTCTTATTAAAGGTTATGTTTTGTTTTGTGGCATTCCACTGTCTGTTGCTGCTTGGGCTAAATCATAATATTCATTCTCAACATATATTGTTAATGCAGGGTATAACCCCATAGTAGGTGGTATATTGAGTCCCATTGCAGCACTCAGATTGAGTGATATAGGTTGGATTATCCAGATTATCCTCAATAGTCACCCCATTCCTTTTTTGTGTTATATTTGTGTAGTCTACCATTTTGTTATGGTCTTATTCCAACATTTCTGAAGGGGCCCATACACATTTATAGCAAAGACGTCACTCTCACTGCTGAGCGATGCTTGCCTGTCTAATATAGGTATGACAGGTGTGCTGGACTTAAACTATTCTTGATTCATACCTTGTGTTTGTTTTAGTTTAATACTTTGTCCTGCTCTTTATAGGTTTGTTCAAGACTGGTTCGCAGAAGAGGGTCCTGTATCAAAACTGGATTTTACCACAGTGCTACCGCGGTTTATTTCTCTGTATATCTTCTCCTTCCTCAGTCCTCATGATCTTTGTTCCATTGCACAAGTCAGCTGGCATTGGAGGGTCCTCTCTGAGCAGGTATGACTTACATAGCAGAGGTGACCATAGAATTAGACCAAAAAGGCAGCTGCCTAAGGCTACACTCCCACTGCTGACTAAAATGATGGAATGTATGTAGAATGTTGTTATACTGCTGTCTTACACAAGTGCACTTCAACCTTCTCATATACTTGCCTACAAAGAAAACTACCTTAGTTTGGTTAATTCTTATTTATTGGGATTATGTCATTTTTGCACAAGACAGGGACTCCATACTGGAGCTTGGCCTGAGGCTTCACTAACTCTAGAGCCACCAATGAGTATAAGTGGAGAATGTGGCAGTTTTTTTTCCTTTATTTAATTTTCAAAAAAATTTACATTTTCAAAATTGTACAATAGAAATAAAGCAACAATGTACTCCGTACAGGTACAATCAAACATTCTGTATTCCTATGGGACTATTTACCTTGGTAACCAAAAGGAAAAATAATAATAATAAAAAGTCAACATAATCTCAGTGTCTGTTATATATATATATACAGTATATATATATATATAACGGTTAAAGTCCAAAGTGCAGTTAATTTTAGGATTACCCGAGTAATCCTGACATTACCCAGGCGTCATTAGCAAAAGTCCAAAGTGAAATGAAATTTCGATCTTTATCTGGGTAATCTGCAAAGTATCCAGAGGCCTCTGGGTGTTAAAAAATAAATCAAACAAATCAGTTTTCCTATTCATAATTACCACAGCAGGAATCCCAAAAAATTGTATGTCATTTCCTTCTCATATAAAAAATAAGGCAAGACGCTGTGCTACGCTATAGCGGAGACCACCGAAATCAGTCACACAAATGTGGAGCTTTCAGTATGTCTAGCTTGTCTTTGTTCAGCCAGATCTTTTTATTAACACTCAAACAAATTATAACCAATGAGAGCATTCCACAGACATGGTTCATTTCGGCCCCTGAAACAAGAATGATTCAACAGCCAATCAGTATACAGATATATTATCACGTGAAAGTTGACCAACACGTTCAACACCACAAGCATTTCTTATTACCATATGTGGTTCATATTGATAGCATTAAGACGTTTTTTTTTCTATATTCTGGCTCACAACTTTCGTGCTCCTTTTCTATCCTCGTAATGGCAAAACAAAAGATCTCTTTACAGGATGTGGTGTCTGCTTTAAATTAAAATTCCCTGGCCAGGTTCGGGAAAATGACCATCAAGGACATGTGCACGCAGTATTTGAAAGCTTGAAAGGAGGTATATTGCCTAAGATATGTATTTGAATCACAGTATATTTATATATATATATATATATTCATACTGGAAATTAAAAGCTAATTATTTCTTTTCACGGGGTACTCCGGTTTTCTGCTGTGCTTTACCCGGGTAATACGCACATTACCCTAGTGTTGCTGGATAAAGTGCGATATACAATGAAACATCAGACTTTATCCGGGTAAACTGCAAAGTATTCAAATGCCTCTGGGTAGTCTGCTTTTCTTGGGTTTTCAGCAGGTTACAGTTCATTGAATTCCCAGGATTACCCGGGTAAAGCTGCAAACTGTTATCTGACCGATAACAAAATTGTGTTTTTTGTTATTTTTAACCAAATTGTATCCACAGTCACATACCACACTAGATAACCATCAGGTTACTCTGTGCGTTAATTGTCTGAAAATTTATTTATGAAGATATTATATAAAGTGTAACCTAATGGTTATTATGTTTTATAAATGATATATAAACACATATGACACATAATTAAACCGGCTGGGTGGAGTAGAGGTAACATCACTGCTCTGCGTGGAGAGAGCCTGTGGAGACATGGGTTTGATCCCAGCAAGAGCACTTCTCCAGTAAGTGTCCTTGGGCAAGACACCTAACGGTACATACTCACCACCCAGGACATACTTGATAACGAGAGAAATCTCAATGTATCCTTCCTGGTAAAATCCTTTCTCAAATTTGTTTTTAAAAAAATATTAAAGATCATGTAACTCTTTAACATTCATATAAGAAACATATCCTGTTACTGTGTATATTCATTATATCTGCAATACATTTTAATGTTTGTCTTTTTCCATTTTCATAGATAATATCCATTGATATTTGAAAAATTCACTTTTACCCAAGGGGGGTTGGATGCTCTGCAGATTACCCAAGTGAAGCTGTACATAGTCCTCAGATTACCCGGGCAAAACTTCAGACTTTTATCTGAATGACAACAAAATTCCGTTTTAACCACACGGCTTTGGATAGTCTGCAGATCATCTGGGTAAAGTGCAAATTTTTCAGCTCTTCCAGACTTTTACCCAATGGCAGTTGGTTAGTCCTAAAATTACCCGGGTAAAGTCAGAATTTTTCATTTTTTTGCAGCTTTATCCGGCGGTTTTGGGTAATGTCAGGAATACCCGTATATACTGTATAATGAAAGAAGCCAATATTTTACTAATTTACAAAGGAACATGAAAGGTTATATCCACCCAAATATACCGTATTTTTCGCTCCATAAGACGCACCTGACCATAAGACGCACCTAGTTTTTAGAGGAGGAAAACCGGAAAATAAATATTCTGAATGAAATAGTGTAAAAATGGATATTGCCCCAGCTCGTGGATATGCCTTAGCTCACACATGGATTTGCCCCAGCTCACACATGGATTTGCCCCAGCCAGCTCTCACATGGATTTGCCCCAGCCAGCTCACACATGGATTTGCCCCAGCCAGCTCACACATGGATTTGCCCCAGCCAGCTCACACATGGATTTGCCCCAGCCAGCTCTCACATGGATTTGCCCCAGCCAGCTCTCACATGGATTTGCCCCAGCCAGCTCACACATGGATTTGCCCCAGCCAGCTCACACATGGATTTGCCCCAGCCAGCTCTCACATGGATTTGCCCCAGCCAGCTCACACATGGATTTGCCCCATCAGCTCACACATGGATTTGCCCCATCAGCTCTCACATGGATTTGCCCCAGCCAGCTCACACATGGATTTGCCCCATCAGCTCTCACATGGATTTGCCCCAGCCAGCTCACACATGGATTTGCCCCAGCCAGCTCACACATGGATTTGCCCCAGCCAGCTCACACATGGATTTGCCCCATCAGCTCACACATGGATTTGCCCCATCAGCTCTCACATGGATTTGCCCCAGCCAGCTCACACATGGATTTGCCCCATCAGCTCACACATGGATTTGCCCCATCAGCTCACATGGATTTGCCCCAGCCAGCTCACACATGGATTTGCCCCAGCCAGCTCACACATGGATTTGCCCCAGCCAGCTCACACATGGATTTGCCCCAGCCAGCTCACACATGGATTTGCCCCATCAGCTCTCACATGGATTTGCCCCAGCCAGCTCACACATGGATTTGCCCCAGCCAGCTCACACATGGATTTGCCCCATCAGCTCTCACATGGATTTGCCCCAGCCAGCTCACACATGGATTTGCCCCAGCCAGCTCACACATGGATTTGCCCCATCAGCTCACACATGGATTTGCCCCATCAGCTCTCACATGGATTTGCCCCAGCCAGCTCACACATTGATAATGCCCCAGCTCACATATGGATATGGCCCAGCAGCTCGTGGATGTGCCTCCGCTCACCTGCCGCCGCCGCGTTCGTCTCCTTCTGAGCATGCGTCCGGCGGCAGGAAGCTTGGGCACTCGCCTGGGGAGCCACGTGACCGCGATCTCACGTGGCTCCCCCAGGCGAGTGCCCAAGCTTCCTGCCGCCGGACGCATGCTCAGAGGGAGACGAACGCGGCGGCGGCAGGTGAGCGGAGGCACATCCACGAGCTGCTGGGCCATATTCGCTCCATAAGACGCACCCACTTTTCCCCCCACTTTTTGGGGGGAAAAAAGTGCGTCTTATGGAGCGAAAAATACGGTACATCTTATTCTAATTCTCTTATTTGTGAACTTGAGGGGAAGTCTTAAAAGATTGTGAAAGAAAATTATTCCACCAATACCAAATAGCAATATGTTTATCATTACTGTTTTCTAACGAGTGATGTACTTCCCCCAACTCCCGGAGAGCTTCTACATTGGTGATCCAATCTGTGACTGATGGAACATTTGTTTTCCGCCAAACTATGGGGATAAGTGTTTTACCCGCATTAAGCAAAAAGATTAAAGTATTCTTATAAGTATTAACTGCAAGACGGGACGTGATAAAACAAATGCTGGAGAAGGGATTAAGAACCAAATCGGTAACTAAGTGGGTTATTCAAAGAAATCCAAATTGTGGCCGAAAGGTAACCGAACACTGAAATTCAGCGTACGGTTACCTTTCCTGGCCATTCGGCTATTCAGAGAGCACGCAGTTTGCCAAATCTTGGTGAATTGCCTGCACATACGGTGCCTGTTCGGTGCCTGTTCGAGGGCAGTGAAATCCCCCATAGAGAAGCAATGCTTTGTCTATTCAGAGAACACCAAACAGCAGGGAAAAGTGACCGAAAGGAGGCGGAGCTAGCGATGGACATGAGCGGCCGCATGCTGAGAGAGCTCCGAAGACATCTGTGATTTATAACAGTCTATCTGAGGCCCTCTTGTCCTATATTGCCTATTAGGGGGGTTGAGTCGGGCTGGAAGCGGCAGAGGCCACTGACACGCCACTCTCCTTAAGGATATCGGTGCCCCATCGACCGGGTAGATTCCGGGCCTGGCGCGGCCTTGCCGGGTCGGCCATTTTGCGGAGCCTGGGGAGTTTCCTGAGGAGAGTTGTGGTCCCGTTTCCTGCCGGGGGTGAACCCCTCCCCTCCCCCGGACATGGGGAAGAAGACAGGACAGCACACGCGGAACAGGTCAGCAGATCCCCGACAGAGTGATATCAGAGATTCCCTGAGTGGCAGACGTCCTGCCTGTTCGGCGGCCTCCTCCTCCTCCCTCCTTCCCCCGGGGTTTGACTCTTCAGAGGACGAGGACTGTAATTGGAACTTTGGGACTGGGATTGACTGGAATGCCCCGTTACCCAACGATGCCGGGACTGTGAGCGCTGCCGCAAAAAAGAGAGCGCAGAAGAAGCGGAAGAAAGCTCTAGAGGCAGCTACTCGCGAGACCGCAGCTGCAACCCCAGATCCCTCTCTGGACAGCTCCGAGGCTGAGACATCGCAGCCTGGGGTGGGGGGTCTGTCGAGACCCATTACCGACTCAGCTTCTGGCGGAGCTACGCAGCAACAGCCGACACTGGATGTCCCGCAGGAGATGTCGCCACCCGACGGACAGGTCCCTTTACACCTAGATGGCGTTTTAGTGGATGCCCCGGACGATGCGCGCCCCACAACAATGAAGGATTATAGGAGCTTTATTGCAGAAATTAGATCGCTCTGGGTTTCTGAAATATCTGGCATACGGTCTGAGGTGGACAGGGTGCACTCACAGGTGACGGCGGTTCAGACGCAAGTCACAGGCTTGGCAGAGGAGCAGACGATCTTGTCGGCGGAGGTTGGAGCTCTCCGGTCTCAGGTAGACATCCTGACCCGTTCCGTGGAGACACTGGAGTCTCGCCACCGTCGACGTAATGTACGGATTCGGGGTATTCCGGAGTCGATTTCCTCGGAGGCCCTGCTCCCCTACGCGAACCGTTTGGCTCATCAGGTAATGGGTCCCCTAGCGGGAGCGTTGGAGATGTTTGGTGCAGTACGCAGGATCCGAAAAGCTGCGGCGGCCCCTCGCGACGCCCCGAGAGATGTCATTGCAGTCGCCGTGGATGTGGTTGCCAAATCACGACTGATGTCTGCACCAGGAGCACGGGCGCCTGTTCAATTCGACGGAGCACTGGTACTGTTATATCAGGACTTGCCCTTCCTGACACTGGTGGTGCGCCGCCGGTTCCGGGAGGTGACGGCCTTCCTGAGGCGCAAAGGGGTGCGCTACAGATGGGGCTTGGCCGGCACGCTTGTCGTTACTACTGGAGAAGCGCCCTGCATCATCACAGACCCAGCTGAGGCCTGGCATGTGCTATTGGGTGCAGGATTTGCCCCGGACGAGGAGGTTACTCACCCAGGCTGAGTACTTTATCGCACGAGCCTTCTGTGTTACCTGTTGGATGGGAAACCATCCCTTATTGCTCCGTAGACCTTTCCTTACAGGGACTCTGAGACTTTGCATGATATTGATCTCCCCCCCCCCCACAAGCTGAGATTTTAAGTTTTTGAGGACCCCCCTTTAAACCCCCCCCCCCCTACTCCGGGACTCTGCAGGTGTTCTTACATTCTCGAGGACTTTGCCTATAAGTTGTTATTTGTGGACTTTAGTACTCTGAGATCTTTTGATTTTTCTTTCCGGAGCTTTCAATCTGCGGATGATATTGTCCCCTCCCTTTATTTCTCTTTTTTTTTTTTTTTTTTTTTTTGAGTAATTATTTGCTGACTTCATACTGTCTATTGTTTCTGATTTACCACGAGGTGCTTTTATTTATCGCATGTTCATAGAGGAGACCCCCCTATTAGGGGATGTTTATTTTTATTTTTATTTTTATTATTATTATTACTACTATGTGACTACCATTGGATAGTTTCATTATTTGTTATACAATGCTGTGTTTTCTAGGCTGACGACTCTTGGCCCTGCGAGGCCATTTATTTCTTTATCGTATGTTGTTAGGATGACTTTTTTCCAAAATAAAAAACTTCAGAGAAAAAAAAAAAAAAAAAAAGGGGAATTATCTCCGCAGAGACTGTTTTATGTTTGGGCGCTACAAGGCCACTTTCGCTTTTTATTCTTTTATATTTTGAGGAGACCCCCCCCCACTTGAGGATGACTCTGCTGACACCTGTCGAAAGTCATTCAGAGTGTTGTTTTTGTTCCGACGAGCCTTTTCTCTACAGAGGACATACTATATGTTACGGCGGATGACATAATACGACCCTTCCTAGATATTGCTTTATTTGTTCTTGTATGTTTTGCTTTTCTTAAGACCTCTTTCGATGCCTTTTCACGGTCCTGCGCGGCCATTTTCCGCTGTTGATTTTTATTTTTGTCACCCCCACACCCCTTTTTTTTGATGGCCTCTCCGGGAGCCCTTGGAGGGCGTAGCTGCGGCCTAGAGTCCGGCATCGTCCCCAAGTACCCGGGCCAGGTGCCACTTACTCCCCATGGCATCCACGTGGTCTTTTCGGCCCACGGGACTTTGCCAGGGCTGGCACGGTACTGGCCTCCGCCATCTTCTCTCCTCCCCCAGTTTCTCCCCCCCCCCTTATTTTTTCCTTTTAACCCCACACTCTCTGAGTTGTTGGTTTGAGGACTCTTTGAATATTAAGTTCTGATGTTTAGTTTCTGTTACCTGACTCTAATATTTCTCTATGCGACTTATACGAAGTTTTATTGCTCATATAGACCATTCCATGTTTCGTTTGCTGTTTACCTTCGATGAGACCCCCCTCTTAGGGGATGTTTGTTAAAATGTGATTTTTCTATGATGACTTCTTTATTTTATATCAATGTGTTTCTCTGATGACATTTCATGGCCCTGCGAGGCCATTCCACGCTTTGTTTGATGTTAAGCTGACTCTTTTTCAAAATAAAAAAAAAAAACTTTGAATACAAAAAAAAAAAAAAAAAAAAGAAAAGTGACCGAAATGCCCTGCTATTCGGTGGTTTCATTCGGCATTATTATTCAGACGAATCCCATAGGCTTCAATGTTAAAAATCTTCCTGTTTTAATTCAACATCTAATAAACCGTTTAATATTATATTCTGCAGTAAAAAGTCTCTTCATTTATAGATTTTTTAGGATCTGCATTTTTTGGGATTTTTTTGATAAAAAAAATTTCCCTTTTTTTTAACATCTTTTCTTTTTACTGTAACTGCCCTTTTTATTATCATTCATTTATTCATTGGATTTTATGTGTAAATTCCAGACATTTTCGTTCAGTAGTTATTTTGCAAACAGCGTTTCACTTTTCAAACTTTCAAGCGTACTGTTTTTTTTTTTTCCACCCCGGTCGTCTGCGTGTCGGCTTTTTCCGGCGGCTGCTCTGGGCTGTGATCGGTGGCTACTTGGGTTTGTCCGGCGTTTTCGGCGAGGTTAATCCAGTTGTTTCTGTCTGTGCGTTTCGGTGAGTGTTTGGTGAGTGTTCTGTGGGTTTTGCAGTGAGTGTTCGTCGGGTTTGCGACAGGTTTTCCCTGCAGTACGGCAGCCCTGTGGTGCTTGTTGAATACACTGCAGGGTCGGCGAACTAGGATTGCCGAATCGCGCCGAATTGCAGGGAACGAAAAGTCACCGAACGTGCGATGACTTTTTGATTCTTTTGTTTCATATTCCCTGTATGTTTATGTACCTCAGAACATCTGCTAAATAAGGAGCTATCCAAGGACATTCCCACCATATATGTAAGTAGGTACCCCGCCTGTAGGCAATGTCAGCAATAAGGTCAGGAATCTGGAAACCTACTTTTCATCACTGTAGGAGCTAAATACCGGCTGGGTGGAGTAGAGGTAACATCACTGCTCTGTGTGGAGAGAGCCTGTGGAGACATGGGTTCGATCCCAGCGAGCAACCTCTCCAGTAAGTGTCCTTGGGCAAGACACCTAACGGTACATACTCGCCACCCAGGACATACTTGAAAATGAGAGAAATCTCAATGTATCCTTCCTGATAAAATCCTTTCTCAAAAAAAAAAAAAAAAATACCTCCTGGATTGCAATTTATATTGGCCTTCCACAACTTGAACACTTCTAGAGGATTTAATGGTTATCTGAAAAATCTTACCCCATGCCTCCTGGGTTGAGGTTACCTGTAGTTTTTCAGACCATGTAGTGGCATATAACGGCAAATACATAGAAAATGTTCCCATTCCATTATTAATAGATAATAGAAAGTAAATGAGGAGGCAAACGGTCACCTGTTCAAATGAGGTTATTGTATGTCTTAGTGGAGATTTGAGAGTGATGGATTGAATAAAATGAGCTATTTACATATAGTAAAACTGGTCTGTGAGAGATGGTTCATTATTTACCACTGACATTCATCGATGTTAGTCACTGATGTTCAAAAGCTATGCCAGTGCATGATAGCCTGAATAAGAGACTTGTCTGGATGAACAAGAAACATTTGAATGGCTGTGTGCAAACTAGTCGTGTATGTCATCACAAGTAAGAAATGATTCGATTTGAGGTTAACAAAAGCATGCAGTAAATAATAGTCACTTGAATTTAATTTCATGTGTAGGATTGCCTGTGGATGCCAAAATGTACAAAGTTTGGCTGGTACCTTCCTTACAGTCCATCAGATAATGAATATGGAGCTTGGAAGAGACACTACATCTCATGTGCCTGTACGCTAGACTATTTGACACCTAGAGAAGCAGCTGAAACATATGGAACGCTTAATGAACCGAAAGAAAGAAAAGAGGAAGAAGAAGAAAAGCTATGCGAGAATGTGCGAAGAAAATTCCTTCAGGAGAGACTAGCACTTCATAAAAGTTGGTGACCGATACAGCACTCTAATCTTGAACATACTGCTTTCAGTCTTCTTCAAAAATGCAATACAATTTTACTGTGTAGTATATGCACATATCATAGTAGAGACAAAGTCAACCTCTGCGCATTCTTTTAAGGAGTGGAATATGTCCTTTAGTATTTTATGAACTTTACCTATATCAATTCAGCATGTTAAAACAAGTATTCTCCAATTTTACATCCATTATTTATTTTCTACCGATAGCATGATATTCCTATTTAAACGCCTGCTGACTTCACTTTCCTGAATTACCTGATAAAAAAAGTGCTTGAAAATCCCATTATATCGTTTAAAATTTTTCTGTTTAGCTATATATGTGCATATCTGGATATCCAGGGTGATATTTAGCAAAGTCCAGTTTATCAACCGAACATTGCTATAACTAAACAGATCTGAGATGCAAAACTTGGACCAAACTCTTGTAGCAACAGAAGCTAGACTAATGGGTCATTCACTATCAGGTCTATTCACTAAAAGGCGAAACTTGGGAGAATTGGCAGGAGAAGAGAAAAATATAGACCAAATAGCCGATTTGGAAAGTGAGATAAATGGGAGAATTTTTCTGGTTTGGCTATTTTGACCTAGAATTTTCACTTCTCCAGTCATTCTCCAAAGCTTCACTTTTAGTGACTAGACATCTACAGGGCTATTCAGAAAGAGGTGAAAACCTTGAGAATGACTGGAGAATTGAAAATTGTAGGTCAAAATAGTCAAACCAGAGAAATTCTTCCATTTATCTCACTTTCCAAATTGGCTATTTGGTCTAGATTGTTCATTCGCCTGGCAATTCTCAAGGTTTTCACCTCTCTTTGAATAGCCCTGGTAATTGCCATAGTTTACTGTTGTGTTTGCAACTACGGTAAACTACAGCGATTAATGAATGGTCCCTTAAGTAATGTTTAATATATCCTTCCACAGTTTAATAAAAGAGAACCTTGAAATGGGAGAGGGAGCTTTCTATGAATTATTCTTAGATTTATTTTTGTGTTTACAAAGAACATCGTTCACAAAGATAGCACATTCTTCTTTTTCCTTCATTCTACATATTTAGTAGTACCAATTTATTTGTTTGTTTATTTTTGAGGTGACTGTAACTGCAAAACCCCAGCAATTCAAGCTAGTACCTCCTAATTTAGTTGCCTTGTGTAAAGGAATCCAAAGTATTTATTAATTTACTTGTACTTTGAAATTTGTACATAATGCTATTCTGATTTTCTGGAAAAAAAAAACCATTTTAAAATCTCTTTAAATGGAGAATTTGGATATTTTGTTGCTTGCTACGCAATAGTATTGTGAGGATGTTACAGTATATAGAATGTGAGTTTTCTTATTCAGTCTTTAACAAATTATACTATTTTAGGTAGAGTCGGTATCATAGCTTGAAACTTGCCTATCTGTATTTCGTCGTACTAGCAGCACTTTTAATAATTTTAGCCTTGTTTCTTTAATGGAATAATGGTCAGTCTTAAAAACTTCCAGGGTTATTCAGAGAGCAGTGAAAAGCAGGAGAATGACTGGAGAATGAAAAATTCTAGGTCAAAACAGCCAAACCAGAAAAATTCTCCCATTCATCTCACTTTCCAAATCGGCTATTTTCCCCTAGAATTTTCCATTTTCCAGTCATTCTCCTGCTTTTCACTGCTCTCTGAATAACCCTTTACATATTACTGTTATGAGGATGAAAAGTTGTGCATGTTTTGGTAGTGGATCTAGTTTATTTGTATGTTTTTAATATGTACCAAGCTTCGACCTTTCTCCATAAATAAGCCATTTCATTTCAGGGGAATTATTTAAAACTAGACCTCCCTGGATGAGTGGCCAATGGAGATCAGGAGCTGTAAATACTGAAATATTAAATGAATGTAAGAGTCTAACTGACCGAGCTGCTCTACAGGCTGCGCTTTGTTTAATCAAGGTAACCACATGTTAATTTCTTAAAACCTTTCTAACTACAAAATATATATACTCTTTTTAAAAAATATATATATATTTTTTAATTATTCCATGAACTGTTGTATAGGTACATTTATGAAGGGAGTGATGTTCTACCTTGAGAGAAATGTTATGCACATTTAAATTTTAATCCCTTCACTGTGCATTACTGCAAAGGTTGTTGAAGGTTATGCCCCCATCCTTACCAAAGAAGAAAAAAGTCGAAAACCTTTATTTCTGCATTATGACCGCCTGGGATAGGGCAGGACTGAGGTTGTTGGAATTGCTACAAACCCCTGTATAGTATGGATAAAAGTTGGAACTGTACTTTATGTATACAGGCATATACCCACATACCAATGTTATATTTTGTAGACCCTTTTTAGAATGTTGCATTGCTAATAATCTTACTCAAATCCCCTATCAATACTCATGAGCAGCATATCAGATCGATTTTCACTGATTTGTCTTTATCACATTTACTGTATTTGAAAAAAAAGAAGTTTCTGCTTGTATACTAATTATGCAGACCCTTTGTGAACTTGTGTAACAGCAGGGTTATTCAAAGAGCTCCAAATTGGGGCCGAAAGGTAACCGAACGCTGAAATTCAGCGTACGGTTACCTTTCCTGGCCATTCAGCTATTCAGAGAGCAGGCAGTTAAAATAAAAGTAAAAAAATATTTTTAAAAAAATTTATAAAAAAAAATAAACAAGTTTTTTTGCTTTTTTTTGGTTTGTTAATGCAGCAATATTGTTCCCATTTCAATTATAATGTGAACAATGATGCTGCACTAACGATTTTTGTATACGGTGCGTTTGTTAAAAATCGCGTAATTTTCCCCAAAAAAAAATGTAATGAGACGCCATCTCCAATTTTTTTAACAAGCGCACCCCATACAAAATATAACCGCAATTGCTCGCATCTTAAAATGTGAAAAAAAAACACTTTACACGTTGTAAATTATTGAAAATTCATATTTTATTGCATTTTTTGTTATAATAAACAGACAGGTCATGACGTATACATATAATAATGACATATTATTAATCTGCCGAGTCTGACGGAAAGAACGATATATAATATGTCTGGGTCACATACTAAAATAAGCCTTCAAAACACGTTTAAACATGATGAGCAAAATCGGTAAAAATTAGCTCAGCACAGAGGCGGGAAAAGCCTCAGCAGCGAAAGGGTTAAATCATTTTTTCTTTTAAATCGTTTTTTCTTTTTTCTGTAACAGTCCTTTTTATTATCATTCATTGGATCTTATATGTAAATTTCAGACATTTTCGTTCAGTAGTTACTTTGCAAACAGCGTTTCACTTTTCAAACATTCAAGCGTACTGTTTCGTTCCTTTTTCCACCTCATTCATCTGCGGTATTGGGTTTTTCCGGCAGCTGCACTGTGCTGTGATCGGCGGCTGCTCGGTTTTCTCCGGCGTGTTCGGCGAGGTTAATCCAGATGTTTTTGTGGGTTTCGGTGAACGTTCGCCAGGTTTTGAGATGAGTGTTCGTCGGGTTTGCGGCGGCTTTTCCCTGCACTACGACGGCCCTGTGGTGCTTGCTGCATACATCGCAGGGTCGCCAAAATGGGATCGCCAAATTGCACTGAAATGAAGAGAAAGAAAAGTCACCGAACGCGCGGTGACTTTTCGATTCTCTTTGAATAACCCTGTTTGATAAAAAACACCGTTCTGTGTCCAGAATTTCTCATCTCCATAACAATATTTCTGTAAACAATGAACAGATAATTGTGAAATAAATGGTAAGCGCCACACAACACGCCGTATCCACCCAAAACTCCAATGCTACACCAGCAGGTAGTGGTTTCCCCCACACCATGAAAAGTAGACAAAATATTACGTATCTGGTGAGCGCAAATGAATGTTCTGGGGTTTGGATGTCTCATGCAGGCCCGCAATCCATCATATGGTTATGAAAAGAAGCAAATATAAAATATCATGGTGCAGACTGCAAGAAATATCACTAGAGGCGATAAAATATATAATAGCACCACTCACAAGTGTAGAGCCCCAACACTGGCTCTGAGTGGGATCTCGCCTCTGGGTAATTTGTCTTCCTCCTTGTTAGCAGGTGACCCCCACCTTTGCATAGCAATTTTTGCTTGGTGGAGCTACCAAAGCTCAAGTAGGAACGCCCATGGATTTTTTGTAGGGAAAATCCAAATAAAAAAACACTCTGGACGTGGTCTTTAAAAAGTTTATTAAAACAAAGTTTAAAATAAACAGTAAATCATGACTTCCAGGACGCGTTTCGCTGCTGTACAGCAGCTTCCTCAGCTGGTAAATCAAAAGATTACATCTTTCTGGTATATATACCCTTTATTGATTAAAAAATTAACCACTCATGTCCCCGATTGATCCAAATCTCTGTCCGGTGCGCGCCGCCATCTTGCGCATACGCCGCACTGTTTTATGCATTCCACGATGCTTTCCAAGCTGTATTCTAGACGTGGCCATTTTGCGCATGCGCCGTCTCAACTTCCGCGTTCCAAGATGGTTGCAAGTGTCGATCACACTTTGCCATATTCTGTAAATGCATCTTTGGTGTCGCTTTGAGCAAGATAAATCCTGATCTCTGTGCACATTTTCACTGTGGCCATTAGGTTCTTATTTTCAGATGACATATAAGCAATAAAGAATATATAATTAGGGACATATATGTGAACAATATTGGTCGCTCCCCCATGCCATCTGTGGGTTGGAATATACTCCCAAATCTGCGTTCTCTTATTGTCGCCATGGGGCTATATCCATCTATTAACCTGAATTAACTTCTAAATAGTGTCTAGTATTAGAGTTTTATGCTCCAATCGATTTCAAATAAAGTGCTTAAACATTATTCTAAATTTCATTTTTTCAGAGTGCTTCATTTACAATAATTTGTATAAATTGTGCATTTTTGACAAATTATAAGTTGTGAATTATTGGAGGGGTTGCTATTTATACGTATGAATGTGTACATGTGACTAATACACTAGAGTCCAATGTTTTCGTGAAATTTTAACTCATTTTATCGATGTGATGATGTGAAGTGTTTTGGCACCTTATATAATCGTGCTTTCTACGTGAATTTTTTTTTTTATATATTTAAGAGAAAATCGAGATTTCCTTAGTCTTTCCATATCGGCTTTAATTGCTCTTAACCGAAACTCACAAATGGCATGGCACAGACGGCTCTACAGAAAATGGGTGATTTCAAAATCATTATTAAGGCCACCCGGTGACATAGTGCCCAATTCAAAACTTAGCCTCATCTCCTCCTGCCCTAATCTTTTTATTATATCCTCCTCCGTATCTCTTTTAGATATTTGTTTTATTGCCATAAATTTTAAACCTAAAGGAGAACTATTGTGTTTTAATTTCTTATATGTTCTGATATTCTTACATTGAAAGCGTGCGACCCACGTATTTGAGGCCACAAGGGCACTCCAACAAATATATGACGTTCTTGGAATAACAATTTAGTACATTCTTTATATTCGTTTTCTGATGCTGTTTTTGATTGTAATATTCGCCATGAAATTTTTCCTTTGTACCTGTTGATCCGCACGCAAGGCATTGTCCGCAGCTGTAAAACCCATTTTTTAGATTAAAGCTATTCTTATTCTTGATGGGGTTTTTTCCTGTTTTCCCATGGACTAAATTACTTTTTAGGTTTTTTGTCCCCCTAAATATTATTTATTGTGGCCTCAAATACGTGGGTCGCACTAAGAGAGCTTTCAATGTAAGAATATCAGAACATATAAGAAATGTGAGGAACCAATATGAGAAACATTCAGTGTCCTCTCATTTCAAATTAAAACACAATAGTTCTCCTTTAGGTTTAAAATTTATGGCAATAAAACAAATATCTAAAAGAGATACGGAGGAGGATATAATAAAAAGATTAGGGCAGGAGGAGATGAGGCTAATTTTTGAATTGGGCACTATGTCACCGGGTGGCCTTAATAATGATTTTGAAATCACCCATTTTCTGTAGAGCCGTCTGTGCCATGCCATTTGGGACATTCGGTTAAGAGCAATTAAAGCCGATATGGAAAGACTAAGGAAATCTCGATTTTCTCTTAAATATAAAAAAAAAAAATTCACGTAGAAAGCACCGATTATATAAGGTGCCAAAACACTTCACATCATCACATCGATAAAATGAGTTAAAATTTCACGAAAACATTGGACTCTAGTGTTTTAGTCACATGTACACATTCATACGTATAAATAGCAACCCCTCCAATAATTCACGACTTATAATTTGTCAAAAATGCACAATTTATACAAATTATTGTAAACGAAGTACTCTGAAAAAATGAAATTTAGAATAATATTTAACCCCTTAACGCCGCAGGACGTACTGTTACGTCCTGCATTAGGCGGGCTTTAACGCCGCAGGACGTAACTGTACGTCCCCGGCGTCTGCAGCCCCCCGGCGGCCGATACTCACCTCCTCCGGCGGCTCCCTCGCTGCTCTGACTACCACGGAGTCAGATCGGCACTTTTGGCGCCTCCTGGCGCACTGACGTCATCACGCCAGACGCGATGACGTCAGTTGCAGGCATCCCCCCCCCAGCCGGAGCAGGGGAAGCGCCTGGAGGGGAGGGGGGATCCTTTGGATCCCTCTATCTCCCCATCGCCGGGGGCTAGCAGCTAATGGCAGGCATCCCTGGAAAGGGTACAGCCTGGCCTTTCCAGGGATGTATGGCATTAACCCCTTGGTGTCAAGGCTGTGACCCAGCACCAATTGGTGCAGGTCACAGCCTTTTTCCGGTGGGGGCCGCCATCTTGGCTGGCAGCCCCACCTCTGGAACTCCCCACGTCCACTGAACTAATTGCCCAATTATTTATTTGTTATTTATATAATTTGTACAATGTGATGTTAAAATGTCTGGACGTAATTCCAGAGGAAGACAATAGATCATTTTTCCACACAACGTTAAATAGGATCTGGAATCATTGTTGGGCTGATCTTCAGAATGTTCGATCTCCTTGTAAAAGTTTTTCCATGTGCAAAATGTTTTGTAACTTTTCTCAGGATCAAACAATTGTCTCAAGCAAAACTCTCTCAAGTCAACTGATCGAGAAAAACAACCAGACAACAAATTTCAGATTGGAAAAGTCAGTAGTGGAAAATTCCCTAAAGTTATATCCAAAAAGGTACATTAAACATAGGTCTTACAAATCTCTCACTATCTTTATACTGTTATCCTCCTCTCTTTTTGTTGTTTGTAGGTGTTGTTAGAGAATGAGATATGGATTATCATCTGTATATAGATGAGTGATAAAAATATATATATTCATGATGTTTGCCTTTTGACATTCTTTTGGTAAAAGCATCTAACAACATTAAACACATGTCAGAGTTATTCAAAGAGAATCGAAAAGTCATCGCACGTTCGGTGACTGCTCGTTCTCTTCAATTCGGTGCGATTCGGCGATCCCATTTCGGCGACCCTGCGGTGTATTCAGCAAGCACCACAGGGCTGTTGTAGTGCAGGGAAAAGCTGCCGCAAACCCGCCGAACAACAAAACCCAGCGAACGCACACTGAAACCCGCAAAAACATCTGGATTAACCCCGCCAAACACTCTGGAGAAACCCGAACAGCCGCCGAACACAGCGCAGAGCAGCCGCCGGAAAAAGCAGACACCGCAGACGAATGGAGTGAAAAAAGAAAAAAAAAACAGTACGCTTCAATGTTTGAAAAGTGAAACGCCGTTTGCAAATAAACTACAGAACAAAAATGTCTGAAATTTACATATAAGGTCCAATGATTGATAATAAAAAGGGCTGTTACAGAAAAAAGAAAAAACAATTAAAAAAATAAATAATAATTTTCGCAAACAAATCCAGAAAAATGCCTAAAAGATTCTAAAAAATCTATACATAAAGAGACTTTTTACTGCAGAATATTATAATCACCGGTTTATTAGATATTGGATTAAAACGGGAATATTTTTAACATTAAAGCCTAGGGGATTTGCCTGAATAAACCTGT
This sequence comes from Leptobrachium leishanense, assembly GCA_009667805.1. NCBI lineage: Eukaryota > Metazoa > Chordata > Amphibia > Anura > Megophryidae > Leptobrachium > Leptobrachium leishanense. Next base: position 222,968,925 of record CM019066.1, on the reverse strand, counting down.
CGAATGAAACCACCGAACAGCAGGGCATTTCAGCAACTTTTCACTGCTGGTTTTTGTTCTCTGAATAGACGAAGCATTGCTTCTCTATGGGGGTTTCACTGCCCTCGAACAGGCACCGTATGTGCAGGCAATTCGCCAGGATTTGGCGAACTGCCTGCTCTCTGAATAGCCAAATGGCCAGGAAAGGTAACCGTACGCTAAATTTCAGTGTTCAGTTACCTTTCGGCCACAATTCGGATCTCTTTGAATAACCCTGATGTGCCTTTGTTTATATTGGCACTATTTAATTATTGTAGCCCTTAACTTGAGTGGCTGACACAGAGTAATTTTTATTTACTTATTTATTTGCAAAGTATTTTACCAGGAAGGATACATTGAGATTTCTCTTGTTTTCAAGTATGTCCTGGGTTCAAGAACATTGAAATTGTTACAGTCGTTACAGAAATACAAAGTAATAAATGGAAGATATAAAAACAAACCACAAATATACAGATTAACACAGAAAATAAATATGTAGGAAATCTCACTATGTTACATGTTTACAGGTGCATTCTGTATCAAGGTATATTAATAGAGATCTCGTAAGTGACTTAAGACTGGGGGAAGATTTGATGGCGTCTGGGAGGTTATTCCATAATTGCAGTGCTCTGAAGGAAAATGAGGATCGAGCCACTTTCTTTTTGTATTGTGGTATTGCATGTAAGGTGCAGGTCATGGATCAGAGGTTATAAGATGAGGGAACTGCTAGGGGAAGCAGCCTATTCAGGTAGGGTGGTAGCTTCCCTGAAAAGCTCTTAAACACCAGGTTGGAAAGGTGAAGGATGCGTCTAGATTCCAGCGACGGCCAGTTTAGCTCTTTTAACATGTCACAATTGTGGTTCATGTAGTTACAATGTAGCATAAAGCGGCAGAATGAGTTATACAATGTAGTAAAACAGAAGAATCTGTGTTCTGGGCGCCACCTACACCTATTGGTTCCTTTCACAATTGTTCATGTGTTGAGGGTTAATTAACCCCTCTAGACTTTTAAGAGCAGAAAAAAAAAAAGCAGCAATAAAACCGTAAATTGTGAATGTTTCTCACAGTAAATCAGCAGCTTGTCCGTTCACTCGGGCTTATCCCTAGAACCCAGTTAGAAGCATAAATAGAGAAAAAATGTGGCGGGACAGGCGCTTCCTTCACACTGACAGGGATGTCCTCACTTAAATGACAGTTCTCCCCTCTGTTGGATGAGTGTAAACCTCAAACAGAACAGAAAACAAAAATAATGGTGCAGTATGTCAAGGCAGTATACTATTAAAATAAAGATAAGAGGATTGCACTCACATGGTGTGGTGTCTTAGTATCAGACACCACATGTTTATAGCGGCTGGCAGAATTATGGAAGGAACGCCAGACTTCCCTTGGTGGTGCTCCAACATCTGTGGTGGTCCTCCAATCTTTGGGTACTCCAAGAGCCTTGATGTTGTTTCAGTATCCGTTCCCCTGATCCTCAGCAGCGGTGTAGATCACAATCATGTGGGGTACAGCAGCCAGGAAACAGGAAGAATAGGGACAGCAAGCAAGGTATAATGGGATTTATTGGTATAAAATAATTAAAATAATCTTGGTACATCCAAACGCGTTTCGCGGTATGAAGCCGCTTCCTCAGTAGAAGTCTGGCGTTCCTTCCATAATTCTGCCAGCCGCTATAAACATCTGGTGTCTGATACTAAGACACCACACCATGTGAGTGCAATCCTCTTATCTTTATTTTAATAGTATACTGCCTTGACATACTGCACCATTATTTTTGTTTTCTGTTCTGTTTGAGGTTTACACTCATCCAACAGAGGGGAGAACTGTCATTTAAGTGAGGACATCCCTGTCAGTGTGAAGGAAGCGCCTGTCCCGCCACATTTTTTCTCTATTTATACAATGTAGTAAGTTTCCGGAGGTGTGTTTGTGGGGCAGCTGCATACACTACATTTCCGTATTCCATAGCCGGCATAAGCATTTGTTGTACAATCTGCTTCCTTACCGCGGGGCTCAGGCAGAATTTATTTCTGTACATGGCACCTAGTTTGGGGTAAACATTAGATGAGAGTTTGTCGATGTGGGGGCTAAAGGATAGATTTGGGTCTAACCACATACCTAGATATTTGAGAGAACTGACAGTGGTCAGCATGCCATTTGATTTTGTTCTGACGCATAGATGGGACGTTTGTAATTTATGTACTTTAGGTACTGTTCCCAAGAGCATTGTAACAGTTTTGTCAGTATTTAGAAAAGGTTTGTTATCTGCAATCCGCTTTTCAGTAATGATATTGTAACTGTGAAACTGAACAACCCTCCATCATTGTGGAGCTTATAGAATGTCTACAATGTACATTCATGTATTTTGTTATTTTGATTTAGACCACATGATACTACAGTACCAATCATAAAGAATTCCAATCTTCATCATCATCATGCACATAAAGGCTCCTCTAGTCCAACTCGCCTGCTGTTGATATCTTCTAACATACCGGCATATGAGGTAGCCTCCTCCTGATATTTATGCAACTTTTGTGTAAAGCTATCTGAATGATTGACAACCCTACCTCTTTTCTGTTTCCAGGTTGTCCTTGCCAGTGTTAAACCTGCAGTTATACCACTTGTCTATGATTTTGATGGGATGACAATTGAAAGTCTTCTCCTCCTTGTGGAAAACGCTTTAAATGGCAGTGTAACACAAAGTATAGGAATAATCACGGGTGGAGATTCACAAAATTTGCACTTACTTCAAAGTAAGCATTTAATTGGAACCCTTGTTTTTTCTTCACTAACATTGGGACACACAACACCACCTATCCATCCAGTATTTAACAGTTACACAATGGCATTGCACATATGTTTTTTATATTTATATTCTACATAAATCTATAAGTATATAATAAAAGCTTATTGGAAGAATCGATTCTTTTAAAGCTTGTGCAGAGTATTAAGGTCATATAAGCATTTCTGGTCTATGAAGCACTTGGCATTACAGATGTGAAATAACAAATGTGGAGTGAATGCTAAGAATAATTATTGAAATTTCAGATTGCAAAATCAGTTCTGAAAACATTCTGAGACCAGAAGTTCGTGACTTTTGGGAAAAACTTGGAAGTTGTGTTGAATCAGAGAAAAAAATTGGACATATTGATTTATTTGTACCTCTGGCAGCATCAGGTAAGATTTATGTTTCTGACATGAAGCTCTATCACTTGCAAGTGTAATGTCATGAAACAATTAAACAATTTTGACACAAGTTCTAGTCTCCCCACTTGCAATCTTTTATGCCTCTTTTTTCGTGTCTTGCTCATTTTCTCTTTTCTTTCGTTTGTGAGAATGTTTTACAGTATCTTACAGGGTTATTCAAAGAGAGGTGAAAAGGAGGAGAATGACTGGAGAATGGAAAATTCTAGGTCAAAATAGCCGATTTAGAAAGTGAGATGAATCGGAGAATTTTTCCGTTTGGATAAGTTGACCTAGAATTTTCCATTCTCCATTCATTCTCCTGATTTTCACCTCTCTTTGAATAACCCTGATAATCTTTACAGATCCTGATGGTCCTTCCCCTGTCTCATACGTTTGGCCTTCTGTAACAGACTTCATTACAATTAATCTTATACTTTCTCTTTGTGCACATTTTGATATTTTGTAAATTTAAAATGCATAAGATCAGCACTGTCTTTGTAGGTAGGAAGCAGTTGAGCGCAGGACTTGTAGCAGAAAGGGAAGTTTTTTAGTGCAGCACTGTTATCAGGAAGTAAGTGCTTCATGGGATTCTGAGTCCTACTGGTTATAGCAGTATGGAACCAATACAGTATTAGAGTTCACCACAATTTTGTCACGCATATAAGATTAATCGGTCTGTCAAACGCCCCCTGAAAATGCATAAGATCAGTACATATTTGTCTATTCTTATTTCTAATGAGTATTTTGTTAAATCAACTTCTATACTATAAAAGAGTAAGGGCTGGTGTGTCCGTCGCCAAAACCCTACTGCGCATGCGTGCGCAACCTGCGGCGGTTGGCTGCGTTCGCATGCAACGGCCGCGGCACGCGCACAGCCGGCGTGCGAGATGGACAAAACAAATCTGATCCATTGGAGAGGCGCACAGCACAGCCGTCCACAGCACAGCCGTCCTTGCTGTCCTCCATCTCCTCCGTGCCCGGCCTGCATCTCCTCCGTGCCCGGCCTGCATCGCCTCCGTGCCCAGCCTGCCAGCCATATTACCAGTCTGCCATGCATATTACCAGTCTGCCATGCACAATACCAGTTCCCAGCCATATTACCAGTCTGCCATGTATATTACCAGTCTGCCATGCATATTACCAGTCTACCATGCACAATACCAGTCTGCCATGCATATTACCAGTCTGCCATGCACAATACCAGTCTGCCAAGCATATTACCAGTCTGCCATGCACAATACCAGTTCCCAGCCATATTACCAGTCTGCCATGCACAATACCAGTTCCCAGCCATATTACCAGTCTGCCATGCACAATACCAGTCTGCCATGCATATTACCAATCTGCCATGCACAATACCAGTTCCCAGCCATATTACCAGTCTGCCATGCACAATACCAGTCTGCCATGCACAATACCAGTCTGCCATGCATATTACCAGTCTGCCATGCACAATACCAGTTCCCAGCCATATTACCAGTCTGCCATGCACAATACCAGTCTGCCATGCACATTACCAGTCTGCCATGCATATTACCAGTCTGCCATGCACAATACCAGTTCCCAGCCATATTACCAGTCTGCCATGCACAATACCAGTCTGCCATGCATATTACCAGTCTGCCATGCACAATACCAGTCTGCCATGCACAATACCAGTCTGCCATGCATATTACCAGTCTGCCGTGCACAATACCAGTCTGCCGTGCACAATACCAGTTCCAAGCCATATTACCAGTCTGCCATGCACAATACCAGTCTGCCATGCACAATACCAGTCTGCCATGCACATTACCAGTCTGCCATGCACAATACCAGTTCCCAGCCATATTACCAGTCTGCCATGCACAAAACCAGTCTGCCAGCCATATTACCAGTCTGCCAGCCATATTACCAGTCTGCCATGCACAATACCAGTCTGCCATGCACAATACCAGTTCGCCAGCCATATTACCAATCTGCCATGCACAATACCAGTCTGCCAGGCATATTACCAGTCTGCCAGCCATATTACCAGTCTGCCAGCCATATTACCAGTTCGCCAGCCATATTACCAGTCTGCCATGCACATTACCAGTCTGCCATGCACAATACCAGTTCCCAGCCATATTACCAGTCTGCCATGCACAAAACCAGTCTGTCAGCCATATTACCAGTCTGCCAGCCATATTACCAGTTCAGCAGCCATATTACCAGTTCGGCAGCCATATTACCAGTCCGCCAGCCATATTACCAGTCTGCCATGCACAATACCAGTCTGCCATGCACAATACCAGTTCGCCAGCCATATTACCAGTCTGCCATGCACAATACCAGTCTGCCAGCCATATTACCAGTCTGCCATGCACAATGCCAGTGTCTCATAATACCAGTGTTCCTAAATACCAGCCTGCCATGCATACCACGTGCCATTAAATATACGCATAATGTATACGCTACAAAAAAAGTGCCCGCCCAAGCCCAACACAATCTAAGGGGCCCCATGAGCTTGCAATCTAAGGGACCCCATGAGCTTACAATCTAAGGGGCCCCATGAGTTTACAATCTAAGGGGCCACATGAGCTTACAATCTGAGGGGTCCCACAAGTTTACAATCTGAGGGGTCCCAGGAGTTTACAATCTGAGGGTCCGGTTCCCGTGAGTTTACGATCTAAGAGGGAAGAGGAACCTACTCTAATATATAAATTCCTTTGTAATGCGCTGTCAGCTGTGCGCGCACCCATCACAGCTGCTCAGTCGGCCCTCCTGTTGCGGATGGGATGGCGATGGACGCGTTACAAACGTATTTATATAGAGAGATACTCTTGGATAGGACATTGAAAAAAAACTATGTGGACGTGAATTCTGGCCTGGCGACAACAACAATAGACTGCCCTCTGGGCAGGTTTTCCACCTAGTTTAACAATAAAGCAGCAGATATTGTGAGTTTATGGACAAGACATTCATGGGCATTCTGTACTGGTTTTATGCAGCTCTTATGGTGATTTTCCAGAGTCAAACCGGATACGTTCACCTATGTGTATGATGTACAAGAAACCTCATCAAATTCATCCGTAATGTTTTGGCCATCATTTGGACGGGGTCCGCTACAACCTCTGTCTACTCTTGTTTCTTCCAAAACTCTTTTCTCCCCATATCTTATATATTATTTTCTCACCATATCTTATCTACCTTACCATATCCTATCTACAAACGCAGATAGCTGCATATAAAGATTCTCACCTCTTTATGTTTTTACTGTAGAGTCTGGAATGGAAATCCTTGATTGTCTCACTCAATTGAGTGGTGTCAACGTTTGCTGCCCTTCTGGAATAAGCACAGGATCTTACCAGCACAGTAAGTCTAGTGGAGGAGAGTGTGAGCACGTAGTGGTTTGTATCCTTTCTATGTACAGTACCTCTGATTTTATGCTTTTATATTTTTTTGCATATTGTATTATTTCATGTAATGTAATATATGTACAGTTCTGGTGAATATGCCGTTATTTAAAAATTCCTTCTTTGACATCCATACATTTTTTTTATTTTCTAATCTATGAATTCTGATTAGTTTTATCTCTAATTGTATTTCTCACTTTTTTAGTATGTTATTTAAAGTTTACTTTTATTTATAATAATATCTTCTAATATTTATCAAGTTAAGATATGATATACTTATGATTATCATTAATTTTAAGCACTGTTACAATTAGTCCTTAGTGAGTGGCTGACGGGATTTATAAAGAATGGATTGCCTCCTTATTTATATTTCGATGAGATGAAACTTCAAGCCTGGTGTAGACTTGCAGACATAATGGAAGAAGCTCTTCGGATGGTCAGAAGACAGATGAAACTGTACATAAGTGAGATGCAGAGGAATGTCTCTGGGAGGATAATAGGTATGGAAGACTCATAAACACATGTTCCTCCTCTTAAAGAACTTGATAATTGTTATATTGCTTGTTTTTAGATTTGCTTGTACACAGGTTAAGTACATGGATTTTTATTTCTTAAGACAAATAATTATTTTGCTGCCTCTCCGTGGTAGCCTTATCTGGTACCTGTATGTGCTTGCCTGTCCTCACATCAGCATATATATGTGATGGATGGCTGTCTTTTCTTCCCATCATTACTATACTTACTGACAGCTCCTTATTGAATGGATACAGTTCTGTTTTGTTCCAACCTCTCACGACTGGGCTTCTATTTTTCCTGTGGCTATATAAAAAAAATCATCAAAAAGTGAATGTTAAAGCCAGTGTGCAGTGACAGATTATTAGCTTTTCTATGTTTATAAAATACCTTAGAATTTTAAAGGATATATTGATGAGTATTTTTTAATATGTACCCTACATATTTCTTTCGTTAGTGTGAATACTTGTGCTTTTATTTTGGTCTTGTTGCATATGTGTATTGGAAATATAAGTTTGTCTTTGCATTTTTTAATAATGTTCTTTTTTGTACCACAAGTTATCACTCTTTTTCTGGTATTGTGTAGGAGCTTATACAGTTAAAGGGAAACTCTATTGTGAAAATAGAGTTCTCTTTTTTTTTTTGCCCTTAAATAATTGGCCTCTGCCAAATAAATTTTTTTTTCCCCCAGGTGAATTTAATCACCTTTATTCCCTAGCCACACGCAGCTCCTCTTCTTCAGTTCTGGAACTTCAGGGTTTGGGAGTAGGGTAGGACCCGCAAATTGAGCACTGCTACGGGTCTTGCACGCTTCACAAGTTCACAATGGAACAGAGCTGGATGCTTGCGCAGATCTGATCCATCGGCTGCCTCTCTGAGACTGCTCAGTACTGTGACTGGTCTCAAAGAGGGCGACGTTGGCATGCTCTCTGCATGTTGACATCACTGGTGACCGACACCCAAAAAATTCAAAAATCCTGTCTACTTTTGACGCTGGGTTTCCACCCAGCGTTTTCTGCCCGATCGGGGAAGCTGAGGGGCACTTCTAACATCCTGAGCATTTTAACCCTTTCCCTGCGGAGCATGTGTGGGGAACGTCCTCATTAACTCCCGCTATAGGCAGAGGACGTCCCCACACGTCATCCGAAAGCGGGAGCCCCCTCAGAGATACTCAAATCTCTGTCCGGGGTCCCACGGCATTCTGACATCATTTAAGTCAGAGGCTGAATGTAAACCCCTCCCAACGTCAATGACGTCATCGCGCCATGCACAATGACATCATTTCCAGGGGACCACCTGAAAGGGAGGGGCAATCCATTCAGATCCCTCTCCCTCCCGATTGGGAGGGACCAGCGCCACAAGCCAGGCACTGCTTAAAAGGGGAGATTCTCCCCTTTTAAGCGGTGCCTGGCTTAAACCCCTCAGACACCGGGTCGCGAATCGGCGGTATGCAGCAATGAATCGCGGCCTAGCTCCGGTGGGGGCCGCCATCTTGGATGGCAACTCCACCTCCGGGGGATTTCCCAAGCTAGGGGGTCATGGAGGGTATCATTTGAAAGGTCTGAGCATGGCTTTTCGAATGATACCAAACATGACCATGTTCAAAGTAAGTAAATAAATAATAATAATAAAAAACATGTTTTTTTGTGTGTTGTTTTTATTAATGCAGCAATATTGTTCACATTTCAATTATAATGTGAACAATGATGCTGCACTAATGATTTATTTCATGGGGTTCGTTTGCTTGAAATCACGTAATTCCCCCCCAAAAATGTAACGAGTCCCCATTTCTTATTTTTGTACAACGCACCCCATAGAATATATAACCGCAAGTGCTCATGTGATAAAATGGGGAAAAAAAACACTTTACACGTTGTAGATGATTAAAAATTCAAATTTTATTGCATTTTTGTTATAATATACAGGCAGGACCAGGGGCGGACTGACAACTAATGGGGCCCCGGGCAAAAGGAGACCATGGGGCCCCCCTTGTACCGCACCCACACAAAACCCCACCCCCTACAACGCAACACCCACATGTACTTTATTGTGCTAAAGAATTTATTTCTTAACTTAAAAATTGTGAAAAGAAAAATCCACTTGGACCCAACAGCAAATTGGGGAATCCATTATGCCCACTTCAGACTTACAGATGGTGGCCGCTCTGCTGCAGCAGCCATCACCCACTCTTTACAGCTAAGGCGGCACCACAGCCCAGCATGTCCCTGTGGTAAATGTGGGAAACTGACGATCACTTCAAAAGATTCTGTAAATTAATGATACACTGCACATTACAGAGCTCCACAGCAATAAAACTCACAATAAAGTGCACTGTGTATGAGTGTATCACAGAGCTCCACAGCAATAAAATTCACAGTAATATGCAGTGTGTATGAGCGGATCACAGAATTCACAGCAATAAATAAATAAAAATCTCACAGCAATATGTGGTGTGTATGAGCGTATCACAGAATCCACTGAAATAAAACTCACAATAATGTGTGGTTTATAGGAGTGTATCACAGAGCTCCACAGCCTCCCCCCAGCAGGCCCCGCCCTCACTTTATTCCTCTCCACTCACTTTATCCCCATCTCCCTTTATTTCTCCCCCTCCTCACTTTTTTTCACCCCTCCTCACTTTATTTCACCTCTCACTTTTTTTCTCCCCCCTCCTCACTTTATTTCACCCCTCACTTTTTTCTCCCCTCCTCACTTTTTTCCCCCCCTCCTCACTTTATTTCAACCCCTCCCCACTTTTTTCTCCCCCTCTCACTTTATTTCACCCCTCCTCACTTTTCTTCTCCCCCTCTTCACTTTATTTCACCACCCCTGCTCTGCTTGATTGTAACTGTCAGTAATTTTATCCCCCCCCCCTTAAAAACTCCAGCTCCAGTCAAGCTGGTTGGCTCAGCTGGACCTCTGCAGGCTCGCACCATTTGCCTCCTTGGTTGTTCTCTCTCTCCCCTGCGCATCATGTGACGCGGAGGGGCGTTGCCATCGCAGCGTGCCTCGTAGTTTCAATGTGGGAGGCATGCTGCATTCAGAATCGACAGGCGGGAGATAGAGGGAAGCTGAGCCTGAGAGTGACTGCGTGGCGTGCGTGCAGTGCGCGGCTGGACTGAGCGGGCTCAGTCCGTCCCGGCCGTCCTGTTGGACATTTAAACAGCTGAGGGAGGTTCGGGAGCAAGAACCCAGTGGCCCAGGGACCTACTGACCGGGCCCCTACCACCCGCGGGCCCTCGGGCGGTGCCCTAGTGCCCGATAGGTCAGTCCGCCCCTGGGCAGGACATGACGTTTACATTAAAAAATGATATATTATGAATCTGCTGAGTCTGCGGAAAAATAAATAAATAATATTTATGGGTCATATAATAAAACGTGGCTTCTAATCGCGTTTAAACATGATGAGCAAAAGCCGTATAAATTTGCTCAGCACACAGACGTGAAATGGCTCAGCAGTGCAGGGGTTAAAACTATAAAGTAGTCAGGTTGAATAGCATGTTCCTTTAAGAAATTAGTTGGTTGTGAATGAACTGAATACAGTTGCAGTAGAGGCCAGTAGAGATTAAACCCAGCGCCTGGTGATGTCTATGCTTTCTAGACTTCAGGCTGTGATTGACTGCAAAGGATTAGCAACCAAGTATTAAGAAGGGAAAGTTTGATTTATGATTATTATTCTGTCCCATTACTTTTGGTCCCTTAACAAGTGGGAGGCACATCTGCAAACTGCTGTAAGTCCTACACTGTTCACCTGAGCTGGATGTACATACCCTCAAATTAAAGCTGTTAGTCTGCAGTTAAAGCACATTGTGTTTGTTTCATTCCAACTCCATTGTGGTGGTGTATAAAGCCAAAGATGTTAGAATTGTGTCGATGTCCCAATATTTCTGGACCTGACTGTATATCACTGAATCTCAATATTGGGATTGTTAGATAGCATTCAAATAATTTATACCCTTGTGTACATTAGAACTAGGTTTGCTAAAATGTCTTTTATTCACATGTGCAGTACGGGTGATTAGAGAAACTTTTGCACTGTGTTTTTCCGATAGGGCAGTTCATGTATGATACTATGGCTATGGCTATTGTTCAAAGCAATCAAAAAGTTGCAGAAGCTTTAACTGATGGACTGCTGGAACTAGCCAATGGAAAATCTGTAAGTACTAATGTCTTCAATATCTATGTTAAAAGTTTAAATTCTGTTTCTGCATTCATATAACCTTTCTAGTATTCCCTTGTTTAAATGTATCGTGTGATTTTTGAGATGTAAACAATGTTATGGGGTTCTTCCTTTTTCACAGGATAATCCCTTAGAATTTCTCTCTTTGTTCCTTTTGAAAAAATCTAACAAAAACAAGGAGATTGAAGATTGGAGTTTAAAAACAGAAAGAAATACATTGCCAAAGTCTTTGAAGGTGAGTTGTGCAGTATTGTTGGTACAACAGGTTGCTCACGTAATGACTTGTTACATATTGATCACAGACACGGACTTGATTCCATCATTTTACAGACTGGTATACTAGTTTTTACAGTGGTACCAAAATGGTAAAAGCAAAGTAAATTGCAATGGCTATATTAGGATAAAGTGTTGGAGGTTGTCAAACACAAGCACCTGTATCCACAGAGGCAGGCAGACAATTTTCTGGGCTCGTAACATATGTTTTACATAAGGGACCTTATTTGAGCCAAGCCATTAACTATAACGGCTTCATATAGTTTCAGGTGTATTGGAGAAACAATGATGTATGATGTCCAGATATTAGAGCTGGTGTCAGGCGCTGGCACTTGGTATCTTCAGATCCAGTATGGGCTATCCAGCCTAGTGTCTCGTCCTCCGAGGGTGAGATGGTGAAGGGAAAAATACAAAAAGGAGAAATATTGCGCAGCCTGTGATAACTCAATGAGTATATTAGGTGGAAGGGAGATATACTCACACTTTAAGGTGCCAATTTGATTAACAGGCACCAAACAGTATGCAGATCGGTGGATTAAACTCAGGGGCACCGATTTCCCTCTCAGCGATCCAGGAGCAGAAGATCCAAACCTCCAAGATGTCTTTTCAGAATGTAGGAAGGATAAAATCACCAGGAAATCAGTCGAGATGATAAAATCCACAAACGGTTTATTAAAACAATCTTTAAAATACACCTCAAACGCGTTTCGCTACTCAGAGCTTCATCACCCACTGGGTGATGAAGCCTGACACCAGCTGACACCAGCTCTAATATCTGGACTCTCTACTCTAACGGATTTGGGGATTTACCGTTTCCTCTGGTTTGCCCGGCTGCTGCACACCGTCTCTGGCCAGTATTCATCAACTTTTAATATATATGTTTTTTATTTTTTATTTTTTGGGATTGAGGACTGTGTTTCTGTACCCTATTCTTGATTTTTGCACTCTATAGACTCACTGGTTATTTTTTACTCTGACTCTGTGCTTTTTTTTTTGGGGGGTTTTTTTGTTTAACATCCTGGATGTATCTTTACATTCTGCTGGTGACTCTCGGATTTATTCCCTATACATCCTAGATTATTTCTATCCTATTTTACATCGTTCATATATATTTTTTCTATATATTTTTTTTTTTTCTGCTTACTTGTTTTTTTTTATTTTACAGAGTTGTTTCTCTATTTAATTATTATTTATGTCACTTTGAAGTGTTTCTTCATTTATTCAGTGTTATTTCACATATATTTATACTTTTTGCATTATAATTTTGGTTTCTGATTATCAGTGGACAGCTGGTTTTCATATCCTTTCTATTTAAGGTGTTTTTACTTTATTACAACTGTCCAACTGCGTTTTTTACTTCTTTGCAAGTGTCTATTCTTAGAATTGAGTTACAGGTGTATTAATCCTATCTAACACTGTATTTAAATTCTAGTCACCACATCTTGTTCTTCATTCATCATTCTAATCATTCCGTTCGATTAGTAATATAGCATATACACTTTGTTTTCTTTTATTTCCCTGCTTTGATAATAGAGCCATCTAGTGGCGCCACACAGACACTGCACTCTTTCCTCCAATGATGTATGATGTGTCTGTCAATTGCCTGATCTTGGCAAAGATTCCTTTTATTTCCCATAATGGTTGATATACAGCAGTGGTTCCCAACCACGGTCCTCAAGTACCCCCTCAGGCTCCGGTTTTCCAGATATCTGAAGCAAAACACAGGTGATATGATTTTGCTGCTCAGTGATTGCAGGATTCAGTCTGCTTTTCCCCAAGGTAATCCTTAAAACCTGGCTGTTAGGGGTACTTGAGGACCGTGGTTGGGAACCACTGATATACAGGACAAGTCCAAGTCTCGATCTGTAACAGATTAAACAACCATGCTGCATGTTACACTTAAATTTATTTAATAGCAAATTCGATATATACTCGCCATATACTTATTTTGTTGCTGGATATATATATCTAAGCACTGTGTCTGAAGGATATGATTTGAAAAGTGGAACGGTTGATGGGACAATAGTCAAGGATAAAAAAATATTAAGATGTTGTAATGCACATTGGTCATGAAAGCACAAGATTGGGTACTAACCAAAAACTGGACTTCTCCTCAATAAGTCCTATGAATATCCGTAATAAAAAATGTCAAGGAAGGACCGTAGATAATTCACCCCAAATGCTGCATATAGTAAAAAGATTTTAAGATTGCTCCATATTCTAGTGCTTCGAACAGCGCCTCTTTTTTCTTTAGTTTTTGCTGACTGAATACGCACGTGCCCCGGCTGGGTTTCACGCATGCGGATGAGTCCAATATGATGGGGTGGAGACTGAAGCCCAGTATGGCGCATCTCCTCCGACATCATCACTACCGGCCGCTAGCTTCCAGGACAATACACGTGGAATGTGACTTGAGGACCGGTACTTTTTGATTCGTGGATTGATTATATGCAACACTATTTATATGCAGCATTTGGGGTGAGTTATTATGTACCCTTGACAAAGGCCTTTGGCCGAAATGTTGGGATGTCTGGTCTCTGCTGGCTTGTTTCACTGAGGGACTTCCTTTCTTTTTCGATTATTCTCTATTATGATTTACTTTGCATTGCTTTGTAAGACTGGTTCTAGGATGTGCTATTAATGCTATGTGCTTTTGGGTTTTGTTTCATGTTTGCTTGGGCTATATTGCCATAAATTGAATAGAGGAACTGAGTGAGTTTGTTCCTTTTGTATGGCATTATAACTGATCATTATTTAGCATGCAATGATTTTCTTGCTTCCCCATGGCACCTATGATATATATATATATTTGAATATTTATTAAAAATTGTGTTCTTTATTGGTTTCTTGCTATCATAAAGTTGATTTAATTTACTCATCAGTGTGCTTCCCTGCTTTTTTTTATTACAAAATTCAAGTATATCATTATTTAAACTTCTTAGGGACAACACTTTGATCGTATTGGTAACAACAATTTATTGCCGCTTTGGAGAAAGTAATGATTTTCCTCACATTTTAAAATTGCTGCTTTTACCTTTTATTTTTGGATCTCCAGCATTAACCGATATAGGAAAGGATGAAACCAGAAAACCTAAGTTATCCTTAATTCCTGTGTAACTTTGTAATCTCTGGCTTCTGCTATAATTAGTATTTGGTGTTTAGTCACCATTCATTTACATCGTACATTTTTTTGAATATAGTAATATGACGTATTTTCACGTTTTACCTGATAGCTGGAAGACTTGAGTCTCCGTGACATCTCATCTGATAGGACTACTGGTTCACCTAGGAAAATGGAAGTTAAATTTAAACAGCTCAATATGCTGGTAAGAAAATAAATTGTATGCCCATGTATACCTGTAAAGTTTATTGATTTTTAAAAATGCCAGATAAATATTTCAAAATCCATATTCTTTGTGTGATTCCAGGTATTTTGAGTATAATGCTTTAATAGATTGTCTCCTTGTTTAGGGAGTAAGCTACCCTTGTTTCTTCCCTTGTGTGACATAGTTGGTTTTCTGTTCCGTTTTGTTTTGCTGCTTTTGTTTTTCTCTTTTTTTTTTAATAAAGATGTTTATTTGTGGTTGTTGGGTAACTTTTCTCCACCCGGCCGGTCACTACGGCAGCATTCAGACTTTGGCTCCTACTCGCTGCTCTCTGTATGCGTTTTTCAGGTCCTGAAGGCATGACTAAGTGTCACACAATCATTACACAGAAGACATTTGAGACATGGGTACTAAAACAGCCTCAAGAGCTGTAACTTTACTATGGATTATATGGTTTTGTTACAGGGTGTGAATAACAGCAAGCCAATCATAGACATTTTACATATTTCCTGGAATATACTCAAATACAACGTTTCAAAAGCGAATAGACAATTAGGGGAATGCTGACACGTTAAGGCTGTATCTTGCTACAATTCAAGGCTATTATAAAGACAGTAAAGGAAATAAATTAGGGTAGATAAGAGTGACCAGAGAAGGTCACATCCCGTTCACACGCTAAGGGCCCTATTCCATAGTCGGTGCTAACTTAAACAGAACTGTTGTAAAATTACCAGAGCCATTATAGTCTATGGAGTTATTAAGTTTACAACAGCTCTGGTTTAGGTAGCACCAACTTTGGAATATTGCTCTAAGGTTGTTACAGAGATAATGTTTTCCAAAAAGTCACATAGCAAAAGAAATAACTAGACACATTTCTTACAGAAAATTTCTTGTAACCATTTTATAAATGTTACTCTTTCAGCAGTTACAATAGAAAACTCAGGTTGTACAATACATATGTTTAGAAATATTATCAACAAAACCAGGCAAAATCAAAAGCTCTCAGGAGGGACTAGGCATTTAATGAAGGAAAGGATGTCATGTAATTGGTACCTGTTGTGGAATGTGGCATTATTTAGTTCTAACTGCACGTTGGAAGATGGGGCCAGAATGAGTAAATAAAAGTGAAGAAAATGAGAACAGAAAAAGGTGAGAGAGGTTCCTATAGGTGTCCTGGCTGACTTCTTTCGGGACCTCTGGATGGCTATTGCTCGTTTCATATGGACACGCTCTTCTCCCTGAATCCAATATTTGACTGTGTTTCGACCCAAGTCGGTGGGCAATCTGGCTCTACTGGACCCTCACACGGACTATTTAGCATCGCACCTTCTTCATATGACTGGGGATCCGTCGAAGCATTGGCTGGATGTCGCAGTTATCTTTTGCTTGTGCCGCTGTGGACTTTACCCTGGACCGATTGATTCCACCTGAGCTCTCTTGAAGCCCATTTTGGGACCTACTATCAGACTGTGGTTTAGGCACCGCCACCCCATCTTACTCTCCACTTGCCCGTACCTTTGCTACTGGTCGCTGCCAACCCTGGTCTCCCTGATGGGATATTACTTGCTCTCCGTAAACTGTTTACTGAAGGAGACATTGATTGTGCACCATCTTATCATGTCTCCTGATTCTCTGCACCTACTGGTGGGTACTTACTTACATATCCGGTGGTCTTGCTTGCTCTTACATCCATTCTGGCTCATGGTACTAGATGTGCTTATATATGTGACCGAGGTGGACTGGTCTTTTGACCAGCGCCGTAGGAAGGGCGAGGCGAGTGAGGCACGTGCCTCGGGCACAGCTGTGAAGGGGCGCAGACGAGTCCTGCGGGAACGATTGCTGGCGGCCGCGTGCTTCCTGCTAGAACGGCCGCTGACAGGAAGTGCAGCCGCTCGCCTGGGATGTAACAGCCAGCCGCGATCTCGCGAGATCGCGGCGATCTGTTTCATCGATCCCAGGTGAGTGGCTGCACTTCCTGTCAGCGGCCGTTCTAGCAGGAAGCACGCGGCCGCCGGCAATCGTTCCCGCAGGACTCGGCTGCACCCCTTCACAGCTGTGCACGCGGCAATGAGAGGTGAGCTGGGGGTACTATCCATGAGACCTGGGGGGCAATATCCATGAGACCTGGGGGCAATATCCATGAGACCTGGGGGCAATATCCATGAGACCTGGGGCATTATCCATGAGACCTGGGGGCAATATCCATGAGACCTGGAGGCAATATCCATGAGACTTGGGGGCATATCCATAAGACCCGGGGGGGCATTATCCATGAGAGCTGGGGCATATCCATGAGACCTGGGGCATATCCATGAGACCTGGGGCATTATCCATGAGAGCTGGGGCAATATCCATGAGACCTGGGGGGCATATCCATGAGAGCTGGGGCAATATCCATGAGACCTGAGGGGGCATTATCCATGAGACCTGGGGGGCATATCCATGAGAGCTGGGGCATATCCATGAGACCTGGGGCATATCCTTGAGACCTGGGGCATATCCTTGATACCTGGGGCATTATCCATGAGAGCTGGGGGGCATATCCATGAGCTGGGCCATATCCATGTGAACTGGGGCAATATATACCCATATGAGCTGGGGTCAATAATATCCATATGAGCTGGGGTCAATAATATCCATGTGAACTGGGGGCAATTATATCCATGTGAACTGGGGAAAATTTCTGGGGGCTCAGTGCTGTGTATATTATTCTGGGGGGGGTGGATATTATGCTAAATGTTCTTTTGCTATACGTGCATGTATTCTGTGTGTACTGTATTTGTACATGTACTGTGTGTGCACTATATATGTAGGGCCCCATCACCTCCTTAACGCTAGCACTCACACATGTGAGCGTTGGTGCTAGGTTAAATGAGGTTACTGCATGCTGCCCATATCACATCCTAGCACAGGACCCTCATATTACAATCCGAATGGTAACAGGTTAAAAAATGCAGGAGATTGTGCTTTTCAGCGTGAGGTTACTGAACTTTGCGCTCCCTATACTTAACATGGGGAGCGCAAAGAGTAAATAGCGTTAGGATTGCAAAGTCCTAACGCTAATTACCATCCCGCCATAGCTACAAAAGTTACCCACAGCTAGACGCTGGTGCTAACTGATGCCGCTTCTGCAGAATCAGTCAGCACCAGCTGGAACCCCCCAAAAAATCACATACAGTTGTGTTCAAAATTATTCAACCCCCAATGCTGTAAAGGGTTTTAGGGAATTTAGTGTACATTTGTAATTGTATTCAGAATGAAATCCTACAAGGACTTTTTAAAGAACCATATGCAACTAAAATGACATCAATTGGTTTTGTAATACATTAGTAAATGTTTATTTTGTGAATTCTTCATTGACACAATTATTCAACCCCTTAAAGACTACCACTCTGAAGAACAGAGGTTCATTCAAGTGTTTTCAATCAGGTATTGAAAACACCTGTGGATGTCACGGAGCAGCAATAAAGCATAATAAGCACCAATTAGGCAGCTTTAAAATGACTGTGATACTCAGCTCCTTCTAGACATTTACTGGTGTGGTTACAAACATGGTGAAGTCAAGAGAATGGTCCAGGAAGACAAGAGAAGAGGTGATGACTCTTCACAGGAAGGGCAATGGCTATAAGAAGATTGCAAAGATGTTAAACATACCAAGAGAGACCATAGGAAGCATAATTCGCAAATTCAAGGCAAAGGGCACTGTTGAAGCGCTACCTGGCCGTGGCAGAAAGAAGATGCTGACTTCGACTGCTGTGCGCTACCTGAAGCGTAGAGTGGAGAAAAGTCCCCGTGTGACTGCTGAGGAACTGAGAAAAGATTTGTCAGATGTGGGTACTGAAGTTTCAGCTCAGACAATACGGCGCACACTGCGTAATGAAGGCCTCCATGCCAGAACTCCCAGGCGCACCCCCTTGCTGTCTCCAAAGAATAAGAAGAGTCGACTGCAGTATGCCAAAAGTCATGTGGACAAAGCACAGAAGTTTTGGGATAGTGTTCTGTGGACTGATGAAACAAAATTAGAACTGTTTGGGCCCATGGATCAACGCTATGTTTGGAGGAGGAAGAACAAGGCCTATGAAGAAAAGAACACCTTGCCTACTGTGAAGCATGGCGGGGGGTCAATCATGCTTTGGGGCTGTTTTGCTTCTGCAGGTACAGGGAAGCTTCAGCGTGTGCAAGGTACCATGAATTCTCTTCAGTACCAGGAGATATTGGATGACAATGTGATGCAGTCCGTCACAAACCTGAGGCTTGGGAGACGTTGGACCTTTCAACAGGACAATGATCCCAAGCTTACCTCCAAGTCCACTAGAGCATGGTTGCAGATTAAAGGCTGGAACATTTTGGAGTGGCCATCGCAGTCACCTGACTTAAATCCGATTGAGAACCTCGGTGGGACTTAAAGAAAGCAGTTGCAGTGCGCAAGCCTAAGAATGTGACTGAACTGGAGGCTTTTGCCCATGACGAATGGGCGAAGATACCCGTAGATCGCTGCAAGACACTTGTGTCAAGCTATGCTTCACGTTTAAAAGCTGTTATAACTGTAAAAGGATGTTGTACTAAGTACTAAGATTGAATGTCACTTGGGGGTTGAATAAAATTGATAATGATGTGAGCACAGAAAAGACATTTGTGGTTATTTCATTATAAATGTTATGTTATATTTGTCTGACCTACACGTGCCTCTTTGATTTAATTGTAAGCAAAATGACTGAATGATCAAAATCAATGTCAAACTGGCCAAAACACTCAATTTCAGTGGGGGTTGAATAATTTTGAACACAACTGTACTTGCCTCTCATCCCACAGCGCAAAGGGTGGTCCGATCCACTGCTTCTGGTCACGGGGAGCATCCAGGAGCTTAGCACTGCGCCACTGGTCGGGGACTCTGATTTTTAAAATTATGTGGGGGGGCACAGTTTTCTGTTTTTGCCTCGGGTGCAAAAGGAGCTAGCTACGGCTCTGCTTTTGACGCTGTGATTTTTCTCCTCTTAAATGTTCCGGTGTTGCTCAAACAGTTAACAAAAATCTGTTGCAAATCTGCTACTGCTGGCTGCCAGAACGCTTGTCCCCCATCACTGGAGAGGCCAGGGGGTCCTCACGAGACAGGAGTGGATCTTCATGTAGATATGTGGGTTTATTGGGACAGGTACCTGTCAACTTGTGCAGGTTAGAACTGGGGGTCAGTGTGGTTGGCTGGATGTGTGGCTGAGGGGTCACAGCAGGGAGTGGAGAGGGTGCTGTGCTACTGCGGGGCAGTGCCAGTTCCCTCTGGTTTTTCTTTCTTGCTGTTTTATTCTCCCTTCCCCTCTTTTTCTCTCTCTCTCCTTTCTCTTCCCCTTTCCCCATCCCATTTTCCAATTGCTCATACCTTCCTCTTACTTATCTATTCTGTACTCCCTTATTGTGTCCTCTTTAAGGAGGTCTCGACTTCACCATACTCTGTTGTCAATCGTATATAGCCTCCTTTACAGAGGGGATATTCTGATGGACATTTTGGTTCAAGCTTTACTTTATTTACCATGCGGACTCCGTGAATCGAGAATTGTACTTTTGCTCTCCATATTCTTTTGTTTCTCTCTTGAATTTGTATTTGCTGTACCTATGTTATTGTAGTATTTGGAAAAGAAAAAATGCTTAATCAAGTCCAAGCCCGAGCTAAGCACATTGGAACCACTGTGCAGACTCTGGACAGGGCCGGATTAAGATCTCTCTGGGCCTGGAGCTGAAGATTTTTTTGGAATTTCGTGAAATGAAAACATATTTTAGGTTATTTAATAGTGCAGATACGGGTATATCTAACCAGGCAGATGCTGTGTGAGGAAATTTCCATTCAGGTTTCAATGTGTGAAATTATTTTTTTTCAAATTTTATATACTGTATTTGTAAGAATATCAATTCTTACATATTCTATACAGAATTCTGGTTAAAAAAATTGAAATGGGAACCTGTTACTGCATTTTTCTGAGAAAATATACAATTTCCCTCGGGTTTTGGAGGATGGGGTTTTATGAATAATAGTACTATGTATAAAATATTGAATGTGCTCACAGCGTGGGAAATGAGAAGGTGAGTAATGGCAGTGGTATTGCTCATTTTATATGTGACAAATGGATAATGCCATGGCTTTGGAACTAAAAATATATAAATAATTTATTTTAAGGTTCTCTTTTCTTTTAGATTTTACATGGTCACATTTAGACCTGTCCAATGATGCCTTACTTGACCTTGTGAGGTGTAAAGATTAGTGACACAGGGTTCCGAAATCCACCCCTCCCCCAGAGCTCTTTGCGCCTGTGCGGAATTTAGGTTATTGATGTAACAATTTGTAATAATGGATTGTGCCATCGCCTCCACACTTGGTGACATGAGAAATGAGATAGTGAGTTAGTGCAGCATCATTGTTCACTTTATAACTGTAAATTGAAAAATATTGCTGTGTTAAACAAAAATATTTATTATTTTATTTTTATTGTTACATAAAACCTGGTCATGTTTGGTTTCATTGGAAAGGCCATGCTCTGGCCTTTCCAATGATACCTCAGATGACCATGTAGCTGCTATGGAGTTGGAGAAACAGGGGTCCAAATGCAGAATATCCTTTCTCTGGGCCTATTCTGGGGCATGGGCCTGGAGCTGCTGCTCCATCAGCCCCTATGTTAATCCGGCCCTGACTCTGGAGATAAGATTGACAGACAGTTCAAGACTGTAGTCGTTATTTAATTGCTGATGGGTCCAGGTAGCAATGGGGATTTTTGTAAATTGCTGCAATGGTAAGGATCTTTGTGCAAGGAGACGGGGACAGAAGAGCAGAAAGTAAAGAAGCCCTTTTAGTATTGGAGAATTTTAATCTAAGAACAGTGCACAGAGAATGAATGGATACAGTCAAGAAAAGGAATCGGAGTCTGAAGTTGTATGAATAATAAGGTATCCTGTTGATATAAATGTCTATTTCTTCTGAGTCAAAATTACACAAACAATGTCAAATGTAACCAAATTCTGCATACACCTTGTTAATACTAAGTTTTAATAGACAAATACCAAAATGATGCAAGTGTCGCTTCGTTAAAAAAATTAAAAACAATTTGTTGCCTAAAAATGATAAAAGAGTAATAGAACTGAAGAACATGGTAGGGATATTCACTAGGGAACCCCCCCCCACCCCTAACAATCAGATTCTGCTCAATTGTTTGATGCAAGTCTCACTTTAATTTTGATGTTTGCTTGATTTTTAAGTAGTAGATCCTGCTCCATTTTTGTGGTTTGCATAATTTTTTGACATTTGTCAATACCTGGCAGTGTTTTGTGTCGATATGGTCGAATCATCTCATTATGCCCATATAAAAGTAGCATTATAGTAGTCATGGCAAACCTTGGCATCCCAGATGTTTCATAACTGCATTTCCCTCTGTGTTCCGTCACACTTAAGGCTGATGGAGCATCATGGAAAATGTAGTTCAGAAACATTTGGAGTGGCAAGCTTCGCCGTCACTGTATTAGTTTGTTTAGAAAGTACTGCAATATTTTTTTAACATTTTCCTAATGTTTAACGTTCTCTTGGACATAGGAAAATAAATTACTGGCTGATTTAGGAGATCAACGCACAAGGTTTGCCCGGGAAATACTCAGAAGTGAGAGGGAGTATGTCCGAATTCTAGAGGTCATCAAGGATGTGTACTTTGTTCCTTTGAAGGCTTCTCTGTCCTCAAATCGTGCTATACTAAGCATATCCAATATTCAAATCATATTCTCAGATATTCTGGATATTTTAAAGATCAATAAGTAAGTACTTTCAAATCCTGTGCAGTGTGATGGAATCTTACCAAATAAGAACAACGACTTAGCCTAGAATCATAGTTTAATATAATATGAAATGTACATGTACTTGTTTAATATTGGCATTAGCCATATTCAGGGGTCAAATCCAGCATTTGGACATTTATCCTACTATTTATGGAACGAGAATGGAATTCTCAACTGACTGACACACACTCTTACTTTAATGTAGGTGTTCAGTCATATTTCCTTCATATAAGATCTTTATTACGTTTGGTATAATGATTCTATAAATATACATATATACTGTATTTAACTCCTACATCAATCTTAAATGTAAGTGTGCGTTAGGTGTGAGTTAGTGTGTGTGTGCTAAGATGTGAAAAGTTGATGGGGGGGTTTAGAAATCTTAAAGGGACACTGCCACCAAATTTTGAAATTATATTTTTGGTTTATTTTATGCTGCTGATATTTTACATGTACTTTGTTCGTCTCATGTTTGTTTAGTTAAGAAAATATTTTACTCTGTGTCACTTCATGCATCCATTTTGTGATATTTAATGGTGTAAACTGCCCACCACAATATCTTTAAAGCACTTGTTCCGCACTGTGTGGCATTGAGCATAGAATGGAGTGAATTAGTCAGAAAGTCCAGCACCCCTATACGTGTTCCTATACAACCCTAATATTCACCTGCACGTGCGCCTATACATCTGCACCTGTGCCTACACACCCCTAATCACACACACAAACGGCAATATACATATACTTACCTCCTTTAAACAGATTTTCTAGGGTTAATCTGACTCCAAACCACTCTACCCGACTCTTCCACACTCGTGTCTACCCCACTATCTTATCATCACTGAGATTCCACCCTTTGGGCTCATTATGGCTAGTGGAAACAGAATCTCACAGTACCCCCTACCACAATAGAATAGTTGCTGAAAATCAAATCTGATGGCTTGAGAAAACCGACTCTAATGGGGTTGTCACGGACCTGGAGACCACCAGAAATTTAAACCTTTTTCTCCCCTTGTTAGACGTTTCCCCTGGAATAAGACATTTTCCCGTTGTTTCGCTCATGCACCAGACTTGTTTGCCCAGTTGGGACTCAACAGGACTGTCCCGCTGTCCCTGGGATTCGCCTTTTTTTCGGAGTGACCCCAGTGTCCGGAGGCACCACTTCTAAACCCAACCACTCTGTTCTCCTTCATGGGAACGGGACGCTCTTTGGGGACAACCTTTGGAATGCTATCGGTCGCTGCCCCCTCGAGGCTTGGGGGAGACTCCCTGGGGAACCAAGAGTTCAGGACCCCAAACTGGCGCACAGTGGCAATCGGCCCCCTTTGGTGTGATCAGGGTGTTTTTTGGACTACTTGTTCTTTAGACTCTGTGCTTCCCGGGATACTTGAACCGTCTTGCTGCACTGCCGTCAACTCTTGAATTCCCCCGTTTAATGTACCCCTTTCTTTTTGTATGTGCGACTACTGAGTTTTTCCCATTGCCGAAGTGTCTGTGTCCATTGTTCTTGTTAATCCCATTATGTTTATCTGATCGTTTGTGTGTGTATAAAAGGAGCTGCATCTCTGTACCAAAATAGAGCTTGTTTTTTGATGAACCTGAACACTGTGTCGCCTGGTTCTTGGGAGTTGCCCTGCTATAAACATGTAGCCCTGCTATATACTTTCTCTGCTATTTCGCTAGCGACGACGAGCCAAGGCTGATAATATTCAATTGGAATATTACAGATCCGTCACAGGGGGTACTGTGAGATTGTCTTCCACTGGCCAGAGTGAGTCCCAAGGGATGAAAAGACAGTGAGGATGGGCTAGTGGGAATGTCGCAAGTGTGGAGTAGTCACACAATATGGATAGGAGTCAGTCAGGAGTCAGTAATAGGAGTTGCATGCAGGCTGCTACGGAAGGCTGCATCATATACTTTGCAGCTGTTCCTACAGGCATCTCTCTGCATACACAGGCAGGGCCACCATCAGGGTATTACGCCCCATGCTGCCGTAAGGGGCCCGGGGGGGGGCCTTTTTAACAGCTCTGGTATTGGACTCTGAGTCTGAATCGGAGCTGTACTGTCTTGGTCCTGGCTCTGTGACTGGCTGGGCGGGCTGCACATTAATATGAGTTTTATTGCTGTGGAACTGTGTTATGTCCTTTTTTTGTTTTGGAAGGGGGTGAAAAGCTGTTAAGGGTTGAGAAAGTTTACGGGGGGCCCCATCTTGAGGTTTAGTAAGGGGCCCCATCATTTCTGATGGCTGCCCTGTACACAGGGATAAGAGCTGCAGTGAATCTGATAGAAGATGCTTACAGCCTGCTGTGAGGGCTCTATCACTCACAAGTAGGGATGAGCTGTTCGGGTTCGGACGGTTCAGGGTTCGACCCGAACTTAGCCTGTTCGAGCAGATCGCGAACCCCGAACATTTCCGGGTGTTCGCCGCATGTTCGACCACAATGGACCACAATGCATTTTCCCACTGCCTGAAGCTCGTAATTGGCTACAGCCTTGCACCTGACCACTTGTGAATTAAGGTGATCTGTGTCTCGTCATACAAACAGTACCACGCTGTATTTTGGGGCTCACTAATTTCTTTAAAACACTTGGGAATTAAGGTGATCTTCTGTGTCTCGTCACACAGCCAGCAATTTTTTTGGGGCTCACTAATTTCTTTAAAACACTTGTGAATTAAGGTGATCTGTGTCTCGTCATACAAACAGTACCACGCTGTATTTTGGGGCTCACTAATTTCTTTAAAACACTTGGGAATTAAGGTGATCTGTGTCTCGTCATACAAACAGTACCACCCTGTATTTTGGGGCTCACTAATTTCTTTAAAACACTTGGGAATTAAGGTGATCTTCTGTGTCTCGTCACACAGCCAGCAATTTTTTTTGGGGCTCACTAATTTCTTTAAAACACTTGGGAATTAAGGTGATCTGTGTCTCGTCATACAAAAAGTATCACGCTGTATTTTGGGGCTCACTAATTTCTTTAAAACACTCGGGAATTAAGGTGATCTGTGCCTCGTCATACAAACAGTACCACGCTGTATTTTGGGGCTCACTAATTTCTTTAAAACACTTGGGAATTAAGGTGATCTGTGTCTCGTCAAACAAAAAGTACCACGCTGTATTTTGGGGCTCACTAATTTCTTTAAAACACTTGTGAATTAAGGTGATCTGTGTCTCGTCATACAAACAGTACCACGCTGTATTTTGGGGCTCACTAATTTCTTTAAAACACTTGGGAGTTAAGGTGATCTGTGTCTCGTCATACAAAAAGTACCACGCTGTATTTTGGGGCTCACTAGTTTCTTTAAAACACTTGGAAATTAAGGTGATCTTCTGTGTCTCGTCACACAGCCAGCAATTTTTTTGGGTCTCACTAATTTCTTTAAAACACTTGTGAATTAAGGTGATCTGTGTCTCGTCATACAAACAGTACCACGCTGTATTTTGGGGCTCACTAATTTCTTTAAAACACTTGGGAGTTAAGGTGATCTGTGTCTCGTCATACAAAAAGTACCACGCTGTATTTTGGGGCTCACTAATTTCTTTAAAACACTTGGGAATTAAGGTGATCTGTGTCTCGTCATACATACAGTACCACGCTGTATTTTGGGGCTCACTAATTTATTTAAAACATTTGTGAATTAAGGTGATCTGTCTCTTGTCACTGGCTGCCAGCTATCAGTGTGTCTCACTGAGTTATACCAGAGTTATTTAAATCTTTATACCAGAGTTGAATCAGAGTTCTGTATATATTAATCTATATATCACTCACCATGTCTGAAAGAACAAAAAGGACAGGCAGACGCTCCCAGCCACAGATAAGAGGGCAAGCAGCCCCTGTGTCAGGAGGTTGTGTCTCTGGTCGTGGTGGACGTGGTGCATCCTCTGCAGGGGCACGCTTGTCCTTTCTAACTGGTGCTGGCCGTCTTAAGCAGCAGCAGCAACATACAGAGGACTTGGTGGATTGACTAACCAGGCCATCCTCATCCTCCGAGTCCTCTGCCAGCCAGGCTTCTAGTGCTTTACAGTCCACCTCAGCTGCCAAAGCATCTAATGCAGCCTCCATGTCCACAGCTACTCCTGCCGTAGCCTCGCTATCACACACGGAGGAGTCAGCTGAATTGTTTGACTACAATGAGAGTGACATGCTGCTTGAGGATGTGCAGCAAGTACAGTGCTCTGATTCAATCTCTGAGGTTGAGCAAGGGAGTATAATCAACCTAGAGGAAGGGGGTGCCAGTGATGACACACAAATAACTGGCACTCATGTTGCCCCAGCAGCTGCAGCATACTGCCAAGTTGGCTCCAGTGATGAGGAGATAGGGGGTGAAGATGACATTGATGATGATGAGGTCACCGACTCCACCTGGGTGCCAGATCGAACTGAGGAATCAAGGGAGGAGGAGGAGGCACAGCAAACACGAGGCACAACATCCTCTGTGACCAACCGTAGCACTAGCCAGTCCAAGGCATCACATGTCAGAGCTGCTCCGGTGCAGAGCGCTGTTGTCTCAAAGAACACATGCAGGAACTCTGCTGTCTGGTTCTTTAAGAAATGTGCAGCAGACCCCACCGTTGCTACTTGTAATCTATGTCAGAGGAGGCTGAAGCGCGGGATAAACACCGGACACTTGGGTACCACGTGCTTGAGGCGACATATGAACAAGTGCCACACATCCCGTTGGGGCAAAACTTTGCATAGGTCCTCTTCCTCCTCATCTGTCTCTACCCACACTGTATGTCCTGCCATGCAATTGCCTACAACCTCCACCGACAGGGATGATGCTACAGTAATGGATGTACCAGCAGGTCTTTCCTCACAATGTAACATCATCCCAGTAGCTGAAGATTTACGCAGTCAGATTACGTTGCCGCAGCTGCTGCAGCGAAAGAAAAAATATAGTCCCAACCATCCCCAAGCACAGCGTCTAAATGCCAGCTTAGCAAAATTACTCGCATTGCAGCTGCTGCCTTTCCAGCTGGTGGACTCTGCTCCCATCCGTGAATTTGCTGAATGCGCTGTACCACAGTGGCAGGTTCGAAAACGCCATTACTTTTCACGTGAGGCCATTCCAGCACTATACCAGCACGTGGAAGACAATGTTATCGAGTCATTGGGAAAGGCAGTCAGCAGCAAGGTGCATGTCACTTTAGACACGTGGTCCAGCAAGCATGGACAGGGTCGTTACATTTCCTTCACGGCACACTGGGTAACTGATTGCAGCTGGGAGGGATCCAAGACAGGTCTCTGTGCTGGAGCTTGTTCATCCACCATGCCTCCAGAAAGCTGCTTGTATGAGGTCTGTCTGCTCCACCACCACCACCTCTTCCTCCTCCTCCTTCTCTGTCTCTGGCGAAGTGGCAGTTAAACCCACGCCTGACAGGGTCTACGCAATGGCTCAAGCAAAAAGTTGCCATACTGTGCTTGAGCTGGTTTGTTTAGGGGACAGGAGCCACACCGGGTCAGAAATTTTGTCAGCTCTGCAGGGGCAGGTGCAGAGATGGTTAACACCATGCCAGCTTGAGCTGGGAATGATCGTCTGCGATAATGGCAGCAACCTTCTCTCTGCCCTACGCAAGGGTAAATTGACACATGTACCATGCCTAGCACACGTCCTAAATCTGGTGGTACAGCGTTTCCTAACCAAGTACCCAGGGCTGGCAGAGCTTCTCAGCCAGACCAGAAAAGTCTGCAGTCACTTCAGACGGTCATTCCCAGCAAGTGTTCGCCTGGTAGAAATTCAAAGAGAATTCCACCTTCCCACAAACCGTCTGATCTGTGACATGCCCACCAGGTGGAATTTGACATTAGCAATGCTGCAGCGTCTGCACAAGCAGCAGAGGGCCATCAACGAGTACCTGTGTGAGTATGGCACAAGGACAGGTTCAGGTCAACTTGTTTCCCCCCCCCGCAGTGGCTGATGATCAAGGATGCATGCACTGTACTGTCACCATTTGAGGAAGCAACGAGGATGGTGAGCAGGGACAGTGCATGCATCAGTGACACAATTCCTTTAGTGTTCCTGCTGGAGCACACTCTGCGGGGAATTATAGATGTGGCTCTAGAGGCAGAGCAGCGGGAGGAAGAGGAGGCCTTCCCTAGCTCTCAAGGCCCCAGTCTTTCCGCAGACAGCATTCCAGCGGGTCCTACTCAGATCAGACAGGAGGAGGATGAGGAGGAGGAGGACTATTTAAGTAGTGGGGGCATTGAAGGTGGGGATTCCCCAAGGCAGGGTTTTGTGTGCCCAGAAACAGAAGGGCTTGTGCGTGGCTGGGAGGAGGAAGTGCACGATACGGACATCCTCATTGACCAGGAAGACTCGGCAGCTAATGCCACCTCCAACCTACGCTGCATGGGCTCCCTAATGATGCAAAGCCTGCTAAAGGACCCCAGGATTCGTGCTATCAAGGAGAGGGATCATTACTGGTTGGCAACCCTTCTTGATCCACGATACAAGGGGAAAGTTGCAGAGCTCATCCTGCCCGCACAGAGGGAGCACAGGATGACAAAACTTGAGGACGCTCTAAAGCGAAACTTGTGTAACACCTTTCCAGGCACTGTTAGATTACCAAGTGCTGACACACGTGCTTCTGAGGCTGCAGATGATCAGAGGAATAGCGGTGAAGGCCAGGGCCGCTTGACTGATGCATTTTTAAATTTTTTTAGTCCTCGACGCCCAGGGACGTCAAATGTAGGCACCCATTGCCAGCGTCTTCACCATATGGTGCAGGACTACCTAGGGGCAAGGGCAGACCTGGATACCTTTCCAGCAGATGATCCACTGGCTTACTGGGTGTTGAGATTGGATCACTGGCCAGAACTTAGCCAATACGCTATGAAGCTACTAGGTTGCCCTTCATCTAGCGTGCTTTCCGAAAGGACGTTCAGTGCCGCTGGAGGTTTTGTCACAGACAAAAGAGTGCGTCTGTCCACGACTCTGTAGACCGGCTGACATTTATAAAAATGAATCAGTCCTGGATCAGCAGCTATCAATCCCCTGATGCTGAAGTAATGGAATAGATAGGGGATGTCCTCTTCTGCATTCACAAAACCTCCAGCACTGAACTCTTCCACAATACCACAAAAGGGTTACGGTGTGAAGGCACTTGCTGCCATGAAAGGCACAATATCTGGCTGCACTGACGCCCATTAAAAAAAAAAAAAAACTTTTCAATATAGGACCACATGGTCCACCCCTGCACTCTTCCACAATACCACAGAGGGGTTACTTTATGATGATACTTGATGGCCTGGCACTAAAGGCACAATATCTGGGTGCACTGACGCCCATTACCACCAGATCAAAAACTTTTCAATATAGGACCACATGGTCCACCCCTGCACTCTTCCACAATACCACAGAGGGGTTACTATATGATGATACTTGATGGCCTGGCATTAAAGGCACAATATCTGGGTGCACTGACGCCCATTCCCAGATTCATATCTTTTTAATATAGGACCGCATGGTCCACCCCTGCACTCTTCCACAATACCACAGAGGGGTTACTGTATGATAGTACTTACATGCCTGGCACTAAAGGCACAATATCCGGGTGCACTGCCATTGACGCCTGTATCAGATTCATATCCTCAGAGGGGTTACGGTGTGACGGCACTGTTGCCGACGCTAAAAGCCCAATTTTAAAGCACCTATTGTTACTTTCATCCAAAGCCTGCATAAGTTTCACAATAATTTAGCCAAATAAAACACTAAACTTTTTTTGCGCGTCCTAAAATGTCTTTTCATACAGGCTGCCGCCCCAAGCAGTTGTTTATGGATAGATTAAAGGAAAAGCATTTACCGTCATATGAAACGTCATTTTTTTGTTTTTAAGTGTTTCTATACATCCTAGAAATCCGCCACTTCACGGGCAGGTTATGGGGACCTCCTAGGCACGATATTTGAAGGAATTTTTCGTTTTTATTTTTAACCCTTATTTCATGGAAAACTTACTGTCCCTTTAAAAACGTTTTTTTTTAAAACTTTTTGGCCTTGTTTCCTGTCCCCCAGGGCACTACCCGGACCCCCATACACCTTTTATGGCAAATATGTAGCATATATGCACTCTTGGAGGGCACTCTAAAAAACCGAATTTTCAGCCCCATTGACTTGCATGGGGGTTCGGGTTCGGTCCCGAACAAATGGGAAGTTCGGGTTCGCGCTCGAACCGAACTCGGGGAGTGTTCGGCTCATCCCTACTCACAAGCATCCCTATTGTATATGGGGAGATGCCTGAGAGTGGCAGACGTTGTATGCAGGCTGCTGCAAGGATCATATCCGATACATTGCTACTTCTCTGAAGCTTGTATCATGTGCTCTCACTTACAGTTCACTCACAGGTACCCTGCATATACAGTATGGATGCCTATACGAGCTGCAGTATATCATATCCCTCACAGCACCCTGCATGCATCAGATACACTGTTGCTTTATATAGGGATGATTGGTGTTTATGATAGGAGTTATCTGCAGCCTGTATTGTCCATAACAGGATGTGGGGGCACATTCAGGCTGGCCAGACAGGACAAGGGAGGTTCACTCAGGCATCCTATTCAGGCTGCTAGGCCTGGTCATGGGAGATCCATTGAGGCTGCAGGCAGGAACTGGAGGGGTCATTCAATAATTTCCTCAAGCGCAATAAAAAAGTGTGTGTATAATATATTTATATATATATATATATATACAGTCAGGTCCAGAAATATTGGGACATCGACACAATTCTAACATCTTTGGCTCTATACACCACCACAATGGAGTTGGAATGAAACAAACACAATGTGCTTTAACTGCAGACTGTCAGCTTTAATTTGAGGGTATGTACATCCAACTCAGGTAAACGGTGTAGGACTTACAGCAGTTTACAGATGTGCCTCCCACTTGTTTAGG
The DNA here is from genome assembly GCA_009667805.1 of Leptobrachium leishanense. NCBI lineage: Eukaryota > Metazoa > Chordata > Amphibia > Anura > Megophryidae > Leptobrachium > Leptobrachium leishanense. Next base: position 222,937,362 of record CM019066.1, on the reverse strand, counting down.
GACCAAAAGTAATGGGACAATTGGCTTCTCAGCTGTTCCATGGCCAGGTGTGTGATATTCCCTCATTACCCCAATTACAATGTGCAGATAAAAGGCCCAGAGTTCATTTCAAGTGTGCTATTTGCATTTGAAATCTGTTGCTGTCAACTCTCAAGATGAGATTCAAAGAGCTGTCACTATCAGTGAAGCAAGCCATCATTAGGCTGAAGAAACTAAACAAACCCATCAGAGAGATAGCAAGAACATTAGGCATGGCCAAAACAACTGTTTGGAACAATCTCAAAAAGAAGGAATGCACCGGTGAGCTCAGCAACACCAAAAGACCCGGGAGACCACGGAAAACAACTGTGGTGGATGACCGAAGAATTCTTTCCCTGGTGAAGAAAACACCCTTCACAACAGTTGGCCAGATCAAGAACACTCTCCAGGAGGTAGGCGTATATGTGTCAAAGTCAACAATTAAGAGAAGACTTAACCAGAGTGAATAAGATGTAAACCATTGGTGAGCATCAAAAACAGGAAGGCCAGATTAGAGTTTGCCAAACAACACCTAACAAAGCCTTCACAGTTCTGGAACAAGATCCTATGGACAGATGAGACCAGAGTATGGAGAAGGAAAGGAACTGCTCATGATCCTAAGCATACCACCTCATCAGTGAAGCATGATGGTGGTAGTGTCATGGCGTGGGCATGCATGGCTGCCAATGGAACTGGTTCTCTTGTATTTATTGATGATGTGACTGCTGACAAAAGCAGCAGGATGAATTCTGAAGTGTTTCGGGCAATATTATCTGCTTACATTCAGCCAAATGCTGCAGAACTCATTGGACGGCTCTTCACAGTGGAGATGGACAATGACACAAAGCATACTGCAAAAGCAACCGAAGAGCTTTTGAAGGAATGTTATGCAATGGCCAAGTCAATCACCTGACCTGAATCCCATTGAGCATGCATTTCAGTTGCCATGGACAAAACTGAAGGGAAAATGCCCCAAGAACAAGCAGGAACTGAAGACAGTTGCAGTAGAGGCCTCGCAAAGCATCACCAGGGATGAAACCCAGCGTCTGGTGATGTCTATGCGTTCCAGACTTCAGGCTGTGATTGACTGCAAAGGATTTGCAACCAAGTATTAAGAAGGGAAAGTTTGATTTATGATTATTATTCTGTCCCATTACTTTTGGTCCCTTAACAAGTAGGAGGCACATCTGCAAACTGCTTTAAGTCCTACACCGTTCACCTGCGTTGGATGTGCATTCCCTCAAATTAAAGCCGACAGTCTGCAGTTAAAGTACATTGTGTTTGTTTCATTCCAACTCCATTGTGTTGGTGTATAGAGCCAAAGATGATAGAATTGTGTCGATGTCCCAATATTTCTGGACCTGACTGTAAGTCCACACTGTGAACCGCACTCACCCAAACGATTTCTTATATGCCCGGTGCTGTAGACTCTCAAGAGTAAATATAGGAAATACGGCGTGGAGAGCCACTCGAGGACTTCATAAAAAGATTTTCTTTATTGTTGTAAAATTAAAAGGACATAATCCAACGTTTCGGCTCCACTGAGCCTTTATTAAGGAACTTGATAAAGGCTCAGTGGAGCCGAAACGTTGGCTTTTGTCCTTTTACTCTTACAACAATAAAGAAGATCTTTTTATGAAGTCCTCGAGTGCCTCTCCACGCCGTATTTCCTATATATATACATACACACACACAGTGATGACTGCTAAAACAGTGATCAACATGTGATATTGTGTCAAATCAGTGAATTATACAAGTGTGTAAAATCAAGGGATGAATACTTATGTGTCCTATGAGATAGATCCTAATACGGGCAAAGCTCAAAAGGGGAGAAAAAACATACAAGACAAGAATAGTGCAATACAGTTTAAAACAAGTGATGAATGTTATAAGATGTGCATAAATGGAAACTCACGTCTTGCAGAGCCTATACAATATTGGCTCTGTATGGTGTGCATCGTGCCAACCTCTGGAATGGCACCGTCCACTACACAATCCTCTAGGGGATCTCTCCACAGATGGAAAGAAGCAAGAGAAAAATTATCATGGGCAAGTGTCTTTAAGATTCCCAAAAGAGATAATGCAGTGGATACTTTTAAAAGTTTGTAATGATATCCAAGCTGGCTTGGAACAAGGAAACCTAACTGGAGCCATCTTCCTTGATTTTGCCAAGGCCTTTGACACAGTAGACCATGGCATCCTATTACAAAAACTTAAAAACTCCAGTATTGGTGATAGCACGCTAACCTGGTTTCAATCATATGTATCTGATCTGTTGCAATATGTGTCCATTTCTGACAGCTCCTCCCTCCCCCTCCCAGTCACATGCGGTGTACCCCAAGGCTCAATATTCGGCCCCCTGCTATTCACAATATTCATAAATGATCTGCCCAATGTCTGCAAAGCCTCAACGGTACACATGTACGCAGACGACACTGTAATCTATACTAGCAAACCAAATCTCCCGCAGCTGGAGGAAGTGCTGCAAGAACAATTCACAGGGGTAGAAAAGTGAATCGCAGATAACAAACTTTTTCTAAATACTGACAAAACTGTTACAATGCTCTTTGGAACAGCACCTAAACTACACAAGTTGCAAACACCCCATTTATGTGTCAGGACAAGATCAAATGACACACTGACTACAGTCACTTCTCTCAGATATCTAGGTATGTGGTAAGACCCAAATCTAACTTTTGGCCCCCACATCAAAAAACTCTCACCTAAACTCTACCCCAAAGTAGGTGCCCTGTACAGAAATTAATCCTGCCTGAGCCCCGTGGTAAGAAAGCAGATTGTACAACAAATGCTTATGCCAGCTATTGAATACGGAGATGTAGTGTATGCAGCTGCCCCTCAAACACACCTCCAGAAACTTACTACATTGTATAACTCATTCTGCGCTTTGTGCTACAATGTATCTACATGACCCACCATTTTGACATGTTAAAATAACTAAACTGGCCATCGCTGGACTCTAGACACACCCTTCACCTTTCCAACCTGGTGTTTCAGAGCTTTTCTGGGAAGCTACCACCCTACCTGAATAGGCTGCTTGCCCTCATCCTATAACATCAGATCCAGGACCAGATCCTTACTTGCAATACCGAAATACAAAAAGAAAGTGGCTCGATCCTCATTTTACTACAGAGCACCGCAAATATGGTATAACCTCCCAGACGCCATCAAATCTTCCACCAGTCTAAAGTCCCTTAAGAGTTCCCTATTAACATACCTCAATACGGAATGCACCGTATAGAATATTTGATACAGTCCTAACCTCAACATATGAGGAAAGGGATTTAGGGGTTATTATTGCAGAGGATCTAAGGGTAAGTAGTCAATGTAATAGAGCAGCAGGAAATGCTAGCAGAATGCTTGGTTGTGTAGGGAGAGGTATTAGCAGTAGGAAAAGGGAAGTGCTCATGCCACTGTACAGAGCACTGGTGAGACCTCACTTGGAGTACTGTGTGCAGTACTGGAGACCGTATCTCCAGAAGGATATAGACATCTTAGAGAGAGTTCAGAGAAGGGCTACTAAAATGGTGTACGGCTTGAAGGAGAAAAGTTACCAGGAAAGGCTTATTGATCTTAACATGTATAGCTTGGAAAAAAGACGAGACAGAGGAGATATGATAGAAACATTTAAATACGTAAAGGGAATCCACAAGGTAGAGGAAGGGAGTATATTTAAAAGGAAACAAAGTAGCAAAACAAGAGGACATAGTCTTAGATTAGAGGGGCAAAGGATTAAAAGTAAAATCAGGGAGCATTATTTTACTGAGAGGGTGGTGGATACATGGAACAGCCTTCCAGTTGAAGTGGTAGAGGCCAAAACAGTAATTGAATTTAAGCAGGCATGGGATAGGCATAAGGCTATCCTAAACAAAAGATAAATCCAGGTAAAGTATCCATGTAATTGGGCAGACTAGATGGGCCGAAAGGTTCTTATCTGCCGACATTTTCTATGTTTCTATGCACCTGTAAACATGTAACATAATGACTTTATTTCCTACATATTTATTTTTCTGTAAATCTGTATATTTGTTTTTGTATTAATACTATTGCATTTTACTATTTTGTATTTCTGTAACCACTCAATGTTCATGAACCCAGGACATACTTGAAAACGAGAGAAATCTCAATGTATCCTTCCTGGTAAAATCCTTTATAAATAAATAAAATATGCTCACCTTGGCCAGAGCCCTCAGACCTGGCTCTAGGATGACTCACAGATAACACTCTGTCACGTTCGCTGTCCCGCTCACCCTTGACAACCGTGATGGGGATCCTTATGGACAGACTTCTAAGCCCTCCGATCTTTGAGTGTTTGGGACCGCTAACCCTATCACTTCCAGCCAGGGAGAACAGACACACCAGCAACAAGAAGTATAACCTAATAACAGCAGGTTTCAAGACAGAGTATGTACTGGGGCATACAGCTCCTGGTGGCCATCTTGGAAACTGGCAAAGGACAAAACCTCCAGTTTTCCAAGCAGATGCCGCTTTTACACGTCGGATGAATACAAAGCTCTCCCCAATGGGGGTTGAAGACCCTTGTATATTCATGGTGGACCAGAGACACTATCATTTACATAAGGTATAACTAGAATGCTTGCGCATTACAAACACTTTATAAAACACATGCTGCTGTTTGTTTGTTTTTCCATTGTTTGAAGTAATTGCACTTAAAAAGAAAAATAAAGTTAGGTTTTAATCTCCTGTTTCTGGTTTGTGGACTTTTCCCATGATGTAACATTACCAAAATCTTATAGTGAGTTTTACCTTGTGGCTGTGTTTTATCTTATACAGTATTTAGCAGTTAATGAGGTGAATGAGGGAATGTTTAGATGTGTATTGCTAATCAAGATAAGAGATGGCAGCTGAAGGAGATAAAACAGATAGGGATCTTTTAATCCACCCCCTGGTGATGTCCTTTGAATACATTCCACACTACAATGATTTGAGTCCATGATCGACCAATAGACTCCATTCTATGGCTAAAGCCACCCAGTAAGGAGCAAGTGATATAAAGATACTGGGTTTACATCACAAAAGATCACAAAATGGATGCACCCAGTGACACAAATGGAATACAATATTTTCTTAAACAAGAGAAAAACAAACAAAATGCAAGATATTAGCAACATAAAACAAAACAATAAGTATATTTCGTTTTTTGGTGGTAGTGTCCCTTTATTATTCACAAATCACAGGCATTTCCCAGTGTTGCGGATACCTGTGAAAATTGCTGGCATTGCAGCGTTTTAAAACATTGGCATTTCACGAAAATCCAAATAGTGACACTGACAGAAGAACCTTCCCAGTAAAGTTTCTCCTGTCATTGTTTGTATTTTAGTTTTGTGAAGTGCCAGCATTTTATTAGTGCTGTAATACCGGTGATTTTGTTGTTGCCACTGCCAGTACTTTGGGGAATTCACTAAAGGAGTTATTCACACAATTGTTTTGTCTAATTCCCTTGCTGGACTGCATTTTCAATAAATAATAATGTTATTTTGCTTTTTTTTATATTTCAGTCATCTTTTAGGAGAGATTACAGAAAGATTTCAGGAATGGGGACCAGCACAGTGCTTGGGGGATGTTTTTATGAAGTTTGGATTGCAGCTGATGTCCTACACCAATTTTTTCAACAATTATTCTGTCATTCTTAAAACCATTGACAAGGTACTTAAAACATTCTAAATAATCTGAAATATTAGATTACTGTGGAACAGTACGCATTTAGATAAAGCATGAACTCAATAAGTACAAGTAAAATGCACATAATTTGTAGCAGAATACACATTATATTACGGTTAGGTGCACCTCACCTTTAAAGTAGCTGGGAATAAAGCAGTAATGAGAACATGAAATCTGTTGACCGTCTTTTCCCTGAGATAGTGTGATTTGCGGGTAATGACAAACAATTTCAATAAAAAAGAAAACAAAATAGAAGTTGCTCATTTTAAAACCTGTAGCCATATTGAAATAAATAAATGATACATATTTGGAAATCTGGTTGCACTTAAACATTTGTAGAATTTGACTACTTATATTTATATGAAGTTGTAATGCCATTACAAGATGGCTTCTATTCGATTTATAAAATGAATTCCTCAAAAATTAATGAGATGAGTGTGTCACTGTAAATCAAAATTAAAAACTTGCACATACTGATGTTGAACAAATGTTTTTGATTGCAGTGTAGAGAAGCAATCCCAACTTTCCGCGCCTTTTTGAAAAGACACAACCAGACAGTTGTAACTCAAATGATGAGGTACGTCTAATTTATAAACATTAGCTGTATTTCCTCTTAACATCTGTTATTTACATAATTATTTGATCAAGGCTTTGACTGGCCCATCCAATTAACCATTAGCCTGAACAAATTTTACATCATATGTATGGGAAAGCATGTACATGCCAGAAGGATAACAAACAACCTGGAATTGCTCTTTTTTCTGTGGCTCCTAGCATTTTTGATCATGCTTTACAAAGTATAGGTAATGTAGAAGAATAGTAATGGTACACAATAACTAAGTGGTAACTCAAGATACTAATTATGGACCGAGTGCTTTGCCTCAAAGGTCGCATCACATATAGTGGATAGCAAAAGTCTACACACCCCTGTAAAAATGTCAGGTTTCTGTGATGTAAAAAAATGAGACCAAGATAAATAATTTCAGAACTTTTTCCACCTTTTTAATGTGACCTATAAACTGTACCACTCAATTGAAAAACAATCTGAAATCTATTAGGTGGAGGGAGGAAAATAAAAAAATAATAAAATAATATGGTTCTCAAACTACTGTTTTGCAAGAATTCCTGAGCTCCGTCATTGAGTAATGCACAGGTTTTTTTTTTCATGTCATGTTGCCATGTGTGTTTGCGGTGGCAGCTGCTGTGGCTGCTGACATTATCTGACCATTGTATTTTTGTTCTGTAACCTGAATCTACACTATATTGCCAAAAGTATTCGCTCACCCATCCAAATAATCAGAATCAGGTGTTCCAATCACTTCCATGGCCACAGGTATATAAAATCAAGCACCTAGGCATGCAGACTGTTTTTACAAACATTTGTGAAAGAATGGGTCACTCTCAGGAGCTCAGTGAATTCCAGCGTGGAACTGTGATAGGATGCCACCTGTGCAACAAATCCAGTCGTGAAATTTCCTCGCTCCTAAATATTCCACAGTCAACTGTCAGCTGTATTATAAGAACAACAGCAACTCAGCCACGAAGTGGTAGGCCACGTAAACTGACGGTGCTGGGTCAGCGGATGCTGAGGCTTATAGTGCGAAGAGGTCGCCAACTTTCTGCAGAGTCAATCGCTACAGACCTCCAAACTTCATGTGGCCTTCAGATTAGCTCAAGAACAGTGCGCAGAGAGCTTCATGGAATGGGTTTCCATTTCCGAGCAGCTGCATCCAAGCCATACATCACCAAGTGCAATGCAAAGCGTCGGATGCAGTGGTGTAAAGCACGCTGCCACTGGACTCTAGAGCAGTGGAGACGCGTTCTCTGGAGTGACGAATCGCGTTTCTCCATCTGGCAATCTGATGGACGAGTCTGGGTTTACCGTTTGCCAGGAGAACGGTACTTATCTGACTGCATTGTGCCAAGTGTAAAGTTTGGTGGAGGGGTGATTATGGTGTGGGGTTGTTTTTCAGGAGCTGGGCTTGGCCCCTTAGTTCCAGTGAAAGGAACTCTGAATGCTTCAACATACTAAGACATTTTGGACAATTTCATGCTCCCAACTTTGTGGAAACAGTTTGGAGCTGGCCCCTTCCTCTTCCAACATGACTGTGCACCAGTGCACAAAGCAAGGTCCATAAAGACATGGATGACAGAGTCTGGTGTGGATGAACTTGGCTGGCCTGCACAGAGTCCTGACCTCAACCCGATAGAACACCTTTGGGATGAATTAGAGCGGAGACTGCGAGCCAAGCCTTCTCGTCCAACGTCCTCATAAATGCGCTTCTAGAAGAATGGTCAAAAATTCCCATAAACACACTCCTAAACCTTGTGGACAGCCTTCCCAGAAGAGTTGAAGCTGTTATAGCTGCAAAAGGTGGACCAACGTCATATTGAACCCTATGGATTAGGAATGGGATGTCACTTAAGTTCATATGCGAGTCCAGGCATGTGAGCGAATACTTTTTGGCAATATAGTGTATCTAAATAAAGTATTTATAAAAATAATATGGTTGCATAAGTGTGCACACCCTTAAACTAATACTTTGTTACCTTTTGATTTTATTACAGCACTTAAACTTTTTGGGTATGAGTCTATCAGCATGGCACATCTTGAATTGGCAATATTTGCCCACTCTTGTATGCAAAAACACTCCAAATCTGTCGAGGGTATCTCTTGTGCACAGTCCTCTTCAGAGCACCCCACAGATTTTCGATCGGATTCAGGTCTGGGCTCTGGCTGGGCCATTCCAAAACTTTCATCTTCTTCTGGTGAACCCATTGCTTTGTTGATTTGGATGTATACTTTGGGTCATTGTCATGCTGAAAGATGAAGTTCCTCTTCATGGTCAGCTTTCTAGTAGAAGTCTGAAGGACTAATAATTTTCGCCACTAAATCACACCAATGAAAAAAAAATTGAGTATATATGTAGCGCTACTCCCGCAAGGGCCGCTATATTTGACGGGCCTTCTGTTTCACTCCAGTGATTACCCACCTCCACCTCCGGCGCCAAGTAACACCAAGACAAGGTTACTTTAAATAAAAAAGGGGTTTATTAGAACTAGCGAGCAGCCCCTCTGTAGGACAAAGTGATCAACAGCATAACAATATCAAATTGGTTAATTTACCATCACTATTCAGCACAATGATGAATGAACGAGACAGTAAGCTTTACAGTATTTCAGTGCGGTTCAATTATAGACTATAATCAACGTGACCGATATCAGTAACCTATCTAAACCTTATAAATTCTACCTAACCACTGGCCAGTGGGAGCTACAAAAACTCTCTAGTCTGCTAGCGTTGGGGCCCTTTGAATTCTGTCGTTGGGTACCTTTAATGTGAAACCATATTCGTACTCCACAATGTGAGGAAGAAATCTTCGCAAAGTGTCACAGGGTAACAAGATTTGTAACTGCAGCGATCCTCCTTTTAGATGGAGCTGTGAGGGCAGTAGAACTAGGCCGTACAATAAAGTTGGCAATCTCAACTCATGCAGGGTAGTAGACGAATACCTCTCTCCGTTAGATACACTCACACTTTCCCTGCTGGATGGTAGCTCAATCGCTATCTCTAGCATTGGAAACACACAAGGACCTTTGGATCCATTCTCCACTGGATACACCCAGTCACTCTCTCTCTCTGACACTGGTGACACACAAGGGCGGCCAGATCTCTCCTCTGCTGAACACATGAGGACCACTGAATGCCTGATCCACAACACAGGACTGTCCACCCTGTCACTCTCGCCCTCTCTGGCTTCTCTCTGCTCTGCACATGCTCTTCCTTCCCTGGAAAATGCTGGCTCCTCCTTTCCCTCCTGGGAGGTGTAGTTTTCTTCCTGTATCATTGCATTAGGCTCTCTATACTTGAAACTACATGTTCCAGAATCCTTTGAAATCCTTTCAGTCTTCCTGTCTTAACCACTTCGATGCGGAGGATGCGCTCAGCGCGTCCTCCGCATGGCTGCTGCTGTGCTGAGGACGCGCTGAGCGCGTCCTCACTTTGGGGTCAGCGTTTGGCCAAGCCTCCAGGAACTCCCCCTGAGGACTGGCGTCATCGTGCATAGCACGATGACGCCAGTCCTGGAGTTAACCCCTAACTGCCACCAACGTTGGAGATAGGGAGTTCCAATGAACTCCCTATCTCCCGATCCGTGGCAGCTAGGGGTTAACGTTTGGTATTGTTGGATCGGCCAGAGCATGGCCGTTCCAACGATACAAAACATGAAAGTGAAAAAAGTTTGTAAAAATAAATAAATAAATAAAATAAAAATAAAAAAATATTTAAAAAAAATTATAAAAAAATAAATAAACACTTTTTTTTCTTTTTTTTTGGTTTGTTAATGCAGAAATATTGTTCCCATTTCAATTATAATGTGAACAATGATGCTGCACTAACGATTTTTGTATGCGGTGCGTTTGTTAAAAATCGTGTAATTTTCCCCAAAAAAAATGTAACGAGACCCCATCTCTAATTTTTTTAACAAGCGCACCCCATACAAAATATAACCGCAATTGCTCGCATGTTAAAATGTGGGAAAAAAACACTTTACACGCTGTAAATTATTGAAAATTCATATTTTATTGCATTTTTTGTTATAATATACAGACAGGTCATGACGTATACATATAATAATGACATATTATTAATCTGCCGAGTCTGACGGAAAGAACGATATATAATATGTCTGGGTCATATACTAAAATAAGCCTTCAAAACGCGTTTAAACATGATGAGCAAAACCGGTAAAAATGACCTCAGCACAGAGGCGGGAAAAGCCTCAGCAGTGAAAGGGTTAAACAACTTCCTTTTGCCAATGAAGAGACAAGTAAAAGGAGAGGGGAATTCCCCCACAGCGGTGACAGGCTGCATGTCTCTGTCCAAGCCTGGGCTGCAGTGAGAAACACAACAGTCCACACACTGTCCAAGAAGTCCCGCTACATATATAAATAAGATTCCAAAATCCCAGAGTAATTTGGTGCAATGAAACCTTTTTGTTGTACTAAACGTATACATAAATGCAATATTTTATTTGCCGTTACAGCCTATCGTTAAGAACATAGTCTCCTACACCAAGGATACTTTTGATGTAATACAGAGATTAAAAGAGATTCAATGGAGAGAAGAATATTTTTTGGTAACATGCGATGCTAATGCACTGCATAGCAATATACCCCATAAAAAAGGATTGGAAATCACCAAGGAACAACTGAGTGCATCTAAAAGTCTGGACGATAGGCAAATTAAGTTTTTAATGGATGGAATGGAGTTTATACTAAATAACAATTATTTCCAGTTTGATGGAGAATATTTTGTCCAAACCAGGGGAACAGCTATGGGCACAAAATTTGCACCCAGCTACGCAAACCTATATATGGCAGGCTGGGAAACCAGCTTTGTCTATGGTTTGCGTGCCTGGGTGCTAAATAAAGTGCCCCTATATAGGAGGTTCATTGACGATTTGTTGTTTATATGGAGGGGAGAGGAAGAGGAATTGATAGAATTTCTATCTGAATTGGATAATGAGGAGTGGGGTATAAAACTCGATAAAAAGTGGAGCAAGGAGAGGATTTCCTTCCTCGATCTAGAGATTTGCATAATAAATGGTGTATTGGAGACGAAAACCTTTTTTAAGGACATTGACATCAATACATTCATAGACAGAACAAGCTGCCATAATATGGCATGGTTAAGGGGGATTTCTAAGGGGCAGTTTACCAGAATTAGGAGGAACTGCACCGATGTAGTAATATTTGAGGAACAGGCCAATATTCTGAAACATGAATTCATAGACAGGGGTTCCGATAATTTAGAATTAGATCACCTGATAGAAGATCTAAAAACAGTAGATCAGAGTAGTCTACTACAATATAAAACTAAGAAAGAAAGAACAAAGGAGGTCCCTTTTACATGTGATTTTAATGACATAAGTTTTTTAATCAAAGTTTTTAAAAAATATTGGCATATTTTAAAGAAGGACAAAGACCTTATTAGTATCATAGGAGATAAACCTAATATAATTTTTCGAGGGGCTAGAAATATAAAAACTAGACTGGTTATGAGTAAGTTTGCCAATAAAAAGGATAAAAAACATTTTAGCGTAAAGGAAGGATACTATGGTTGTGACCAATGTCTAGCCTGTAGGTCCACAGGAAACATAAAACATCACACTGAAAGTTTTAATAATAAAAAGACAGGAAAGACCACCAAAATAAAGGGAGTCCTGACCTGTCACTCAAAAAATGTGATATATCTTTTAGAGTGTCCGTGTGGACTTCAAATTATAGGACGTACCAGCCGGGTTTTAAAGGTTAGAATTTCAGAGCATGTCAGAAATATTAATAAGCTATACGAGAAACATTCTGTATCCCAACATTTTAAGCTAGAGCATAATGGCTGCCCAAAAGGCCTAAAGTTTTCTGCCATAAAAAAGGTGAAATGTGTGAATAAAGGTATGAGTGAGACTACGGTGCTAGGGAGAGAAGAGATGAAATTCATCTTTGATTTGGGGACCCTAGCACCAGATGGTCTGAATAATGATTTTGAGTTGGTGCATTTTCTCTAATCACTGCCCCTCTAAAGCAGGTTATCTCTATATTATATGCCACCACAGTATATTATAGGTTATCATTTGTGTTTTCGTAATATTAAATTTTCGATTATGATATATATATATTTTTTTTATTTATTTTTTTTAAATTCTTTATTTTGATTTTGTGCAAAGACATCGCAGACATTAAACGATAAGAAAAGGCCGCGCAGGGCCAGTAAGAGTCAGCTATAAATCTATATATGAAAAAGAAAATAACAATGGCAAGGTGTCATAGAACGCCACAGAGATAAAAAAGTCATCGTATAGACAGCACTTTATGAGGGCTAAAGATGACATCGCAGCGCCCAGGTAGGCACCCCATCCCACCTGCGATCGGCTCCCTAGGTGTCCGCCACGGTCCCACCTCAGTCTGCTTGGGGAGGGGGGTTACAGCAAGCTTCACAGGGTCCACCATTCTCCCTCCGGTCTCTTCAGGCAGCAGCACCCCTTCTTCGATCCGCTCCAGGTTCGGGCTCTCCTCCACAGGGATGTTCGCGACGGGAGCGGCAGACGATCCCTCTAAGGACGCAGCTCCTTCGGAATCCTCCGGCCGCCCACCGATCTCCAGCACAGACATCAATCAGCGCCATGTCCCCCGCGCGAGCGGGCTCCCGTTGTTGTCCCCGGACAGCCGTTCTAGAAGTGCTTCAAGGTCCTCCAGGACAGCTCCCATATTCCTAGTGGGGGGTGGATGGACCGGCCGCCGCCATTCCGCACCCTCCCCCATAATCTCTGCTACAGGCACAGCCGCATTGGCCAGAAGACGGGGGCCCTCCATCCTCATGGCTCACAGCAGCCGCACGCCCAGTGAAAAGGGAGCTTAAGGAGCAGTAGGCCGCAAGACGGCCGACAAGGAGCCACGCTCGGCAAGGGCAAAGGCCCGAATCTCCGCTATACTCCAGAGGGGGGGCCAAAACGAGCTCCAAAGTATGCCTCTCGAAGGCCAGCCACGTGGGGTCACTCAGGAAAAGTCAACTTGTGGGGTTATTCAACAGAAATCCCCGAAAAATGCAAAAATCAGCGGAGCTCCTCCAAAACGTGTCTGCTTCCACACGCGGCAGGCCACGCCCCCGATATATTTTTTTATATTCTATACACTTAGTCCATTAGTCACCAGTAATTTAAATTATAGTAATTTATTGAGTTTTAATACCAATTATGTACCTCATATGAGCACTATATAAAAGGGGATATATTTATACAATTAGATCCATGATCGGCATATGGTCCTTTTGAGAATATTGAACACTACAGCTGTTAATTCACCATTTATAATCCATTGCAAATAAGCACGCACTTTTATAGAGCACAAAGCACATTTATATTTATTTAGATAGCTAGTCCTTTGGAGGTAGAATTAGATCACTAAATGAGTATAAGACAAAGTATAGATTAATAAACTAGCGGTCCATTAGTCCTAATTTAAGAGGTACATTAATTTAATATATTTAATATTGCTATAATCCATAAATTGTTGGTTTAAATAACACTTGTGCTCCACCACAGGGACCCAAACCGTACCTCTTTTTTGTTTTGTGGATTAACATGAACCGTCCTCCTTGGGGCAATCAGTCCAAAGCCCATACTGCAGCACTGTTGGGGGAACATACAGTCAGGTCCAGAAATATTGGGACATCAACACAATTCTAACATCTTTGGCTCTATACATCACCACAATGGAGTTGGAATGAAACAAACACAATGTGCTTTAACTGAAGACTGTCAGCATTAATTTGAGGGTATGTACATCCAACACAGGTGAACGGTGTAGGACTTACAGCAGTTTGCAGATGTGCCTCCCACTTGTTAAGGGACCAAAGATAATGGGACAGAATAATAATCATAAATCAAACTTTCCCTTCTTATTACTTGGTTGCAAATCCTTTGCAGTCAATAACAGCCTGAAGTCTGGAATGCATAGACATCACCAGACGCTGGGTTTCATCCCTGGTGATGCTCTGCCAGGCCTCTACTGCAACTGTCTTCAGTTCCTGCTTGTTCTTGGGGCATTTTCCCTTCAGTTTTGTCTTCAGCAAGTGAAATGGATGCTCAATGGGATTCAGGTCAGGCGATCGACTTGGCCAATGCATAACATTCCACTTCTGTCCCTTCAAAAACTCTTCGGTTGCTTTTGCAGTATGCTTTGGGTCACTGTCCATCTGCACTGTGAAGCGCCGTCCAATGAGTTCTGCAGCATTTGGCTGAATGTGAGCAGATAATATTGCCAGAAACACTTCAGAATTCATCCTGCTGCTTTTGTCAGCAGTCACATCATCAATAAATACAAGAGAACCAGTTCCATTGGCAGCCATACATGCCCACGCCATGAAACTACTGCCACCATGCTTCACTGATGAGGTGGTATGCTTAGGATCATGAGCAGTTCCTTTCCTTCTCCATACTCGTCTCTTCCCATCACTCTGGTACAAGTTGATCTTGGTCTCAGAGTCATCTGTCCAAGGCCAACTGTGAAGGCTTTATTAGGTGTTGTTTGGCAAACTCTAATCTGGCCTTCCTGTTTTTGAGGCTCACCAATGGTTTACATCTTGTGGTGAACCCTCTGTATTCACTCTGGTGAAGTCTTCTCTTGATTGTTGACTTTGACACACATACACCTACCTCCTGGAGAGTGTTCTTGATCTGGCCAACTGTTGTGAAGGGTGTTTTCTTCACCAGGGAAAGAATTCTTCGGTCATCCACCACAGTTGTTTACTGTGGTCTCCCGGTTATTTTGGTGTTGCTGAGCTCAATGATGCGTTCCTTCTTTTTGAGAATGTTCCAAACAGTTGTTTTGGCCACGCCTAATGTTCTTGCTATCTCTCTGACGGGTTTGTTTTGTTTCTTCAGCCTTGCTTCACTGATAGTGACAGCTCTTTGGATCTCATATTGAGAGTTGACAGCAAAAGATTCCAAATGCAAATAGCACACTTGAAATGAACTCTGGGCCTTTTATCTGCACAATGTAATGGGGTAATGAGGGAATATCACACACCTGGCCATGGAACAGCTGAGAAGCCAATTGTCCCATTATCTTTGGTCCCTTAACAAGTGGGAGGCACATCTGCAAACTGCTGTAAGTCCTACACCGTTCACCTGAGTTGGATGTACATACCCTCAAATTAAATCTGACAGTCTGCAGTTAAAGCACATTGTGTTTGTTTCATTCCAACTCCATTGTGGTGGTGTACAGAGCCAAAGATGTTAGAATTGTGTCGCTGTCCCAATATTTCTGGACCTGACTGTATATATATATATTCCCCAGGACCATTCCCTGTTTTCTGTCACAATGTGTATAAACTCACTATATCCCGCATAAACAAAATTCAGGGAAATTGTAAAGCCTTTGTAAAGCATCAGAGCTCTCCAATACAATGGTCCTGATGTTTTTCACATAAGAGTGTAGCACCTCATCTAAAAACACTGAGAGAGGCTGTAACACTGACTCCTTAGTAGCCACTATGTGGCCTACCCTGATGGTTAACAGAAGCCTCGTGAATCTTTTGGCAGCACATAAAAACACAGTTAAGATTGAATTCTCCTTAATCAAGAATTTTCTCAAATCTCCATCCAAAATACCCTTTTTAAGAGCCTCATCAACAATATCCTCTATTTCCTGTTGAACCCTGGGTAGTGGGTTACAAGAACACATACAGTAGGTCTCCCTATCTGCCAGTTTTCAGAGACATATTGGGATTTGTTCATGATCACTATGTCTGTTGGTTTGATGCCCCTTTGATGCCCTTTTCTTGATGTTAATTATAGCTTACATTTAGACAGGTTCCGGGGGCCCGTGTTAATGAAAACTGCTTAACAAATTATCAATGTCTTGTCTAACCAGATGTATATAGGTGTCTATAGGGGCAATTGATGGGGGCATAAAGGAGTTTCTGTTTCTCAAGCCCAGTTGGTTAGCTTTGCCTATCATTAGAAAGGCCAGACTCTGACCTGTCCATTGACACCTAACTTGACTTTGTGGGGTGTAAAAAATTGAGATAAAGGTGTCACGATTATATATGTGTATATATATATATATATATAATCGCCATAAAGGACTGGTAATAGTTTGTGTATATGAATTAAAAATACAATGCGGCTGCCTAGTCAAGCCTGATTTTCAGACGTGTTCCAGGAAGTAATTAGAATGTAAATAGCCTTTCTGCCCTGTCTCCAACAAAGTCCTTTGAAGCCATTAAAGGTGTGAATGGAGGAAATTGCCCCTTTGTTATGCTCCGCAGGGGGGGAGGTGCACTCGCTCATGTCAGGGGAACACCCAGTCGGAGCGGCACCACTGTGTCCAAAAGTGCATTTCAAAAGAAACGAATATGCCCTTTGATCACTAGAGACGATCATTGGATAATTGTTATTATATCTGTGAATTAAATTAAATAAGAAGTGAACTGAGCATGCCCATGAAATAACAGTAAGGGGGATTCTGGGAACTGTACTGGGCAGGCTGTACCATCTATGGGCTGTACCTTGGAGGAACAGGGAAAATATATATATTCTGAGACAAGCATGGGCTCCTTGGCTTATTTCTTGGAGGTCAATCGAAAAATTTAAGAAATATTGCCATCTCCTACTATTATTATTATTATTATTATTATTATTCTTTAATTATAAAGCGCCAGCACATTCCGCAGCGCTGTACAATAAGCACAGTATAGACAGGGTTACAATACATTGAACAACATTTGACAAACAGTACAGGAGGAGATGAGGGCCCTATTCCCGTAGGAACTCACAATCTAGGAGGGTTGGGGTTGGAAACAGGAGTAGAGGACTGTAAGGTGAGAGTGATTGATGGTTGTGTCAGTGAGTTGGGTGGTAGGCTTCCCTAAATAGGAATGTTTTAAGAGAGCGTTTGAAGGAAGAGAAGTTAGGGGAAAGTCTGACAGTACGAGGGAGAGCGTTCCAGAGAGTGGGGGCTGCGCGTGAGAAATCCTGCAGTCTATCATGGGAAGAGGTGATGCGGGGAGAAGCTAGGCGCAGGTCACTGTATGACCTTAGGGAGCGGGCTGGGGTGTATTTGGTGATTAGTGAGGACAGGTAGTGGGGCGCTGAGTTAGTGAGGGTTTTGTAGGTAAGGATAAGGATTTTGAACTTGATTCTGCAGTGGATGGGGAGCCAGTGAAGGGACTCGCAGAGGGGAGCGGCAGAGACAGAGCGGCGGGTGAGGTGAATTAGCCTGGCGGAGGCGTTCAGGATGGATTGTAGGGGGGAGAGGCGGGACAGAGGGAGGCCAGATAAGAGATTATTGCAATAGTCGAGTCGGGAGATTACCAGGGCGTGTATGAGTTGTTTTGTGGTGACAGCGGTAAGAAATGGCCAAATTCTGGAAATATTACGCAGTTGGTATCGGCAGGAGGAGGAAAGAGACTTGATGTGGGGGATGAAGGAAAGAGCAGAGTCAAGTGTAACTCCTAGACAGCGAACTTGGTTTGCTGGGGAGATGGTGATACCCTCCACCGTGATAGAGAAGTCAGGAGGTGGGGAGGCATTGGAGGGAGGAATAAGTAGGAGCTCAGTCTTTGACATGTTGATCTTTAGGTGGTGGGAGGCCATCCAGGAGGAGATGCCAGATAAACAGTCACTGACTTTTGAAAGGACAGGGGGAGAGAGATCAGGGGTAGAGAGGTAGATCTGAGTGTCATCAGCGTAGAGGTGGTAATTAAAGCCAAAGCTGTTGATGATTTTGCCCAGGGAGGAGGTGTAGATGGAAAAGAGCAGAGGACCAAGGACAGAGCCTTGAGGTACACCAACAGATAGAGGCAATGAAGAGGAGGAGTTAACAGCAAAGGACACACAGAAGGACCTGTTGGATAAATAGGAGTCAACCCAAGCAAGTGCAGTGTCACTGAGACCCAGAGAGTTGAGGGTCTGTAGAAGGAGGGGGTGGTCAACAGTGTCAAAAGCAGCCGAGAGGTCAAGCAGGATGAGAATAGAATAGTGGCCGTGTTTTTTAGCAGTTAGGAGGTCGTTGGTGACTTTGGTGAGGGCAGTTTCAGTTGAGTGTAGGGGACGGAAGCCAGATTGCAGGGTGTCAAGTAGGGAATTGGAGGACAGGAAGAGGGAGAGGCGGTTGAAGACTAGTTTTTCTAAGAGCTTTGATGTGAAGGGAAGCAGGGATACAGGGCGGTAGTTGGATGGAGAGTTGGGGTCTAGGGATGGTTTCTTTAGTAAAGGGGTAACTAGCGCGTGTTTGAAGGCAGATGGAAAGGAGCCAGTGGAGAGAGATAGGTTGAAGATGTGTGTGAGAGCAGGGGTGAGGGAGGAGGAGAGGGGAGGAATTAGATGTGAGGGAATGGGGTCGAGCGGGCACGTGGTGAGATGTGAGGAGGACAATAAGGAATTGACTTCCTCCTCAGTGGCTGGGAGGAAGCGGCAGAGGGTGGCAGAGGGGACCTGTGGGAGTGGAGGTGGCAGATAACTATCTTGTGTTGGGATGTTGCTTCTGATAGTTAGAGTTTTACTGAGGAAGTAGTCTGCCAGGTCTTGAGCGCTGAAGGCAGTTGAGGGGGGAGGTGCAGGTGGGTAGAGGAGGGTGTAGAACCTCCCTAGCGGCCGATCCTCCAGCGTATATTCCAGAAGACTGGAAATTAGCAAATGTTGTGCCCATTTACAAGAAGGGTAGTAGGGAGGAATCGGGGAACTATAGGACAGTTAGTCTTACGTCAGTAGTGGGGAAATTAATGGAAACCATGTTAAAGGAAAGGATTGTTGAACATCTAAAAACACATAGATTACAGGGTCAGAAACAACATGGGTTTACCTCAGGGAGATCATGCCAAACTAATCTTATTGATTTTTTTGATTGGGTAACAAAAATAATAGACTCAGGTGGTGCAGTAGACATTGCTTATGTAGATTTCAGTAAGGCTTTTGATACTGTTCCGCATAGAAGGCTTATCAATAAATTGCAATCTTTGAGCTTGGATTCCAATATTGTTGAATGGATTAGGCAGTGGCTGAGTGACAGGCAACAGAGGGTTGTGGTAAATGGAGTTTATTCGGCGCAAGGTCTTGTTACCAGTGGGGTACCTCAGGGGTCAGTACTTGGACCCATTCTCTTTAATATTTTTATTAGTGATATTGCAGAAGGTATTAATGGAAAAGTATGTCTTTTTGCTGATGACACAAAGATTTGCAACAGGGTTGACGTTCCTGGAGGGATCAGCCAAATGACAAATGATTTAGGTAAACTAAAAAAATGGTCGGAGCTGTGGCAATTGAGTTTTAATGTGGATAAGTGCAAGATAATGCACCTGGGACGTAAAAACCCAAGGGCTGAATATAGAATATTTGATACAGTCCTAACCTCAACATCTGAGGAAAGGGATTGAGGCTGGGGTCAGACCAGCGCACTTTTAACGTGTGTTCTGGCGCACATAATTACGGCGTACTAGCAGCAGATGACGGCCAATATACGATGTACGGCCGCACAAAAGTCCGGCCGTGCAACGCAAGTGGAATTTGAACGCATTTTTCTGAGAACGCTGAACCGCTAGTACTGACATACTGAGTGCGCAGCTGCGGCATAGCGGCGTGTGTGCATGATTAGGAGACGTCAGACACTGCTAATGTCCAGCCTACATAATGTCCAGACGCAAAAAGAGTTTCATTGACGATCCGTACAAAATCACGCCCGAAAATGCGCGTCGTCTGACCGTTTTTGTGCATTCCGTGAAAAAATACGTCAATGCGTTCGGACGCACTTTTTGACGTTCGCGGGGAAAAATGCTTTCGTCTGACCCTAGCCTTAGGGGTTATTATTTCAGAGGATCTAAGGGTAAGTAGTCAATGTAATAGAGCAGCAGGAAATGCTAGCAGAATGCTTGGTCGTGTAGGGAGAGGTATTAGCAGTAGGAAAAGGGAAGTGCTCATGCCACTGTACAGAGCACTGGTGAGACCTCACTTGGAGTACTGTGTGCAGTACTGGAGACCGTATCTCCAGAAGGATATAGACATCTTAGAGAGAGTTCAGAGAAGGGCTACTAAAATGGTGTACGGCTTGAAGGAGAAAAGTTACCAGGAAAGGCTTACTGATCTTAACATGTACAGCTTGGAAAAAAGACGAGACAGAGGAGATATGATAGAAACATTTAAATACGTAAAGGGAATCCACAAGGTAGAGGAAGGGAGTATATTTAAAAGGAAACAAAGTAGCAAAACAAGAGGACATAGTCTTAGATTAGAGGGGCAAAGGTTTAAAAGTAACATCAGGAAGCATTATTTTACTGAGAGGGTTGTGGATACATGGAACAGCCTTCCAGTTGAAGTGGTTGAGGCCAAAACAGTAATTGAATTTAAGCAAGCATGGGATAGGCATAAGGCTATCCTAAACAAAAGATAAATCCAGGTTAAGTATCCATGTAATTGGGCAGACTAGATGGGCCGAAAGGTTCTTATCTGCCCGACATTTTTCTATGTTTCTATATTGTAAGTAACTTGGATCTGCTGTTTATTTCCCTTTTATTTCTCTGTGTGTGTAATTGTTATTTATCATATCTATTTTTTCTGTGAAGAAAAGCACTGTGACCTAATTTTCTGTCATAATAAATATAAAAGGTATTAAGATCTGCTTCTGCCTGATATTCGATCCACGCTAATTGAAGGACTGGATTATAGAGATTTGCCTTTGTTTAAGCTCGAGTCGATCTACTAAACAGTGAGTTGGGGTGAAGTCAGTCGTTTGGACTGCTTTTCTAGTTTGGGGTGCATAGTCAGAGTCTCAGGCCAGCTCTGGTTCAGACGGTAGGCATCTTGGGTAACAAGTCGGTCTGTGGTGGCGGTGTGCAGAACATTACAAGGAAAGTGGGTACAGGGATTGTGGGCAACGTAGTCAGTACTCGGGTCGAGGGTAGACAGATACAGCGTTGCAAGCCTGTGGCCACTTCATCGCGTTGCGTGCCCTTCTGGAGTGAAGGCGTTGCCGTGACAGACAAGCGCGTGTGGGGGATTGTGTGCCACGTAGTCATTATCCCGGGTCTAGTAGACGGATAGTGATTTTTAACCCTGCGTTTCCTTCACCGCGGCACACGGTCGTGATAACTGGTGGCTAGCGGTGCGATATCAGGATTAGTATATGGCACTGCTTTTTTTCTGGAAAAATAGGTGGTGGTACTCTCACGTCTGGGGAAAAACTGATTATTATGACTATTTTCATGTCCTAATAATCAATAGTTGTAGCTCACTTAAAGGAAGACACTATAAAAGGGACCCATATTATTTAATACAGTGTTCCTTTAAATGAACAACAACTATTGTTGTAACCCTATGGGGGTTATGCACTAAGTGACTCTGTTGCAAGAAAAGTCTGTATTGCAGTACAGTTAGCTGTTTTTTTAGGGGGGGGGGTTGCAACGCTGCACTGAGTAGATAATCCCCTAGCATTTGTGAGCACCACAGCAATGAAACTCACAGTTTTGCTGAGTATGTAAGAGTTCCACAGCAATGAAACTCACAGTAATGCGCAGTGTGTATGAGGTCCACAGCAATGAAACCCACAGTAATGTGAAGTGTGTATGAGCTTCACAGCAATAAAACTCCACTATCCACCAAGTACTGTTTGAATAATATTGGAGGACTCCAAAGAGAGGGTGTTTGACCTTGAGAACACCACTACATGGTGGTAACAGCAGGACCAGGTGAACATACTGTACCTGTGTTGCCAGAGCTCATATTTTTAAATGCTGTTTTGAAGTGTATTTGGAAGCAACAGCAGTTTTTTTCTTTATTCTGAGGCTTGCCTGTCACTGTCCCTGCAGAGCAATGCAGCCAGGACTTACATTTCCACTTACTCACCTTCCAGGGTGCACCACACAATGTCTGGAACTGCTGGGGAGGCTGGGGGTAAGGCGGCAGTGTAGACTTCTTTTGGCATGCCCTCCTCTTGGCATCATCAGAGGGGGCCAGGCACCGGCAAGGAGTAAGGGACCAGGAGGAGAGAGAGCGCAGGCTTCCGTTTCCAGCACCGTGGGGAAGTCTGCTCTCTAACCTGGCAGATACAATGCAGCTTGCTGGGTACCGGCTGCATCTTAGAGGAGGAGCAGCAGGGACACAGCGCCATGCAGGTAGTTTAAAAATTTGGATCCCTGTCAAGGCAAGTGACCGGGGATTCAAATTTTTTTGCACCCCCTCCTGGTCTTGAACTCTTAGGCGGCCACCTGTACCGCCTTACAGTGCCAGCTCCTCTGATCACACCACTTGCCTGACAATCCGCAGCTCAGGTAGATGTGTGTAAATATGCTGCACCCCCCTCCCCATGCTGGTCAAAGTTTCAGCGGCTGCAGAGAGAGGGGGGTGCAGCATGTTTACACAGATCTGCCAGAGCTGGGGCACTGAAGAAACAGAGGGGAGATTTTATTTAACCAGCCCTCCCTTGTCACTTACTGGGAGAAGAGGGGGGTTATCGGTCCCTACATACACTCCTGACAATCAGAAGCATTCAGGAGCAACATGAGCTGCTGAGCGCTTACGATTCTCTGCCTGCCACTGCAGGAGGAGGGAGGTGCATCATGCTCTATCCTGTTAGTTTGGGCTGGTGGTGAGGTGCCAGTACTGAGTGGTAAGGTGCCGGTACTGAGTACCGGCGAGTACCCCCTCAAAAAAGCCCTGGTATATGGATCTGTGAATCACCATAGATCCAGATACTAGAGAAATTGGTATTCCGATTTCCAGAGACAGAACTCAGTGCATATATTAGAACTTACACCACAAGCAGTTCCCTCCCTCCTTTGTTTTCTTTTCTATCTTTTATTTGACTGGAGTGAGGATGGCTCATCAGACGGTTTCGAAGACAGCGTTAGAACAGCTGTGCAAAGACAAGTCTATTTCGACTAAAGACAAGAATAAGGATGAACTTTTGCAAGCCCTCGACGATTATGAGGCGCAGCAAGCAACACATGTGGTAGCATGAGGGGGCAGAGTGACTGGGAAGAAAAGCAGGGGTTTAGTGAGTGCCCGCCTACACCTGAGTCAGCTGGTCCCCTGGACCCCGTGTGTGTGGAGACAGTGGGGGAGGCAGTGATGCCCATGGTAGCAGTGAGTACCTGCGGGGAGTAGGGCACAAGGCCCTTCTCTGCAGTGTGATGGTGTGAAAGGACCACGGGGTTGGGTGAAAGGACAAGAGATGAATGAGGGCCTGCTTGTGCCTTCACCAACCAGGTCTTTAGTGCCATGTGAGAATGGTGTGGATCAGAATGCCTGGGAAGGATGGCAGGATACTGCGGTATGCCTACCGAGACCAGACTTGGGTGTGTCTGTGACGCCATATGGTTGGGAGCAAGGGCAAGAAAAGACTGAGGGTCTGCTTGCGCCTAAATCAACCAGGCCTCTAGTGCCCTGTGAGAGTGGTGTGGATCAGAATACCTGGGGGGAATGGCAGAATATTGTGGTGTGCCTGCCTAGACCAGACTCGGGTGTGTCTGACTGTGATGCCATGCGGTTGGGAGGGAGAACAAAGGACCAAGGTAGGTTCTGGGGTGGGGTCTGGGGTGGACGCGTGTTGCCCTGTGGCAAAGTCAACCAGGTCCCCAGTCCCACAGGAAACTGGTACTGAGCAACCTCCCTGTGGAGGAGGGTGGAATACGGCTGTATGCTCATCTGTTACGGAGCAAGGCGTGCTTGATGTACTGTGTGATCCAGCGAGGAAACTGTGTGCGTTGGGGGAAGGGCCAAGAGTGAGAGGGGATAATCCTGTGCCCTAATTGTACGGTTCCCCAAACTCTGAATGTGCGGGGACAGTGAGGGAGAGAGAGGGGGAGGGAGCGGGTCCTGGTTTGGCCCCCGTGACCTCCCAGCCATCTGCACAGAGCCAGGTGCGATGACTGACTCCATTGGCAGATGCAAAGGAGACGTTTGCAGGGGCCAGACTGAGGGGGACACCCTTCAACCTGCTTTCCCATACCCCCTGCTGTAAGAATGGCTGTGGAGCAGGCGACGACTGAGGTGCAAGTTGAGCGTGAGCCACACGTGCTACACCCCAAAACGGTATACCAGGAGGGGCTGCAGAAGCAGAAGGACTTCTCAGAGTCTGTGCCGTGAGGCATATGCTGTGTGAGTGGCCCCCTCTCCCCGGTTTAGGAGAGGTGGGGTAGAAAGGTTGGGTCGCCAAAGGCCTCCATGGTGAATTGTGTGACGTGGTTGAGAGATGGAGTACAATCTTTGGTGGGGAAACTGCATGGGCACCTATGCGTCACCCACTCCATACCGAAGCCGGAGGGTGGCGCAGGAGAAAACGGAAGCCTTCAAAAGGCCGGCAACATGGGTACGGACATTGCTGCGAAAGAACCAGATGCATGCTGCCTGGGAGGATCCATTCCCTGTAGCAACTCCATGTGGTTTGCCTGATGCCCAGATGGCAGACCCATTGTAAGACGCAAAAGAGAGGCATGGAAGCCTCCTCTCAAAGCACTTCATATTGAGGGGAGGTGTCACAATTAGATAGATAGATATCTATCTATCTATAATCGCCATATAGGACTGGTAATAGTTTGTGGATATGAATTAAAAATATAACGCGGTTGCCTAGGCAAGCCTGATTTTCTGACGTGTTCCAGGAAGTAATTAGAATGTAAATAGCCTTTCTGCCCTGTCTCCAGCAGAGTCCTTTGAAGCCATTAAAAGGTGTGAATGGAGGAAATTGCCCCTTTGTTCTGCTCCGCAGGGGGGGAGGTGCACTCGCTCATGTCAGGGGAACACCCAGTCGGAGCGGCACCACTGTGACTAAAAGTGCATTTCAAAAGAAACGAATATGCCCTTTGATCGCTAGAGACGATCTTTGGATAATTGTTATTATACAGTCAGGTCCAGAAATATTGGGACATCGACACATTTTTAACATCTTTGGCTCTATACACCACCACAATGGAGTTGGAATGAAACAAACACAATGTGCTTTAACCTGCAGACTGTCAGCTTTAATTTGAGGGTATGTACATCCAACTCAGGTGAACGGTGTAGGATTTAAAGCAGTTTGCAGATGTGCACTTGTTAAGGGACCAAAAATAATGGGACAATTGGTTTCTCAGCTGTTCATCGCCAGGTGTGTGATATTCCCTCATTACCCCAATTACAATGTGCAGATAAAAGGCCCAGAGTTCATTTCAAGTGTGCTATTTGCATTTGGAATCTGTTGCTGTCAACTCTCAAGATGAGATCCAAAGAGCTGTCACTATCAGTGAAGCAAGTCATCATTAGGCTGAAGAAACAAAACAAACCCATCAGAGAGATAGCAAGAACATTAGGCGTGGCCAAAAAAACTGTTTGGAACATTCTCAAAAAGAAGGAACGCACCGGTGAACTCAGCAACACCAAAAGACCCGGGAGACCACGGAAAACAACTGTGATTGATGACTGAAGAATTTTTTCCCTGTTGCAGAAAACACCCTTCACAACAGTTGGCCAGATCAAGAACACTCTCCAGGAGATAGGTGTATGTGTGTCAAAGTCAACAATCAAGAGAAGACTTCACCAGGGTGAATACAGAGGGTTCACCACAAAATGTAAACCATTGGTGAGCCTCAAAAACATGAAGGCCAGATTAGAGTTTGCTAAACAATTCTGTATTCTGAAGTGTTTCGGGCAATATTATCTGCTCACATTCAGCCAAATGCTGCAGAACTCATTGGACGGCGCTTTACAGTGCAGTAGGACAATGACCCAAAGCATACTGCAAAAGCAACCAAAGAGTTTTTGAAGGGACAGAAGTGGAATGCTATGCAATGGCCAAGTCAATCACCTGACCTGAATCCCATTGAGCATTTATTTCACTTGCTGAAGACAAAACTGAAAGGAAAATGCCCCAAGAAAAAGCAGGAACTGAAGACAGTTGCAGTAGAGGCCTGGGAGAGCATCACCAGGGATGAAACCCAGCGTCTGCTGATGTCTATGCGTTCCAGACTTCAGGCTGTGATTGACTGCAAATGATTTGCAACCAAGTATTAAAAAGGGAAAGTTTGATTTATGATTATTATTCTGTCCCATTACCTTTGGTCCCTTAACAAGAGGGAGGCACATCTGCAAACTGCTGTAAGTCCTATACCGTTCACCTGAGTTGGATGTACATACCCTCAAATTAAAGCTGACAGTCTGCAGTTAAAGCACATTGTGTTTGTTTCATTCCAACTCCATTGTGGTGGTGTATAGAGCCAAAGATGTTAGAATTGTGTCGATGTCCCAATATTTCTGGACCTGACTGTATATGCTGGTAAGACTTTGACAGTGTCTGAATTGTTAAGGTGCGCCCGGATTTGTCGCTTTCTATTTTCCATTTTAACAGTGTTTTTGAGGTTGTAAACACACATATTCTGACCTGCAGCACCTGCCTATATTGAGTACGTCCTCCCACATTTCACATATTAAGACGAGTGCCACACTCACACTATTGCCTTGATTTATCAATCCTTGATAAAGGCTTTTGTATGAGCCGAAACGTCTGAATTTTTCAATGCTTCGCTAATAAAGTATTGAATTTTTATTCAACAGAACCGTGAGTGCTCCCACTCTTGGTTTTATACAGTATATGTATTCTATTTTTATACATTACATGGTCATATTTGGTATCGGTGGAAAGGCCAGACTTGTTGCAATGACGCCATACTTGGCCCTGTGCAGTGTACAATTCAGAGACGCAGGATTCCAAAGGACCCCCTGCTCCCCTTGCAGCAGCACAGTTTAGGATTTCAATGAAACCATGCATAGTAAGGCATTGTGCCATCGCCTCCACACTTCCTGGCACCGTGGGAACTGAGAAGGTAAGTTAGTGCGGCATCATTGTTCATGTTATAATTGAAAAGGTGAACAATAGTGCCTCATTAGATAAACAAGAGACATTTTTTTATTAAAAAATAAAACCTAGTCATGTTTAGTATCATTAAAAAAGCCATGCTTTGAACTTTCCAACAATACCTCACGTAACCCCCCCCCCCCATGTTCTGCGGTCAAGAGCTACAGGAGTCTCAATGACCCCTGTATCTCCTCCACAGGGAATTCCCTTCCCGACAGGGGGTAGCCCCATTTCTGACTGCAATTTGCCCATGCGCGATGACATTAGTGGGTGCATGTCCTGCAGGCAGGGCTGACAAAGATGTCAGCCCCCTGTAGGAGTAGTCCTCGATCAGCGCCGAGCTGCAGGTCTTCGACACACTGAACGTGTCCTCCGATTCAAGCGGGATAGTGGAGGATGTGCTCAGCACACAGTCTGCAGTCACCAGGTTCAGTAAGGGAGACGCCAAGTACAGTAAGTGAACACGGGACGGTAAGATCTTAACATCTCCTTTATCAACAAGGTTGTAATAGGACGTGAAGATATTTAGCTGATATCATCTACCATTAAGCTTCGCGTTCGAGGTGTACAACATAATGACAACCTTGGAATAGGACCCCGGGAGTGTCACCTCTCCCACAATTTCAGTCTCATGAGGTTGCTTAAATTGACACAAGGGTCGGAGTATCGAACACAAATTGAACAACCCAATCCAGGGGGGTCTATCAGAATTGTATGAAATAGGTAAAGAAATCTTGAGAGAACATTAATTTTCAGGATGTTTATTCTACCAAACCATGAGACAGCCATGTCCATTACCAGTCCACCAGTACCAGAGCGACGGTAGTCCACAGGGACATGAAATTCTCGGCATACAAGCAACTCAAGTTCTTTAGAATTTATTGAAATATTTTGTATGTTTTACTAATAGCCATAGTAATAATATTGCTGATTTATCGCTAGCTGAAGTGTGTTTTTTTAAAATTAGTAATTGTTTTTTAAATAAAATCCAGTATAGAGTTTTCATTGGCTTACCCCACCATCTCTTAATTTTTCACATCCAGTTTGCAGGAGCTACTACTCTTTCCTTCTACTCGTTTCGAGCAATATGTGAGTCTGTTGTATGCTTTTCGTCTTCATACTGCCCCTGAACATGAAGACCGTAAGGACTTAACCACTGCAATCAGCCAGTTGAAGAAATACAAAGATTACATTGGTCAGGTCGGTTTATTTTCATGTTGCATTTATTATATTTATCACATGTTACAAAAATATATGTAATGGACAATTATTAATGTAAAACAAATATAATTTTCTTTTCAATAAAAACTCATTTTAGTTTTATGTAATTAATCTCCCGGCAAGTGGTCAGCCTCATTTCTGTAAAACATATCAAGGATGTTGAGGAAAATAAAATGTGTGTTTTTTTTTTAAATTTCGATTTAAAGGATGGTCAAGTGATTATTATCTTGATGCTGGAGTAGGCAGGGAAAAAAACGTCACTATTAGGTGAATAGGTCCTTGGTGATAGCAGGGGCGGATCCAGACACAGGTTTTTTGGGGGGGGGTCATTCTACCAGTTTTGGCCAAGAGCTGGTGTTGGATTTATTTCCCCCAGTATTGCCCCAGGTCACATGGATATATTGCCCCAGGTCACATGGATATATTGCCCCCAGGTCACATGGATATATTGCCCCCAGTTCACATGGATATATTGCCCCCAGTATTGCCCCAGACAGTTCACATGGATATATTGCCCCAGCCAGGGGTCAAGTCCTGGGAAAAAAAGTGAGGGAACTCACCCACGAATTCCACAACCCCCATTACCTTAAGAAAATATATATATATATCACGAGTATAGCCGGACGAGCCGGTGATACCATTTTTATTGGGTTAACTTTACATTTAAAAGACAAACTTTCAAGAGTGTAAACTGGACACTATACTGATCAGTGAAAGGTATCACTACGTACAGGTATACTCGTGATTTTGGCAACTGGACTAACGCATTATATATATATATATCTCCAGGCACAGACCCCCAGAATAATATACACAGCACTGAGCCCCCAGAATAACATACACAGCACTGAGCCCCCAGAATAACATACACAGCACTGAGCCCCCAGAATAATATACACAGCGCTGAGCCCCCAGAATAATATACACAGCACTGAGCCCCCAGAATAACATACACAGCACTGAGCCCCCAGAATAATATACACAGCGCTGAGCCCCCAGAATAACATACACATCACTGAGCCCCCAGAATAATATACACAGTGCTGAACCCCCAGAATAATATACACAGCACTGAGCCTCCAGAATAATATACACAGCACTGAGCCTCCAGAATAATATACACAGCACTGAGCCTCCAGTATAATATACACAGCACTGAGCCCCAACAATAACATAATAACATGCACAGCACAGAGCCCCCATAATAATATACACAGCGCTCAGCCCCCAGAATAATATACACAGCACTGAGCCCCCAGAATAACATACACAGCGCTGAGCCCCCAGAATAACATACACAGCGCTGAGCCCCCAGAATAATATACACAGCACTGAGCCTCCAGTATAATATACACAGCACTGAGCCCCAACAATAACATAATAACATGCACAGCACAGAGCCCCCATAATAATATACACAGCACTGAACCCCAAGAATAATATGCACAGCACTGAACCCCAAGAATAATATGCACAGCACTGGTTATATGGATATATTTTCCCCAGTTCACATGGATATAATTGCCCCCCAGCTCTCATGGATATAAATGCCCCAGGTCTCATGGATAATGCCCCCAACTCTCATGGATAATGCCCCCTGGTCTCATGGATACTGCCCCCTGGTCTCATGGATATGCCCCTGGTCTCATGGATATGCCCCTGGTCTCATGGATAATGCCCCCTGGTCTCATGGATAATGCCCCCTGGTCTCATGGATAATGCCCCCTGGTCTCATGGATATGCCCCTGGTCTCATGGATATGCCCCTGGTCTCATGGATAATGCCCCCTGGTCTCATGGATAATGCCCCCTGGTCTCATGGATATGCCCCTGGTCTCATGGATATGCCCCTGGTCTCATGGATATGCCCCTGGTCTCATGGATACTGCCCCTGGTCTCATGGATAATGCCCCCAGGTCTCATGGATAATGCCCCCTGGTCTCATGGATATGCCCCCTGGTCTCATGGATATGCCCCCTGGTCTCATGGATATGCCCCCAGGTCTCATGGATATGCCCCCTGGTCTCATGGATATGCCCCCAGGTCTCATGGATAGTGCCCCCTGGTCTCATGGATAGTGCCCCCAACCCAATTTACCGCTGCTGCCGCCGCCGCACACTGCCGGCGGCCACGTGTTTCCTGCTCAGCGGCCGCTGACAGGAAGTGCAGCCGCTCGCCTGGGATCTAGGAAACAGCCAGGCGAGCGGCTCCACTTCCGGTCACCGGCCGCTAGAATAGGAAGCACGCGGCCGCCGCCAATGTGCGGCGGCCGCCTGTTAAGCGTTCGGGCTCGGCCCACAGCGGGAACGCTGCGTTCCCGCAGCGTTCCCGCTGTCGGAGAAGTGCGGGAACGCCGTTCCCGCGCGTTCCCGCTCGACTCGAGCCCTGGCCCCAGCTCTCACCTCCTCTGCCAGGCCCCTCCACTCCGAGTACCTGACAGCCGCCAACTGCTTTGCTCCCTACAAGCGGCTGTCGGAATGCAGCTTGGCCGCTCGCCTGGGAACCACCTGGCCAGCGCAGCCGCGTTCTCACAAGATCCAGGAGTTCACGTGAACTCTGCGATCTCGCGAGATCGTGGCTTGTGGATCCCAGGCGAGTGGCCAAGCTGCATGCCGGGCGGCCGCTCGTAGTGAGCAAAGCAGTCGGTGGCCGGTATTATTTTCTCGGGGGGGGGGGATTTCCCCATTGCCCCCCCTGGATCCGCCCCTGGTGATAGGTGGTGATTGGTGGTCTTTTAGGTTTATAAGATCCCAACCTTCAAAATGATTTGGAGAGGGACTTCTTTCATCCCTTTAAACCAGAGTAAACGAGTTATATCTTGAAGCTGTTTATCTCGATAAGTAACTCTAATCCTAAGGCTAGGGTCAGACGAACGCATTTTCGCGTTGTCTGTGAAAAAGTGTGTTCGAACGAATGGACGCATTTTTTCACGGAGTACGCGATAGCGGTCATACGATGCGCATTTGCATCCGTGATTTTGTACGGATCATCAATAAAACACTTTGTGCATCTGGACGTTATGTTGGCCGGACATTAGCAGTGTCTGACATCTCCAATTCACGCACACACGTTGCTAGCGGACGCAGCGCACTCTGTACAACCGTACTAGCGGTTTTACGTTCTCGACAAAATGCGTTCGTTTTCCACTTGCGTTGCGCAGCCGGACTTTTGTGCGACCGTACTTCGTATATTGGCCGTCATTGCCTGGCACTTGCTGCTACTACGGCCGTGATTAAGTGCGCCTGCACGCGCGTTCGCACTGCCTCAGTCTGACCCTAGCCTAAATCATGCCAAATAGTCTCAAATAACTGTCTGCTCCATCCCCCTTCTTACTATTTCTCTTCTACAAGATAGCACAGGGAATGTAGTTTCATAAAAGAGCAAACTAACCCCAGAAACAAGGGGAGATCGGAATCTTGAATTTCAGATACTCAAAGGCTGGTCTTTACTAGCCCTAATTGCTCTACGAAAGGCCTCCAATACTATGTATCTTATATGCATCTAATCTAAGTAATTCTAGATGGAGAGGCAGGATTTCTCATTTCTAGAATAAGAAAAATTGCTTTCCTTTCCTTAGCATTCTATAGCAGGTTCAGGAAGTAAGAAATGGGACCCTAACATTACCTTGACAAATGTATTCCTGCCTGTTCTGCATGTAGCTAGTGACTGGTTGCCCATGAGTTGTCACTAATAAAACTGTAGGTTGCATGCTAACCAGCAATTGGGTAACTTTGTGATTCAGTGTGCTTTAATAGATTCTAGTAGGGTCTTGTTTGTTGTTGCTTTTGTCCCTTTTTCAGTTTCATGTATGAACATAAATTCATCATGTCATTGACAGCTCAAAGCAGGTTTTGAAAAAGATACATCAATGTCAAGTATTCAGAAAAGCATAGATGGCTGTCCTGTAAGTATGACAAATAATCTGCTTTGTTACATCATTCTTAAAAAGCAACCTTTCCATACAAATCAAGGAAAATACCAACATATATTGTGATTCTGAGACCTGGGAATAAACTACTATTACTGGTAGAATAAAATCACATTTATTTCAATAATAATATGCACTTAATTCTTTGAGTTCCAAACAACCTATCTCTTAGGTGGTTGGGTTTAGTAGGTTAACCAGGCAAGAAATTCCTAGTTAGCATCTTCCTCCTGCAGCTGCCATGGCAGATGCAGAATTAAGTTTAGGCTTGCAGGGTAGGGAAGCACTTTCGCTATCCTTCTGGACACCCCTTATTTCCCCCCTTCCCTCCACTGAATGTGACAGACAGACAACTTTAGGTCATCAAACCTATTATTGGTACCTCATTCTTCAACCCCATTGAGAGTCCCATTGAGAGTCCTAGCGATAGGTGTGTGTGTCTGTATGTGAATGCAAGGCCCTCTGTGTCTGAGTGAGTTTGTTTACATGTGCATCTAAATAAGGGAATGCAACTGTAGAAAAGACTATAGGGGGAATTTGGGGCATATAAAGGAATGTGGTTTCAAACTGAGTGGAAAAGGGCAATTTGTGGAGGGCAAAGGGCCACATGGGGTAATAAGAGGGGCTAGGTCAGGGGTCAGCAACCTTGGCCCCCTGATGTTTTGGGAACTACATTTCCCATGTGGCTCAGTCAACCTAATGGGTGACTGAGCATCTTGGGAGATGTAGTTCCCAAAACATCAGGGAGCCAAGGTTGTTGACCCCTGGGCTAGGTGCACTTTGGAAGATATGATAATATGGGTGTTAAGGGGCTGATGGGGAGAAGATAAAATACAATTAGATACTATTTTGGATCAAATGTTATGCATACATAGGGCAAAGAAGGATGTATGAACAAGGAGTTATGTGGTGCATAGGATAATAGACAGGGAGGGAGCAGTGATAGCACAGGTGGGACAAATGACGGTACATCTGAGTAATGTTGCCTTTTAGGAAAAGAGTCAACATGTGGCAATACATAAAGACCAATGTGAGTTCTTGGAGATCTGTAGAACACAAATGAGAATACAATTACAGTGGGGCAAAAAAAGTATTTAGTCAGCCACCAATTGTGCAGGTTCTCCCACTTAAAAAGATGAGGCCTGTAATTGTCATCATAGGTACACTTCAACTATGAGAGACAAAATGAGCAAAAAAAATCCAGAAAATCACATTGCCTAATTTTTAAAGAATTTATATGCAAATTATGGTGGAAAATAAGTATTTGCTCAATATCAAAAGTTCATCTCAATACTTTGTCATTGCCAACAAAGGATATATAACAGAGATCAAACGTTTTCTGTAAGTCTTCACAAGGTTTTCACACACTGTTGCTGGTATTTTTGCCCATTCCTCCATGCAGATCTCCTCTAGAGCAGTGATGTTTAGGGGCTGTCGCTGGGCAACACGGACCTTCAACTACCTCCAAAGGTTTTCTATGGGGTTGAGATCTGGAGACTGGTTAGGCCACTCCTGGACCTTGATATTCTTCTTACGAAGCCACTCCTTCGTTGCCTGGGTGGTGTGTTTGGGATCATTGTCCTGCTGAAAGACCCAGCCACGTTTCATCTTCAATGCCCTTGCTGATGGAAGGAGGTTTTCACTCAAAATCTCACGATACACTTTTGAGCAGATGCTCCTCCCACACTGACGTCAGGGTTATTCCCAGACGGATTCTTTAGTAACTATGCGGTAGCGAAATCGCGGGGGATGGCAATTCTCTTTTCTCGTGATGTTCTGTTTCAGTTAGAGGATCAACAGATTGACCCTGAGGGTCGCTATCTTTTTCTCAAAGGTTCTATATCCGATACTCAATATACGTTTGCCTCTATATATCTGCCTAATGCGAATCAGCATAAATGCCTGGCACGCATTATCAGGCGCCTTACCTCTTTTACCTCTGGCATCTTGGTCCTCGGAGGAGACTTTAATGTTCCGCTGGAACCCCGACTAGATACTTCAAGGGGGGTCTCCTCTGCTCCCTCTTGCTCTTTGAGACACATCAGAAGATCACTGGACTCCCTACGTTTGGTTGACGTGTGGCGGGCGTTTCATGCAGGAGCACGTGATTACACTTTTTTCTCACCCGTCCATGCATCTTCGTCACGCATAGATTACATTTTTCTACAGCAGCATCAACTGCATTTGGTCCTGGATGCGGATATACATACGCGCACATGGTCGGACCACTCCCCTGTGTGGATGGATCTATCTTCCCCACTTTATAGACCTCGAGAGCAAACATGGCGCCTAAATGTTACTCTGCTGATGATCCCGTACTTACGGCGGATCTCTCTGCCCACCTTACGCGGTACATTCAAGACAATTTAGATACGGAAGACGTCCCACTGGCGACGGTCTGGGAAGCCCATAAGGCGGTGATTAGAGGCCACTTTATTAGTGCGGCCACGGCGATCAAACGGGCTAAGACCTCAGAGGTCGCGGACCTTTTGATTAACATCCGACGCCTGGAATCTCAAATTGACACATTGGATGACTCTTCTTTTCAGGAAGTGACTCAGTTACGGCGTAGACTTAATGAGATCTTAGATGACAGAATTCGCTTAGACGCTGCCAGGGCCAAATGCCATTTCGCTTTACTGGAGAACAAACCAGGTAGACTTCTGGCCATCGCATTAAGACAACGGCGTCGAATGGCATATATTGTTAAGATCAAGATGAGGAATGGACGGTGTTCATCTCGACCGGATGAAATCATGGAGGAATTTGCCTCTTATTACCAATCTCTCTATCACTTGGAATCGATGGAAGGTACGGGACCTCCTCTGGCGGATTTAACGAGATATTTGAAATCACGGATTTTGTCTAAAGTCTCCTCAGCGGCCCAGGAATCCTTGGCTGCTCCTATCACGATCGAGGAATTGTCCGCTGCATTTAAGGCCATGAAAAACGGGCTCTGTCCGGGACCGGATGGGCTCCCGTTGGAATATTATAAGTGCTTTGGAAGCATACTGTCACCTTTGCTCCTGAGTCTTTTCCAGGAGATAGATGGTACTACACATTTACATTCGCGGACCCTAGCAGCCACTATTGCAGTTATTCCTAATCCCGGAAAGGACCGCACAGACTGCAAGAACTACCGACCCATTTCCTTACTGAACGTGGACACGAAACTCCTGGCTAAGATCCTTGCGGAACGATTACTACCTTTTGTCCCTGGTCTGATTCAACCGGACCAGGTAGGTTTTATGCCGGGCAGGGAAGCCAAGGATGCAACATCTAGGGCGTTGAATGCTATCACCCTGGCAAAACGTTTGGGACAGGAAATGCTGCTGTTTTCGGCCGATGCGGAAAAGGCGTTCGACTGAGTACGTTGGAAATATCTTTTTGAGGTCTTACGACTCATGGGTATCCCTGACGCCTATCTTCACTGGGTTGCAGCACTATATCATACCCCGACTGCTAGGATCCGTATCAATGGCGCTCTCTCCACCGAGATCTCTGTCCACAATGGAACGAGACAAGGCTGTCCTCTATCACCCTTGTTGTTCGCTCTTTCTCTGGAACCACTATTACAGTCCATACGTTCGAATGCAGACATATCTGGAATCCGTGGCTCTGCTCGTAATCATGTGGTATCGGCATATGCAGATGACCTGCTATTCATGCTCACTGATGTGGAGAAGTCTTTACCGGCTGTTCTTCGAACAGTTGCCGATTTTGGAGAATACTCTGGCTTTCGCATCAACACGGATAAATCGGAACTCTTGGATATTAACCTGCATCCAATGGTGTCCAGACGGCTAAAACAACAGTTCCCGTTCACCTGGTGTGCGACTAAGATGGGATACCTAGGTATATGGCTGACTTCCTCTCACTCCCGGCTTTTTGAATATAATTATAAACCACTCTTCGACTCCTTTAAGTCGGACCTAGATGGCTGGACTACCAAATTTATTTCCTGGCTTGGAAGAATAAATGTGATCAAAATGAACCTATTACCCCGCCTTCTCTACATTTTTCAAACAGTACCGATTCCCATCCCAGCCGGATTCTTTACCGCTCTCTGCTCCCAGATCTTGAAATTTGTATGGCCTAAAGGGAAACCCAGAGTACAATATGAGACCCTGTGTCGCTCTAAGGCTCGTGGAGGTTTGGCCCTTCCAGACATCAAAAACAAAAATTGGTGGTGTTGCGCTAAAAGAAATAAAAAACGTAATAAACTTGTGTATGGTCTATTTTGAAGGCATGATATACTGCACAGAAAAAAAGAGAAAGAAAGTTCTATTTCTCAATAGTTCGTTCAATGGATATCCAGTCTCTGTTGTAGAAAGGATTTTCAGTAAAATCTTCCAAAGCTTTGGAACGAATGACCACTTCTTTGGTGAGTCTTCATTAAAAAGTATGTATCTCGGAAAAAGAAAAACTCGATAGTGTTATACCGTTTATTAATGTGTATACAAATCTACTGACATAATATACGTACAGAAAAAAGAGGTAGTGGGTTTAGGATTTGATCTCACCCACTGCCAGATAAAACATCACGTCCCAGTCAAGCCTCTATAGACAAAACCACCTGGAGCTCCCGGGCTGCTTCCAAGGTGGTCACTCGATACCAAAGGTGGGACCGCGATGATAAAGTGACGTCTATTAAAAATATGCGTAAATCTGCGGCTCTACGCCTTGTGTTCGCAGCTAGGCTGCTGATTCCTCTGTACTGGAAAACTACAACTGTCCCCTCTAGACGGTTGTGGGTGACTGAGGTAGAATGGCTACGGGCTCTCGACCACTTGGTAGCGGTGGAGCGAGGACAGATAAAAGCCTTTTGCGCCACATGGTTCTATTCGGACGACTACAAGTCTAGCCGTGCGACTCCCCCTACCTCAGATCTCCCGATGGTTGAGGAAGGCTAATTAAATGATTTCAGTATACTGGTCTGTGTGAGTTCCTGTCTTGCCGCCCCCCCCCCCCGCACATACGACTGGAACGTGAATTATAATTTAAATCCCCCCCTTTTTTTTTTTGCCCTTGACTACTATTCACTTACTCTTTGCCTCCTTTTACTCTCCTTCATTCCGTCTTTGAGATTCCTTCTCTCCAGCTTCTTTATCAGCGGCCCCAAACTTTTTGAGCTATACTCAACGTCATGGCCTGATTTGAGGACGCAAGTGCCCTGGAGGACCTCTAGCGATATATCATTGATAACTGGCAGATCTATTGCTTGCTCCAAGTGACCTGATCTCGGTTCGGATAACCGACAAGTGAACTCTTCATGCCATATTGCATTTCTGATGTTTGGCCCCTTTTTATGTACTATTCTTTACTGCTGTATTACTATCATATATTGCTGTATTCGTTTCCTATTGTCATATACTTTCCATATAATAAAAATTCTGTTAATGAAAAAAAATCTCACGATACATGGCCCCATTCATTCTTCCCTTTACACGGATCAGTCGTCCTGGTCCCTTTGCAGAAAAACAGCCCCAAAGCATAATGTTTCCGCCACCATGCTTCACAGTAGGTATGGTGTTCTTTGGATGCAACTCAGCATTCTCTCTCCTCCAAACACGACGAGTTGAGTTTTTAACAAAAAGTTCTACTCTGGTTTCATCTGACCATATGACATTCTCCCAATCCTCTTCTGGATCATCCAAATGCTCTCTAACAAACTTCAGACGGGCCCGGACATGTACTGGCTTAAGCAGGGGGACACGTCTGGCACTGCAGGATTTGAGTCCCTGGTGGCGTAGTGTGTTACTGATGGTAGCCTTTGTTAATTTGGTTCCAGCTCTCTGCAGGTTATTCACTAGGCCCCCCCTGTGTGGTGCTGGGATTTTTGCTCACCAGTCTTGTGATCATTTTGACCCCACGGGGTGAGATCTTGAGTGGAGCCCCAGATCGATGGAGATTATCAGTGGTCTTGTATGTCTTTCATTTTCTAATGATTGCTCCCACAGTTGATTTCTTCACACCAAGCTGCTTGCCTATTGCAGATTCAGTCTTCCCAACCTGGTGCAGGTCTACAATTTTGTTTCTGGTGTCCTTCGACAGCGCTTTGGTCTTGACCATAGTGGAGTTTGGAGTGTGTCTGTTTGAGGTTGTGGACAGGTGTCTTTCATACTGATAACAAGTTCAAACAGGTGCCATTCATACAGGTAACGAGTGGAGGACAGAGGAGCCTCTTAAAGAAGACGTTACAGGTCTGTGAGAGACAGAAATCTTGCTTGTTTGTACTGTACTGTAGGTGACCAAATACTTATTTTCCACCATAATTTGCAAATAAATTCTTTAAAAATCAGACAATGTGATTTTCTGGATTTATTTTCCTCATTTTGTTTCTCATAGTTGAAGTGTAGCTATGATGATAATTACAGGCCTCTCTCATCTTTTTAAGTGGGAGAACCTGCACAATTGGTGGCTGACTAAATACTTTTTTGCCCCACTGTATATTAATGAGAATATTCAATGCCAAAAAGATCTGGAAAAATTTTTAAGAGTCAGAAAATAGGTGGATGAAAGGTGGAGTCACAGGAGAGGCTCTAGAACAGAAAATAAAAAAAATGCGTAATTTTTTAAAGACTTGTAAATTACTCTATAGATGGTATTCAGTTTGATGGTGTTTCAGTTCCAGGCCTCCACGTCTCCTCAATGCTGGTGATACATGTGTGAACAAAGCAGCATGCTATTGTTACAGTTGCCCCCCTCAGGAGCCAAAGGGGGGGGTCCTTTGTGCTGTGTGGTTTTGTAAGCCCTTTAGGCAGGGTGTTAATAACAGGGGTTAACCAGACTTGACAGGACCGTTGTTGCTAGATATTCCTTTCTAACTAGAAAGAGATCCTTGAGGTGGTCTCTATAATCCAAAACAATATGCTGCTGCACTAGATACACAAATACAGAAAACATGAACCAGAATACCAATATGCAGTACCAGGGATATATCGCAAGAAACGTCAAGATACAAAGCTAGGAGTCATGAACCAGGATATCAATATACAGTATCAGGGGTTAATAGCAAGATTAGTCAGGATACAAAGCCAGGAGTTGTAACGTTGGGGGCTTCCAGCCTTTCCGGTGTGCTTGAAGGCAGCATGTCTGATGCTGCTCGCTCACCAACACCCGGTTTAAATTGAAACAGGCAGGGAGGTGGCTGCATGAGGTGCGGCTTGAGAGGGGGGCGCGTTCTGGTGAAGGTCTTTTAAAAACCAACAGTTCCTTCTAAGCAGTGCCAGATCGTGGTTATCCATACCTGAGCTCCTTGTACCTGAATTCTCTCGTGATTTAACCTGGTATTGACCTCTGCTTGTTTTCTGACTATTCTGTCTTCCGTTGCCCTAGACTATTTCCTTGTACTACGCTTCTGCACTGATATCGACCCGGCTATTCCATTTGACTATTCTATACTCTGTATTCCTGATTCTGGCTCGTCTGACTACCCCCGTGTTGCTGACCTGGTTTTGTATTACGACATTGTCTTTGATTAACCCTTTCTGTCTAGCTAGTATACCTGGCCAATTCTAAGGACCAGACAGTTAGGGATTCTTCTACGGCTACCCTGTTGGTAGCTTTTGTGCTCTGTGGAGTGTTGGGCTTTAAGGACTGCGTGGTGGGATCCGGGAACCGTGACATTACGATCTGGCCAAATGGATCCCGCAGACTTAACACAGCATTTGAGTAACTTTGTATCCAGACAGGACGAGCAGGACCATAGGATGGATCAGTTTGCTCTCGCCTTACAAACTATCCTGACTCGTACAGCTCATCTGGAACCAGCTGGGGTTGCACCTCCGCCTGCTATACCTGTGTCCCCTGTTGTTCAGACATCCCAGGTACACATGACCGCTCCTATGAGGTTTGACGGTACTCCCTCGGAGTGCCGGGGATTTTTGGTCCAGGTGGATATTCATTTTAAATTAAATCCACAAATGTTTATCACTGACATAGCCAAAGTGGGGTTCATTATTAACCATCTGTCTGGCAGAGCGTTGACATGGGCAAATCCTTTATGGGAGGCAGAGAAGTCTATCATACTGAACTATAAAGAATTCATAGCCGAGTTAAAACATACGTTTAATCCTACCAGAAAGGCCAAGGTAGCTGGCAAATCCTTGTTCCGCATACGTCAAGGGAACAGGACTGTATCTGATTATGCTATATAATTTAAAACGTTGGTTTCTGACGTGAACTGGACTAATGAGGCTCTGGTTCTGGCAATTTTATGGAGGGATTATCGGAGTCATTGATGTATGAGTTGGCCCCTCGTAAATTACCTGAGGTGTTGAGTGAATTTATAGATTATTGTATAGATCTGGATGATCAGATAAGGGACAGAAGAACTCCAAGAGAGAAACCTAAGAGACCGTTACCAAGGTTGGCCCCTGTCTTTCAGGCACCACCAAGAGAGTTATCCCCTCCCTCTGAGACTATGCAACTAGGCCATACTAGGCTTACAGAGGAAGAGAGAACAAGGCGTCTTCGTGAGGGATCGTGCCTGTATTGTGGTTTAAAAGGACATTTACGACATCAATGTCCCACTCACCCTAGAATGCATGATAAGTTGGAAAACTACCGCACCTAAGGCAACTGAGGAGACAGGCCTTGGGTGTGACGTTCATGTCTCCTGTCAAAGACACTAGACTCTTGTTACCAGTATCCGTGGCTTGGGAGACCAAGACCACGCATACTACTGCTTTTGTTGACTCTGGGGCTGCTGGTAATTTCATTGATGTTGAATACGCTTCCTCCATTTCTCTCCCTCTGGTTGTAAGAGAGACACCCTTGGCCATCGAAGCCATAGACGGTAGGCCGTTATCCTGCCCCAGAATTACTCACGATACTGTTACAGTGGTTCTTACCACTGGTCTGTTGCATAAAGAAGAGATCATATTTCAGATTATCCATTCACCTTCCAATCCTGTTGTGCTTGGTTGGTGGAACATAATCCTGTTATTGATTGGGCTAAGGGGGAGATACTGTCTTGGAGTCCTGCTTGTTTTGGGACTTGTTTAATACCCATTCAGCATATTGGTGCCCTGAACACACCTACAGCTCCTCCATTGTCTACAGAGGTTCCTGACTAGTATGCCAATCTCAGGGCTGTATTCGATAAAAGAGAGGCAGAGAAACTACCTCCACATAGACCGTATGATTGCGCCATAGATATTCATCCAGGTACCATGCCTCCTCGAGGCAAAGTATATCCTTTATCCATAAAAGAGAACCAAATCATGGAGGAGTACATAAAGGAGAATTTGGAGAGAGGTTTTATCAGACGTTCCTCTTCTCCAGCAGGGGCTGGGTTCTTTTTTGTATCTAAAAAAGGAGATTTACGCCCGTGTATCGATTATAGGGGGCTTAACAAGATCACCATCAAGAATGTGTACCCTATCCCTCTTATATCAGAACTGTTCAACAGGTTAAGGGGATCAGCAGTATACACAAAACTCGATTTGAGAGGGGCTTACAACCTGATACGCATAAAAGATGGGCATGAATGGAAAACAGCATTTAACACCAGGAGTGGGCATTATGAATATCTGGTCATGCCGTTCGGTCTCTGTAATGCTCCAGCTGTATTCCAAGATTTCATTAATGATGTGCTCAGAGATTTTTTGCAATCCTTTGTTATCATATAATTAGACAATATACTGGTTTACTCTCCTGATCTGAAAACCCACCATGAACATGTCAGACAGGTATTAGCAAAATTACTAGACCATGGTCTTTATTGCAAACTGGAGAAGTGTTTATTCGACATTACCACTGTAAAATTTCTTGGGTACATTATCACTCCAGAAGGTTTTGAGATGGATCCTTCCAAACTCACGGCCATCTCAGAATGGCCTCTCCCTCAAGGCCTCAAAGCCATACAGAGGTTTCTGGGGTTTTCCAACTATTATAGGAGATTTATCAAGAATTATTCTGCTGTAGCTTCTATCATTAATATGACACGTAAAGGTCTGAAGAACCAGGTCTGGTCTTCACAATCCAAACAGGCATTCAAAGCTCTCAAACGGGCTTTCACTTCCGCTCCCGTGTTACGGCATCCTGATCCCAGAATTCCATTTGTTCTTGAGGTTGATGCTTCTGAGATAGGCATTGGGGCTGTCCTATCTCAAAGAGAGTCTCCAGGGAAGCCTCTACATCCTTGTGGGTTCTTTTCAAGAAAATTATCACCAGCAGAACGCAATTATGATATCGGTAACAGAGAATTGCTTGCTATTGTGTCTGCCCTGTCAGAGTGGAGACATTTGTTGGAAGGTACTCTTGACCCTTTGTTGATAATCACCGATCATAAGAACCTTACGTACATCGGGGATGCTAAACGTCTGAACTCGAGACAGGCCAGGTGGTCATTACTACTGTCTCGGTTTAATTTTGTGTTGACTTACAGACCAGGTGACCGCAATGTAAAGGCTGATGCCTTATCTCGTCAATATGACCCGTATGAATCAAATACACAAGACCACAATCCTATAGTTCCTCCTGAACGTATTGTGGCTTCCACGGTCTTGTCTGTTTCCTCGCCTTTTCTGGAACGCCTCCAAGCAGCTCAAATGGGGGCTCCACCTAACAAGCCTCCAGATATGTTGTTTGTGCCTGAAAAGGAAAGACAAGAATTACTCATAATGTTTCATGATTCAAAACCAGCAGGTCATCCTGGTATTACTAAGACTCTTACCAGTATCTCCAGACAGTTCTGGTGGCCCACCATGCGACAGGACGTACGTCTGTTTGTTTTGGCTTGGTAAGTCTGTGCCAGAAGCAAAACCAGTAAAACCTTGCCTGTCGGTCTATTGCAGCCTTTACCCATTCCTGATAGGCCTTGGTCTCATCTATCCATGGATTTTATTGTGGACTTGCCGAAGTCCAAGGGTCATACTGTGGTTCTGACAGTTGTAGACCGCTTCTCCAAAATGTCTCATTTTATTCCTTTACCTAAGCTTCCTACAGCCAAAGAACTGGCGGTCGTCTTAGCTAGAGAGATTGTACGAATACATGGGG
Source organism: Leptobrachium leishanense (assembly GCA_009667805.1). Classification (NCBI taxonomy): domain Eukaryota; kingdom Metazoa; phylum Chordata; class Amphibia; order Anura; family Megophryidae; genus Leptobrachium; species Leptobrachium leishanense. The sequence continues at coordinate 222,894,117 of CM019066.1, read as the reverse complement.
TTCCGTCTGAAATAGTCTCTGAGAGAGGAGCTCAGTTCGTCTCTCGTTTCTGGAGGGATTTCTGTGCGGAGATGGGGGTGCGATTGGCCTTCTCTTCAGCATATCATCCACAAACCAATGGGGCAGCAGAGAGGGCAAATCAGGGTCTCGAGCAGTACATACGTTGTTTTACCACACAACAACAAGACAATTGGTCGGAGTTGTTGCCCTGGGCTGAGTATGCACTTAATAACGCCGTTAACGAGACCACTGGCCACTCTCCTTTTTCTGCTATCTATGGTTTTTTCCCTCCGGCTCTACCGCTTCGGTTTGCTGAACAGGCCATCCCGGCTCTCGATGAGCATCTCACACAACTACAGGATATTTAGAGACAGATTCGCGAAAACATTTTACCGCAATGTTGATGTCCATAAACGCAAGGTGGACAGCAGGGCCGGCCGTCCATGGAGCAGGTCGGAGCAAGGGCTCCAAGCGGCAGATTTTTGTAAGGCGGCAAATTCTTGAAGCCGGCATGCTGCTGCACTACTTTATTATTTTTTTTACCTGCGCCGGTATTTTGGAGAGAGCAATGGCCCCAGCTAACCGCGCCCACACACATCCGGCCAGCTGGGCCAGGAGTGAAGAGCGTGACTAAAGCGCGTGTGGGTGGATCCTTCCTGCTGCGGCTAAACATGTCTTCTCCAGGGCAGGCTCCCACCAGCACCAGCAAGCCAGCCAGGTATGTGCAGGCACCAGGCAGCGTATGTGCCGTGTGATGTGGTAGCGGTGGTGCGACTTCTCTCGCGGAGGTACTGGTCGTCCTGCTTCTCATTCCAGTGCAGAGCCAGGAGCCCCTTTGCGTTATCGGCCTGGTTCACGTTGTGTAGCTCCCCGCTACTCCACTCATACTCCAGGGCCTGGTGGGGTGAAGGAGGTGGTGTCGGTGGTTGCTCGGGCCTGGCACTCTCCTGCAGCTCGGAGGAGGATAGCAGATGCCTCCCCTGGGTTTTCATGGAGGTGCGGGACGGAGAGTTGCATGTCAGATGCGACCAGGCCCGGGCCCCCAGGCGGATGGGCACGATTCTCTCCGGGCTGCACATAGAGGTGAAGTGGGTGTGCGTGTTTCCTGGCGCCCTGGCGAGGCACAAGAAGGTGGGCATGCTGCTCGGGGGATATTCTGTGAGCCTGGCTACTCTAAGCCCCCTATTGGTGTGTGTGTGTGTTTGAGGCTTGTGTCCTCCCAGCGGTACCTCAACTGGGGCTAAAAATAAACCTCACAGCAACCAAAACCACAGCGTGACCCTGCACAGCCCCTGTAAACACCTCATAGACCTGTAACGGTCACGGCTATACACCCAAGCCCCTAACCTACTCACAACAGCTATATATACCCCATCTAACTAAACTGTAACAGCTATATACCCCATCTAAACTGTAACAGCTATATATCCATCCAATCTGTAACAGCTATGTACCCCATCTAAACTGTAACAGCTATATATCCAACCAACCTGTAACAGCTATATACACCATCTAACTACACTGTAACAGCTATATACCCCAACCAACCTGTAACAGCTATATACCCCATCTATCTAAACTGTAACAGCTATATACCCCATCTAAACTGTAACAGCTATATATCCATTCAACCTGTAACAGCTATATACCCATCTAACTAAACTGTAACAGCTATATACTCCAACCAACCTGTAACAGCTATACCCCCACAAACACATAACATATTAGACACATTTACCAGTGAAAATTTCCATATTACTATATATATTATAGCTCCAGAAACTGCCACGATGGCGAAGATATATCCAGTGTTTGAGTCTCTTTTATATAGTTAATTAGTCCAGTGTTGATGTATTTTGGGCAGCGTGGTGGGGGGGGCAGCATTTCATCCTTCGCTCCAGGCAGCACAATGTCTTGGGCCGGCCCTGGCTGACAGGCATAGGTTACAAGCTCCTTCCTACAAAGTGGGGGATAGAGTTTCGTTGTCCACTAGGAATGTGAAGTTGCAGGTGCCTTCTATGAAAATGGCACCTTGGTTTATCGGTCCATACAAGATCGTTCGCCGCGTTAACCCTGTGGCTTATGCTCTTGCCCTTCCTAGACATCTTCGCTTGCACAACGTCTTCCACACCTCCTTACTGAAGCCTTTGTTGTGTAACAGGTACACGTGGGTCGTTCCTCCTCCTCCACCTGTTCAGGTTGATGGAGAGACGGAGTATGAGGTTAGGAAAGTTCTGGATTCTAGGCTGTTCAGGGGCGCTCTGCAGTACCTGGTCGATTGGGTGGGTTATGGTCCGGAGGACCGGTCCTGGATTCTGGCTTCCAACATGTCTGCCTCTAGGTTGGTCAGGGCGTTCCATGCCTCGCACCCTGATCGCCCTGGTGGTCGTCCTGCCACTCGCCCCGGTGGTCGTCCTGCCACTTGTCCTGTTGGTCGTCCGGTGGCCCACCGTGGAGAGGGGGGCACTGTAACGTTAGGGGCTTCCAGCCTTTCCGGTGTGCTTGAAGGCAGCATGTCTGATGCTGCTCACTCACCAACACCCGGTTTAAATTGAAACAGGCAGGGAGGTGGCTGCATGAGGTGCGGCTTGAGAGGGGGGCTCGGTCTGGTGAAGTTCTTTTAAAAACCAGCAGTTCCTTCTAAGCAGTGCCAGATCGTGGTTATCCATACCTGAGCTCCTTGTACCTGAATTCTCTCGTGATTTAACCTGTTATTGACCTCTGCTTGTTTTCTGACTATTCTGCCTTCCGTTGCCCTAGACTATTTCCTTGTACTACGCTTCTGCACTGATATCGACCCGGCTATTCCATTTGACTATTCTATACTCTGTATTCCTGATTCTGGCTCGTCTGACTACCCCCGTGTTGCTGACCTGGTTTTGTATTACGACATTGTCTTTGATTAAACCTTTCTGTCTAGCTAGTATACCTGGCCAATTCTAAGGACCAGACAGTTAGGGATTCTTCTACGGCTACCCTGTTGGTAGCTTCTGGGCTCTGTGGAGTGTTGGGCTTTAAGGACTGCGTGGTCGGATCCGGAAACTGTGACAGGAGTCAGATACCAGAATAATCAAAATACAAAATGCAGGAACACAGCAAAGAAGATCTATACTGGATCAAGGAACTAGTGCACCGTTGGCCATTTAAATAGGACAGTGCAGGTCATGTGACTACAGGTCTAATCAGACACAGACTCCAGGGGTGGAGAGCCAAAACAGTTTAACCCTGAAAATCATGAGGACTGAGAAGAGCTCTAAGCACCAGGGGGCCTGACTGCGCTGGGAAAACGTGACAGCTATATATCCCTGTTACTATCAACTCAAGGACATTGCCCACATGTGTATCTATCTGACGCAAGATACCGCGAAGGTGCTGGTACATGCGCTTGTCATTGCACAACTTGATTACTGCAATTCGCTCCGTGTTGGCCCTTTGCAATCTGTAATGAATGCAGGTTCCAGGCTTATTTTTCTCACCACACGCACCTTGTATATTTTAGGATACAGTTTAAAATACTGACGCTCACAATCAAATCACTCAATAACTTGATCCCTCCTTGCATGTCTTCGTTACTCCGCAAGCACGTCCCATCTAGACAACGCCGGTCAGCGGGTGATCTCCGCCTGTCCTGTCTACACCTACGCTGCCAACTCTCTCCTCCCAGACTTTGCAAGGGCCACTCCGGTCCTGTGGAATGATTTACCTCACCCTAATAAACTCTCCCCTAATCTTCAGTACTTCAAGAAATCACTCAAAACCCATCTCTACAGATTAGTGTAATACAAAACCAATGCTACATTATGCCTTCTCTCACCCTTTTACTCTTTACCTCTGCCTTTCTCCTAAAATGGAACTCCTGCCCCTCTACCACCGATTATCTGCATCTCTTCCTCCCTTCTCTCTTCCCACATGATGGCCTCAAATGAGCTCCTTTGTTTCCTCAGAAACTAGTCTCCCTCTAATTCTCGTGCTTCCAATCACTCCCACACACACAAATCCCATTCCCACCTTCTCTTTCTCACTCTCCTGCTGTTACTTTATGCAGGTGACCTCTCTCCTAATCCTGGCCCCACAACAATTCCACTACTTCCCTCTCCCATCTCCATTGGACATAAAACAACTCCCCGCAATCCCAGCAACCTCCTTCCCATAAGCCCCAAGTGCTTGTCCTCTTTTTCCTGGACCCTCTGGATTGGTCGCTCTGTGTGCAACAATGTTACAGCCATCCATGACCTCTTCCTTTCCAACTCCTTCAACCTCCTAGCTCTCACTGAAACCTGGCTTACTCCCTCTGACACTGCCTCCGTTGCTGCTCTCTCACATGGCGGTCTACACTTCAGCCATACCCTCAAACTGGGTGAGAGACATGGTGGCGGGGGTCAGGATTCGGCTCTCTCCCACCTGTACCCAACAGCTCCTTCCTCGAACCCCATCTCTCTCCTTCTCCTCCTTCGAAGCAAACTGCATCCGCTTTTTGTCTCCCCTGGCTCTCAGGGTAGCAGTCATCTACCTCACTAATCACCAAATACACACCAGCCCACTCCCTAAGGTCAAACAGTGACCTGTGTCTAGCTTCTCCCCGCATCACCTCTTCCCATGATAGACTACAGGATTTCTCCCGCGCAGCCCCCATCCTCTGGAAAGTTCTCCCTCGTACGGTCAGACTTTCCTCTAGTTTCTCTTCCTTCAAACGCTCCCTTAAGACTTTCCTATTTAGGGAAGCCTACCACCGACTCACTGACACAATCAGTCCATCACCCCCACCTTGTAGTCCTCTCCTCCTGTTTCCACCCCCGACCCTTGTAGATTGTGAGTTCCCACGGTAATAGGGCCCTCGTTTCCTCTTGTACTGGTTTGGCAAATGTTATTCAATATATTGTAACCCAATTGTGCCCATTGTACAGTGCTGCGAAATATGCTGGTGCTATATAAATAAATAATGCACCTCATCCCTCTGCTCACCTACTCACACGATTGAAGCCGCTTCTATGGCCCCACCATTTCCGAACCACTGGCACTACTGATTCTGTTGTCCAGTAAAACGTCTGGTCTTCCTCAACCCCAATCCCTCTAGACTGTAAACTGCTATGAGCAGGGCCCTCTACACTTCTTATTTCCATCCTATGCCTTTTATCTGTATCTCTCTCTCCCTTTGATTATTGTTAAGTGCTGCAGAAACTGTTGGCGCTCTATAAATGATAATATTGTGGAATTCTGATCCAAGGTTAAAACTTTTTTTTATAATTCAAATTTTTTATTTTGAAATATGTCATCATACAAATAAACGTAGAGTTAGGGCCTCGCAGGGCCGCACATAGTCATCTGCAATAACTCAGCATAAAGAAAATAAAGAAAAACAATATATGGACATCTATAAAGTCATCGAAGAGTAACAATAGGACAGCAAAAAACATCCCCAGGTGGGGGGGTCTCATCTATAGATAAGCAACAAAACTTCTGATAAGTCACACAGAGAAATATTAGAGTCAGGTAGCAAAAACTAAGCATCAGAAATTATTATTCAAAGAGTCCTCAACCAACAGCGCAAAGAGTGTGGGGGTAAAAGGGAAAAAATAAGGGGGGGGAACCGGGGGAGGTGAGAAGATGGCGGAGGCCAGAACCGTGCCAGCCCTGGCAACGTCCCGTGGGCCGAAAAGACCACGTGGATGCCATGGGGAGTAAGTGGCACCTGGCCCGGGTACTTGGGGACGATGCCGGACACTAGGCCGCAGCTGTGCCCTCCAAGGGCTCCCGGATAGGCCATCAGAAACAAAAAATGTATGAGGGTGACAAAAATAAAAATATACTCATATAATTAGGAAAGTCTCAGCAAATGTCAGTTGTAACTCAGCGGAAAATTGCGTAAAGAAAGAGAAAGGGGGAGGGACTTCCGGGAGGCGGGCCTATGTGATGGCCGCATCTTAACTGAGCTCCGCACTCGAGGGCTTCCATCGGCAATCATCTGAGGCATCCGAGCCTGACGCGGCGCTGAGGATCACCCGACAATCCCCCTCATCATCCCCGGAGGTCCATAGGCCGGAATTTGGCCGTTCCATGCCCGCAAGCCGTTGCGGGGGCGCGACCTGTATTGGGCCCGGACCGGAGCCCGTTGTTATGATTGAGCGGATCGCCGCCACAGACATCGAGGTGGGTGACGATTTCTCCTGCTCCCCACTGAGTGACTTCCCAGGCGCTGGGGCATCCCACCACTCACCCCGCACTGAGACCTGCTGGCCGGGCGCTACGCACGCGGCCTTCCTGACGGCCGCTTCCTGTGGATGCTGCCCTCGCTTCTAAAGCGTGCGGAGGGCTCCATATTGGTTCCGGCCCAAAAATTCTTCCCCTACACGTGCTCCGACAGCATTGAACAGGAGAGCGCACAATCCTTCACCTGCACCCACACAGGCTCAGAGAGGACCGCAAATCTATTTTTTCCTCTTTCCCTATATCTTTTAATTTTTCTGGTGACCCCCGCTGGGACCACTACCCACTCAATTTTTGCAGCACACGAGGCCACTACCTTTAACCCTTCACTGTTCAAAAACAAACGAAAACGTTTTTGGTGAACTCGCCAGCCATACCTGATTACTTTGTGGTGAGAGAGTTTTTTTCTTTTTTCCCTCTTCGGTGCCTCCCACCGGACCCACTATCACCCCCCCCCCCCGCAATTTTTGCAACACATATTCCAGTGATCAATATAGATGGATCTGCCACTATAGACTGAGTTGCGAGGGAGAGGGGATTTTCTCCCTGTACTACAAAAACTGCAGGCTCCCTTCACTGGTTGCCACTAACGCCAACTGACACAAAAATTTACAGCCCTCCCTCACGGATGGCCGTAGCTTTCAATTTCTCTGCTTCATAATTTTTTTTTTTTTGGTGGACCATACTAGGCCCACTATCTTTTACTTGTCGCTTTTTCAGCGGTTCGGGGAACGCGCTGCGAGCACTCGAATATAAGATCAGGAGACACCACGCTACCCCGGAAATATACCAAAATTTTCCCAGGACTGTACACGCAAACTGCCACAGTATCACAATTTTTGTTCCGGACCTAATCTCCGATACTACCTTCCACCATGGACAAATTTATTGCTTCCACATCTAAATCCTCTAAACGTCACATGACCAAGGGACAGGGAAAGAGTGCCCCCGCACAGACCAGGTCTCCAACTCGGTCAACCTCGGATCTTGGAAGCGCTCCGTCTAGTCCACAATTGGCTATCACATCGACACCTACTACCACCGCTCAAATGGCTGAGTTTACAGCAATGCTTTCGCCACTACTAGATGAAAAACTGGGCCGTCTCTCAACATCCCTCGAACTAGCGCTTTTCCAACTTACCTCTCAAGCCCAACGTTTAACGGAGGTGGAAGACAGAGTGTCCTCATTGGAGGATGGACTCACTCCTCTTCAAACAACCGTGGAATCTCACGACTCCTTGCTCTCCACCTTACTGGAAAAAATTGATGATTTGGAGAACAGAAGCCGCAGAAACAACTTGCGCATTGTGGGACTCCCCGAGACCATGAAGGGCCCACAACTTCAACACTTTGTTAGCACTTGGCTTCCGGCAGCCTTGGGCATCACTGACAACGTACCCCTGATAGTAGAACGAGTTCACAGGCTGGGGCCTGATCTCTCCCCATCGCTAAACCGCCCTCGTACGGTCATATTCAAGCTACTCAACTTCAGAGATAAAATCACCATGCTACAGGCATACAGAAAGGCTGGCTCCCTGGACTATCAAGGAACTACATTACGTCTTTTCCAGGACTTTTCAGCATCCTTAGCTGCCCGCCGCAGAGCGTTTGCTCCTATCTGTACAAAGTTGGCGGCGGCCAACATCAGATTCACCCTCCAATATCCAGCGCGTCTTCGGGTGCACCTTCACGGACAGGTTGCATTCTATGATACACCGTCCAGCGCCTCAGCAATTGTTGGAGACGACTCAGATCCTCCGCGGCGCCATCGCTCCACGCCTTCTCCATGAGGGCTGTAACAGAGTTGTTAGTGATATACCACAATGATCGAAATCCGTTAATGTTGCTCAGCATTTTTCTTTACTATGTGCTTGTGGCGATTTTCTGTCTCTCCCGATGTTTTGCAGACAAGCTCACCACTCAAGGAAGCAGACGTTGGACAGGGTCACGATGGGTGTGACGGACCCGCGGTTGGGAGCGAATCAACACCAGTCTGGCTCCATACTTTTTCACAGTTTGTGCCATTTCTGCATCTTCATTATTGTTCAGACATTTTATTTTACGTTACGCTGGTCAATTGACCCCATTGCCCGGAGCCCGGAAACGCAGACGCTGGAATGGGTCTCAGTTTTCTCTGCGGACCCCGATTGGAGTGGGGGTTATATACTGTTTCTCTCTCCTGTTAGATGACACTACACGTTCCCCCTCATCGACATCCACAAGGCAACGCTCATCGAACCCCCCCAACCGGATTGTAACTCCGACTCTACAACGGGCTCAGCGTGGTCCTAGAGATGCAATGGATCCCTATGACTTTTTCCCCTTTTGTTCGATTTTACTAACTCTCCGGTGCTGGACTCCACGGACAGGACTAGATCCAACCACGGTCCGAACCGTATGTTTACCACTCACCACCCGGATCCTTTTGGTTAATCTTGGTTATATTGTTTATGGTTCTTCTGTTGGTTTTCTGGTTCGTTTTGTTTCTTCCAGATGCAGGCACCCCTATGTTCCTGTTGGGTGCTTAATGTTTAAAATGTTTCTGATTAGCCTTTTGAATCATAGGCAGGAGGTAACACTGGTCGCTAATGTATATGGGGCTGTGGAGCAGATGCTGGGACGGTTCCCGGCCCCACTTAACAAATTGTTCTCGACGGTTAAGCTTAGAACCCGCTATTGGTATCCCCCATGACCCACGAGACTATGTCTGAAAGTACCCTTCCTATAGAACCACAGATTTTTACACGCAAATCGTTGAAACTGGTATCCTGGAATGTGGAAGGCCTTAATTCGCCTATCAAAAGGAAAAAAGTACTACAATACTTGAAAAAGTTAGATCCTGACATAATTTTCCTACAGGAAACGCACTGGACTTCCCCAAACCAGTCACTACGCGCCCCCTGGATAGGCTTCCAGACATCATCCGTCCACACGCAGAAATCGCGTGGTACTACTATCCTTCTCCACAAACGTCTCCCATACTCTGACTTGCTTGAGATTAATGACCCAGAAGGCAGATATACCTTTCTCGCCCTGACAGTGGGACAAGAACCCCTACAACTACTTAACATCTATGCTCCCAATAGCCCCAATCTCACTTTCTTTAAGTCACTGTTACCATTACTCCATTTACACGACTCTTCCCGTGGGATTGTGGGGGGTGATTTCAACGAGGTCCCAGACCCTATCTTAGACCGAGCACCCAGTCGTACGATGGCTAGAGGACGTGCTCAACACACAGGCCCGACCTTCCTCAGGTCCCATTTTGACCTGGATGACGTATGGCGCTCCCACCACCCTACGGGCAGGGATTTCACATTCTACTCCGACCCGCACAAATCCTTTTCCCGCCTAGACCTTTTTCTGGTCTCAAGCTTACTTTCCAACCGTGCCCTACGGACAGACATTGGCCCAATAACTCTCACGGACCACGCGCATATCACACTAGAAATCATATTGGAAACCCCGGTGCCCTATTCTAGGAACTGGCGCTTTCCTTCGCATCTCATGACCTCCGGTCTCTTCACCTCTCACGTTGAACTGGCATGGAATAATTACACAGACGATAACATTGAGCATGTCGACGACGTCAACCTTTTTTGGTCTGCGTCGAAGGCAGTGCTTCGGGGTCAAATAATGGAATATGCCGCCCGCACAAAAAAAGAGACTTCTAGACACCTCTCCGATGCCCACTCAGAGCTCCTTAGCAGCTATAGAGCTTATCTCTTAGACTCAACCTCCACGACCCTCCAAAAATACAAAAATGACAAGATGCGATACGACTCCCTGGCCACAGAACAGGCACACCGTACATGCCAACGTCAAAAACAGGCTCTGTTCCGCTTTGGCAACAAACAAGGTCGACTTCTTGCTAATTTGGTACGCTCCCAGACCCAGACTAGACCCTTAATTTCAAAACTCAAGACCTCGGACGGAACCATTCTTACCAAACCTAATGACATAGTGGATCACTTTCGTACCTACTTTGCGGACTTCTATAAGGCAGGCCCTGATGACTGTGCCGCCCAACTAAATCTTTTTCATACAGCCCAAGTGCCTAAACTCCCCAGGAGAACGCGACACACTCTCAGTACCCATCACACACGCCGAAATCAAAGCGACAATATCCTCACTTAAAAACGGAAAAACACCGGGCCCAGATGGCTTTGGGGCGGAATATTACAAACTCCTTTCTGGCCTGGTGATTCCCCACTTAGTTACGCTGTATAACAATATCCTGGGGGGTGGGATCCTGGGGGGTGGGACCCCACCCCCGACCTTTAATGAGGCGCGGGTGGTGGTTCTCCCCAAACCGGGAAAGGACCCAACATTGGTTACCTCCTATCGTCCCATTGCACTACTAAATACTGACCTCAAAATACTGTCCTCCATCATGGCCCGCCGTCTTCAAAAACCTCTTGCACGCCTCATAGGGCCTCAACAAACAGGATTCCTTAACGGCCGCCATTCCACTACCAATATACGCAAAGCCATAGCGGCAATATGGTCATCTTCCCTCACGCCACAATCCTCAAACCTCTTACTGAGCTGTGACGCAGATAAGGCGTTCGATAGGATCTCATGGAATTATTTAATCAGATTTATTAAGTTTCATCATTTTGGTAAGACATTCTTAACACTTTTTCGTGCACTCTATCTTACGCCTTCCACTATAATCACAGCAAGTGGACTCAACTCCACCCCCTTTAACCTAGAACGAGGAACTAGGCAAGGATGTCCTCTGTCCCCGTTATTATTTAACCTGGCCCTAGAACCTCTAATACGTATCATTGAGATGTCCCAAACAATATCAGGAATTCATTTGTCCCCCACAGTAGTATTAAAAGTTGTAGCCTTTGCAGACGACTTGTTGATCTTCCTTTCAGACCCCGCCTCCGCGATCCCTCCCCTATTGAAGTTGTTTGACTCCTTCCACGTAGCCTCCGGCTTCCAAATCAACTACGCCAAGACAGTAGCTCTACCTCTAGGCCCCAAACCACAGGGTTCATGGCTCCAGGGCTTTCCTTTCTCCTGGGCACCCTCGCCGTATATTAAATACCTGGGTACTATTCTACCGGTTGACCTCTCCCGCTTATACAAACTCACTTAGCCCAAACAAAAACACTTTTGGAGGCCTGGAGCTCACTTCCACTTTCTTACTTGGGGCGGGCCTCACTTATTAAAATGACCTTATTTCCCAAATTACTATACACTATACAAGTATTGCCTCTCCTACTGAAACCTAATGATCTTCAGTTATTCAACAGGCTGTACGCGTCCTTTATTTGGCAAGATAAGCGGGCACGTATACCACTCCTTAGCCTTCAGCAACCGATAGCGAGGGGAGGTATCAACTTCCCCAATTTACTAGATTATAACCTAGCAGCACTATATCGTTACGTATCGGATTGGCTGAATGATACTTCCCGCTTCACAGCCTTACATGTGGAATAAGCGCTACTTCCTGCCTCCTCTTTACTAGCATTTCTTCACCAACACTCTCCCGCCATCCCCCCTCCCCTACGCGATAACCCTTTGCTCTCCACGACGAAATTAGCTTGGGTCAGAATTCGTAAACGCCTCCAATTGTCCTGGCAAACATCTCTTTGGTCCCCTATCTTGCACAACCCTCACTTTCAAAATGCCTCCCCTGCTCCTATCTTTCGAACCCTGGCTCAGCGAGGTTTTAGACTTCTACACCATTACCTAGATGGAGCATCAGGTCTGCCTTATTCTTACACAGCCTTGACAGAACGCATTGCCCCATTAACTATACACCCTGTTTATTACTTACAACTCAGACAGTTCCTTCTCGCACAATTGCACACCTTATCTCCCACTGATTTAACTAACCCGTTAGACACGCAATTACTCGTACATAGTTCATCTCCTCCCTCGACTTCAACCATTTACACACTTCTACAACATTCACTCCCCACCTCGAAACCCTGGAGGGCTATCTCTCGATGGGCCACTACTTTTCCAAACCTTACCCCCCACGACCTGGTGTCGGCTACTCTGGTATCAAGACGCACTCTCCCATCCGCCAATTATTGGGACATGTTTTATAGGATACTCCACCGAGCCTACATGGCGCCGGATAGAATGGCCCGTTCAGGACTATTACCTAATGCCAACTGTTTAAAATGCAATTTTTCCCCAGCCGACCTCCATCATTGTCTCTGGTCGTGCCCCTTTATTCAATTATTTTGGGACACCGTACGCCGATTCGGCTCTCTGGTTCTCCGAATCGAGATTCCCTTCACGCCTAACTGGGCTATTTTCAACTTACCAACTTCACAGACCCTTCAACCCCTCTCTAGATGCCACCGGTTTTGGTTAGGTCTCTTAGCAGCGACGGGCAAAAAGGCCATATTATCTCAATGGATATCTGGTACCCCTCCCTCATTCCGCATGATGTACGACAGAATTTATTCCATATTCTTGGCTGACTGGTCTGAGGCCTCACTACATCAGACTGAGAAAACTCAACAATTCTTTACCCACTGGTCCCCTTTTATTTGTGCCTTACCACCTGAGGTCAAAACCTCCCTACGAAACACGTTCTGCGATGCCCCATGGTATTCCCTACAAATGCTGCGGAACACCCCTCCGATCCCCTCAGATACCTCTGACCACTTGTTAGTTAACTTTCTTGCCTCCACTTCCCGGGATACCCTAACCCAGCCGTCCACCTCTGAGCTTTAAATGCTGACGTTACCATGACACTTCGGTACTGGTTTGTGATGTAATACTTTAATTAACACCGGAAGCTGTGATTTTTTTTTTAGCATTGTTACAGATTGTACATGATATGAAAAGGAAAAAAAAAAAAAACTGTTACCCCTTTTTCTGTAAATTCATCTTGATCTGAGACGAATAAAAATATGTTTAAAAAAGAAAGAGAAAGGGGGGGGGGGTCAAAAACGATCAAGCAAAGTCCCATCAGCCGGTATCACGAAACGGAATTTCTCGAACTACAGGCAGAGCATCTTCAAACAGGCCTGGGTTCGCAGCATGCGTAGGCCCCACAGCAAGGGGCAAGACTCTCAGCTCCCGCATCAGCCAGGTCGCGTAATGGTCACCGTCGCCAGCATCTCTGTTGATGGTCTCGTGCAGCACCGGTATAAAGAGTGGGGTGAGAGAACCAGATCGCGGCCGATTCATGGCCAGCAAGCGGGGGTATCCCATCTCCTCCAGGCATCGATCGAGGGCCCCAGGCTCCAACAGCGCCTCAGCCGAGGTCACTCTGTCCCGCAATCTGCAGCTTCTTGGCGCCCATTCAGGACGGCTCGGCAGTGGCGTCTCTGCGACCGACAAGGCCGCAGAAGACAGATGGAACTTCGGGGTGTCTCCATCACTCCGCGTGGCAGCAGGACCGTCCGAGGCCACCTCTCTGCACTCCCACTCGACGCGCCGCCCCGCAGCAGCGACATCAGGTAAGTAGGTCTCAGCAGGGCACAGCGCAGCGCTTTCCACCTCCATCTCCTGGTCCGTCCCCAGTACCTCCATCAATTGGCGCCATTCGCCACGTGTAAGCGGGCTCTCTGGATCCCCAGGCATCAACGCGAGGCATGCCTCAAGGCCCTCCAGCACGGCTCCCAAAGTCCTGTTAGGGGGGGCAGGCCAGCCGCCGCCCGTCTGTTACGCCCTTACCAACTCTGCTGTGGATCCAGCAGCAGCAACCGGAGGATGGGGGCCCTCCATCCCCACGTCTCGCCGCCACCTGCAACCCTGGTAAGAGGGCCGAAGGAGGGTCAGAACGTTCAGGCGCCGAAGACCAGGCCCCAAGATGGCCGCCGTCAGGTCGTGCTCTGCAGGCTTTGAAGGCCCGAAGCGGGGAGTCTCTGGTCCGGGGAGGGGGACAAAGCGGTCCCCGGACAGCACTGATCCGGTGGCCAGCCACCCCGGAACCTTTGAAGAAAAAATGTCCTCGTTAAAAGTCAGCTGGAGGTTCCTTATGGCAGCAAACGCGCGGAGCTCCAACCGAGCACGTCTGCCTCTGTTGGTAGCCGGCCACGCCCCCAAGGTTAAAACTTTGAGGTTTTTTTTTTAAATATAAATTTTATTAAGTTTTCAGGAAAAAACACAAAATAATTAGGGATACAAAAAAGAAGAGGGGGGCAACAAAAAAACGTGTGCTGCAGAAACAATATTTGCAACCATGTCACAAACAAGACTGTCTGAGTTTTAATTGAAAAGTTAGACTGGCACCGACTATTTTTCATCTGTTATATTCTATCCTGATTTCATCTCTCCAATACTCCATCACATTATCTCCACAACAATGTTCTCCATTGCACATCATTGGAAGAGTACATCTCGATCAACAATAAGAGATATTACAGTATCCCTAACTTTATACTGCCAATACGACAGGATAAATTAGCAAATATCAAAATTCCCTCAAAGTACAACCAATGGTAGCTTTGGGATAGACACAACATAACCCGACAACCAGGGGACTATTCCTCTCTTGCCATTAAGATATTGTAATGGTTGGATTTGCTATTCCAACCTTGCTGCAAATTTTTCTTTCGGCTTGGTCATAGTGTATTCTTACTGTAAATTAACATTCTATGACAATCTCCTATACCTTGGATAGGAGGTATTAATCTTTGTCTAGGATTAGAAAACAAGCTATTCTAACATAGCTTGTACAGTAATCCCCCGAAATTCGCGGGGGTTACGTTCTAACAACCCTCGCGAATTTTGAAAAACCGCGAATTGTGGCTGTGCTAAAAAAAGCACAGCCATGCGGCATTAGGACCCAGGAGCCGCCATCCTCCTGGCAGAATGGCTGCTCCTGTGCATCTCCAGACTCAAGATCACGTCCAGGGCATTCTCCTCTCTCGGCATAGTTCAGAGAGAGGAGATGCAGAGACTCCTGTCCCCCCTCCCCTGCAAGCGTGGTCCAGGGATCCAGGAGCCTCGGCATCTCCTCTCTCGTAACGATGCTGAGAGAAGGGAGTGCCCAGGCCACGATCGTGCGCCCGGAGATGCACAGGAGCAGCTTCTCTGCCGGGGTGTTGTGTCCTATATGGTTCCTTATCGAATACTGTTCCAAGGAGCCCTCGGCAAAGAACGGAACTCCACCTCCCCAGGCTCCAACACATCAGGGGGCTGCACAAAGGCATGTGTTTGGGAGGCGCTGATGTGTTGGAGCCTGGGGAGTTGGAGTTCCGTTCTTTGCCGAGGGCTCCTTGGAACAATATTCGATAAGGAACCATAGATGACACACCGGGATGCTACTACCATGTGGTAAGCAGAAAAAATCCGCGAACCACTGAGTCCGCGAACGCAGAACCGCGAATGACCGGGGGATTACTGTACTTCTCTCCTCGGGCTGGTATTTCTCCAAGAAATATCGACTCCTAGGCCCTGGTTTTAATTGATTTTTACTTTTCGAAAATTACTTAATACTGTAAACTAATCATACCCAAAAATCCCATACTCTCCTCACAAATAGTTACCAGTGTGTGTCCTTGGCTTCTACACGCTCCTGCTAGTGCAAGGCCGTGTCAGGGATGAGCTGGGCTCCATGGAGTCCTATGGACAGGCTTGGGAATGACTGCCTGAGAGTCATGGGATGAATAGTGTGATGGGCAAAGGGTTATCTTGATAGCAACAGATAACTATAACACAATGTTTCTATTTCCTGCAGAATTTAGCTGAGGCAAATAGGCATCTAATTAAAATCCAAGATGTGGTCCAACTGAACTGTGCTAATGAAGAAATAAGTGTCTCGCTCAGGTAATCTGGAGGATCCTCTGCCATTTATCATACAGAGGGTGTATTATTTGATACTTTTATTTAGCTTTCAATACAGGTTTGTCTTAAATTTTTTTTCTTATTATAATATTAACCCCCAATAAAACAGTAAATAAATCTGGAGAAAACATGTCTATGAGAAAACTAGGAATGATTAATGGCATTAGCTACCTGCCCGTTGGCGTGCATCAACTCAGATCTCATAGGATGGTTTTAGCCCAATGGTGCCTTTGCATAGAAAACATTACTATATGCAAATCAGTCTGCGATCACCCAAAAGGGTAACCAGAACTGAAAAGCCAACGAAGCTTCATCTGCAGAAGAGTTACAGTAACCACTGACAAGGAGGAGTCTTAGGCATTTCAATTCTGGCTGTCCTAAAGTATTGGACATGATTTTAAGCATTCAGCTCAAACTACTTTTAAATTGACTCCATGAAAAAAAAAATTACCCCGTGTTAAGACAATAATGACATAACTTTACTGAATGTAGTAAATTCCATTTAACTGCTACGGTGTGTAAAAGAAATTGGCCTAATTGTAATAAAATGTAAATATATGAAAATTATTTGACAAATTCATATACTGACTTTGCCAATACTAAGAAACCAAAAAATTAAATAATATACTCCATTATGTAAATAAACTCTGTGCGCACACATGCAAAAGATACACTTTATGCAAATGTGTAATTTCTCTTTGTCCTAAAACGTCTCATCTGTGGCTTTAAAGTGCTGGTCGACTATATAAAGGATCGTTAGCATTCGGTAAAATTTGATTCCTAAACTAAATTGAAATTCTGCTTCTATGTTTCCATTAAAGAAATTAAAACAATTTTCTGCATGTTAAAGCTACTGGAAATTTGTCTATTCCAGGATCTATGAACCGGTGCACGATCTGCGTATTTTCCTCTTCAATGATGCTCTGGTGATAACAAGCTGTCACATCGCCTATACTCCATTCCAACGTGCCACAAAGACTTCATTACGGTTCATGGCCTCCGTTTCCCTAACACGACTTCTTGTGGAAGATATTCCAGATACAAAATGTATGTAGTATGCTTTAAGAATCCAGACACATGCTAGCAGTGATTGCAATGTTCTGTTAAAGGTGGATTAGACGTTCATAAAAATGAAGAGTATAAAAAGTAGACATAAGGGATGGTCAAAGTGCACATGCCGTTTGTTTTCCACTTAATTTATTTTCGTTGCTCGTCTCTAAAAGGATCCATGCCCTAATCAACACAAAATAGTGATTGTTACAGAGGATGACGCACAAAAAAACTTATCTTTACATGAGAAATGTATTTATATAAACACATACTTCCCACATGTGCACAATTGACAAACTGTTTCAATGGTTTAGAACAGTGGTTCCCAACCTTTTTTCATCCAAGTACCCCCTGGTGGCCCATTTCCGTAAATTGTACCCCTCATATTAAAAACACTTTTTTCATGTATCTCTTGCCTCAATCTGTCCTACAACCATTTCTCCTTTTTCTCTGCCTTATCTACCCTGGTTTCGCACCTTCTACCCAGCTTTTCCTCTTCTCCCCATCTCTCTCCCCCTAGTATCTCCTTATCTACCCACCACTTCTCCTTATTTTCTCCCCTGCATCTCCCTATTTCCTCCCCACCATCTCCCTGTCTCCTCACTAGCTTTTCCTTATCTCCTCCCCAACTTCTTCTGGTCTCTTCCACAGCTTCTCATTATCTCCACCCCAGGTTCTCCATATCTCCTTCTAGCACCCCCTTATCAACACCCCTGCACCTCCCCATCTCCTCCTTATCTGGTCCACAGCTTCTCATTATCTCTTCCCATCTACTCACAGGTATTAAGTGTAAGTGTGTGTGTGTGTATCACAGAGTGCCACAGCAATAAAACTCACAGAAATGTGCACTGTGTATGAGCACATCAGAGCTGCACAGCAATATAACTCAGTAATGTGCACTATAATGAGCATATCAGAGCACCACAGCAATAGAATAGAATAGAATAAAAGCAATGAGTCAGAGTACACAGGATCCACAGCAATAGATCTCAAATGGTAAAGGCAGGGAGTCTCTCCTTTTTCATGTCCATCTCCCCACCTTCCTTTTCAGTCCTTTCACCCCCATTCATTTCCCACTCTTTCCATGTTAATTTTAGCCCACTTTTTTCATTTCACTCACCACCACTCTTTTCATTGCATTCCCCCTCTTAATTCTCGCCCCCTCTTTTCATTGCATTCGTTCCCCTCTCAATTTCATTAATTCCCCCTGCTTTTCATTCATTCCCCCTCACTTAATTTCCCCCTTTTCATTTCATTCTCTCCCCCCGCTTTTCGTTTCATTCATACCCCTCTCATTTAATCCCCACTTTTCATTTCACCCCCTCCTCCTCCTCCTTTCAATGCATCTCGCCCCCTCCGGTGAACCTATGGGCCGGCTGAGTCCTGAGAGCCACCGCTGCGTCTGCACGTGATCTCTGATCATGATGGAGCACTGGGAGGAAGTGACGTTATATGATCACATCCTCCTAGCGCTGCAGGTTTCACATGACGGGACTGCTGCGGCACGACGAGGATGCATCGTTTGGCGGCACCACGGTGGGGTGCTTCAAAGCTCAGCTGAGGCTGGGGATTTAGAACCGGCGGCTGCAAGTTTCACTGAGTGGCAGGGCGGCATTTTTTGCCCCCTGTCAAAGTGCCGCCCTAGGCCTTGTCGGCCTAGGCCAAAATACATACATTGGGACGTTGCGCAGGCCCCAACCACGCAAATCATGGTGGCGGCGTGCTACGTGAAGGAGGAGTTGGGAGTCTGTCCTGCTCCTCCCCTTTTACTACGGCTGCAGCGGAGAGGTCTGCCATTAAGGATCTGATTACGTGTACCCCCAGGGGTGCCTGTATTTACCCCCTGGGGGTACGCGTACCACAGGTTGGGAGCCACTGGTTTAGAACATAATATAGTTATGCAAAATTATTAGCAAATGTATAAAAAAATTTGCAAATTTTCAGATAACCCTAATGTTGCAGAACTACTACAACTCCCATGATTATCTGACCATCCATTGCAAAGATTTCTGTGAATTGTAGACCATAGGAATCTTGGGGGCCAGAGAATTGGAGATGTGGGAGAGGCTAGAGGTAGGAAATAGTTTTGACACCAGCAGGACTACCATCACGACCCTCTCTGGATAAATATCCAGCAGTCTATAGGGAAAGTAATATATATTTTACATTGCCGATAACAAGCATGTGCTGATAAAAATGAATACTTTCAGATTTCAATTAATTTTAGTAGTACGTTACAGCTTTAAGACTGGCATGACATCATGCCACACAACCCAAGGTGACAGTATTTTTATCAAGTGATGCCGCGTGTTACCATCAAGTGGGGCTGTAGAAACGTTTAAGAGTCGTGGCAAAGGCACATAGAACAGGTGACTACGGTGAATATAGTCCATCAAATGCACACTTGGTTTGTGCCATTCGATTTGTAAAAGACCCTCTTTTACATAGAGGGGAGCGAAAAAGGTTTTTTGTTGCAATAACATCTAAAATTGAGCTATTGCACATATAACTTCAGTCTGACTGCCGGGATTTTGACGACTGAATTGTGTATCATCATTTTGCTCCAAAAGGCGATTGTTTGGCAGAATCCTGCTTAGTGTAACCCTCTGGGAGAAACTTTCAGACTTCATAACTACAGGCGATTTTCTCATTATTTGTGGACTACTTAAATTGGCCATTATAGCTCCTGAGGAAATCTGATTGGACAAAATGCAATCAGATTTCCTCAGGAACTATAATGTCCAACTATCGGCTGTCCCCGTTTAAATATCTATAAATGATTATTAAAAACTGCATGCAGTTGTTAAATCTGGAAGTTCCTCCCAGAGAAGTGTAACTTTTAGGCTAGGGTCAAACGAACGCATTATTCGCAGCGACCGTCAAAAAGTGCGTCCGAACGCATTGACGTATTCTTTCACGGAATGCAAATAAAACGGTCATATGATGCGCATTTTCGTGCGTGATTTTTTATGGATCGTCAATAAAACACTTTTTGCGTCTGGACGTTATGTAGGCTGGACATTAGCAGTGTCTGACATCTCCTAATCACGCAAACACGCTGCTAGCGGACGCAGCGCACTCTGTACGTCAGTACTAGCGGTTCTGCGTTCTCGAAAAATGCGTTCATTTTCCACTTGCATTGCGCGGCCGGACTATCGTGGGGCCGTACTTCATTATTGGCCGTGATTTGCTGCTACTGCGGCCGTGATTAAGTGCACCTAAACGCACGTTAAAAATGCGTTAGTCTGACCTCAGCCTTAGACGGCTGGGATTTTAATCAGAATGTGTAGTGTCATAATTTTGCTCCAGATGACAGACTGAAGCTGTAGGAGTAATAGATCAATTTGACCAGGTATTTATCGCAATAAACATCTATTGGTTACTGTCAACACCATATGAAAAGTGTCTTTTGTACTCTGGAGGTTCTCAGGTTTTTTTTTTTTTAATTTAAAGTTTTTATTTTACAAGTAAGAATGATACACAAACTGGCAAAACTGGCCTCACAGGGCCAAATCTCAGGTTTTAAAAAAAGAGATTACAGTGGAAAGATATTTTGTCCTAAAATTCTGCTCCATTTTAAGGCAACAGATTCTGCCCCTTTTGATATGAGCGCAGCGAGAAACTGTTTCAGTATTCAAGTTTGTTTTTTTTATTTAGTTTTCCAACAAAAGTTAAAAGTTGTTATGGCACTTTTTTGAGTGTAAATCTGGCCCTGCCTTTTATACCAGCAGATTCCAGTTTTGGAATTTATAACACTAGGAAAAAATATAATCTTGAACGCAGTGATCACGTCCGTGTTGCCGCACAGTTTAACGTCCGTCGTAGCATAGAATCATGAGCAATAGAGACCCACACACGAAGTATGTGCGCACTGAACTGCGCACACACAACGCATGTGGCAAACGGACGCAAGTTAGGCAAGAACGTAAAACTGCTAGAGGGAAGCGCAGAGTGCGCCACGTCCACTTAGCGTTCTGTGTGAGTGATGAGATGTCAGACGCAGTGTATTTGCGACATCCAGCAGCTTGACGCACTGCATTTTCTACGTCCGTCAAGAAAAACGGATCGTGTGGTGTCTACAGTATCTTCCGTCAGTATGTCCGTCCGTTGTGCAAGCACACAGAGTGCGCTCAGACTGCGTTCATCTGACATTAGCTAAGGCTAATGTCAGACGAACGCAGTCAGAGCGCACTCTGCGTGCGTGCATAACGGGCAGACGTACTGACGGAAGATACTGTAGATACCACACGATCCGTTTATCTTGACGGACGTAAAAAAAATGTTTTAAAAAAAAGGGAACTATGGGAAATAAGATATACTTTTCAAAATGTTATAATTTTTCATATGAAAAGCCATTGTGGGTGTCAAGGTGCTGGATGTCGCAAATGCGCTGCGTCTGACATCATCATTCACACAGAACGCTACACGGACCTGTGTTTCTAATTTATACAGTATAAGAATGCAAATGTTTGAAAGTAAACAATATCATGTACATTTATTTTATAATTTTTCACTAGATGTTAAGAATGCGTTTACACTCCAAGGACCAAAACGGCAGTGGGTTTGTACTGCCATCAACGAAGAGGAGAAGTTTACATGGCTTTCTGCAGCTCAAAGTGCCATAAGTGCCAGTATTGAAAATAAATAAAACTGATTGTTACCGTATTTTCTGGAGTATAAGACGACCGGGTGTATAAGACGACCCCCTAATTTTTCAGTTAAAAAATAGCTTTTGGGCTATACTCGTCATTTTGTATTGTATATCCCGCGTATAAGACGACCCCCAATTTTTGGGGGATGTTTTTAAGTATAAAAAGTAGTCTTATACACCAGAAAATACTGTAATTAAAAAAAATCTAGTGCCAAGCTGCGAAGGTGGTCCTTTAAAGCCAATAAAGCCCCATTAAATAAAGGTGAATGGAATAAAATATAGCAACAAAACGAAACATCAGTTAAGTAGATGCCAAAGGAACCTACTGTGGAAAACATTGTAGAGCCAGACAATCAAATCACAAGTTATGTTACAAGAGACTATCAAAGAATAGAAAACCGACCTCTCTGGGCAGATCATTATTAGCATGAGTTGTTTTGCCACATCTATTGGAGCAGTGTTCTCCAGAAACAAACCTAGGTACGTTACAGACATCAGCCAAGTGGTTTTTTTTTTTACAATACAATAGTTGCTTGCCTATTTAGGGCCCTATCACCTGGGAGCTAAAACGCTATTGCTAAAGAAAAATATTTTGCACTAGTGTCTGTGTGCAAGGTCGTTTAGCTCACGCTAGGGAAACGCCAAGACCCGGCGCTAATGTGGTTGTGTACAGGATAGAACTTTTTTTTCCAGTGCAGAGTGCCGGGCCATACCTATCCTCTGCCCTCACAAGCTTGTATAAGTATGAACACATCCAGCGAATAGCACTCACACCCCTGCATTATTAAAAACCTCCAAGGTGGCCATTTTATCCATGTTTAGATGCACACATACAGTCAGGTCCAGAAATATTGGGACATCGACACAATTCTAACATCTTTGGCTCTATACACCACCACAATGGAGTTGGAATGGAACAAACACAATGTGCTTTAACTGCAGACTGTCAGCTTTAATTTGAGGGTATGTACATCCAACTCAGGTGAACGGAGTAGGACTTACAGCAGTTTGCAGATGTGCCTCCCACTTGTTAAGGGACCAAAAGTAATGGGACAATTGGCTTCTCAGCTGTTCCATGGCCAGGTGTGTGATATTCCCTCATTACCTCAATTACAATGTGCAGATTAAAGGCCCAGAGTTCATTTCAAGTGTGCTATTTGCATTTGGAATCTGTTGCTGTCAACTCTCAAGATGAGATCCAAAGACCTGTCACTATCAGTGAAGCAAGCCATCATTAGGCTGAAGAAACAAAACAAACCCATCAGAGAGATAGCAAGAACATTATGCGTGGCCAAAACAACGGTTTGGAACATTCTCAAAACGAAGGAACGCACCGGTGAGCTCAGCAACACCAAAAGACCCGGGAGACCACGGAAAACGATTGTGGTGGATGACCGAAGAATTCTTTCCCTGGTGAAGAAAACACCCTTCACAACAGTTGGCCAGATCAAGAACACTCTCCAGGAGGTAGGTGTATGTGTGTCAAAGTCAACAATCAAGAGAAGACTTCACCAGAGTGAATACAGAGGGTTCACCACAAAATGTAAACCATTGGTGAGCCTCAAAAACAGGAAGGCCAGATTAGAGTTTGCCAAACAACACCTAACAAAGCCTTCACAGTTCTGGAACAAGATCCTATGGACAGATGAGACCAAGATCAACTTGTACCAGAGTGATGGGAAGAGAAGAGTATGGAGAAGGAAAGGAACTACTCGTGATCCTAAACATACCACCTCATCAGTGAAGCATGATGGTGGTAGTGTCATGGCGTGGGCATGTATGGCTGCCAATGGAACTGGTTCTCTTGTATTTATTGATGATGTGACTGCTGACAAAAGCAGCAGGATGAATTCTGAAGTGTTTCGGGCAATATTATCTGCTCACATTCAGCCAAATACTGCAGAACTCATTGGACAGCGCTTCACAGTGCAGATGGACAATGACCCAAAGCATACTGCAAAAGCAACCAAAGAGTTTTTGAAGGGACAGAAGTGGAATGTTATGCAATGGCCAAGTCAATCACCTGACCTGAATCCCATTGAGCATGCATTTCACTTGCCATGGACAAAACTGAAGGGAAAATGCCCCAAGAACAAGCAGGAACTGAAGACAGTTGCAGTAGAGGCCTGGCAGAGCATGACCAGGGATGAAACCCAGCGTCTGGTGATGTCTATGCGTTCCAGACTTCAGGCTGTGATTGACTGCAAAGGATTTGCAACCAAGTATTAAGAAGGGAAAGTTTGATTTATGATTATTATTCTGTCCCATTACTTTTGGTCCCTTAACAAGTGGGAGGCACATCTGCAAACTGCTGCAAGTCCTACACCGTTCACCTGAGTTGGATGTACATACCCTCAAATTAAAGCTGACAGTCTGCAGTTAAAGCACATTGTGTTTGTTTCATTCCAACTCCATTGTGGTGGTGTATAGAGCCAAAGATGTTAGAATTGTGTCGATGTCCCTATATTTCTGGACCTGACTGTATATTAAGGCTGATGGGCATTGCATGATAAATGCCACCCAACAGCATGAAGAAACAATACACTGCATCCAATTGATCCAAAAGGAAGGCCAGGTGAGCGACAATAATTTCCCTGCTGTAGCATATAAAGAATACCTGTTTCGGGGCAAGACGTATCCATGTGTCCCTTTAAACATGGTCCACATGGTCACCCGAATAATCAACCGCTTACATACTATGAATAACCCAGCATAAATTGTTTGAAATTAGGCAATATGTTAGAATAAATGTGGATAAAGGCTACATATATATCATAATAGAGCCTACTGCAACAGCAGCAACATTGCGGACCAGATTCATTACTATGGTGTATGGGGCCAAGAGAACACCTGTGCTGCCTTAAATTGCCCATTAATTTTGGGCGAGAACCTGTTTTTGGAGATAGCACCAGGGTTGATCAGTAAGTAAAATTGAAAAATTCTATAATTCATTATAATTACCATAAACCTTTTCCAAGTTTCTTCTTATATATCAAAACCAAAATAAGAGCTGCGCTACGCCATGGCGGAGACCCCCAAAAAGAATCAATCACAAAACTGTATTGGTCTTTCTCAGAAGTCTAGCTTTCCTCGTTAAGCCAGATCTATTTATTAAAATACACAGAATTTATAGCCAATCAGTGTACAGATACATTACAACATCAAAGTTTAGCCACTCAGTTAAAGTACTACCATATATGGTTCACGAGACCCTTTTCCCATCTTCCCGCTTCTGCGCACATTTTCCTGCACTGAACATAACAGGAAATCGGCCACAGCTCATATCCTATAGACGGAAGAACGGTCTATACAGTATTGACACTAACAAGAATGGAGGGGGGGAATTTCACAGCCCATTTATAAGAACCGGCTTTTTAAGACTAAATATTTATTATATTTAACAAAAATTTTGCAGAAATTAGCGCAGGCACCAGGTGATCTGTTACAAAAGTGATAGAGATCTCTAGCGCTCCCCATGTTAAGTATAAGACGTGGAAAGTACACTGAAGCTCACGCTATGGATTGCTATTAGCAACACACCATGTGATTTTTCCCATTTGTAGCGAGAAGCAAACAATCTGTTGGTCAGGTACTAGACTCATTTAACCTGGCGCTGACGCAAAACCATGCAAAATGCAAACCGTGTATTTTTATTATCCCAATCATTAAAATGAGCTAAGGCTAATGTCAGATGAACACAGTCTGAGCGCACTCTGCGTGCATGCATAACGGACGTACGTACTGATGGAAGATACTGTAGACACCACACTGTCTTTTTTTTTTTTTTTTGACGGATGTAGAAAAAGGAAATATGGGAAACAAAATTCAAATTTAATGGCAGGTACAGTCAGCCAGACCAAAAAAAAAACCTTCTGAGAGTCAACGTTATGGATGTCGCAAATGCGCTGAGTCTGACGTCGCGTCATCACGCACACAGGCCGCTACGCGAACGCGGCGCACTCTGTCTGTCGTGGCGCTTTTACGTCGAGGCCTAAGGCTGGGGTCAGACGAACGCAGTGCGAACGTGCGTTCAGCCGCACTTTATCACGGCCGTAGTAGCGCAAATGACATCCGATATACGAAGTACGACTGCACGAAAGTTCAGCCGCCCAACGCAAGCGGCAAACGAACGCATTTTTTCAAAAATGTCAAACCGCTAGTACTGACGCACAGAGTGCGCTGCGTCGGCATAGCGGCATGTGTGCGTAATTAGGAGACGTCAGACGCTGCACATGTCCGGCCAACATCACGTCCATTTGTTTTTTATAGCTCCGTAAAAAAATCACGGCCGTAATTGCACACCGTATGACTGCTATTGCGTCTTCCGTGAAAAAGTGCATCTAGACGCACTTGACGGTCGACGTGAAAAATGCTGTCGTCTGACCCTAGCCTAAATGGCATCCGTTGCCATCTGCGTGGTGCGTGCGCACTTCGGTGTGCACATACTTCGTGAGTTGGTCTCTTGATCACAAATCAATTCTACGACTGACGGTAAACTGTGCGGCGACATGGACAGGATGACTATGTTCGTCTGACGCTTGCCTTAGTCTCACGTGGTAAACAGATAAGGAAAACTACTTTGCCTTATCTTCAGGGTAAAAACTAAACATTGGAGCAGTTTGTCAGGTCTTCATTCTGCCTTAATGCATATTATTAATCATTAAAATCAGTCTTCCAAGTGAAATTTCATAGCTGTATCCAGGGAGTGGGCATACATTGCTCCAGTTATACCACTTTCAATGATTGAATAGTATGGAGTAACCAGAGTTAAAATGGATATGAAAAGGGGGAAAAAAAATCCTATAATAAAAAGGCATAGTATTTTAACCAAAATGACTAGGTTGCTCTCTACCAACATAAATCACCTTTTCCACACTTACCTTTAAAAGCTTACAGTTCATTTAATGTTGTGTTTCTGTATGCCTAATGTTTGAATACAGGTTGTTGTGCCACATTTGATTGCAAATAAAGTGAATTACACCATTATACTTCCTGGGCCTCATGACTGGGGTGCGGTTTGTCAAGATATTTATTCAAATAAGAAAATAATCTGAGATATAAATAATATTAAAACTCTCGCCAATACAATTTCTCAAACAGATCTCCTGAGTTTGTTTTCACTTATACGTTTGGTTGCAGTGGTATTTTTAAACAAACTAGATAAAAATATATTTATTAGATATGTAAAGATGGTTTATTCTCACAAGAAATCAAGGATTTATAAAAACAACCATCAGTACATAGATTTCTAACTTTTAATTAGAACATATTAGTAATATCATAAATGATTAGTACAACTTAAACGTTTCTGGAAAGAAAACCGGTATTTCCCAGCAAACAAATATTCAAAACAAAAGCTAGTATCATATATATGCATATATGTATACACATATATACATCACTGTGCTACCTGGATCAACAAAAAGATGAAGCTATCACTTATTCTATTTAGAATAATAAGAAAAACTTAGTGAATCCTCCCCTAATAACAAAAATTAAATTGTAGATTATAAAATCCCTGTTTAATAATTCAATTACATTTGCTCTTCCATTTTCAATATATATGTATACATTGCAACAAATAATTAGGATAAATATCCTTTGATCAGACTCTTATTTCTATACTTCAGATTAGAAATACATCAAAGAGGTCTGATCTAATGAGAGATAATTCTCAGTCTATATCTATTGCAATATACGACATATATACCTCAACATTAATTCCACTTAAATTGCACTCATACTTTACCTGTTCAATCCTTTCTGCGATTGCAGTGGTATTAGTGGATGTAAGGAGTTAAATGGAGAGTGTGTGAGAATGTTAGAATATTATAGAAAGTTTCTAAGATGTTATAATTAGATGTCCATCTTCGTTTCTTTGTCTCTCTTTTGAGTCTCTCCTTGAGCATGACTCATCTCTACATGTTCTTTATTCATAATAGGAGTGAGAGGAAGAGTAAGAATGCCTTGAGAGAAGAAATTAAAATGAATGCCCCAATGCTATCTGTGGTTAGACATCACTTATCACGTGCCTTCTAATTAACATATCTATAGGTTCCTATAGATTCAATGATACCTGCCAACTCATAATATAACACTAGAGGGCAGTGTTGATTTAAAATGGAATTAAACTATTTTCCGCTATTTTAATTCTTTTCTATTTGACATAGGTCATAAATCCCTTATCTGGACTTTGTATTCCAACAAAGAACCTCTTGCTTTCTTTTCAGACTTCTGTCTGTGCAGGTCAATTTAAATTTAGTATCACAGATTCTATTCTATTTCAAAACAATTTAATCTTATCGGTTAAAATATAAAAGGTATCTACTTTTAAACTGAAAAAGATTTCTAAATCTTCAACATATATACATCATACACTATAACATTTTTGAAGCATCTATTCTTATACTACTCCTATATGTTGGATACACTATACACACTATATTGCCAAAAGTATTCGCTCACCTGCCTTGACTTGCATATGAATTTAAGGGACATCCCATTCCTAATCCATAGGGTTCAATATGACATCGGTCCACACTTTGCAGCTATAACAGCTTCAACTCTTCTGGGAAGGCTGTCCACAAGGTTTAGGAGTGTGTTTATGGAAATTTTTGACCATTCTTCCAGAAGCGCATTTGTGAGGCCACACTGATGTTGGACGAGAAGGCCTGGCTCTCAGTCTCCGCTCTAATTCATCTCAAAGGTGTTCTATCGGGTTGAGGTCAGGACTCTGTGCAGGCCAGTCAAGTTCAACCACACCAGACTCTGTCATCCATGTCTTTATGGACCTTGCTTTGTGCGCTGGTGCAGTCATGTTGGAAGAGGAAGGGGCCAGCTCCAAACTGTTCCCACAAAGGCTTGGGTCAGACGAAAGCATTTTTACACGCGAACGTAAAAAAGTGCATCCGAACGCATTGATGTATTTTTTCACGGAATATGCGAAAACGGTCATACGATGCGCATTTTCGTGCGTGATGTTTTACGAATCCAAACCAGGAAACTTTTTGCATCTGGACGTTATGTTGGCCGGACATGAGCAGGGTCTGACGTCTCCAAATCACACACACACCCCGCTAGCGGGCGCAGCGCACTCTGTACGTCCGTACTAGCGGTTCTGCATTCTCGAAAAAATGCGTTCATTTTCCACTTGCGTTGCGTGGCCGGACTTTCGTGCGGCCGGACTTCGTATATTGGCGGTCATTGCCCGTCATTTGCTGCTAGTGCGGCCGTGATTAAGTGCGCCAGAACGCACGTTAAAAATGCGCTGGTCTGACCCCAGCCAAAGTTGGGAGCATGGAATTGTCCAAAATGTCTTGGTATGCTGAAGCATTCAGAGTTCCTTTCACTAGAACTAAGGGGCCAAGCCCAGCTCCTGAAAAACAACCCCACACCATAATCCCCTCTCCACCAAACTTCACACTTAGCACAATGCAGTCAGACAAGTACTGTTCTCCTGGCAACCGCCAAACCCAGACTCGTCCATCAGATTGCCAAATGGAGAAGCACGATTCGTCACTCCAGAGAACGCGTCTCCACTGCTCTAGAGTCCAGTGGCGGCGTGCTTTACACCACTGCATCCGACGCTTTGCATTGCACTTGGTGATGTATGGCTTGGATGCAGCTGCTCGGCCATGGAAACCCATTCCATGAAGCGCTTTGCGCACTGTTCTTGACCTAATCTGAAGGCCACATAAAGTTTGGAGGTCTGTAGCGATTGACTCTGCAGAAAGTTGGCGACTTCTTCACACTATGCGTCTCAGCATCCATTGACCCTGCTCTGTCAGTTTACGTGGCCTACCACTTCGTGGCTGAGTTGCGGTCATTCCCAAACACTTCCTCGTTCTTATAATACAGCTGACAGTTGACTGGAATATTTAGGAGCAAGGAAATTTCACGACTGGATTTGTTGCAAGGTGGCATCCGATCACAGTTCCACGCTGGAATTCACTGAGCTCCTGAGAGCAACCCATTCTGTCACAAATGTTTGTAAAAACAGTCTGCATGCCTAGGTGCTTGATTTTATACACCTGTGGCCATGGAAGAGATTGGAACACCTGATTCTGATTATATGGATGGGTGAGTGAATACTTTTGGCAATATAGTGTATCTGCATCGATGTGTGTTTAGAAACTTTAAATATATTTTAGTCAAGGACTTATCGAAGCAGACTATAAATTTTTCTTTTGACATGTCTAGCCTTTATCTATAGCGTCTACACGATTCTTTTAAAAACACAAATCTTTTATTCCACTAATGAGTTTAAATGCTTTTTGACGCCAGTCTTGAAAAGTAGGTGAAAGGTAATTCCAAAAAAAAAAAAAAAAAAATGTATTCGAAGAACGAATATACACAAAATGGCTACAAGCATCCATTTTGGTTTTCTATGAAAATACCTAACAGGTTTTGAAATAACTTGTGGCAACAAAGTAAAGGATTTCCATCATGGAGTAAAGACTTTTTTGCCCTTCATTACAGCAAAATTGGATGTTGCTTAAATTGATTTTCAGCAGCAACACAGAGGCTGAAAGGAGATTGAAATGCCGACAGGACCATTTACAGGTCACTGCTTCAGTGTAAAAAGGTGGATGGGATGCATTTCCTCCAGATTTTGAGGTGCTATTTCTGCAGCTTACTTGATCTGATCATGAAAAGGGTGAGTGTGTGAGTCAGTTGGTGTGAGTGGGAGTGCATGTCTTGCTTTCACAGTTGCAGAGATAGCTAAATATTCAGTTCCTGAATGTGCACAGGGTTTCACATGCACAGCTTGTGCTAGTTCTTGTGACTGAGGGGTGGAATATGGGCGGGGAAGAGGTAGACAATATATAGGAAGAGGGAGCAGAAGAAACACCTAGCTGAGGGGCATGGCCAGAGACGATTAAGCTAGAGTTAGAGTTAGAGAGCAAGAATTTTTTTTCCTACATTCTAGTAACTTTTTATTTTTGTTTGTCTATTGGTATAAAAGTGTTTAACCATCAATTTTTACAATGTATGTCCCTTTAACCACTAAGCGCATCCTCAGCTTTCCGTTTGGTTGTGGAGGACGCGCTCAGCGAGTCATCGCAGCTCCATGGCTCTGGTGCTGACTGCAGTGTTCTCCCTTCTAAGATGTCCTGCCCACTGTAGTCATCGTGGCCCCCCCACCTCCAGCAGGGCAATCTCAATGGTGGTGATACAGGGGTTATTTGTACCCCCTGCACCATGGCATGTAGAGGGTCATACATGCCTTAATTTGAAAAGGACAGAGTATGGTCTTTCCAATGATACCATGCATGACCAGGTTATAACGTTAGACAGCACTATTGTTCATTTTCCAATAATAACATGAACAATGATGCTGCTTTAACCTCCCTGGCGTTCTGATTGTCAATTTTGTGTCTAAAAAAAATTTAAAAAAAATTTAAACACTTTTAAAGGAAAGGTGTGGTTTCATATAGTAAGCCTGTAATCCTTAGGAAAAACTCATTGAAATCTGTGAAAACAAGAGTCTAGTAAACACACGGAGTCAGATAAAGTTTGAAACACGAAATAATTTATCCCAAAAATAATTATCCAAAATAATGCAAATAAATTATATTCAATATTATAAAATCAAACCAAAAACACTGAAATCTTTCAGAAAGCAAGGGTGCAATATAAGACACTGCATATTGCCTCAAAATATCATACCAAGAATGTTTACACTATTTATTAATGTTCACTCTTATTTATAAAGCAACATTCATAATGCATACAGTGCACCAATAATTATATTTTCATATAAGAGATGTTCAAATCATAGTAAATTTTATTTTTAGACTGTGTATGGTTGTTTCTGATCTGTTAGTGCCACCTAGTGGCCGTTCAGGAGAACTGCATGTTAGGGACTTTGAAATATTATTTTTTTTTAGTTTGCTGCCTGGTCCCACCCCCCTGCATCTCGTGACTCGCAGGGAGCGTTACCAGGAAGCAAGTCGCCACGATCACACTGCGGGGACAACGAGGGAGCGCAGGATGCAGTAAGTATACAGCCCGAGTGTGGCTCAGTGTTAACGTTCACGGTAGCGAAATTTAACCGAGTCACTCGGGAATACTGCCAGGGAGGTTAACTAATCTTTTCATGTCCCATGATGGCACAATGTGTTATGAAGTAGGGTTGCACCGATACCGATACTAGTATCGATAACGGTGCCGATACCGGGTACTGCAGGAGTACTTGGTACTCGTGCAGTCCGAATATTTTTTTCCGATACCGGAAGCCGGCATTGAGCCGGCATCCTAGGGGCTGGGGTGGCTGTCCGAATGCTCTATCGGCATTCTGACAGGCCCTGCAGCTGCTCACCCCACTTTGTTTATACTTACCTTCCTTTAGCGACGCCGGGAAAGTCTTCGCGCGTGCGCTCTCCTTGGAAGGTCCCCAGCCGTGACCACGTGGGACCATGTGATCGCGGCTGGGGTCCTTCCAACGAGCGGGAACTTTCCCGGCGTCGCTAAAGGAAGGTAAGTATAAACAAAGTGGGGTGAGCAGCTGCAGGGCCTGTCCAAATGCCGATGGGCCTGTCCGAATGCTCTATCGGCATTTGGACAGGGCCTGCAGCTGCTCTCCGCTCATACTTACCTTCCTTTAGCGACGCCGGGAAAGTTTCCCCGCGTGCGCTCGTTGGAAGGACCCCAGCCGCGATCACATGGTCCCACGTGGTCGCGGCTGGGGACCTTCCAAGGAGAGCGCGCGCGAAGACTTTCCCGACGTCGCTAAAGGAAGGTAAGTATGAG
Source organism: Leptobrachium leishanense (assembly GCA_009667805.1). Taxonomy (NCBI): domain Eukaryota; kingdom Metazoa; phylum Chordata; class Amphibia; order Anura; family Megophryidae; genus Leptobrachium; species Leptobrachium leishanense. Next base: position 222,861,689 of record CM019066.1, on the reverse strand, counting down.
CGGAGAGTGAGCTGGGGGGGCATTATCCATGAGCTGGGGCAAATCCACGAGCTGGGGGGGCAGTATCCACGAGCTGGGGGGGCAGTATCCACGAGCTGGGGGGGCAGTATCCACGAGCTGGGGGGGGCAGTATCCACGAGCTGGGGGGGGCAGTATCCACGAGCTGGGGGGGCAGTAGCCACGAGCTGGGGGGGCAGTAGCCACGAGCTGGGGGGGCAGTATCCACGAGCTGGGGGGGCAGTATCCACGAGCTGGGGGGGGCAGTATCCACGAGCTGGGGAGGCAGTATCCACGAGCTGGGGAGGCAGTATCCACGAGCTGGGGAGGAAGTATCCACGAGCTGGGGAGGAAGTATCCACGAGGTCTGTTCTTATTGGAAAGCGGTCACATGACATAAGATAAAAGTATCGGTACTCGGTATCGGTGAATACTTGAACAAAAGTATCTGTACTCGGTCTTAAAAAAGTGGTATCTGTGCATTCCTATTATTAAGCATTGGTTCATGGAAAACCTAAACCGCAGTGCTGCTGCGAGGGTCGTTTGTAACCCAGCGTCTGTGTTACACCACAAAAGGTCAAGTGACGGGTCACTGGAAAGGTCATATTCTGGAATTTCCAACAATACAAAATATGACCACATACGGTGTACAAATTGGAAAAAAAATGAAGGCAACATTTACACCCCCCCTCTGCTTTAAAGAGAAAAAGCACATAATGCATCTGCCTTAGAACAAACAACGCTGTCCTAACTCACCTCATTTCCCACCACGACCAAGTGTGGAGGTGATGGCACAAAGCATTGGTTCATCTCAAACACAAGCGGTTTCGCTGCTGCTGAGAGCAGAGGTCCTTTGTGGAGTGTAAAGAATGGAAATACATGGGTTCAAAGTCATGTTCGGTGTCATTGGACAAAAAAAAAAGTCTGGGCTTGCCAATGATACTAAACATGACCATGAAAGTAAAAAAAATATTTTTTGTCCCAAAGCGTCACGTATAAAATGAGCAATACCACTTCCATTACTCACCATCTCATTTCCCACGCTGCTAGCAAGGTCAGTGTTCTGCATGTATTTTACCACATTCATTTTATTCATAAAAGAAAGGTGTTTTTTTTTCCAGTTTTAGTTAAGTAACCGGTACCAATTTTTTATTTTTTTACAAGAGTGCCCTCATAGAATATATAAGCACAAAAGTTTGGATGTTAAAATGTGAAAATAATTTTAGAAGCTGTATTTCATTGAAATCTGAAATGGAAATTTAGATTTTTCTTCTTCTAGTATTCTGACAGCACATGATGTATACATATGATATATTAGGAGTCTGCTGAAAATAAGAATGTACAAGTTGTCTGGGTCCTACAATAAAACATGGCTTAAAAAAAAATAATTTTTAAACATGAGCACAAAACTGTAAAAATGAGCTAAGCACACGGGGTAAAATGGCTCAGCACTGAAGGGGTTAATGACTGGCTGGAAGTTTGACGGAAAAGGCAGAGTATTGTTTTGGCAGCCACAGTCAGCAGAAACATTTCACTATTAAGAATATACATATTAAGTTTTGTCCTGTGTGTTGAAGGGAAACTACCACTTACCTAAGCTAGAAGACTACCTTTAAATTACAATCAAAACCACCTCATAAAAACACTTGATGCAATTACTTCTGGGGGGAAAAAACAGCATGTAAAAAGAAAAACGAAAATTGGGGTTTTTATCTAGTTCCATTTTGTGGATTTTTCCCATAATGCAACATTTACCAAATGCTTATGGCCAGTGGTGTATTTAGGTTTTGTGCTGCCCTAGGCCTGACTAAACTCATGCACCCCCTAATTTAAATTTGAGGCACCCCTTCCTGTCAAGGGCACACCTCTTCCTGGTTAATCCCCACCCTTCCTCTTTAAGCTCCACCTTTTCCTCGCTTTATATTAAAAGTGGATACCAAGTGCCTACTTGTATATTTTGCATACCATTTCAAATGTATCTATTGAGAAATAAAATTGTAAAAATACTTGAATTTAAACATTTCATAAAGAACAGCCACGCATGTCAAGTATACTGGATCACAGCCGCTCTAATTGGTTGAACAATAAAACCCACAGAAACGTGCACTGCATATGAGTGTATCAGAGCTGCACAGCAATAAAACCCACAGAAATGGGCACTGTGTATGAGCATATCAGAACTGCACAGCAATAAAACTCAGTAATGTGCAGTGTGTATGAGCGTATCCCAGAGCTCCAGGGCAATAAAACTCACAGTAATATGCAGTGTGTATCACAGAAACCACAGCAATAAAACTCCCAGCAATGCAGTGTGTATGAGTGTATCAGAATCCACAGCAATAAAACTCCCAGCAATGCAATGTGTGGTGTGTGTGTCAGCGTATCAGAATCCACAGCAATAAAACTCCCAGCAATGCACAGTGTGTATGAGTGTATCAGAATCCACAGCAATAAAACTCCCAGCAATGCAATGTGTGGTGTGTGTGTCAGCGTATCAGAATCCACAGCAATAAAACTCCCAGCAATGCAATGTGCGGTGTGTATGAGTGCATCAGAATCCACTGCAATAAGACTCCCAGCAAACCGAGTGAATACGAGCACACAGCAATTATTTATTCTATATTTACCGGCCTCCGTCCGCGGTAGGGCTGTGTGCAGAGTCAGCAGGGACTGTGTACGGACTCAGCAGGAGGTCCCTCCAGGCCATGTTAGGATCGCGGCTGTGCCTGTGCGTGGAGCCATCTTGTCAGCAGTGGGGTGCCACTGCCAGAGGGTGCACCGTGGCTTTGATTCCCTTCCCGGTGGTCAGTCCAGAATAGAGCGAGAGTCCGTGTTAACGAAAGGGCGGGCAGCTGCATGCGTGTCACGTGGTTCAGCCAGTCAGGTGGTACTGAGACTCAGTACCACCAGACTGGCCGGACCACTTGACCTGCACGCACGCAGTCTCACCAGGAGCCAGGCAGCTCAATGACAAATTTCTATCACTGCAGTGCTGGTTAAGGAAAGGTCCACTTTAAACAGCAGTAAGCAGACAGGGCTTCATATTCTGCTGATACCTGCATTTTACTGTCATCTTCTCTCTGCACACAAATCACATCCCCCTCCTCTCTCCTAGAGCTGCTGCAGGGCAGGAGCTATGGAGGGAGGAGAGGGGGATTTTTATTCTAGTTGATTTTATTCCGTATGCAAACGCCCTGCTCCGCTGCTCATTGTTTGAGAACACTGCTCAAAGCTGACACACCGTGACAGTGGCACCTCCTAGTACCCCCTAATGACACCCAAATAATCACTGGTACCTGGGGTGGCCCGCCCTCCACCACTGCTCTGTGATATGCTCACACACAAGTTTGGCGAACTGCCAGCAAGTACGGTGCTGTTTGAAGGCATTGCAAATCCCCATAGAGAAGTAATGGTTAATCTATTCAGAGAACACCAAACAGCAGAGAAATGGCAGTGAAATGCCCTGATGTTCGGTGGTTTCAATCAGCAGGTTTATTCAGGCGAACGCCATAGGTTTCAATGTTAAAAATATTCCCGTTTTCATGCAATATCTAATAAACCATTTATTATTTTAATCTGCAGTAAAAAGTCTTTATTTTTTTTTAGTACCTTTTAGTAATTTTTAAGCAAAATTTCCCCCCTTTTTTTTTTAATAGCGTTTTTTTTTTCTGTAACAGAACTTTTTATTATCAATCATAGGATCTTATATGTAAATTCCAGACATTTTCGTTCAGTAGTTCTTTTGAAAACAGCAGGCCACGGGTTTGCGGTGGCAACATTCAGCGGCCGACTCCATGCACTTTGGGGACCCTGCGGTGAATGGTGAATTCACTGCAGGGTAGGGAAATTTTATTCCCCGAAGTGCAGGGAACTACAGAACACCAAAATGTTGGCGTCATTTCAGTGCTCTGTGAGTTACCCATTTAGTGTTGAGGTTTTTTGCTGCCCCCTGGAAAGTGAAAGCCTAGGCCTTGTCTACCCAGGACATACTTGAAAATTAGTGAAATCTCAATGTATCCTTCCTGGCAAAATACTTTGCAAAAGTAAAAAAATATTTTTTTTTGGGGTGGGGCCACCAGTGCCGCCGCCCCCTGGAAAGTGCCGCCCTAGGCCTAGGCCTTGTTGAAATTTATAAAAAATATATAAGTGGCGCTGAACTGGCAAAAAGGTGGAGGAAAAGGCTCCGCGGTTACGGGCAACTCCGGCTGCAATATCTCCCAAGGGTTATCCCTACAAAACCCAAACAAATATCCACAATTAACAAAAAATGAAGAAAGCGCCAGTGTAAACCCCACAACCACGAAACGTCAAATACTGAATTAAATCACACTGAATATATTGTCAATATATGACTAAAAATGGGGGAATACAATTACCAGAGCATGTGAATGTAGCCGGATCAACGTTCTTATAAACATGTAAAAAAGAGGCAAAAGCACATTGCGCAATACATTTGTAATAAATGATACAATGATGTTCTGGTATTGAAAATCCACTCACATGGGCCAGAGCCTGTACAATTCAAGGCTCTATATGAAAGCGTTGGGTCCCTTCAGGGATGACCCTGTCCCTCTTCATATACCCTCCGAGTGTAGAATGGATGCCATGTAAGGATGAACACAGAAATGGACCATAGCGCAATACAGTAACATAAGCAAATAATTTGAGCTTTCAATAGGACCACTCACGTGGTATAGAGCCTGTGTCGTGTCCACTGGCTCCGTAAAAAAAGCTTAGGTGTGTTGGGGACACACCAAACCCCCTTGTACCAGCAAAGAGAAAACTGCTTTTGTACAGATAAAAAAGATTTAATAAAACATGAACCAAAACGCGTTTGATTGCAGAAAACGTGCCGAATGCTTTAATCGGATTTAGTTCTAGGGTTATGCCAGGCAAAACCAGTTTGAACTTTATTCAGTTTACAACTGTAGCAGCACTATAATAAACACTGTGATACTGCCACTGGGTATGGGCGCTGTACCACTGGTGTTTTATCCTTACTTGAAGCTGGAATCCTGTGCCACCACCCCAGCCACCCCCTTTTTGGTCTGGAGTGGCCATTTTCTCCCTTTCATCTCGGTCCTTTCCCACAATCTCCCTCCCACACTCCGGTCCAGTCTTTTGACCAAACCCTCACACACCGGTCAAGTCCCTTGCCCATACTCACTCCCACCTCTGGACCTTCCTCACTCTGTTCATGAAATTATTTTAAAAAGGGACACTCTACACAGCTGAGCACTTTCATAAGCTAAAGTTGTCAGTAGGGCTGAAACAACTAATCGACCGACAACTATTTCCATTATCAGGTTATGTAACAAAATTCCTTAAGTAAACTAATTTTTTTCTATTTTTTTTTAACTGCTGAATTGATCAAAATGATCAGCCAACTAATCGATTATGAGAATAATCGTTAGTTGCAGCCCTAGTTGTCAGGGTGCGCAAAGTGGTCCGCGCCACCTTCTTACCCTGCTTTTATACTAACATAACATCTGAGTGCTCAATGCAGCGTTCGTTAGGGGAGAATACAGACATTAGCTTAAGCTCAGCACGCAGCATCAATCCATCATTGTGATCAGGCATTCGTGCACTTTGTGTGTGAAAAGTATGCAATTTGCACATGTACGTACAATACTCTGTTTTTAGTTTTTTTTTTTTTAAGTAACCTTTATCCAATTCTGAGAATAATCGTTAGGTTCAGCCTGTCACACATCACCTACTGCTGTTGATCCAAAAAGAAGGCAAAAAACCCAGTCTGACGGGCTCGCAAATATATGCAACATACAGGGAAAAAAATTCCTTCTTGATCCCAGAATGGCAGTCAGATTACTCCTTTGATCAAGAAGCTTTTAACCACTGACTGTCAGAGGTGTGGTTGTGGAAGGCAGGTATTTGGGACCTAGGATTCTGCATAGCCTGTACCCACTACATGGGAGAACTACATTTCCCAGCAGGCAGCTCTGCAGGTGTGGGATTACTCAAGCCACACCTAAGGTTAATTGGAGGAAAAAATGCTGTTTAAAAATTCAGAGCAGGAACTGCTCAAAAAGCCTTGGTCTTCCTTTCCTGATCTTGAACAAGAGGACATAGCTTTCAAGGAAAATAGAATATAATCTATAATATAATATATGCGGAGTTTTGTTTTACTGGTAAATGGAGTTAGCCATCCAGTGTTAGTCAGGGATTGACTGTTTAGTTATTGCTGGTGAGACTGCATGTGAAACACCTTTCATTGAACAAATAAAGTCTTGTTAAAAGGATATCCAGGGTCTGTCAAACTTGCCCTAGAAGACTATGCAGACTGATCCCTAATTTGTGACGGTCAATCACACCACATATTAAATATTATGACCCTTAATCTGTTTTTGCAGTAAGTCATCCAGTTGTTTTTTTAAAAAAGTCTGTACAGTCTCTAACCCAACCACCTCAACAGGCAGAGAATTCCACATCCTACACAATACAATGAGATTGGAGTCTATAGTTTGATCACTGACTCCATTCTATGGCTATTGCCACAGTGAGGAGCAATGTAAAGATACTGTGGGGGGGGGGGGCAGTTTGCAACACAAAAGATCACAAAAATGGAGGAATCCAGTGACACTAAAATATTTTCTTAACTAAACATACAGGAGAAAAACAAAGAACATGTAAGATATCGGTAGCATAAAAACAAAGTAAAGACATTAAATTTTTTGGTGTTAGTGACCCTTTAACAACATCTGGTGTAGCACTTTAGGTTCAAAAGCCTTGCATCGAATGTAATAAGAGAAAGAAAAGTCATAAGTTAAAATATTGTGCTGTTTTATTGGTGTAAAAATCACACTTTTGCTAGTTCTGATTCTGCTGAGATACATCCATGCAGTTTAACACCTATGATCCCACAGCCAGAATAAGCTATTAAATACAATAGTTGCTGTTAGTCAGCTTTCAATGCAAATTTACATACAAGATCAAAAGGTGTATATCATACATTATAGAACAAAACCTTATTACAGTACATCAACCTGAATCGCAGAATACACTCAGGAAGGTCTTTGCTATAAGGAACGCTCATTTATATGTCAAAAAGGAGAAAATCCTTCATACAAATTCAAAAATCAACCCAGAAATCTTGTGATGTTCAATGAAGAAATTACAAGGCCAATACAAGGTAAAAATCCTGCAATATCCATGGGGTGGGGTGAAATATTTTAACAAAAAAGATTTAGTACTTCCAACATGCAGTGTGTGGAAACAATACATAATGATGCAGTAAGTATTTAAATAACATAAGTACAGGATGTTGTGGTAGAAATTTGGAAACTTATACATTCACTTTTCTGAAGTTGTCAATCTGCAAATAGACTGTTCCACAGTCAGTACGTATATACTGCATTAAACGCAGCATCTTAGGAAATCAAAGCGGTCCCATTTAAGAACTGCATAAATATTACATGATTTCGATTGTAGAAGAGCAAATGTGTGAATTTTATAAAAAATAAAAGGAAGAACTTTGTATTTTAGAAGCCAGGAAGATGGAAAAATAAATTCATTAAAATCATAGTACACAACGGTTTCGATTTTTCCTAGCCACGTATTTCCTGGATGGGTCAGTGGATTGGTAAAAAGTGGCTAAAAACGTGATGTGTCCGTATGGGTTTTATATTTATACACTATGCATTAAATCAAGGTAACCAGAATAATTTTATGGGAGAAGCCAATAAATTCAGTATGACAAGAAACCAAGCAATGCAAAAATTAAAAAATAGACAATTCTGACATAATGCCATTACGGCCAATGATCGGTCTTTTGTACAAAGCATAAAAGTTTACCTTTTGTTAACATTACTCCTTTAAAAGGCATTTGTTTCAGAAGTGTACTACCAGACCAGGAAAGAAGCCTTAATGGTTAGTGATATGAGGCAGTGCTCAAAAGGTTAATATTTGATAGAGTCCAAAATGAGGAGTGAAACGAAAAGTGGCAATAAAAACAAAAGTAGGCCCTCAAACATAGGAAATTATTCTGTGGATCAGATAAATGTGATTAGTCTGGGAGGTGCACTAAACAGAACAGAGGCACGCCATTATACTTTTGGAAGAATGGTAAAGCACTAGAAATCTGGGTCTGTATTCACATTTAGCAGCAGATTCTTTAAAGGTGGGAAAATGGTCGAAGCTGTTCCAGTTGCACTTCCAAAGAGATTCTTTCTTCAAGAACGTCCTACAAAACAAATTATGTTGGGTGGTATTGAGTTTTCCTGCCGATACTAAAATAGATGCAACATCAAATGCAGAAATGAGTGTTTTTAGTCTCCCCCACCACACACACACGAAACATTAAACCATTTGAACAGAAAAATAGCGAGAATATTGCTCGTGGCGGATCAGAATCGATAAAACACATTTCCCTTTGAAGAATTTTACTGTAACAATTATAGATACAATATTCTGAATTATTATACATAATTCAGCGCTGCGGAATATGCTGGCGCTTTATAAATAAAGAATAATAATAATATACATGCAGCATCACCATAGTAATTGCATAAGCCTTTTTTTTTTTTTTTTTTTTTTTTAGACTCAACAAATGTAACTGGAATGCAATACAAAAAGACCAAATAAGATCAAAGAAGAGTTTGACAATGCTACACAACAGAGAGGAGTACACTGGCCAATGATCTTTAAGACTTGGGTGCTCTAGTTTGATACACAACACTCCCAAGTACAGAAACACCATTGAGCATCATAAACATTTAGGCCTACATCAGTCCATCACCTCTAGCCATCGGAGGATGGAAACATGGCGATACCAAGTAATGGATATTGACGTATCAGCATTGATTTACAATTTATTGGTAGCAAATTATGTAACTGTATCCAATGCTACTAATAACATTACGTCTAGCAACATGTTCAAAGAAAATAAAATGGGATATTACCTTTAGCTGCTGTTGTAATTCACTATTTAGTCGGGCAAGGACTGTGTTGGTTTCTTTGTTACGTCTAATAGAAGCCTGAATAGCTTTTTTGTCTTTTCCAGCTGACCTAAAAGGTAAATTATAAAGTTTCAGGGTGTTAATATATAACCAGAATCAACACCCAAGACAAGAAGTGCTGCTGAATAATACCTTACCATTTCAACATTAGGCATAAGCTTTCATTATTAAAAATGAGCCACAACACATTGTCAAGTAGAACAGGGCTCTGCATCACACACACACACACACACACACACACACACACACACACACACAGTTTATTTCATTTGTCACATTTTGCTTAAATAAAACAGGATTCACGATGGCTCGTGAAGATTTATATACAACAGATGTGGCATTTAAAGGACACATCGGGCACCAGAAAGTCAACAATATAAATATGCCCAAACATAAAGCCACTAGAAAATGTAAACCCGGTGATCACTATAACCACAACGCGCTTGATAGCTATACAAACAAGGAAACACCTCTTTTAACATAAGGGGGTCATATGATACATTACCATACGCAGGGTGTTATTTGGGGCCCTTCATAATTCCTGGAATAGCATACCTAATTTTGTAAGTCATTTATCATTGTTAGACAGGGAACACTTGTTAAAAGAGCAGGCAAAAGGCTTTCAAAGAAAGGGTCTCATGTTCCCTCTGTGTATTATGGACATTAACACAGGGGATACAGACGTCCGAATGTGCTTCATAACCTACGGTACCATTACAAGATCAATGTTTGTGTGATCTGACAGTCACTGAGTGTGACCTGATATTAGATAGAGCTTTCAAAATAAGGAAATAAGAGTACAATAAAAAAAATAAAGTCTGTAAGTCAGGAAAGATCGATTATTTACCAATTTTAACAAAATATCCCCTGCAATCCATATTGGGCAGGTATTTAGCGGTTTGTATGGTGCTTATCTGGTTCTTAGATGGACAAGTGAGCCCTAATTTTATAGAGCTTCAGTACTTATGATTTTGGACTGGAGTAAGCCATATAAATTAATCTGAGGGAGAATGGGGCTGCATTAAAGCCCGGCAAATTATGAAAGTTAAACACTAACAGGGTTATTCAGAGAGCGTGAAAAGCAGGAGAATGACTGGAGAATGAAAAATTCTACGTCAAAATAGCCGATTTGGAAAGGGAGAATTTTTATGGTTTGGCTATTTTGACCTAGAATTTTTCATTCTCCAGTCATTCTCCTGCTTTTCACGCTCTCTGAATAACCCTGTAAGTTGATTGCTGCTGTGAGTTTGTTCTCCTGTGTTCTATATGATCAAGTGACGTCCAATTAGAAAAAGATGGACTTTCGACTTTCCCCCTTTCCAAAGTGGGGTCTCTTGTTAACCTCCCTGGCGGTCCGATTCTGACATATTTTATGTCAGAATCGGTCCTATTTATTTTGGGCCCCCTAGTGGTATTAGTGTGGCTCTGGGGTTAACTTTCAATGCTGAAAGCGGTATCCCCGAGCCACACTCTGGCCAATACTTACATGTCCTGTGCTCCCTCGCTGTCCCCGCAGTCACAGTGCAGCCAATCGCAATGTCACACAGGGATCAGCGAGGGAGCGCAGGACATGTAAGTATCCAGCCCGAGTGTGGCTTGGGGATACCGCTTTCGGTTCAAAAAGTTAACCCCGAGCCACACTCGGGAAAACCGTCAGGGAGGTTAAAGGCAATATTTCACTTTGACTTGCATTAACATATAATGCATATTCTACAGATTGACGTAAACTCGCTCTCTGACCAGAATTTCAAACAGAAAGTTATGTTACATGTATAATAATATAAATGCAAAGTAGTGAGAAGTGTAAGTAGCCACATTTCTTCACTATACAGGGAGCAGAGGAATAAAAGAATGCACAGAATGTGTCCCTCTTGACCACAGCACTGAATGGACTAAAAGGGACACTAGAGAAGAAAAATCAAATGCCTGAATGAAGGGCTTCAGCTCTGCCAAGAAACTAATCAGCAAGCACTGATCCCCGCTTCATGAATTGAGACATTAAAAAGGAGGAATCTTCAGAATCCCTTCAATGGCCATCAATGTGCTCCCCCATTGAGAGCCATTGGGTTTGGTGGATGCTTAAGTGTTCATCTTTCCAGTCACATAAATACTGTGGCTCACAGGGAGAATGTCACATCTGGACCCATGTACTGTATTAAAAGTTTAAAAACTATCTAAAAGGGTTAAAATAGGAGAAGGGTGCAGGAGGATTAATGGTTATCCCCATCGACCCAGTTTTAACCCTAGACTAGAGCATCCGATTAAGGATCTTCCAAAGAATTTATAAAAAGGTGCTACTCTAAATGTACTTCATAAACTGAAGTAGTAATACATTAAATTGTGGGGTTTTTTCTTCATACTCTACAATACCTTGGAATAGATGGCTGAGAGGAAAGTACAGAAGTTGCAACACTTTGTTTCTGATTGTGTTCTTCCACTTCTGGACGGAGTTCATCATCAGATTTCAACCTTCTGCGCACAGGCTTAGGAGGTGGTGCAAGTGGTGTGTTCGCCTTTCCCTGTTAATTTTAAAAAAAAGGTTTACTCTGCAACCTTCCAATAAGCAAGTCATTTGTGTTATATGGGATTTAAATCGTAGATAATGGATATCAAACTTAGACCCTCAAGATATTTTTAAGGCCTACAATTCCCAGGACTCTTGAAAGAAAAAAAAAAAAAAAAAAAAAAAAAAAAAACGATGGCCAGAGAATCATGGGAGTTGTAGTTCAGCAGCATCTGGGGGTCCCAGAGTTTGATAGACAGCTCTACTTCAGAGTTAAACACTGCTTACTGGGTTGGCAGGGCCTGCAGCAACTGGCTTTTCCTCAACACGCCCATTTATTTTGGCACTTCGAACAGCATCAGAGGATGGTTTATCAGGCTAAAAAAGAAAAATCCACGTTTAGAAATCGTTGCTAATAACACACTGGAAATTAGAAAAGGAATATGTATTAGGGCTGTGGAAATTATTAATAAAATTTTGATCAGGGGGCCCATCAGCTCCGGTATCGGACTCTAGGAGTCCAAATCCAGAGCAGTGCTGGCTTCCTGGGGCCCTGGGCAGCCCTACAGCAGCATGCGAAGCCGCCCTCCAGTCACATGTGCGACGCGCGTGACGCATGCGTCACAGTGACTGGCGCAGGAAGAAGAAGGCAGTGGAGGAGCGGCGAGTATGGTGCTGCCCCGTCTCAGTCCAGCCAAACCCCAGCATGGCCCAGACCCAGGGACACGCCAGACCCCAGGCAAGACCCAGGGACCAGACCCCAGCTAAAAGTAGTTGGATCTGTATGTGCGTTATAATTAATCGATTAATCAATTTTGTTTTTATCAAACACGAAAATTTTAATCAGTACCAGCCTATCTATATATTTGATGTCCCCCTATGGTGCTGGGGATGGAGGACGTGTGCTAATGATGGCAACAACAGTCTAAAATTTTGTGCTTCGTTTTCTACAATTTTTAACATCCCACTCTGGCCTCCCTGGGGCTGAGGTGGGTAACCGAGCCAACGTCTAAACGTAAAGCAATCAGGAATTTTTATTTCTGACTAATTTCACCAACAAGGGGAGACAAGAACTGAAATGCCAGGCACATCCACTGAGGTATACACAACCCTAGACAATTGCTCGTCCCATTTAGCTTCTACAGCTAGGCTATCCTAAGATTGTATCATTTTAATCATCAGGTAGCAATAATCCTAAACTTGCTTAAACCCATTTATATTGTGTACATCAAAATAATGTCGTATCAAGAGGTTTAAGGGTTATTCTCTCTGCCAGAACCTAGGTACAATGACATATACACCCTTATTGAAGTTGTGGTGGAAGGCAAAAAAAAGGAGATTAAAAACCTCCACACAGCAAGTTATTTGCTGTGTGGAGGCTTTTAAGCTCATTTTTTGCCCTCCACCACACTCAAATGACTATTGAGTTACCCTAGGAATAAAGTATCAAACTGCAACTGGTCACGGTTTATCTCTTGCAGATGAGGGCACAATAAGCCTGAAACAGCTTTACAAGAGTGGCTGTGACATGTTGCATATACCTGACCTTTGCTGGAAAAAAAAAAGCCATCTAGTATGGCACGACACGGCACCGGTAAGAGGGTTCCTGTATTAAAACAGACTCAGGATGCAAAAAAAGTGACAAATTGCAAACGTCATTTGCGTGTCTTAGCCAGAGTTCCGTGCTGCACATGGGGAATGTAGCACATGAGCTCTGTGAAGCAGTTCTTTGAATTGCTGGGATGTGCAACTTACTTCTGCAATAATAAAACACACACACACACACACACACTCTCTAAACTTGCAACACAAGCGGGTGCATCCCAGACTTAATATGTTACGGGTAAAGCCCGAAGTGTGGTTAATCCTAGGATTACCAAGGTAATCCTGACAGTACCCAAAACCGCTGGGTAAAGCTGCAAAAAAAAATTAATTAAAAATTCAGACTTTACCCAGGTAATCTTAGGACTAACTGCCCTTGCGTAACAGTCTGGAAGAGCTGAAAAATTCGCACTTTACCTGGGTAATCTGAGGACTAGCCACAGTTTCACCTGGGTAATTTGCAGAGCATCCAACCCCGCTTGGGTAAAAGTGAATTTTGCTACTATCTATGGATATTATCAACGAAAATGGCAAAAGACAAAAAACATTAAAATGTATTAAGGATATAATGAATATACAGATTAACAGGATATGTTTCTTATATGAATGTGAAAGAGTTACGTGCAGGGGTGTACCTAGAACATTTGGCACCAGGGGCGGATCCTATATTAGGCACTCCAACTTTAAAATGTAAAAAATAAAATAAAAGACACACGCACTTTAAGGTTTTCAAAAATATTTTTTAGTTCTAGCATTCTGGCAGGACATGATGTATACATATGATATATTATGAATCTGCCGATGGTGGATCAGGTGTCCTCTGTGCTGTGCAATAGAGGAGAGTACTTTTTTTTTAATAATTGTTATTTTTAAGTGATTTTGCAAACTCACAACATATCAATCCTCATGCTATGAACAAAAGTACACATGTGGCTTGTTTTGTTGATGGGAGTTGTGTGGGTGGGTGGCTGGTTTTGTGTGATGGGAGTTGTGTGTATGTGCAGGGTGACTGGTTTTGTGGATTGGAGTTGCGGAGCAGAGAATGGGTGTGTGTTTTGCAGGTATAAGGCTAGGGTCAGATGAGCGCATTTTGTACGGACTGCTAAACAGTCCATTTTTTTCACAGACGTATTTTTTGACTGATGTAGCAGGGAAAATAAATTGCAATGAAAAAACATTCTGTCCGTCAAAAATGCTGGACGTATAAATGCAGTCTGTCTGACCTTGTTGCATCACTCGCACACAAAGCTATGCGGACGTGGCACACTCCGCACGTCCGTTCTAGCAGTATTACGTTCTTGCCTAACCTGCATCCGTTTGCAGTGACCGTCAGCCTCCGCAGTGACCGTCAGCCTCCGCACTTCTGTGCGGACGTACTTCGTGTGTGGGGCTCCATTTAACACAATTGTATGCTATCACGGACGTAATTATGTGCGGGCAACACGGACGTTAACACTGCATTCGTCTGACCCTAGCCTAAGATGCTATGGTATTTTTTTACTTTTCCAGTTTTTTTAAGACTCCCTTTTCCCTGTCCCTGTTTACCCTGGGCTGCCTATTCACTGATGATGCAGTGAATGCATCATCTCTCACCTCTATGCAGGACCTCGCCAAGAGCCAGGCAGCTCAATGACAAATTTCTGATCACTGCAGTGCTCGTTAAGGAAAGGTCCACTTTAAACAGCAGTAAGCAGACAGGGCTTCATATTCTGCTGATAAACCCCCCCCCCTTTACTGTCATCTTCCCTCTCTCTGCACACAAATCACATACCCCTCCCCTCTCCTAGAGCTGCTGTGGGGCAGGGGAGGAGCTATGGAGGGAGGAGAGGGGGATTTTTATTCTATTCTATTCCTTATGCAAACGCCCTGCTCTGCTGCTTGAGAACACAGCTCAAAGCTGACACACAGTGACACCTCCTAGTACCCCCTAATGACACCCCAATAATCACTGGTACCTGGGGCGGCCCGTCCCGCCGCTCCCCTAAGTACACCACTGTTCTGATATGCTCACACACAAGTTTGGCAAACTGCCAGCAAGTACGGTGCTGTTCGAAGGCAGTGCAAATCCTGAACATACTTGAAAAGTAGTGAAATCACAATGTATCCTTCCTGGTAAAATACTAAAAAGTAAAAAAATAATATTTTTTTGTGTCACCCAAGGGGGTGGTGCCACCTGGTGTGGGCCACCCCCCCCCCCAGGTACACCCCTGGTTACGTGATCTTTATTATGTGTGCTTATATATCATTTATAAAACATTATAACCATCAGTTTAAAAATTTATAGAATATCTTTATCTTAATAAATTTATTTTCAGACAATGCACAGAGTTACATGACGGTTATTTAGTACGGTTTGTGACTGGATACAATTTCGTTACAAAGCACAAAAAAAAAAAAAACAAAAACAAACAAAAAAAAACAAAACACAATTTTGTTGTCAGTTAGAAAACAGTTTGCAGCTTTATCCGGGTAATCCTCGGAATTCAGTCCTGTAACCTGCTGAAAACCCAAGAAAAGCGCAGTACCCTGAGGTGTTTGGATATTGTGCAGATTACCCGGATAAAGTGCGATGTTTCGTTAGACATCACACTTTATCCAGCAACACTAGGGTAATGTGCGAATTACCCGGTTAAAACAGTGCAGAAAAGCGGAGAACCTCTGGATACTTTGCAGATTACCCAGGTAAAGGCTGAAATTTCATTTCACTTCGGATTTTTGCTAACGACGCCCGGGTAATCCTAGGATTAACTGCACTTCGGGCTTTAACCGTAACACACACACACACACACACACACAATTAGTTTTTTTTACAGTATGTCCATTTAAGATTTTCCACATTCATGCAAATCTCTGCTGAAGAGAAATATTTTTTCTGGTTAAAAGAAGTGGATGTCTCTGCTGCTTGTGTCATGCTCCATTTACTTATGGAAGTAACCCACCTGTACGTCTGATGATTTTTCAGTTTCGTCAGATGGTTCTTCAGATGCACATGAAGCGAATGCTTCAAAGTGGCTAAAGTCAGCAAAGTTTGGCTGCTCTGGGATTTGTTGGGGAGAAGTGCTAGGATGAGTTACAAGACCTTCGGATTCTGCAGACCGGTGCATGTGTGAACCTGACGTCTAGAAAAGGCAATATTGAGAAAAATTAATTTTTTTAAATATTTTACGTGGTATACCGCTAGATTCCTTTCCAAAACTGGAACACGTTGTTTTCTTCAGCAAACAGAACCCTGATAATTTGCAAAAATTTAGAGCAACTCTGCTATAATGCTAGACTTTGACGTGTAGGAATTAAGTGCGTAAATATAATAGAGCCAGTTTAAACAGATTTGATTTGAGATGGTTTCACATTTTCAAGTAACATAACTGATCCTAAGCAAGTGAAACAACTTCAACTCAACTTTAGTAAAATGGACCATAACAGTATTGTAATTTAGCTTATTAAATATTGCAAATTCTATGTCCATGACCAATTTTCTGTTGCGTGTTAAAATGTCTTGGATGTAATTTCTCATAAGTGGTGTGAGGTTTCAAAACTATATTTCAGCTTTACAGTAAGAAATGGAGGGTCAACAAAATTTATAAATGAATGTAGGGGCCAGATTCTAAGACGTGTAGAGGGAGGCCGCTCATATGAACAGTCTATTTCTCTTGTAATTATCCAAATCTTGGAAAGAAAAAAAAAAAAAAAAAAAGAGCGAAAGAATGGAAAAAACAAGAAAGACTCGAAGTCATAAGAATGGGATTGTAAAAGAAAAAAACCCCACAAACAACCCCCCAAAAAATAAGTACACTTGCTCCTGACAAAGTGTCTTAAGCAGATCCCCTGCGTGGTTCTCACCCTTGGTAACACTTTGTATATACTAGCTTTCACCTGTCAAGGGACTCCATCAAGTCTCCGTTATCCATCTTTCAAGGATTTACAAAAAGGATCAGGTCCTGGCAGATTATAATGTGCCAGGTACATCACATGTGGACTTATGTCCATACCTCAGGTTTGAAGGGCTGGATCTTGAAAGCTAAACCCAGGAGTGAGCATTTGGCTGATGGATGTGTAGAGTTGGCTATGGGTATATTGTACTGATCTGATTTTGAGCGTCAGCGTTAGATTATTTTGTCTGCATCGGGGTTGACAGCTTTCATTGCTTGTGGTCCTGTCCCTTAATATCGATATTTTGGGACTCCATACAGAGATTTGGGGTTAAGATTTTAAAATTAGCGGTGCCTCCCACCCTGGAGTTGGCTTTGTTGAACCTGTTTTCGGAAAACGAAACCCACGGTTTCGTCAGGACTCAGAGGGTTCTATTAGGCGTTCTGTCTGCGGTAGCCAAAAAGGCCATTTTAGGACAATGGATTGCTACCACCCCCCACCTGCTCTATGTTCTACTCCCGCTTTTAAGCTATTTTTCAATATGACTGGGTGGAGACCATTCGTCACAAGGAAGACAAAGTACAAAATTTTTTGATAAATGGCTACACTTCATGTCAGGTTTACCAGACAATATAAATTTCTAAATTGAAAAGGGATTTTGAAATTACTAATTGGTACCTGACTAGATCCCTGACGTCCCCTCCCTTAATACCTCGCCCGCAGGCGCTCTTAGAATTCTGACGCGATACCGGTAACGTTCTAGTATAGACTCTCCTCTTGTAGGTACGGGTTTCACCTGGTGGGATTGCTGATCTGAGGGAATGAGAGTGATTGTTATCTTTATTCTTTATTATGTTGTAATCTAAATCGGTTAATAAAAAAAATTTAAACCATTGGTGTTTTTTGTCTTGCGTGTAATCTGATATGAATCCCATTCTGTGACTTAAAAACAAAAAGAAAAAAAACACTGTCTACAGTATTCCAGTGGTGGCTATGTGGTATGCCACATATCCTTTTTGACTATAGGCTGTGTCTGTTATAGGCTGTGTCTGTTAAATATTTTATATAAGCTTTGAATTAGCCTACTTGACACCTTTTTGTTATCCAACACCCATTATATCTATTTTTGCATTTCTACTTTTGAAAGGTTTAGGGGCAATCCTGGGTGATTGCTTGGTATGGTGGGGTGCTAATCTTTTATTTGCACTTGTGGCATGGATGTGTCTGTATAGTCACCTGTATTTTTTTTTCAACCCCTAGGGCATGCTATGCCATCCTCACAGGATGTGGGTTTAAACGCAGCAGGACGACATAGCAAACCCTAGCTCCCACTGCACACCTACCAGCTGGCAGAGTGTGCATCATTTGATGCCCCAAGACCGCCTGAACATCTAATTTTTTTCTTTATAAATTCAGTCGGCAGCTACGCCTGCAAGGAGGAAATCGAAAATAATGACATTATGAAGTATAACGCAAAGTTGGTGCACCTGTGTGGGTAGTGGTCGAGGAGGTACAGCAGGTGGATGTGCAACTGCTGCAGTCGGCTGCTGACCTGTGAAAGATCAAGAAACTGTATTATCTCTAAAATGCATTATCCCAAACAGCAAATACAATTTGTGCAAATTTCAGACATCAGCACACCCTATATAGCTCATATACTTGATACGTTACATTTTCACTGTTAGTCATCAATAGAAAAGTAAATGTTCAGAACTTTAAAACAATGGTATCTGAAAAGGTAAACATAAAAGTGTCGTGTATCCAGCATGTAAGTATTTTAGTCATTTATCTTTTATTGAGCATCAACATATCCTGCAGCGATGTACAATCAGTAGTACAAAATAAAAAGCGGGTTCGACAGAGCCCAACATAGGAAAATGGCGACCCTGCTCAAGTGAGTTGGCTGGCTGTCCACTGGCACCGTATTTGTGCGATCATCCGATATCATCAGAAGTCGTTCGAGCCGTTTCCACCCCCAACCCTTCTAGATTGTGAGTTTCCACGGGAATAGGGCCCTCGTTTCCTCATGTATCAGTTTATCAATTGTTGTTCAATGTATCGTAACCCTGTCTGTATCATACCCATTGTTCAGCGCTGCAGAATATGATGGCGCTTTATAAGTATAATAATAATAATATAATCCTAAAACGCAGGCGAATCAGCCCTCTTCCACTGCAGCCAATCACCAGACGACTTCAGAGGATTTTATGCAACTACAACATATTAGCGATCCTTCCATTTTGAAGGGGATCTGTCAGATGAAATCGGACGATGATAAAAAAAAAAAAAAAAAAATTATGTAAATTGTATGTATTGTAAAGTTAAACCGCAGCAGGGAAATTGTCCCATAGGAGAAGGGATTCAGTTAGACAGCACATAGGAGTCAATGTAAAAAATATTTTCCTTTTTAGTCAACGGTTTATTCTTTTCATCCCCAGCAAAAAGCCTTTTTATTTTTTATTTTTTTATTTTTTTTAGACTCTAGGCATTTTTTCAGGATTTATTTTTAGGTGAAATTTGGGTTCCCCCTGGCTTTTCCTTTTCTCCCTTTTGTCTCCAGTCCGGCTACGTCCAGCAAAGGGACAGGGGGGTTGTCCCCCCCAGGCAATTTTTTTATTTTTGTCTTGCTTTGGCTGTGCTGGATGGTGCAAGGACAGGTTTTTTTTCTTTTCACGCTTTTTTTTTGCCAGCCGACCCTGATCAGACAACGGCGTTGTCCATAGGCGGTCAACAAAGTCAGTCATCCGACTAAGGTTCCAGTGGACAGCCAGCCTAATACCCATGGGGTGACAAAGATGAGGGTAAATTGCAGAGTATGAGACGTAATGGATGCATGGAGGCTGTGTAGGCAATGGATCAGGAGTGTGAGAGAGAGGGGGAGTGTGTGAGTGTACCCCAATACTATGGTGAAAGAAAGTTTACTCCAAAATTGTCAACTGGCTAGGAACAAACTCAAAAAGTCTTTCGGAAAACCATTACTGCTCAGCTCCTTGTATTAAGGCCATACATTTACTAATCATGGGAGCTGCAAAATGTAAGCAAACAAAAAATAGAGTATTAGTCACTGCTCGAAGCATAAAATATGATGTAGACCTCTATGTCTTTTCCATTATCAGATGGAATAATAGCAGCTACGTACATACCCACCTGTAGTGACTGTAAATGTCCTGTTCATGTCTAACGATGAAGACCGGGAATGGGATGCTTGAGGTCTAGGTGGAGGTGGTGGAGGTGCAATGTTGTCAGGAGACGTGCCCGATTGGGAACTGTAAGAAAAGTATGTTACTATAGTTTCTAAAACCTTAGATCGAACCTGCAATCAAATGTATAACAATTGCAACAAATCAGAAACAAAAATCTAAAAAAAAAAAAAAAGCACGCAACCACACCAGGAAACAATATTTCATCAGGAACAGAAGGAAAAAAAAAACAAAATTTAGCTTCTATAGTCTGCAAAAGGAATCAAATTTAAAAAGACAGATTGGCACCATTGTTTTTTTTTTATTATAAATTCTCCACATAGAAACAGCTGTCATTTTCACTCTCCCCTCTTCCATTCTGCTTAATGCACATGAACACAGGCGCTATTAAAACTCGTTTTACATTGTTTGTGGGGGTCCTTAAGAATATTACATTACGGGTACTGTATTTTTCTGTCCAATTTTGGTAAAATTTTTCCTAGTTTGACTTGTAGCATTATTTCTAGGCCTGCAAAAAGGATTATTTTCATAATAGATTCATCGGATAAAAAAAAACATACGCAAATTGCATACGGTTCGTACACGAGCACCTTGTCATAGTGATGGATAGATGCTGCATACGCAGTTTAAACCCATCTCTGCTTTCTCCCAAAACGAACGCTGCTACGAGCGCTCAGATACACATGAGGTCAGCAAGATATCAGGGTGAGAACACAGCCTGACCAATTTAGCTTACTAGTGTCCCTTTCATGAACAAACTGAGCGGGAGGAGGGTCTGGAGGTGGGAGGGAGTGAGTTTGGGCAAAGGACTTGACCCGAGTGTGCTAGAAAGTGGGTTTGGGCAAAAAAGAGAGGGACCTGAGTGTGGGAAGGGATCGGACCAAAGAAAGAATAGCCGGTCCACACCAAAGATAGGGTGACAGGCAGGTTGAGGTGGTGGCACAGGACGAAGCAGAATCTGAGGTTCTAACGTTTAACACAGTCTGACTCTAAACAGTGTGTGCGGTCTACAAATCGATCAATCGACAGCCGATTAGTTGACAACTATTTTCATTATCGATTAGATGTCGATCAATTAGTCGTTTCAGCCCTAATTTCTCCTATTTTTCCTTTCCCCGTTCACAATGAACCTATTAATTGCCGACTTCTTGCTACAGTAATACCAGATATTTCTATATCGCTACACATTTCACTTGTATTGCCTTATAAGTTACAGTTTGCTGGGTCTGCAATAAAAAACACAATTGCAATCAAGGTTTTGTGCAACACATTTTTTCTATTTTTGTTCTTTTTCATTTTGAGATTTGTGGCTAAAGAAAACAAAACCTCCACAAACCATAAAGTAGGAAATAGCTTGAAAAAAATCAACAATGTGGCATACTCACCGTTGCCTGGTAACCACATTTCCAATCTCCTCTGGATCAGAGTTGAAGGAGTCAGAACTGCTGTACCCATCTGCTGCAAAGAGCATAGACAGAGCATAACTCATTTTAATTATCAAGACTTCTTTCATACACAACAGGGACGTCAGTTTGAATGCATATAGAGATGGAGGCTGTGTACTTGGACCCTTCGAGTCACAGCTCAAGCCTCAGTAGCAGGCAGTATGCCTCTTTATTTGCTCCTCTTTTTTTTTAATCTTTGGACAAAATACTTTGCATGATCTGGACAGTAAAGTTAACAAATTTCACTGAGCATAGAATGTTTATAATGTATTTTGGTCAGGAAGGATACATTATTTCTCTCATTTTCAAGTATGTCCTGGGTGTATGTTAATTAAACAGCAAATCTTGTGGCAATCCAACATGGGACCCAGTAGTCACAACCACCTGCCACCCACTGATGGTCTATCAGGATCAGACTTTATCATCATTTCAGTAATATACAAGTTTAGATAAAAGGCACCTTAGAGGGGATCTGATAACTTTATATAAATATATACGGGCCCATTATAAACCATTGTCTGGAAACCTCCTCATTAACAGGACTATACACAGGACACGAGGTCACCCATTTAGACTGGACTAAGGAAATTCAGCCTAAAGCAAAGGAAGGATTATTTTACAGTGAGAACAATAAAGCTGAGGAATTCTCTGCCTGTTGAGGTGGTTGGGTCAGACAGACTGTACAGACTTTTAAAAAAAACTGGATGACTTCCTGTAGACACAGAATATTAAAGGTTATAATATTTAATATGTGCGTAAGCTTCTTGATCAAGGAGAAATCTGGACTGCCATTCTGGGGTCAAGAAGGAATTTTTTTTCCAGTGTGTTGCATATTGGCGAGTGCTTCCGACTGGGTTTTTTGCCTTCTTTTGGATCAACAGCAGTAGGTGATGTGCGAATGGCTGAACCCATGCCTTTTTTCAGCCTATGTAACTTGTAGATAATGAAATGAGAAAAACCTCCAAGATAATCGTGCTACAACACACCCAAGACTAACTATACAGAAGAAGAAACAAAAACAAGCCCATCAAACTGGATGGCGACATCCAGAAATTACTAGTGTGATTTTAGTGAGTGCTGCACCTTCAGAGATGTTTATAGGACTAGTCTCCAACAGACTTCAAGACAATGTAATCCAGTTTATTATCCAGGGAGTGGACACTGAAATGCAGGATAGATGACAAGCTGGATTTTTAGTATGGCACAAACTCCCACCCTCTTGCTTCCTCTCAACGCTTTGACAACAGACTTTGTATTCTGTCTACGGACAACACAGTCAGCTGATCAGGGTCGTCCACTGGAAGCGTCTGGACAACCCAAATTGGCCGACAGACCGGTCACCGAACAATCAAGAAAAAAAGCACCAAGGACAGCCCTGTCGAGCGCAGCCAAAGCAGGAAAGTTTTTAAAAAAAAAAATCGCCGACGGCTGCAGGGGGGAGGGGATAACCCCCCCATACCTGGTGCTGAAATATGTTTCCGCACCAAGGACAGCAATGCTGAATGAGGCTGGCCCTGAAGAAAAAAAAATATGGGAACCCAAAATTGCGCTTAAATTCAGAATGCCCCGAAAAATAAAAAATAAAATGGCTTTTTTGCTGCAGATGAAAAGAATAAAACTGTTGAGAATTTTTTTTTCTTTTTCACATTGAATCCTATGGGCTGTCCAACTGGATCACTTCTCTGCGGGGTAATTTCCATGCCGCGGCATGGCAGTTTAAACAATTTGTCCGATTTCATCTGACAAATCCCCTTTAAACTGGAAGGATCGCTAATCTGTTGTAGTCACAAAAAAATCTGAAGTCGTCCGATGGTGGTCGGATGCAGTGGAAGAGGCCCGATTCACCTCCATGTTGCGGGATTGGCCGGTAGACTTCAGACAATATCGAATGACTGCACCATCGCAAAAATACAGACCCAGCGGACAGACAGCCTTACAGGGTCCCTTCCCTTAAACACCTGCATCACGAGACTTTTACTTGTTTGTTACATAGGTGTTAAAGGACCTGGGTCACAGTCTGACCCTGTGGCCAATGGTTTCGTGCCAAGTTTGTACTAACAAGAGAGCTGTAGGATTAACTATGGATGATTAAGACACTCGCTCAGTTGTACTTTGACCAGTGTACATAAAGATTCATTGCAGCTGTAAGCCTGCATTATCTAAATGCATTTAAAAGAAGGTCAATGCCTTAATGAGAATCACATCCTGATTCTAAATGAAACTTTGAATATATAATTAAAACCCAATTGATACCTAAAAGGAAGTGAATGCGCATAGTATCAAGGCAATCCAAACAAAGTAGATTTTAGAAGATCAGGGTTATGACTTCCACTGTCACCTCCCAGACTAAAAGGCAGTTATCCGAGATCACCTACCATACCCCCCCAGCATGGTGCGTGCGTGGCAAACAGCCATGGCAGAGATTTTTGTGCCCAGTATTGGGCGACTAAACGAAAACCTGAAAGGCCGGTTTCTGCCCGTGCAGTCAGGAATATCAAAGGCCAGTTTAGTTCTTCTTGAGTCATTGATGTACATTTACAGTAAATAAAGTGGTCAACTTTAAAATCTGGTGTAATTTTGGGTTCCTATATTGGAGTCTGCACATTTATATTTTAATCTATGCACACATACAAAAAGGTGCATGATCGCATTTAGAATGTCTCTAAATGTCCAACCATCTTTTTGTAGGAGCGTCACATAATGGTACATTAACAATTCGAAAATGTGTGACCAAGTTTAAGAACCGACTTGAATGCCAAAATTGTAAATGGTGTTCAGATGGAAAGGAGCAAATTCAGAGTATATCCATCTACGCATTGCTGCAACAGGGTTCAATTCTAAATGTAAAATAAATGAAACTCCTGAGATAACACTTTGGAGATCGAGTCGAGTTTAAAAAAAAAATAATCTGAAAATCAATTACGGTACATACCTGCAGGATTCCCAGAAACAAATTTAACAGAGGAACTTAAATTGCTTTCTTCTGAGAGTTCTTGAGGGTTTACATGGAGAGGACTTGTGGGATTTGAAGGATCTTTAAAGAAAGAGAAGTAAAGTACAAATGATTTGAGGAATTCTGTTCACTGGCATGACATTTTACTTTACTGAAGAGGTTAAAGAGTAAAATAAAAAGTATGAACAGTATACATCTGCAATGTGCCTCTTAATGAGATATTTAAAATATATATATATATATTCATGATGACAACAAGTGTGTGCATATATTGATATGTGAGCAGAATAACAGAAGATGCAGTAGAATGGTTGGCCATTACCCTTTCACTGCCAAGAGGTTTTCCATAAAACACGGATTCTATCGATAAACAAGCTTACTAGATTGTATTTTAACAGGCAGAGGGCCTCTGTGCGCCCTGCGATCAAATTTTGCTGCTGCGGAACTTGTCCGTGCGACACTGGCAGACAGATTGTTACAGACACTGAAAGCAGTTATGAACCGTAATGTTCAGCATGCTGCCACTTCTTGAAAAGGTTCTTGTAACCAGAAGCCAAGGAATTTTGTTTGCAATAAAAAAGACATTCCTTTGTATTGCTCCAAAAGAACACTTGATAGTTTTTGATGTTGGCCTCTTGTAGGAGCTTTTCAAAATGGGTAACTATTCCCGTGATAAAAAGTCTACTCTAAATACAGGAATATTTTCTAGACAAGAGAAAATTTGAAAAAAAAAAATGAAAAGATAAGGATTCCATAAAACTAACCACTTCCAGTTCTTTTCAGCTCCATTTCCTGCATGTGAATTTTGCTTGGAGTCATTCTTATAGGAACAGGATGTACAATAGCAGTATCCTGAAAAAAGAAAAAATAATGTGTCACACTAGAACTTGTTTTCCATAATAATCTGCGAGTAATTTACTATGAAACCTGCAGACTTTTTAAATTCCTTCAGAAAACCCAATCAAACAAATTATCCTGAAAATAAAACCCATAAAATGGCTCATTAAAGGCTTTGTTGAGTAATATCATCAAGACTATTGTTTAACGAAACCTCTTGTGGGACAAAATCTGGAAAGAGGTTTTCAATACTTAAAAAAGGACTATGTAACCCAAGTGCCAAGGAGACCATCTTAACCACTTGTCCTGTGGGTATTAGCTAAAAAGACACAACCTTATCTTGTTCTGCTACAAAAGAAAATCGCTTCCATGAGCAGTAATGGCATCTCGTCCCATAAAAAGGTAATCCTGGTCCAACAGTCCTATGTCAATCTAAATACACAACAAACCTGCCTAACAGAAAATTCAGACGGTATATTTGCTTAAAGCATCTCACAGGTTCCCATTAAGTGTTCCATGTAAATCGGAACATAGGAGAAATGTGCAAAAAATTTTTGCGGACAATGGCTAGGAGACCAAATCAACTATTTGACACTCATCCTTCTCATTCAGTAATAGCTCTGGAGTTCCCAATAGGGTTGAGAAAAATACTAGAAAAACTCAGATCACGCCATATAGATTTTGCTGTTTAATTACAAAATATATGGGTAGAGATTACCTGCTCTTAGTCACTTACATGTCTGGGTAACTAGAATACGGATTGTAAAATAATTCGATTTTTATCAATTAGAATTTTAATGTTTCAGGGACTCCAAGAACTGGCAGCTTCTCCCACCAAAATGATGGGCCCTCACACATGCAGCCGAGTATATATAATACTACTATATTTCTATGGCACTGCATACGTTTTACAAAAGGTTTATCAGCACGCCTCAGCACTGATGAAGCAGTTTTAAGAATTATTACAAAAGAAGTAGCTTGATGAAGGAATGTACATTCCCACCATCTGCTCATAAAAAGTAGAAATGCTATATACACACACACAATCGTATTTATTGGTCTACTAACCAAGTAAAAAACATCTATTTTCCATCATATACTTATGGGATTATTCAGTAAACCGGTGCTTGCTGAAGTTGCAAACACCAACAAAACAAATCACTGTTGTAAAATGGACAAGCGCTTGCGTCCACAAATTTCTGAACAGATGCAGGAGAAGCTTCTACTGCCGCATGACCTGATGAGCCCAAAGGAAGGCCAAAGTAATCATTGTGGATGTATCTCACATAGACTTTCTAGGCATTTTAGCGCTGGTCTATCGTTTAGGGTGGGATCTGGCGGTTACACATATGTTACAGGTTTTCTAAGTAATGCAGCTAAATCATTTGTGAGGCTTGACATGGGAACCAGCAGAGGACAAGTCAATGGCGTTTCTCTAACTGATGCTATTCTTCATGCCCTCATGGTTTGTTTCATACGAAATGCAGCTTTAGAAGACACAAGTGAGTATAAAATTAAAGAAGTCCATAAATCATAATAGGCAACTACTACTGAAAGCTTTAGGACAAGCAAAGATTCAAGAGTATGTCTCCCAAGCCAAGAATCGTTTCACGCATTGACAGCAGTAATTGAACCATGCAAAAATAACAAATCTCCTAGTCAAGGAACACAATGCAGTGTTAATACAATTATTAATTGAAAAACAAGCAAGCTAAGTGATTGACTTACAGGATCAGCTGGTGCAATGTTAGAATCAAATTGGGTCAGAGTTTGTGAGCTTGAAGAACGTTCGCTAAATGTCTCCCACTGCTAAATAGACAGAGGAGACACAAGTCAGCATGACGAGAGAGAAGGAAAGATCCAAGTAGAAATACACACATGGGTTGCATTGCAATGAAGGTGTATCTCAATACAATCACTGCTACAAGCAGGAATAAGGAGCTAAGTACCTTAGGATTTTTTAATATTTGAATATTGTCAGTGCAACCCATGATATTTGCATGGAATTAAAATGTATTGACATTCAACCGATTAATGAGATAAGTTAATACAACCGAAAGACTAGAGCCATAAAGATAAAGCGTTATAAAAATATTTAAAAAAAAAAAAAAAAAAAAAACAACACACGAACGTATGTGCACGTGTGTAATTGCATGTTTATCAAAAGATTAACACCCTATGTATTAAATCTGAAAAGTAATAAATGGAGATATGGTCACAGAACTAGATAAACATTGAAGCTCCCTTCCCTTTATATCAAGCCCCACAAAATTTAGCTAGGGGGTGGTGTGCTTTTAAAACCATGTATAACATTCCTAAAAACCTACAAACATGTATTACTACACGCTGGTGTAGTGTAATTTAATAGAATTAGGAAGACTAAAACCTGCAGTCATTATGCATGTTTAGACCAAATTTAGGCTTCCTTGTGTAAAATGTGTTATAGGGACAAGGTCTTGCACTCAAAACCATAGACACGTGCAATCTTATTGCTCAATCTTTGCAGGCTCCATCTTCAATGACATGAAAATTACAAATATCTGTAACAAGTATAAATTACTAATGGCAATAAAGAGAAAGATTAATATCACTGACCAGTGAGGTTTTTACGGAAATCCGTAATGCTGCATAACATACATTAACATTTGCTGTCCAATGTGAGGGCAGTGAAAAAATATATTCAATTTCTTAATCTCCCTTTCCAGTAGCTTTCATCATTTGAGAACAGGAAACATGCAAACAGCCACCAGATAGAAATCAAAAAGCAAAGCGCAGGCATGAGAAGACAGTCTATAGTGAACAAATTCGAAGCATCATACAGCCATCACTGGGGACTTAAGATTTATTTTGCAATAAATAAAATGAATACATTGTGGATTTTTTTTTCCTCTGTCCAACTCCCTTGCCAATATATTAAATACCTCTTTGAGAGTCTTTATTGTATAATCTACATGGAGATTCTCACCAACAATGTGGTCTTCACAAAATGGTAGAGAATTGGTATCGCCACAGGAAATGTATAACAAATATCAGGTGGGTTCGCCCAATCACCAAAAAGTACTCTATCCCACAGCACACAAAAAAGAAAAAAAAATAATGTTGCAGTGCCCCCTTATCCCCTTTGGGAAGACAGCAGGGTGGCCTGAAAACTACCCGCAATCATATTCACAGAGAGCCTAGCCTGGCTCAGTCATGTGAGTGACTAGCACATACTCTTCTAAACGAGACATATGTACACATAGCATATCCTATGATGTGTTTTTATGGGTTTTATTTTTTTCGGTACCTACGAACTGAAAAATTGTAGAGATAAGTATATGTAATGTTCTGCTATCTGGTGATGGTGACTGTTAAGCTCACATTGATTTATGCACGGAAAGGTGTTTGCTTTGATACAAGATAAGGGGACGCTGCACCATTTTCTTCTTTTGCTTAATATGGTCTCCACAGTTAGAACATTACTACCAACCCTGTTCATAATCCTGATATAGCTAGTTGTCTGGAGACATTGGATCTCAATGTTGTCTCTACCAGTTATAAAGTTAGACCCTACAGAAGTCTTCAGACCTTAACCAAGAACCATTGTGGATCATGTGACGAGTGTGTGAAGGACATGTGTAGGATTTGTCCAGAAACCTAGGTTCAATTGCAGATGGTATGGAAATTTATCTAGGACCAAGAAAACCAAACTGAAGGTTGATCAGTTCTAACACGCTTTCACATTTGGAGTGTAGTTAATTTGTTGTGTATCTGTCAAGCACCAACATTTAGTGCATCTATTCTCTGCAACTGGTCAGTAAGTCACATTACAGAAAATTTAGATTTTAATAAGGACGGTTTTTCTTTGCAATAAAGAGAATACAAATACTCTACTTCAAAAAGAAGAAAAAAAAACTACTGAACCTATTCTCCACACGAGGATACCTCTCACATCAGCCCAAAGGGCCACCCCTTTCCCCTAGTCCATAAAAGGGCAGTGCATGGAGCGGAAAATACTCTTCATGCAACAAATAGCCTGGAAAAGCAAGCATCCACAAAGGACAACAGATGAAATTGTTCTGTCGGAGACGTTCCAAAAGTAAGGAATGGATTACAAGACTGAACTGAAAGCACAAAATGTACAAAGAAAAAAAAGAAATTCACATTGATATCCATCATCAAAACCAATAAACTGAAGAACAAGAACAAAAAAAATAAATAAAAAAAATAAAAATCGGACATCATACACATACACAGAAACTTGTCAGAAACCGAAAGCGTTCTGAATGACTTCCTTCAACAAATACACCATAAATAAAACCCCAAATCCCCCCAGGGTGGGCAAGGAGGGAAATACCTTAGAGTCCTTATTAAAATCCAAAACTTTCAGTCATTCGAATAGGAAAATTTGGAAATTTTGGAACAGGATCTCTGAGGCTCATATTTGCCAGTTTTAAGCAACAACGCCTGCGACCAAAGCACATTAGTCTTTAGTATGGAAACTTGTTTCCCTTATCCAAAATAAAGAGCCCCAACATCACGCTCGTACAAGAGAACAATTCGGTGGACAACCGATGCAAAAAAATTGATCACTGTCAGGCCAAGACCCAATGAAACGTAATATCATAGATACATCCTAAGTAGTAGACTACCTAGAGGCAGGAGAACAAGACAACCGCACCCTTTAAGCAGATGACCCACCGCGAAACCTATCAAAACCCACGTGACTGGCAAAAATCACCGAAATATAAACTGTGCGAAACGCCAACCCAAACAAGGACAAAGAAAATCCAAAACTGATACAGGGGCAGTAAGGAATTCCGACTTAAATCAATGCCAATTATCCTATGCAGATCTATAGGCACCGCTCGTGCCCAAGGTGCAATAATGCTTTAGTAACTATGAGGTCCTGTCTGAAATTCCCGTGGTTTGCCAAGAGAACTGGGGAAAAAAACAACCATGCCAGTAATGCTCGGTGACACTTTGCCACCAGTGGATCCGGTAGGCCCTTCAGACTCATCAATTCGTCTGATCTCAGGGGCAGCCTGGGCAGGAACTACGATTGGGACTGCCAAAAATGCATCATCAGAACAATCGTCGCTTCCCAAGCACACAGCAGCGTCAAAACTCTGGATAAAACCTGAAACCGAGGGAAGGCATGTCATCAGTCCAGGAGCCAAGTTTGTTACAGGGAGTCTGTCCATCAGTTGTGTGTCTGGGCTCCGACTGAAGAATTCGGGTAACGGTCGATTGAGCTTTGAGGCAAAGAGATCTGGAGAGTCTCCCCACAGAAAGAAAATGCCAATCCCCAAATTCCCCTAGATGACAGGAATTCCAATTCGCCACAGATCTCCACAGGCCTGGAATGAACGGAGCCATCACAAACAGGTCAGGCAATAATCCCACAGTTGTATTGCCATCTTGGCCAGAACCAGACCAGGGACCTCCCAAGGCGCCGACATAGCAAACTACCGTCAGGTTGTCCATGTGGAGGACACTGCAATGGGAAGTTTTCCTGTAGAAGCATTGAAGAGCGCAAAAGAATGCCAGGAGACCCAAGAAGTTGATGCGCAGGAACAATTCCCTAGTCGACCAACAACCTTTTGATTCCAGAGGACCCCATTTGGTTTCTCCAACCCAGATGACTCATGTTTGACTCGTCAACAGATCCAATCTGGTGGGTCACTGAAACCAATTGGTTAGCCACCAAGTCAGGTTCTGTTTTGAATCGTCAGTCAAGAACACTAGTTGTGAAAAAATTGCCCCATACCAGAGAAAACAGGCCTTTAATCTCTGGAGGGGCCTGTAGTGGTGAGGAGTGGGCAGAACTGTTAGACATGTCACAGAAAGCAGCCCAATGACCCGAGCCAGAGAGCACAGCGTGGGTGTCGGATCCCTATGAAGGAGATTTATTTCTTTCCTGGATTACACGGACCACGGTTCATTCAGAGCAATGCTCAAAGATCTGGAGCCCAGGAGGAACCCAAAACTGTGGATTGCGATTGGGACAACAGATTTCTCTGCATTGATGAGGAAACATAAATCTTGCAGGAAGGTGAACGTCTAAGTCAGATGTAGAAGCAATAGACCCATGGATGCAGGCACAAGTAGGATGTTGTCTAGGTAAATTATCAGGTCTAAACCATTCGCTTGAAGGGCCACCACCACCAGTTTTGTCAGCTCAGTGGTGCTTCATGAAGCTGATGAAAAATCAAATGGAAGGCAAGAACGTCCACATTTCGACCCTGCCAGGGGAAGAACAAATAATCCATGGAACCCTCTGCCATAGTAACCAACAGGCATGCAACCCTAATTAGATTTTAACTAACCAGTCATTAGCAGGCGGAGAGTCGAGGACATGC
Source organism: Leptobrachium leishanense (assembly GCA_009667805.1). Classification (NCBI taxonomy): domain Eukaryota; kingdom Metazoa; phylum Chordata; class Amphibia; order Anura; family Megophryidae; genus Leptobrachium; species Leptobrachium leishanense. The sequence continues at coordinate 222,829,969 of CM019066.1, read as the reverse complement.
AAGCATCATTTTTAATCTGGTGGGGCGGTCCATCAGCAGTCTCATGTTGGCATCCACCCACTGCTCCACATGTGGGAGATTACCCCAGGTGCTGAGCACAGACCCAATCACTGGGTTAAATGTATTTGACCCCCCAGGGCCAGCCCATAATATTTTTATTTGATATGGTCAATGAGGAGCTGCCCCTAAGGCTAGGGTCAGACGAAAGCAGTTTTAACGTGCGTTTAGACGCACGAAATCACAGCCGTGCTAGCAGCAAATGACGTCCAATGCCGGGGAACACACGAAGTACAGCCGCACGAAAGTTCGTCCGCGCAACGCAAGAGGCAAACGAACGCATTTTTTCTAGAACGTCAAACCTCTAGTGCGCTGCGTCCGCTAGAGGCGTGTGTGCGTGATTGGGAGACGTCAGACGCTGCTAATGTCCAGCCAACATAACGTCCAGACACAAAAAGTGTTTTATTGATGATCCGTACAAAATCACGGACGAAAAGGCGCATCGTATGACCGCTATCGCGTATTCCGTGAAAAAATGCGTCCATTCGTTCGAACGCACTTTTTCACAGACAACGTGAAAAATGCGTTCGTCTGACCCTAGCCTAAGGTTGCAGTCTTTAGAGGTATGAAGCTCGGGGGGCTTCTTCATACAAACTCTGGTTGCTCGCCCAAGTCCATGCATTTTTAGGTAGAAAGCTGAAACCAAAGATTTGGGTCCTTTCTCACCAACCACTTCTGGCGCACTGTGGTCTGGGACCATTTTACAAGAGGTGGGCTTACAGATTTGGGAAGACTTGGGAGGTTGCCAGCTCTCTGAGTGTTCTCGGTTTTAGTTTGGCACGTTTCTTTGACCAAGTTGGGTCAGGTTCAGATGATACTGCAGGATCAGTAACAGAGGCCTGAGGTGCAGGAGCTGCAGGAGTCACAAATCAGCTTCCATGGTATTTTGAAAGGATGACGAAAGGATGGTAACGGCCAAGGATTCTGGCTATGGAAGCGTTAAGCGAGGCCTCCTTGGCAGCAAAACGAGTCACCATTTTAGGAGAGGCTTTTATTGGGATATGAAGCCAACGCCTTATCAAATAACCCCGCTAGATGCATAGAAATCACAGCCGAGTCAGAGTCCCCTGTGGGTGGAGACTGGCTGCGAGCAACATCTTAAAGACATTGGTGTCCAGCTTTCACAAAGAAAGAGTGGTCGAATGAACGCAAATCAGCAAAACCTAAGACGGCGGCTGCCGAGATCTTGCAAGACCACAGACAGAACGCCCAAAGCTGTGAAGCTGGCGCAGAAACGCAGGGGAGAGAGAACGAACACACACACACTCTAAAGGGACAGAAAAGAGAAAAGTACGATAAGTGTAGAGACTGGGCCTGATCGAAACAATCAGCCAGGACCACAGAACAATGGTAAACTGAACCCTGAGGCTATAGCAGAAAACCAGACACAATAACCACTGAAATAAACAGAGCAAGGTGTATAATTATCTTACTGCGCAGGAGAAGCAAAGACCATTTGCCACTCCTTGCACTGCCCTTTCATGGACTTGAAGGGGTGGCTTGTTTGACTGATGAGAGGGGTATCCCGTGTGGAGGACATAAAGAGAAAAAATTATTGAACCTGTCTTTTTTGCAAACACTGCAGCAAAGAAAGCGAATGCAAATATGACTATCCAAAGAACCGGTTTTAAAATTAATATCTTTTCTGCACTTTCAGTATCGAGACTGCATCCCCCTCAATAATGAGGCAGATATTTATATATGTATAAAATATTCAGATCAATAGAGCAAAGTAAGCTTTTAATTGTAAAATTTTCCTATTTCACGACAGAAAGTTTTGATTTCGATAAGGACTCTGCTAGTATTTGCTTCTCTCTATCAGCAGCAGTGAAACGGTTAACATTTATAAAAAAAACAAAAAACACACAAAACCCAAAACTTTTCAACAACAATGAACTACCCCAAATAACAGCCCACTCCTGCCACAGCAGGTCATATAACCCCGACCTGAGAACAGCAAATCCGCTTTCTTGTGAACATATAAACTAAAAGGGAAAAAAAAAAAAAAAAAAAAAATAGAAAAGTCTAAACAAGAAACTGGGGAAAAAAAATCGAGGAAGAACGACAAAACTTTATAGTCCCGATTTTCAGCAGCTTGTTTTCTTTCAGCCTTGTGATTAGCAAAGACATGAGAGATCATCACATCCCAACTGAATGAATGAGTAAAGGAGATCTAGCAAAGCTAAAGCTAGGGTCAGACTGAGGCAGTGCGAACGCGCGTTCTGGCGCACTTAATTACGGCCGCACTAGCAGCAAATGACGGGCAATGACGGCCAATATACGAAGTATGGTCGCACAAAAGTCCGGCTGCGCAACGCAAGTGGAAAATGAACGCATTTTTTCGAGAACGTTAAACCACTAGTACTGACGTACTGAGTGCGCTGCGTCCGCTAGCGGCGTGTGTGCGTGAATTGGAGACATCAGACGCTGCTAATGTCCGGCCAACATAACGTCCAGATGCAAGAAGTGTTTTATTGATGATCCGTACAAAATCACGGATGAAACTGCGCATAGTATGACCGCTATCGCGTATTCCGTGAAAAAATACGTCCATTCTTCGAACGCACATTTTCACGGACAACGTGAAAAATGCGTTAGTCTGACCCTAGCCTAAGAGCCCACAACAAATTACATCCCAACGGGTGTTGACCCACAGGAGGTGGCTGCGAAACCAATATGACCCGTAGATAATAGCAGAACAATAAACATTCAGAGTCCGGTAAGCATTACCAGAATCTAAAACCTAAACCAATTTTTTTTTAAATTCACAGAACAAAAAGGGATCTTGACACCATTCCATACACTAACCAGCCCATCATTATTATTCTTTATTTATAAAGCGTCAGCATATTCCGCAGCACTGTACAATAAGCACAGTATAGACAGGGTTACAATACATTGAACAACATTTGACAAACAGTACAGGAGGAGATGAGGGCCCTATTCCCGTAGGAACTCACAATCTAGGAGGGTTGGGGTTGGAAACAGGAGGAGAGGACTGTAAGGTGAGAGTGATTGATGGTTGCGTCAGTGAGTTGGGTGGTAGGCTTCCCTAAATAGGAACGTTTAAAAGGGAGCGTTTGAAGGAAGAGAAGTTAGGGGAAAGTCTGACAGTACGAGGGAGAGCGTTCCAGAGTGGGGCTGCGCGTGAGAAATCCTGCAGTCTATCATGGGAAGAGGTGATGCGGGGAGAAGCTAGGCGCAGGTCACTGTTTGACCTTAGGGAGCGGGCTGGGGTGTATTTGGTGATTAGTGAGGACAGGTAGTGGGGAGCTGAGTTAGTGAGGGTTTTGTAGGTAAGGATATTGCAGGTGGAGCTGTAAATGCCTTGGACACCCAGTGCCCAGGCTTATAATAATAGCAACACCTCCGTTCATTCTGAAATGGAAACCAACCACGCCAGTATGTCCAGACCAGCATCCACTAGAAGAGGGTGAGGGCTGCCCTTTGATCCAGAACATCCAGGCAACGAGGGAGCAGCCGTGGGAAATCCAAAGATCGCCAGTTCCAGAAGAGAGGGGGAACCAGGGTTGTCCCAGCCAGAACGGGGGTCACGAGGACAGTCATTGCCATCAGATTCCAAATCTGCAACACGGTTCTCATAAATCAATGTGAACAGGGAAATAGTGTTGAGCACCCGACCAATCCTGAAGAAAAGCGCCAGTGGCCAGAGCATACAGACCTGGTCACCAACTCCATAAAAATCAGTAGATGGGCAGTCAACCTTGACACAAACCGATCCCATCCCAGAGGGCCCCAAAAGGGACACTACCTTTGAGAACACCAAATAATGTATCCACCAATCCCCTGTATCTGACAGGTGTCAGGAGTGCCAATACGCCAGATGGTTGGTCAGACCAGGAATGAAGTGCACCTGGACACAAATTTCTTTCTGCAGGCAGTAATCCCACAACTTTGATGCAATGACGGCGAGATTCCGACCTGGGAATCCCCATGGCATGGATGTAGCGCACTGCCGGATAGTTGTCCAGACGTAGAAGGATGTGACAGTGAGTGGAGTCCTTGGTGAACAGCAAATTGCGAACAGACCCTCCAGCAATTCCAGAGAATTGATGTGGAGCAAAGTTTCCTGCGGGGACCAACATCCTTCCACCTCTGACTCCTCACAGTGAGCTGCTCATCGGCATCATAAAAGCGATATCAGCCGTAGGGGCGAACACAGGTTTCCCATATGACGCGACCAAAGTAGGTCCCAGTGACCCTCCTCCAAAAAGGTAGACCACATCTGGGTAATCCAGGCCCGCCCAGAATGAACAGGTCTTCAAGGATCAGGCGTTTCACCAGACGCGCTGCGCTAGAAGACCAATCACTCTGGCCAACAATCTAAAAGAGACAGGGCAGAGTTTCCAGTGAGAAGTAAGTGTGTAAGTGTGTAAGTGTGTAAGTGTGTAAGTGTGTGTGTGTGTGTGTGTGTATTTCTCCTCGATCAGGAAACCTAGATCCTGCAGTGTGGAGATCGTCCTCTGGAAATGGACCGGAAGCACGCCACCGCCCCCTTAAGTGCAACATCAGAAGGATGTAGTCTATGCAACTAGTCGTACCCACCTTGAGGCTACCACATGTTGCAACCGCTTTGTGAATAACCACAGAGCCAATAAAATACCAAACGGTAAACATGTAAAACACAATGCGCTGAATGGATAGGCACCGACAGATAAGAGTTCTTCAGGACCAATTGGACAATCCAGACTGTCTGTAGGAGAACATGTTGAACGGTTTGTATGCCCTCAATCTTGAAGTGCCTGTACACCACTGACTCAGTTCTCGTAAATTTATAACAGGATGCATGCCTCCACCCCTTTTTAGCCACTAAGAAAATGTTGCTGCAAAAAGCCCGAGGGGACCAGTTGAACGGCTCTATAGACCCCTTGTGGAGGAGGTCCAGAATCTCCTTGTGGACCAGTAGCACCTGCTGCCCTGAAAAATGAAGCTGGGCCGGAGCGTGACGCTGCAACAGGGTTTCTACAAAGTCTATGGTGAAACCGTTGACAGTGGCCGATACCCATGCCTTGCTGGTAAGTCATGCCCAGTTATGCAAAAACCAGCGAAAAGGGAATGCTGTAAAATTGCTTTACCTGAAGGCCTCTGGAATGAGGATGACCCTCTGCCTCCACAGCACTCCTACTGCGCCAGGGTCTGGTTCTTGATGGGAAGAAGGAGGTAGCCTCTGCAGCTCATGATTGATGGAAGTAGGGGCCTGATGAAAGTAAAACATGCTCGGCCAGCAGGGTGACAACCCCCCAGACTCTGCCAGCCCTGGGAGAGACCAGTCTGGGGTAGACCTTTTTGATAGAGGTCTCAGCTTTGTCCAATACTGCCACATAAGTATTGAGGCTCTAGACAAATCTCTCACCAAGAAAGTGCCCGAGCCTTAACCCCTCGGTAAGCATTAGCCATATATGAGAGCTGAGGGTCCATTTTTAGCAGGATGGTTTTCCTGCGCTCCCCTACCAATGCTGTATTGGCACTGCCTCCTGCAACAAGCCACCTATTTCGGCATGGTCAAGTGGAGTTTGCACCAATTTTACCCTCTCTACAATATCAAAGGCCTTCACTAGAGGCCCAGCAGCTTGTCTTGACATGCACTCATAGCAAAATCTATACCCTTTTTCGCTTACCAACCTTTCTTGGCCAGGTCTTCTGGAATGACTGCACAATCACCGGTGTTCACTCAGGCCTTACCCGTGGTAGTAGGCCAAGGGCATGCTGCACGGAGGTTGAAACCGGTGGCTTTCTCCATAGGATATTGCATATATACATCCACTATGCTCGTTATGGGACTGCGGGGTCCAAACGGCAGAGTTCGGGTGCATAATATCTTAAGGGGTTACCCATGGGATTGTAGATGGTCTCACCCACCTGTAATGGGAAGAGTACCCTTGTCCTCGACCTCTAAAAAAAGGTCCTGATCACGATCAAGTGCATGAATCTGGAGAGGGTCATCCCCCCTCATCCTCCCCAAACTCAGTGTCTGCATGGGGCGCAGACTCCAATCAGGCGTGAGTCTTTTTTCCACAACCTGCTTTAAGCACCCTGGAGTCAGGGGCTCTCTTGCGAGAACAGCGCTCCCCGATCAATTCTGGCATTGGTGCGGGGATGCCAACCCTCTATCAGCACCAAAGGAGATTGATGGGGGGGGGGGGGGGGAACTGCTTGGTCAGTGTTTGAAGGGCCAAATTATGGCCATGGGGGGGGGGGGGGGGAGGACATGGGTCTGCTCATGGGCTTGGGTAGGCTCCGAGGCCCAGTAGTAGATTGAAGGTGGTTTATGGGATTCCATAACTCTCAGGGTAGCCTCAGGGAGCGAGCAAATGGTGTTTGCAGCATTTGCCACAGACCGGTGAAATGAGACATTCATATCGGGTAACTGCCGATAAAACGGAGACAAATGGAGGAGCAGAGGGAGGTCTCAAATTCAGAGGAGCGGAGGAAACCCTGGTCATCTAAAGAGGCAAGGTGTCACGGAGCTATCCTTGAACCCTGATCCCGGGGGGGGGGGGGAACGATAGACTGGCTCTGGCAAGTTTTAGAGTGACATCGTTGTTCGAAAACGCAGTACAACGATTGCAGAGAAAAACTAAAATGGTGCCGTGCACGCATGTGGTGAGCGGAGCTCCCTGCTATCGCCAGAACACAGCCATGAAAACACAGATCACACCTCTGCGATTTAGGTCGGGAGGCGTCAAGGCCCAGTACACAAGGAAATACATTTTGGTTTTATAGGGTTTGTGTAAGGAAAAAATGGGTATTTATCCTGCGGAGTGGAGCAGTAAGAAAGGAGTTGTCCTCAGGGTGGGATTATATGACATGTTGTGGTGGGAGTGGGCTGTTATTTGGTGTGGTTCCCTGTTGTGGGGAAGTTTGGTTTATTTTCATGTTAATCGATTCATTGCTGCTGAGAGGAGACTGAACGAGAAGAGCAAATAGACTCAGATTTAAAAAATTAGATTACATCTCCTAGAAATGGATTCATCAGTCTGTATGTACATAAACTGCCAAGATAAAACAATGGCCTTTCCTGACACAAAGTTCATATTCCTAGACTCACTAGTCTCCAAAATACCACTTTCAAGGTTTGCTATTATTCTTTCTATATATTAATAAGCAAATACAGTTCCACCATATGGGTATGTATACTAAGAAAAGGACAGCGGGCCTTACCTCACTGTTCTGGTTCATCTCAGGCCATGTCTGGTTTAAAGATGGCATTGAAGGGGATTTACTTGGAGGTGCCTCTGCAGGAGAGCTTGAGAATGCTACATCACTAGTCTGATCTCCAGCTTAAAAACCAAACAGATTCACTTTATGAAGGCTGGGAATTAGCAGTAATTGGGAATCATGTTCAAAGGGGTATTCATTTATTTTTCCAACCAACAACCACAAGTGCCTCAAAGCATTCTGTTCAGAAGTTCAAACTTTAGACTACACTGTACAAAAAAGGAAAAAAAACAACAACAAAAAAAAACACAAACTGAACCTACATGAAGTTTGAGGAACGGATTTAAAAGGTTAATGCTAATAATTTTCAGACTTTACCGGAATAATTTCTACAAGTCAAAATATATAGGTTTCCCAATATACATCCATTATTTCCTACCTTTAGGGAGTTATTCCTATAAGAAAGAAAAAAAACAAGTGTGGCAAGTTTACTGGTAAGTAAATTAGGCAAGGGAGAATACAACAGAGTCCCTGAGCGTCGAGCTACTACAGTGCTCTACAACGCAACAGATGTAATTGGCTCATAAATTCTGTAGGTCAGGGAGAAGTGTGTCTATAGGCAGGAAGATAGTGGATGTAAATTAGGAAAATGCGCGTTAACGTCCAGAGATACATGAAGGAATAAAACACATCAAGAGGATAGCATAACTATTTGCCATCTTGCTTAAAGCCTCCTGGTTTTACCTGCAGCATCATCTAAATCTATTAGTTTCGGCATTAAACTTTCAGGCAGTTTTTCGGGCAGGTCATAGCCATTCTTCCTTGCCACTACGAGATGAAATGCAGCACAAAACTCATCCAAGGTTAGTGCTCCGTCTTTATCAAAGTCTGACAGCTCCCTGTAGAAGTGGATAAACAATCAATTATTTTAAGTACAATTCTAGAACAGAAAAGGCATGTTCTGAAATGGCAAATTTTGGAGTGTTAATATTGAAACAAAGGATTTTGAAGGCCAAAACAGATTTTCTCAATTGCCACTTGGAAACATTTGTCGTCAACACAAAAGGAGTTCTAAGTAATCATGTTTTTTTGCAGGACAGTTCTGAAAGAGCAAGATTCCATTCAATAATTTCAGGACTACACAAAATCATGATTAATTTAATTTGCTTGAAAGCAGCATTAATTTCAACTAAAAAAAAATTTAGTCTAGTTTTAGTCGACTAAATATAACCTTTTTTTAAGTCAAAAATTTAAGGGACTAAAATTAAAAGAATTCAGATTACTAAAATGTGACTAAAACTAAAATGCCATTTAGTCAAAAGACTAAGACTAAGAACTAAATCAACTTGCTGTCAAAATGGAAACTGGATTTTAAGATAAATATGTTATTTATACCATAAGTTATATCTGCGCCTGTATTGCATGTTCAGACCTTAATACCATAAATAATAGGTTAGAGGTTTACTCCAGGAGTATAGCATGAAAAATGCTGAAATAATGCATCACATTTTAACTAAATCCATTACTCTTAGTCTAGTTTTAGTCAACTAAAATAAAAGCAATTCAGAGGATTAAAATTAAATGCTATTTTAGTCAAATGACTACGACTAAAACCAAACCAAAATTTGCTGTCAAAATTAACACTACTCGAAAGGGACACTCCAAACATCCTGACCACTTTATCGTAAATTTATCAGGCTGCATGGACTGCCACCCCCTTCCCCTCACCCTGTTCTATAGATGGTGTGTGAGGTGGAGGAGTTTCCTCTGCCCCACAGTGGTCAACTGGCAGATGGTATTTGAATGTCCCGCCAGCCAAGTAGGTTTCTGCATCCAGTGTTCTGTGAGATGCTCGACAAGGACTGTTATTGTGTTTGCACCTGCAGCATCAAACCAACGGTCTGCGCAGGCACTGCAAAACGTGTGGTAGAGAAGTATGCAAGTTCCAAGCGACATGCAAATTGCATAAGAAACAGCAGGGACAACTGCATTTTTGAAACGGAGCCAAAACCGGAGCAACAAAAGCCCCGAGAGATATTTTTACCTAATTTAAATATCAAAAAATAATTTGAGAAAAAAAAAAAAAAAAAAAAAAAGCAGCCGACTGGATCAATTCAAGGATATTCAAATTGGTCAAACCATAAGTTTTACAACTAAAATAATGACATTGAAATAAAGACTGAAACCAGACTAGGCAACAATGAGCAATGTCAGCAGTCCTATAAAGTCAATGAGGTATGTTCAAGCACAGGAAGGGGATTCACCAGAGGGGGTGTGGGAATGTAACTAGCAAGGTTATTCAGAAAGGTGAAAACCAGGAGAATGATTGGAGAAGTGAAAATTCTAGGTCAAAATAACCAAACCAGAAAAATTCTATTTCTCACTTTCCAAATTGGCTATTTGGTCTAGATTGTTCTCTTCAGTCATTCTCCTGGTTTTCTCCTCTATCTGAATAACCCTGTAGGTCTCAGTGTCGATCAACATTACAATTATAGACAGTTTGTATTAAATAAAAAGTCTCACAGAACAGAGTAGCCATACAAGCCGACTATACATCCCTTTAATATATAATTCTAGGCATAGGATTTAAGCAAACTAAAAAGTATACAACTCACAAACATGGAGGTATGAAGTGTTGCTCTACTTGAACAGGCACTGAAAAGGATCACCTTGCTTAAAGAGGTTGGATTCCAATCTGCACACCAGTCTCCAGATGTAGAGGTAGAGGTAAATCCACGAGCTAGGATGTTCCAATTCAACGCTCATTGGTGGGTTGTTCATGTAGAATATACACTTTGACATTGCCAAGCATATATTCTACCACTAACCAGTCACCAGTGAGAGTAGCAAGCTTTTTTTTCCCATTGGGACAAAATTGTATATTTTTATGTTGGCCAAGTAAAATATGATCCCCAGGTACTATATAGTGTTCACATTTGTTTCGGCAAGCAGTAAAACATTTGATATTGAACCATCAGGTGTCTTTGATATACCTCTACATCTGGAAAAGGTTTGGAATGCAATTTCATATCGAACATCTTTAAGGAAGCCAATCCTTCCCAAGGCTGGTACACTGGTGTACACACACACACACACACACACACACACACACACACACACACACACCGAGCCTCCCAGCTGGAATCCAGTTGCCACTGCATTCACATCATAGAAGATGCAAGCAAGTGCCAAAGCCCAGGGATTCCCTTTTGCAAGGGAGATGCCGGTTCAACCGCTCATGCAGTATCAGGTCAGAACTCTACACCTGCCGATCTTGGGCCCAAAGATTGTGATTCCGACATCCCTAGAAGCCAGTGGTGTGAGCACTCTACAAGCTTCCACAACTAGGGAAGAGGACATATTGCTAGAATAAAAAAATAAAAAAAATCTCAGCTGTTAACCCCTTCACTACCAAGTGACTTTTCCAAAACCAGTGAGGAACCAGTTTTTTTTTGTTAGAAAAAAAAAACATGAATTCTACAGCAATATTTGGGAATATTCCCAATATATTCCTAACCTATTTGACAGGTAGATATCACCATCTGCTTGCCAATAAGGAGTTACCGCAGCTAGAACTGCAGTTCAAAGCTTCGTGCATCGGCTGCTGAAAGTCAGATTTTACCATCTTTTGCTTATGTCCTCAGGGACAGAACTTTGGGGTTACCTTATGCAGCCCAAAAGCAAATGAAATTCATATGCAAACAAATTAATTTAAATTTGCTTTTGCCCTGCACAGATGCAGATTGAGGTAATGCGATACTGGGCACCTGATGGTGCCTATAAAGACCCAAGTTATCGTAAGAATGAAGGGGTTAAGTGTAATCGTTGCAATGACAGATTGAAGCCACGAAAAGGTCAATTGACAGGTGGAGGATTAAGCAGGAACAGACAAAAACACATTGTAAAACCGGGTATGGGGGGGGCAGGATGTTGAGAAACAAGATGTTATTACTAAAAGGGACTGCAAAAAACAAACAAAAAGGTTGACAACAGAAAAATAGATACAGATCGCAGCAGAGGCGATTAAAAGGTAGTTTAAGAAGTTGGCGCTATATAAATGACAATAAATGTCCAACAGTTTCCGCAGCACTTTACAATAACCAAAGGGAACAAGAAACAAACGGACATAGGATGGAAACACTAGGTGCAGAGGGTCCTGCTCATAGGAGTTTACAATCTAGAGGGATTAGGGTTGAGGAAGACTAGGGGAATTTTACTGGATGCAGGATCATTGGTGCCAGTGGTTCAGGAATGGGGGGGGGGGGTGTTGAAGCAGCTTCAATCATGTGTGAGTAGGTGAGCAGAGGGAGGAGTTGCATCAATGATGTGGTACGCTAATCTGAAGAGCTGGTTGAGGGATTTCTTGAAGGCCTGAAGATTAGGGGAGAGTTTGATAGGGCGAGGAAAGCCATGCCATTCCACAGGACTGGAGCTGCGCTTGAGAAATTTTGGAGGCGAGAATTGGCCGTGTGGGCCTCAGATCTGCTGGATCAAACTCTGGACAATATAAAACTTCAGTGCAATTAGGAAATTGCATCATTTAATTACGTTTCAAGTTCTCTCATTTTGTATTTGAAATAAGAAGTTCGAATGACAGTGCAAACTGGCAGCATGCGGCTTACCATATGTGAGAAAGTTCAGGAATAGGAAGTTTAGACTTTGTAAAAAATTCCTTTGCAGCAGATCCTAGAAAAGAGGCGGCAAAATAGGTGGTTACAAATCAAATCTTACCCTTTACCGAGAGGTATTAGGAGACTAAAATATCTGTCACATACGGTTTGAGTCCCAGCATTCATATCCAAAAATAAACCAATTACATGACATACTTTTTAGCTAGACATGCATTTGCATATTTTTCCCTAACCCATTGGTATAATGTAATGGGGTGGTTTTCTTTTTTACCCCCATCCCTGTGGGTCAAGTCCATTAGTGATTTATCTTGCCTAGTAAGACCATCATTACAAAGAGTCCCCAGGGTAGAATACATTTTGGTAATCCTAGCCGTGAATTGTTAAACACATTTTGTGTGGAAATACTTGAGAAAGCTAGACACAATTTCAGTCTAGCTTCTAGGCACATCTGTTGCAAATTCGCTCAGCAAGCAGTGACCAAAGAAAATTGTTTTACCTCACGTTATATAGTAGTTTGGACAGAAGTGGTACAGATAGGATTTTTGCAAATCCTTTTTCCAGCTCTACCTTTTTTTATACAAGGCAAGCTCTAGCACTTCATAGTGATGGTATCACCTCCACTCTAAAAGGAGGGGGGTAAGTCCTGAATGGAGCAAACACTCCAACAGGCTATCATGGAGTGTAGTTTGTGGGTTCAATGTTCAGCAGTGAACAGACTCAAAATGCGATAGTGCTTCAGTATGAAGAGGCATTTAGTTCTGCACGGGTCAAATGTTCTAGGGCTGTAGTCCAATGAATTATTGTACACTTTGAGGCGTGGGTTAATAAAAATAAAAAAATAAAAAAAAGAGGGGTGGGAGTCAGCAGAGGTTAATAATTAACCAATGGTATACAATTTTTCCTTTCTATAGCGTTACTTCAGAAAGTCGGACACCCAGTAAACAAGTGTCAGTGTGGAAAATAATTGTAATCTTTGTGTGTGGTCTGTGTGTCTATAAAATGTATACAATAGAAATAGGCAGCGGTAGAACACTTTGCAATAGAATGTTTGTGGGCTTTTGTGAAGAGTTAGAAAGTGTACCTTACCTGGAATAAAGCCATTCAGGTCAGCCTGAATATTTTTGAACTGGATAACGTAATACTGTCTTTGTTCATCTGTGATCTTCCAGGGATCATCATAACTACTGGACTGCCTACGGATTTCATTTGCAGTAGCAGAGGATGCTACAGTGCGCACAGTTGTCTGGTCCTGAAATTGAAAAGTTAAAAAGGGACACTACCACTTACATAAGCTGTAACTAGATTACTTGTGCACTACAAATAAAACCACTTTATAAAAACACTCTATTTTCTTTATTTTTCCCTTTTACACGGAATTCCTTCAAAACAAGAGTTGCACTGGACCAGCCGCAGGTATAACAGACAAGACTACCAGTCTCTGCTGCAGAGGAAGCTGCTGCCCCTTGCAAAGTCTGCTCCAAATTGCGAGTCCACGCCAGCCAAACAAAGCAACCATAGTACCCCACCTAGCTAGGATAGAAGACACATGGTTGTGAGGAGTAACATGGGAAACGAGGAGCTGGCCCTGAGGAGAGGAATGGGACCTGGAGCAGCTTTAAAACTGCAAAATCTGAGTCTTTGTATTCATGCTATTTTCTGATGGTTTTCTTTACTTGTTGCTATGTAACATTTTACCTTTGCTGCTGGAGGTTAAGTAAAGAAAAAAGACTGCAAAATCTTCGCCTTTGTTAAAATTAAGATTATTCTAACATCAAGACTGGAATAACACAAAATTATATGCACTAGGCTTTAAAGTACCATTAATGTTTGAGGAATGGCTTTAAATATTCTGCAGTTTACCACCGGATTGAATATATCTATTGACTTTTGCCTTCAGCTTCATCATATGGGGGGGGGGGGCCCACCAACAATGTGCGCAAACTTCTCTGCAGCCACATCATAATGAAGTTGAATATCTCCCTCCTTCCAGTATGTTGTAACCGGTCGGTTACTCAAACCGTGTACTGTTAAAATAACTTTCTCCTCTTCAGCAGCCTAAGTTCAGGTGAAGGTATGACATAAATGAAATAACCCCTTAACGACTGAGGACGTACCAGGTACGGGTCCTTTGAAGTCAGACCCTCGATTTTATACCCTGGCCGGCGACCTGACATAATTGTGCCCAGCAGGATGATGTCAGTTTCAGGTGCCCTGACCCCCCCCCCCCCCACCACCAGAGCAGGGAGAATGTCTTTTGGAAACCACCATCTCCCCATCGTTAAGAGGTAAAGGATCAAGCAAGGCATTGCTGGAAAGGTCACAGTCTGACCTTTCCAGCAACCCTCTTAATCCCTTACGCCCCAATTGGCGCCGGATCACGGCCTTCTAGTAGGGCTGACAACTTGGATGCATGGGTGCGATGACACCAGAAAGTGTATCCCTATGTTAGAGATCGGTTCAAGGCCACATTTGGCATCATTGGAAAGGCCAGAGCATTGGCTTTCCAATGAGATCAAACATGACCAAGAGATTTAAAAAATATAAATATATATATTTTTAAAAGTGTATTTTTTAATTCTTTTATAATGCAGCACTACGGTCCACTTTTCAATTATAATATGAACAATGATGTGCAAACTCACCTTATTTCCCACGATAAAAAGTTTTTACCAGTTTTAGCTAAAATAATATATACATGAAGAGTACAAAACTGTCAAAAATGAGCCAATTACACTTGTCATACAAGTTGCAAAAAGGAAAAAAACATGCAAACATTGGACATTTCTAAACTCTGGACAAAATTTTGAAACTATTTAGCTGGGATGGTTTTTGGCAGTTGTAGATGCGCAAGAGATTTCGAAGGTCAAAGTTCAAAAAAGTATGCCCCCATTTTTTCATCATTTCTCAAATTTTTTTTATAGTAAATTACACGATGTGATGAAAATAATTGTATCTTTAGAAAGTCCATTTAATGGTGAGAAAAACATGTGTTCATAACGTAAAAATGACCAAGTAAAATTACAGTTAAACGCAAAAATGTAAACACAGCAGTGTTTACTTTCAGACAAACAATGGTACAACAGTCCAGTCACTAAGGGGTTAAATTCCATACAACTGAACAATGGGTAGGACAAAAACAAAATTAAAGTGTTAGACACATGGAAAACAGTGGAGAAAGACCCCGCTCAAGAAGGGCTTACAATCTGAATGGGGTGACACATAGGTATAGGTGAGGGCAAATTGCAGAGTAGGAGGAAAAATGTGATGCACGGGGGCTGCATGGGAGAGCAGAAAAGGTGGGGGATTATGAAGTGAGTTGACAAGACTCTAAAAGGCAAGGTGCTTTTGGAGAGGTCAGGAAAGACTGGAGGGATTGGGAGAGAGTCAGGAGTTGAGAGGGTGTTCCATAGACCGGGGCAGCTCAGGAAAAGTCCTGAAGGCAAAAGTGACGGGGGGGGGGGGGGGGTACAAGATGAAAACAGATAATACAACCGTTTAAACACAAACGTTTCTGTAAACATTACATTGGGGTGGGGAAGGGGCTGTAACTGGAAAGATAATTCGCAAAATTTATGCATTTTTCCTCGAAACTGGCTTTATAACACAGCATGTTCTTTTGCTTTAAGTGTACCCAAAAATGTCAGTTAAAGAAAATGCAGCCATAAAACAAATTGCAAAAAAAAAAAAAAAAAAAAAAAATTTTAAATAAATGGAATTGTGCAGAGGCAATTGAATTTGACAGCTACAGTCATAGTAACCAGCTAGCATGCTTAAATGGTCTGGGTATCGCTTACAATGAAACGTGCAAGCATTAGGGCAAAAACTGAAAAGAAAACAGAAAAAGCATGAAAAAGGTGATGGAGCAAATAATATGCAACAAATAAAATGTCACACCTGGACAGAGGCAGGATGCATGGCTAAAAGAGCACTGCTTGGTGGAGTATCTGCAAAACTGACCCAATTTTCCTGATGGGAAAGTGGAGATTGTGCTGGCCAAATTCCATCCCCAGATTGTCCACCTGCAAGATGAAACAAAGACCTGGGTTTATAAATGAAACATAAATTTATCACTATTGTTTAAAATACATCCGAATCATATCATGCTGCAGAGAACGAGAATTAGTAGATTAAATTTTGCACTTTAGGTTAAATCTAAACCAACATCGAAAACACAGATCCTAACAATACTTTCATTATTTAGAAAAAAACATACTGTATTTAAAACCACAAATATTGAAAAATACGCATAGGGTGGGGTCGAGTATAGGTAATAAGTGGCTGCTAGCTAGATATTAACTGGGAGCCTAGTGGGGGTATGGTCTTGGTGGAGAAGAAAATCAATTGCTAGTTTGTATCCGCAACCAGAAATCCAAAACATACAGGGTTATTCAGAGAGCAGTGAAAATCAGGAGAATGACTGGAGAATGGAAAAAATTCTAGGTCAAAATAGCCAAGCCAGAAAAATTCTCCCATTCAACTCACTTTCCAAATCTGCCATTTTGACCTAGATTTTTCCATTCTCCAGTCATTCTCCTGCTTTTCACCTCTCTCTGAATAACCCTGATGGACTAAGTTCAAAGAAGCCCTCTCCAGGAGAGTACAATGGATACTTAGACGTCAAGTGTCAATAAACCGTAACTGGCTATAACTCGGCAGTTCGAGCTGCCTACTATACCCACATAGGACTACCAGAGCATCTTAGGGTCTCCCTCAGGAGAAAATTGCAAAAATAGTCAAACCTCAACACCCAAGAAAAATTGCCCATTGACACATACTGTTAAGAGTTGGGGGGTTAATGGTATGTGTCAATGGGCAATTTTTCTTTGGGGTGTTGAGGTTTGACTATTTTGGCAATTTTCTCCTGAGGGAGACACTAAGATGCTCTGGTAGTCCTATGTGGGTATAGTAGGCAGCTTGAACTGCCGAGGTATAGCCAGTTACGGTTTATTGACACTTGACGTCTAAGTATCCATCGTACGCTCCTGGAGAGGGCTTCTTTGAGCATAGTCTATGTTTTGGATTTCTGGTTGCGGATACAAAACGAACTAGCGATTGATTTTCTTCTCCACCAAGGCCATACCCCACTAGCCTCCCAGTTAATATCTAGCGGCCACTTATTACCTATACTCGACCCCGCCCTATGAATATTTTTCACCAATTATGGTTTTAAATATCGTGTATGTTAGGATCTGTGTTTTTGATGTAATCTTACTTTGGGTTCAATCCCGTCAGTTTCCTTCTGTCTCCCCCTTCCCTCGAGTCCTTACTCAATTCTAGTTCTAAATCTAAGCCAAGTTTCATAATTTAGTTTGTGAAGCTCTTATGACCAGAGCTCTCTACACCTTGTTTCCAAGCTATGTCTGTTTATCTGCACCTTGCTCCCTTTGGTTATTGTAAAGCGATGAGGAAACTGTTGGCGCTACAAAAATTATAAATATAAAATGAACCATATATATGGGATTTTCCAAAAATTAAAAGGTCTTTGAGAAATGCTCTTATCTTCCCATCTATACCATAGTCACCACCATGTTCAAGAATACCAGGATTTAGGAGAGATTTAACTAGTGGTGGTGGAGGGATGCCGACAAGGCACTTTAGAAAGACAGGATCTTTGATGCTCATATTTGAACTCATTATTGCAACCACAGCAGCCAAGATACATAAAAATAAAACTTTATAAACTATTCCCAACATGGAGATCCCCACCCATCAGTCCAGTGGCCACCCCTTCCTAGTCCATAAAAATGGAAAGTGGGGAGCGGCAAATCTCCTTTCTTTGCTGCTCCTGCACAGCCAAGATAAGTATTACCTTACCTCGTGTTTTTTGGTATTTTGTTTGACGATTAGGGTTTCCATTCACTACGGTTTGTTCTCTGGGGAACCGAGTCATCCTAGCCTTAACCGCAGGGGGGAGGTCAGCGCCTGCGATTCTGGGGCGCCACTGTGATCCCCAGTCAACTTTGTTCTCTACCTTGGGTGTTCCGGGTCTCGGCTGCGAGTCTTTCCTAGTCCGTGGCTCTGCCTGCTTCCCGTGGCCTACAGGGTGGGTGCCGGGATCTCGTGAGACAGTCTGCGAGATCTCTGTGGTAGCCACAAACTTAGTTTGCTAAAGATCGCGGCCATTTGACAGCGATCTAGGCGGCTTTGACCAGGCTCCTAGCACGTAGTCACTCTCTAAAATGGCAGCTCGCTTTGGAGGCCTCAATCTAGGATTCTATAGCCTCCAGCCACCTTCAGCTCTTACATGCTGTACATGTCCCACACCTGTGAAATCCCCCCTTAATTTTGACTTTGAGATATGCCATTTTCTATAAACCCCCATATGATCCCCCCCACCCCCAATACACTCCCCTATCTTATCATCCGCACAACCTCCAGTTCCCCTTATTTTAGGTGGTGCCAGCAAGTCCTTTTCCCCCTTTCAAGGGCAACAGTTCCATTCACCCTTCGAAAATATGTCTTCAAACCAGTGTTAAAAAAATAAAAACTTATTAAATCACTGCTCAACGAATACGGTTTACATACTATAATATTTATACTGTGTCTTGGAGTAAATTTACTTTTGATTAGAAAGTCCTGCTAAGATTGAAACACAGTCACCATCTTTATAGGACGATGAGGATCCGTCAAACATTCCAACTCCCTTTAGGACCGGGGTTAAAATGTGAACGAAGGATCGCGTTTAGGATAACTATGAGACGATTGGGAGCGGTCATCACAAGCAGGTCAACTGGGAGCCGTCTTCCACGTGACCATATCAACGCGTTTTATGTACGCAACGTGAAAAAGGCTCCGGCTGATGACGTCATAGAAGCGCACTGGATGAATCCGCCGCGAGCGTGCCTTCAGTTTTGAATTGGAAATACTATCTAAACAAACATTGAATTATCAAGGAAGGACTATTCCATTTTTTATCTTGCCAGAGGAAATGCCTATAGGGTGCGAAACACGTCTGGCTTATTCTTACATTTGTTTTTATGGTTCATTGCCGGTATTTTACACAATAAGCCCCTTTGTCTTTGAATATTCATTGGAGTTTTCTTTTCCACCACGGGAACAGCGAATCCTGCCTAAGAGAACCCTGAGTACCATACAAAGCAGGGGATCTCCATTCAAGAACTTCACGATGAGCAGGTGAATGCATTTTTTTCCCATTAATATCAGGGGCTATACAACTGCATAACTGCGCGCTTTCCAGAGAGATACCACCCTGGACTTGAGGATGCTGGGAGATGGGACGGCCCTAGAACAACCTGTAACGTGTACAGATGAGGGTTTGAAGCTCTCCCAAAGTGTGACTTTAAAGCATCTGTTAATTTATTGCACATGAACTATACAATACTGCATGGGGATCATCCTGCTTTTTTTGAGGGTCAATTGAAATCGAAGACCACAGAGGAACTTAA
This sequence comes from Leptobrachium leishanense, assembly GCA_009667805.1. Lineage (NCBI taxonomy): Eukaryota > Metazoa > Chordata > Amphibia > Anura > Megophryidae > Leptobrachium > Leptobrachium leishanense. The sequence goes on along the minus strand of CM019066.1, from coordinate 222,810,696 downwards.
GCTCCGCTTCTGCTTTTCCACCACCACTGTAGAGCGCGGTCCTGTTCTACGATTCAAAAATATTTTTGCAAAGGGCTGGTCCTCTAAGGCTAGGGTCAAACGAAAGCATTTTTACACGCGAACGTAAAAAAATGCGTCTGAACGCATTGACGTATTTTTTCACGGAATGAGCGAAAACAGTCATCCGATGCGTATTTTTGTGCGTGATTTTTTACAGATCCAAACCAGGAAACTTTGGGTGTCTGGACGTTATGTTGGCCGGACATGAGCAGGGTCTGACGTCTCCAAATCACGCACACACGCCGCTAGTGGACGCAGCGCACTCTGTACGTCGGTACTAGCGGTTCTGCGTTCTCGAAAAAAATGCGTTCATTTTCCACTTGCGTTGCGCAGCCGGACTTTCGTGCGACCGTACTTTGTATATTGCCGTCATTGCCCGTCATTTGCTGCTAGTGCGGCCGTGATTAAGTGCACCTAAACGCATGATAAAAATTCGCTAGTCTGACCCCAGCCTAAATGCAGCATTAACCACGCATAAGAACTGTGTGAAGATAGAGTGCTGGATGTGGGAGCCCCCAATTTCGTTTTAGATCCTGTTGATGCGTGCTTGAACGCTAAGCCGCTTGAGCCCGCTGAAGTATCAGGGTGGCTGCAAAGGTCTATGCCTCCTCGGTAGAGCCAATGCTGCCCTCACTGTAGAACAGTGTAATACGTTTTTATTTAAAATGGATCTGCAACTCACAACCATGGAGGATTAAAGATTTGGGGGGGGGGGGACGCGAAAGCACAGGGCCCTCTTTCGGAGGAGCACTTTATTGAAAACATTGGCACATATGCAGGCACATTCACAGCCTTGGATAAGGTAGAGAGTAACATTAAAATAAAATGTCCCCCAGGCTCGTATTGATAGAGGGCCCCTTTCACATCTCCACCTTAATGCATGCTCCGGGTCCCTCGGGTCTCGTTTTCCGCTCCCAATCATGGCGGCGGCGTAGTTTGAGGAGGTTGTGGAGGCTCTCACACCAGGCGTCCTGCAGGTAAGCTTACCTTTCATTATTCCTCATGCAGGAGTCTTGGGAGGATGGCACAGTGTCTTCCATGCGTGGGAGCATATCAGCTTAGACCTGTGGGTGTTACAAGCTATTTGAGGTTTTTCAATAGAGTTCTCCTACACCCCACCTCGCCATTTACACACACAACATTTCTCCGCAGCCCAAACCGCCCGAGTTCAGAATGAGGTTCTAGCCTTACTCCAGAACGGGACAATGGAGGAGGTGCTCCATAACTTTCCCAAATTCGTCTTTTTTTTTGGGCAAAAAAAAACCTAAGGCTGTGGCCTGTATACGTCCTATGATCCATTTGAGAGACCTTAATCTATGGGTGGAATACCACCATTTCAAAATGGAAGACCTCCATACCCTCAAGGACAGATTGAGAGAGAACACAATTGGATGGTCAAATACCTCCCTTTCAGTCTATCCTCAGCTCCATGGTACTTCACGAAGCTGCTGAAGCTAGTTCATGTGATGATTTATCTAGACCAGTGCTTCCCAAAACGGTCGTCAGGACCTGCTGACACGCCAGGTTAGACAGATATCTGAAGCACAGGTGATACAATTAGCTTCTCAGTGTTTACAGGATTCAGTCTGCATTTCCCCAACGGGATCTGCAAAATCTGGCTTGGTTGGGGGTCCCGAGAACAAGTTTGAGAAATACTGATCTAGACGATACACAGCAGATGTCGGCCTTCATAGATCGGTTGCACCTACAATGGTCATGGTCATTATCCCTTATACAAGGGTTGGGTTTTCTGATCACCGGAGAAGTCCGTAGTGGTTCTGACCTGAAATACAGAATTTGAGCTTCCGAATCCATGAAACTGAGCATTCCACCATCCAAGATACACTGTCAGAAAGGGAGAGCCCTGTTACAGGACCCAACTCCCACACTACGCTCTCTGGCTTGCATTATTGGTATCCTCTCCATGACTTGCAGTTCTTGTAGACCCTCTTAAGTAATCGGGCCCTACTAAGATTGAAGGCCTGTTTTCTCCGATCCAACCCAGATTATGTTCATTCGGGGTCCTTGATTTTAGGATTTGACCTGGTGGCTCATGCATTGTTTCCAGTGGAACTCCCATCCAGTGATTAGACACTGATTGAATCAGATTCCAGTTGGAAAGGGTGGGGGGGGACCTGCTGAAGTCCATTGGAGAGGATGGAGTGATAGTCTGTAAGAATTGCCCCTACACAACATCCTGGAATTTTGGCGTTCTTTGATAAATCACTGTTAGTCTACAGAGGGACAATCTGTCGCTGGTGCTTACTGGGGGCTCCTCAATTGATGGCCCTGCAATTATGGGATTACTGCCTTCCCAGGAATATATTTTGTTGTGGCTCAATTCATCCTGGGGTCTGAATAAGTGATCATGGACCAATGTGGCAAAGCCAAGTCAAGGACAATGGGTTTAAATGGGCACCTAAGGCTTAACAAGTTAAATGCATTTCTATCTTGAAACTGTATTTTAGGAGTTTGTGTTCATGATATAATATAAACTTCTTGTTCTTGCCATCTGTCCTTAAACTGATCAGATGTGGTTCATTTCCTAATCTCGTCTAGTTGTGTACAGATTGGGTTTCTGAGGCTCCTGAAGGAATTCAAATCCCCTCATGTAGACAATTATGCCTTTCCTTCCCTGTTTCCATACAACTGGTCCCATCTATAACATAAAACAGTAAGAGGCAGCGTGTCCGTCGCCACCCCGCCTCGGCGCATGCGCGCGCATCCAGCGTACTGCTGGCTGCATGTGCATCCAACTGCCACTGCCCAGCATAATAATGCTGGCGGCGCGCCAAAACAGACAGGCGCCAGTCACAGACGCCATGAGCGCTGAAGAGGATCCGCCCAGATGCCAGGAAGGAAAGTGCAGCCCCCGGACCACACTGCCCCCAGAGCTTCCTTGCTCATTGCGCGACTGGAAAAGGAAAAAAAAAAAAAAAAACGGCCGGCTGCGCGAGGAGCAAAAAAGAAAAAAGACGATCCAATGGATGGCTGCTGCTAACTGCCCACCTCATAACACTCAGCAGGCGACATAGATGACAACCATATGCACCAGACATCCATTGATGGTGCAGATCGGATGCTGACTCTGAGTAATAGTCGACTGGTAGCCCATGGAAGACCTTTAAAGTGTCTTAAAGTCCAAGATGTCAACACCAGAGCAATCCAAGCCCCTAAACACCGTCAAACCACCCAAAACCCAAGCGTGCAACTCCAGGTGAAGCCAGAACCATAAGCTTTGAGTATGCCAGCCCACAGTTTGCCAGAAGACACTCGGGTAATACCCCACACAAACAGTCATACTGAGCGTAGGCAAAGTTGAGTCTCACAGCTCTTCACTGCTGACACACGTTGCCGGAAACGGCCCTCTAAACACGTAACGGATCTTGGATGTTGTAGTTCACTTCCGAACCGCACCTGGTAGTGGAGACCAAGGAAAAAACGAAAGTTCCCGGCGTGCGCAGCGCACGTACATTTGGGAAGTTGCATCAGGCTGTGTCTGCTAGCAGCGGGAGCATGCGCCAAGGTTCCATCCATATGTTTGGGACATGAGCATGACGGTGTGTCTTCTGTTCGTGTTCTGTGTGAGGTGTGTGATAATTATTGTGACTGGGCAGAGCATCGGCGTTTTATAGAGTTATAATGGCCAGAGTGAACAAGACATATTTCTGTAGAAAAGATACCCCTTAATGTAGGCTAGAAATCTGAATTTTGGGACCTACTAAAAGTAATGACAGAATGGAATGAACATAGACTTTAAAAGGGTAGTGGAATGTCCATAGAGAATAATGGTACAGAGTGGAATGCTCATCTATAACATAAAACAGTTACATGCAGCATGTCCGTCGCTACGCTGCTGTCTGCTCATGCGTGTACAACCAGCATACTGCTGGCTGCACGCGCATCCAACGGCTGCGGCACGCGCACAGCCGGCGTGCGCCAGGCACAACAAAAAATCCGTTGGAGAGGCGCACACACAGTGCCTCTCCAACGGATTGGCTTTTTTTTGTGATCGGGGAGCAGGTATGGGAGCGCCTCTCACTGCCCTCTCCCACATACACGACTATGCATTGGGAAGAAATGGAGGGTGGGTTGGGCGAGGTGCTGCCGCGGGACCTGGGCTCGCTGTTCTCGGACTCTTACACGGAAGAGACTCGCCACCTTTTCTGCAGGCAGGAGTTGCGCATCACCGAGCATTACGGCGCTAACCTTGGGGTGGCCACCCGGTGTGGGATGCTGTGAGTATCAATGTGTGTGTTGGAGGGGGCTCACACAGCCCATGAGCTTGCAATCTATCCCATGAGTTTACAATCCAAGGGGTCCCATGAGTTTACAATCCAAGGGGTCCCATGAGTTTACAATCTAAGGGGTCCCACGAGTTTACAATCTAAGGGGTCCTGTTCCCGTGAGCTTACATTCTAAGAGGGTCCTGTTGCCGTGAGTTTACATTCTAAGAGGGTCCTGTTGCCGTGAGTTTACAATCTAGAGGGAAGAGGAACCTGCTCTAATATATAAATACATTTGTAATGCGCTGTCAGCTGTGCGCGCACCCATCACAGCTGCTCAGTTGGCCCTCTGTCGCCGTCCCATCTGCAACAGGACGCGTTACAAACGCATTTATATAGAGATACTCTTGGATAGGACATTGAAAAACAAATATGCGGACATGAATTCTGAGCTGGCGACAACAATAGCCTGCCCTCCGGGTAGGCTTTACAACTAGTTACCAATAAAACATTTACTACCTTTCCTGCACCAAACCTCACTACTAGAAAGCTAAACAATATTTGGGTTAAGGAATCTCAGCACTCAAGAGTGATGGGTAATGCACAGAAATGTTTTGAGTGTATGAGCATATCCCTGAGCGCAAAAATAAAACTCACTTCTACACACGGCAGATCACTGAGTTTTATTGCTGTGCAGCTTTGATACAGCAATATGCCGTGTGTATGAGTAGATCACAGCTGCACAGTAACAAAACTCCTAGCAATGCGCAGGGTGTATGAGAGTATCGCAGAGCTGCACAGTAATTTTGCATGCGTATGAGGGTTTGTTGCGGTGCAGATCTTTGATACTCAAACCGCACATTGCTTTGACTTTTGTTGCTAACAGCTATGATACGCTCATACACACCACACATTGCAGTGCAGCTCTGAGATACAGTAATAAAACTCACAGTAACATGTGGTGGGTATGAGCGTATCACAGAGCACCACCATTGGCGCTTATTTTGTTACCAAGCATGACCAGGGTTTATGTATCATTGGAAAGGCCATATAGCCCCCTAGCATCTATGGTTCAGGAGACACAGGTGTCCAAAAGGACCCCCTTTATCTCACCCATTAAAAAGGTATTCCTGGCGGAGGGGGGGGGGTCCAGTTTCTGAGGACATCATGGCCATGCAAGATTTAAGTGGGCAGGGCTTGGTCCTGCAAGCAACAGAAACCCAAGATGTCAAACCTGTAGAAGTCTGCGATCGGCACCGAACCGCAGAGCTTCACAGCTGGGCTGCAGACATCTTCTGCAACTCTGGAGAAGGAGAGTCAGCCCTGCCAGTACAGAGTAGCAGTACGAAAAAAAAAAAAAAAAAAAAAAGCCCTGGTTATCAGTATATCGGCAATGTAGCAGCCAATACCCTTAAAAATCCTCAAATCGGGCCCAATTATCGGTAGTACTGATAACTGGTCGACCCCCTAGATCGTCTGTTACGGTTTCTTTGCAGTATTTTCGAACCCCTCATTCCCCTGTGGGTTCGACCACTTTGGCTAGGTGGGCTCGGTGATTATAGGATTTGGCTGGTATCGCTACTAGTTTGGGGCTCACTCCATGAGGGGTGCGTTGGCTTCTAAAGCGTTTGCCTCTGGTTGTTGGAGAACCTTATGAAAGCAGTGGACTGGTCACAGAAATCTACTCTCTCAGTATACGGTGTAACTACCGTCTCAGGTCATGGCAGTATATTCACAAATAAGCCTCTGAGCTCCCGTTTTAAATTCTCCAACCCTTTTGACAGGTTTGGATTGTAATAAAGAGCTCCAAGAGCATTTCCCATCGCACCCACACGGGGGGGGTGTTTATTAAAATTTTGTATGTCTAGGTGAGGAATATGTTGGCTTCTTTCTAGGTCTTGTAGTTTGTTCCTTTAGACTGATGTTTTGCGCTTCCCTTCCCCCCCAAACAGGTGTTTTTTATTTACAGAAATCAGACAAAAAAAATAAATAAAAACAAGAACAGAAAGGGCAGAGAAAACAAAAAGCAGGTGGGATGGAATAATTAGGCAAGATATAGGCCTACCCATGAATGAAGATGTTAAGACATCTGAGGCTTGGGGTGGCTCTCTTAAATTGGAAGCCCACAGATTATCCAATTATTGCCAAAGGTCTCACTCAGGCCAGGCAAGGCAGATGGAAAAATCAGGACAGGAACATGCATCATGAAAGGTGCTGCCAGAGTTCATTTCACAGCAGAAGTGGCTTTGGTACATGTCTTTTTCCAGACAGGGTCATTGAAATATACACACACACACTCACCACCCATAAAACCTTTGCTGTGGTCTAGAGATAGGAAGGCTTGGAAAACTTTGTGGAGTCTTTCGGTTTCAAGAATTCAGATGGAGAAGTGCTCAACAGCTTGTAATATATGTTAAATGCTAGATTTTTAGCACAAAAATTACACAAATCTGTTACTGTTAATGATTTCTTTGCTTATATAGTCCTGTAAAAACCATACCCGTTTGTGCTTCATTGAAAGGTGCCCAAAAGGGCCCAGATCCGGTCACGGGCCGATCACTGTTCCCTCCACTTGCATGTCGACTGTGTTTCCTCCATGTGTGAGGAGAGGTTGGTGGGGACTGCTGTGGGGACACCAATGGTGATGTAGAGTCCTGAAAGAAGACTTTCACTTTTAAATCAAGGTCATCTTTAACCAATTAAATTTTGGATTTTGCCCAATTACAAATCGTAAGGTTTTAGTAACTAAAAAAAAAACAAAAAAACATTTCATACAACCTATTGTCAGATGCAAGACAATTTCAAATGTTATCCCTGGCAATCTTACTTCTGTGCAAGTTGCTCCAATAATAAAACTTTAAAGTCCTCCAGAAGCCAAGCCTTAGTGTAAAAAAAAAAAATAATAATAAAAAAAAATAAAAATTAAATGGAGATGGCAAACCTAAATATGATAGAAAGTGATCAGGATGTGTAGAATGTTTCCTTAAGTAGCCAGGATATGAGGAGTGCCCCCTCCCTGATCCTCCCCCGGTTCAACTGGTTAAAAAGCTGGGTGAAGCTTAAGCGTTTGCTCCAATCTCACCCAGTGTCACTAGCAGCCAGGGAAATTCAATTTCCTGGTTGCCGGTTACTAGTGACATTGGCACGCACCAAGGGTTTCGTCGTCAATATCGTGTTAGCAATTGATCTCAGAGAAGCCGTGATGGGCACAACTCCGGACCATCATTCTGCACAGGCACTATGGAAACTGCATACGTAAAAGGTCACAAGTCCCGTTTGTGGAGCACAATTTGCATTTCCTACGTTACACAAGCAGCACAGAGAACGCAAATTACGCAGAAAAGCCTCAAGAACTTCCAGGTTCTGGAGTCCCTGAACCAGGGACAAAAAGATAAACTGGACAGTGGCTGCTGACATCCACTGTCCATTTAAAAAGGACGCTCTACTTTTCAGTAGAGTCGTCTTTTAAGACTGTACTGGAAAATATTCTGATTGGCAACCTTTTAATGGCCAAGCATAGGTCACTTCTGAAACTGAAACCTGGTGTTTTGAAGCAAATTGAGGAACACTGATAATTAATCCCTTCACCATTAACCTCCCTAGTGTTCCGATTCTGACATTTTATATGTCAGAATCCGACCAATTTATTTGGCCCCCTACTGGTATATCAAGTGTGGCTCGGGGTTAAATGCATTGCAGAAAGTGTTAACTGAGCCACACTCTGGCTGCCGCTGGATACATACCCGTTTCCTGCGCTCCCTCCGCATTCTCCAGCGATCGCAACGTCATTCTTCCTGGTTCCCTTCTCGTGAGAAGGGAACCAGGAAGCAGAACGCCGCGATCGCCAGAGGAGAATGTGATCACAGAGGTCAGCGTGGGAGCACAGGGACAGGTATGTATACAGCCTGACTGGCTCGGGGGTTACGGCTTTCGGCATAAAAGTTAACCCCGAGCCACACTCTGGAATACAGCCAGGGAGGTTCAATGATATCCCCCCCCCCCCAAAAACAAACAAACAAAAACAAACACACGCACCACACCTGTCAGGAACCAGTTCAGGCGAAAAATATTTGGGAAGATTTCCAATAAATGTCTTGCTGTAGTAACCAATTTGGCAAGCCGCTTTATTGCAGTTACAACTACAGATCAAGGATCTGCATTATCAGCTGGGGAAAGTCCAGTAGAGGAATTTCCCAGCTGATTTTTAAGTTGTTTTAGCAACTTTTACTTGCAATGATACAGCGTAGTCTCAGATAGTGTTCTCAGGCTGCCATTTCTGCTACGGCTGATGGTGAATTTACAATTCACGGTAATGAAGGGGGTTAACTATAGACAAATATTTTTCCAGAGTATGTACAGATTATTGGCAGCCTTTGTGGCCAATAGACGATATTCATACATTTAGTGTTGTGAAAAAAAAAGCAAATCTGATATGAGAACATTAACTGAATGGTTAGTAAACTTTTAAAGCACTGCACAACACCTATTTTCAATTTATTAAAATTGAATATTGTTTTTAAAAAAAAAGTGTACAAATAAACACATTGCCTTTGCAAGGATACCTCATATGACTTTGTAGGACAGGGGTCAAACAAGGCCCTCCAGATGTTTTGGAACCATCTCTCATGATGCTAACTCAGAGCATCAGATATGCAGTTGCAAAACATCTGGGAGGGCTAAGGTTACTAATCCCGATGTAGGACATACGGCATCAGAGATACACGGGTCTATAAGACCCCTGCATCTCTGCATAGGGAATGCTCTACCAGATGACAGATTTCTCATTTCAATTGTCACCACATTCCTGCACAATACCAAGCAACAGGCAGGGGAGGTCCTACAGTGAGGCTGAAATACAAGTCAACCTGCTGTAGAAGTTCCACATGATCCAGAGGCAGACTGACAACTCTGACAACCCACGTGTACCTTGTGCTAAATAATTTAACTCAAATAAATTTTTCGAAAATTATGTGAAGAAAATCCACTTGGACGGAGCAGTGAATTGGAGAATCCATTGTGCCCCTTCAGACTTACAGATGGCCATCGCTCTACTGTAGCAGTCATTGTCCACTCATTGCAGCCAAGGCTGTGCTGCAACAGAATGTCCCTGAGGCAAATGTGGGAAAATGACGATCACTTTAAAAGATCCTGTATATTACTGCCACACTGCACATTAGAGGTCCACAGCAATAAAACACAGTAATTTGTGTGGTGTGTATGAGCATGTTACAGAGCTCCACAATAAAACACAGTAATGTGTGATGTGTATGAGTGTATCACAGAGCTTCAGAGTGCAATAAAACAAACCGTAATGTGTGGTGTGTATAAGGGCATCACAGAGCTCCACAACAATAAAACTCACAGTAATGTGTTGTATGTGCATATCACAGAGCACCACAGCAATAAAACTCTAAATCCAGTCCCACAGCATGACCGACAGTCCAGTGACCTCTTAGGACTTTGTGGGGTGTAAATGGAAATAAGGGGTCCAAAGGGCCCACTCTCCCCTTGCAGTGGTGAAGCGGCTTAGATCAGCATTTCCCAAACCTGTCCACAGGACCTGACAGGCCAGGTTTGCAAAATATCTGAAGCACAGGTGATCTAAATAGGCGGCTTATTGATTGCAGGATTTGGTCTGCATTTCCAAGGTAATCTGTAATGCCTGGCCTGACAGCGGGTCCTGAGGACAGTATTGGAAAACACTTTGATTAATATAAGGCTAGGGTCAGATGAACGCAGTGCGAACGCGCGTGCAGCCGCACTTTATTACGGCCGTAGTAGCAGCAAATGACGGGCAATGACAGGCAATATACGATGTACGGCCGCACGACAGTGCGGCCATGCAACGCAAGCGGCAAACTAACGCATTTTTTTTTGAGAACGTCAAACCGCTAGTACGGACGTATAGAGCGCGCTGCATCCGCTAGCGCCGTGTGTGCGTGATTAGGAGACGTCAGACGCTGCTAATGTCCGGCCAACATAACGTGCAGACGCAAAAAAGGGTTTTATTGATCCGTACAAAATCACGGACGAAAATTCGCATCGCATGACTGCTATCGTGTATTCCGTGAAAAAATACATCCATTCGTTCGAAAGCACTTTTTCGCGTTCGCCTGACCCTAGCCTAAATGTGTAACATTTTGTGCCATCACTTCCACATTTGGTACAAGGCATGGGAAATGAGAAAGGGAGTTAAAAAGCAAACAATATGGCTGCCCCAAGTAAAAACCACTGCCTTAGAACAGCGGGAAAAAAAAAAAAGTAAATGTAATGTAGCGCTGTGGTTAATTCTTTATTGTGGCAGTACCTATTTTTGGCCACCGGAGGGAGACAAGCGCAATGTGAGACACTGAATGTTACATTGGGACTACCTTTCCCGGCATGCTTTGGGAACGGACACAGGAAGTGGGTGGGGCAGAGAGACTTCCATCCTGAGCCTAGTGGAGAGAGCTGGCAGAGCGCCAGGGAGTGAGAGAGACAAGACACAGTGCTGCAGAACGTAACAGCATCCAGGCCGGAGCGCAGGTGCGGCCTAACGGAGTTGCAGATTGGGTTATTCAGCCTTACCAAAGGGAGACCCAGTGATCCACAAGATTACCCAAGCTGCTATTGAGGAAGCCAGAGGACCCCCGAGTAAGGAGTACCGCAGGTCGATCAGACTGGGAGAGCAGGCGGTAAGCTGGACAAGTCGCGGCAGGAGCAGAAAGCCAGACAGCGGATCCAGAAGCCCAGAGAGCCCAGTCAACATCGAGCGGAGAGACGTCCTGGGTCCAGCGGACCCTCAAGTATCTGGCGGATGGGTGAGAGGCCTTCTAGGCCGTTGCAAAACCAAGAAAGCACGCTGCTGTTTGTTTCCAAAACCCACAGGGCCCCAACTTGACTAGTCGAAGACATCAAGCAATTCACTGGCCAGTTGAATATAGTACCCGGGTACCGCAACACACTTACACACACTTACACACACTTACACACACTTACACACACTTACACACACTTACACACACTTACACACACTTACACACACTTACACACACACACTTACACTCCGGGACTTAACCTGTGCAGGACTCACTCCCCAATCACAAGAAGGGGTTAAAGATACGTTTTCATTATTATTTTCCGCTGCGCGTTTTCCCGAATTACGAAGCATTGTATTTCTTTTCCGCTGCGCGTTTCCGAAATACGAAGAATCATATTTATTTTCCGCTGCGCGTTTCTCGAATTACGAAACCTCGTATTTCTTTTCCGCTGCGCGTTTACCGCATTACGAAGTACTGTAGATATATATATATATATATATACACGAAAACCGTGTCATTCATTATATGCCATTTATTCAAGTAAACTATATAATTTATAAAAATCCACAACGGTGCTGGAGTGTATTTATTCCCTAGTGCGGGGAGACTGACCCGAGGTTTAATTTCAGCGGCTCCTCCGGGAGTGAGCGCTACAGTAAATTTTGCATTGAATTCTTTTAAAAATATTTTTACTCATTACTTGGTCTTATTACGTATTGTTGGAAAGGCCGTAATGACACCTCAATTGAACTTTTATGTGTAAAATAAAAAGGTGACAGAGTGCGGGGTGTCCCAGACGCAAGGCCGACATCTTGGATGTCAGCCTGCACTTTGAGAACACCCCATTCAGCACCATGCTAGGGGGCTGCGACGATGCGCTGATCTGCCAAGTGTTTAAAAAAAAAAGGAAATAGACGTGCGCAATCAAACTTTATAAGCCACATTTAGCTGGCCATTTGGACCATACAAATGGATGAATATGGGGACTTTCAAATTAAGTATACAAAAATATGTTTGACCAATTTGTTTTAATATATACGGCACCTTGAGTGATTTCTTTACTACTTACTATATTTATTCTAATATATGGAGTTTCTGCCGGCCGAAGAATTAAACAGAAAAGAAAATAAAGGGGGGGGGGGAATACATAGAGTGGTGGGTGACACGTGCTACAATACCAATATGTTCATTTATACATCCCCATTTAATTTGAAGATAAAGAGGTCTGAGAGGAAATAACTAATCTGTTAGAGATTGAGTCTTTACTGCATATGATTATAGAACTCTCCCAATTGCTTATTAGAACGAATATTAAAAAGGTTTATTATATAGTTTACATTTTAATACAGGCAAAGAATGTGCTCAGGGTCCTTTGACCAAAATGAATTTTAAGTCCATATTACATATGTTTACACAGTTGAAACATGGAGGATATGGGCCATTTAAATATTGCCAACAACTTAATTCAGGAGGTTTTAACAGTACATAAACTCCAAAAAGAGGTTACACATTGTTTTCAGATTACACTGGACCAATACAAACATTGTGTACAGTCATTGAAATTCAGTTAGTGCCAAATTACCTGCTCTGCTGGAGCACGAGGTTGTATAATATCATGACTAACGGAGCCTTTTTTAACTTGAACTCTCCCTGGAGGAGGAGGAGGAATTACACCTGAGTATGAAGCAGGGTTGTCTCCATCTGAACCGTGTGCGGCCATCTGTCTTGAATCTTGTTCATTCTTCGGCACTAGAAATCTTGGTAGGGGGAGATCTTTTACTATGGAGGGGAGGGGGGGGGGGGGGAGAGAAAGAAGAAAATAAATAATCTGTAAAATACACTATGTCATTAAAGTTTTTGTAATCCCTTGTTACAAGAATAAGGTAAACCAATAGACATTGATAATAAATTACTGCTTATTTGTTAATTCTTTACACTATACATTTAAATAACAAAACAAACCTAGGTCAGGTGATGGGAGGACCAGAAATACAATGGTCAGACTAAGTGAAAAACTATGTTTAGATCATGACGAACAGACATGTACAGTAGTCATCAGGACTACCAGTGCGCTTTTTTTTAAAAAAATGTAACCCTTTAGATTTTGCAAAGGCACTTAAAATACGAAAGGATCTTTAAATTTTTACAAGACAATTAGGGCTGTATTACATTGTTGGTGCTAACTTAACTAGAGCTGTTAACAGCTCCATAGGCTATAATGGCTCTGGTAAGGTTACAACAGCTCTGGTTAAGTTTGCACCAACTTTGTAACATAGCCCTTGATTTTAAAAGACTTTAATTTTGTATTTTTTTTTTAAAATGGACTTTTTTATTAGACAAATTTTTATTGATTTAAGATCCTATTAGGAGACTTTTCCAGTTCAGACGAATTTTCTGATGCCAATTCGGCACGATTCAGGGGTTTTCGTCAATGTCTGATAATGGTTCCGACGACTCCATTTTCAGCAAAACATGTTGAACATTCACTACACAGTGATCTCACTGTATTTTCAGCGAAATGGAACCACCGAAGAGCGGCGAAACAAAGCACCAAAAATCGCATCCAATTTAAAAAAAACATAAAATATAGGTTTTCATTTCATTAAATGCCAAGAAATCCTAACAAAATCCTTTAGCTCTAGTCCAAAGCGAGATCTTAATCCGACCCTGTGTGTTTGTATATCGGAGTGGGCCAGTCTGGATGAAGTCCAGAGCCGCTTTTTGTTCGTTCCAGTCCAGCCCTGATGACTAATAAACTGGTGAAAAATGTCCCCCTCCTCTGACCAGTAGGCTCGCACGCGAGACTAGATCCTGCCAGTCATGAAACCTGGCAGGAGAAGCCACCCTCCATGGAAGGGATAATTTTGTTATTTATACAGGAAAAAGTGATAACGTCTAATGTTCACAATCTCAGTATTTTTCAAACAAAAACAAGCCATTTGTTTTTCTGTGAATATGAAGTGCTGCTTAGGCTGGCGGCACACTAGCAAACATTTTGCGTCCATCTGACCGTACTGTTTGCTGTCCGTCGTAGCTTTATAAAAGGAGTCAATTAAACACACCACACAAAGCCCCTGCGCACTTGTTCACGGACGGGCAAAGAATAAAGCCACGGACGCAAAAATAACAAGCGACGTGAAAAAGCTAAACGGACGCAGAAACAACACTGCCATGTATTTTCCAAGTGTGGAGACAGACATTACGGACGCACTTTATGCAGTACTCACAATATCTCCGTGAAAAAGTGCGTCCGTAATGGAAGCAGTACAGTATGCTCGTGTGCCGGCTGCCTAAATGTGAAATATTTCATGAAATATGACTCCTATGCGGTTTATTCTTGACAGCTTGCATGCTAAATTGGCAAAAAAAAAAATTCAATACAGATATAGGCTGAGGATCAGAAACTCCTCAGCATTGAAGGGGCAAAGAGACATTTCACCAGCTGCACTAGTTGTGTAGAATTAAAGAAAATGCAAATATTTCCTTCCTCTGAAATATATAAAAACTATTTAAATACGCGCAAAGGGTTTAACAAAAGGGCTTTATATAGAAAACGTATATGTCTGGGTGCACATAGTTAAGGAGAAACCAAAAGAGAAAACAAAGCTTCACTCATTACCACAGAAAATTGGGAAATACTGTGCCATCAAGAGGTCAATAGATTACCAACATAACCAGTTTCAGATCCATTTTTCTAGTTTATCAAATAGATTTCTGGTACATTGCTTAAAAATCTGAAATGTCATCATCCATAAAAGGTTATTTGTTATACACATACATGAAATGGGGATCCAGGATGCAGTCTTTCATCAACAGTATGGTTTTCAAAATTGTGCGCAATACATAGAAACATAGAAAAATGTCGGCAGATAAGAACCTTTCGGCCCATCTAGTCTGCCCAATTACATGGATACTTTACCTGGATTTATCTTTTGTTTAGGATAGCCTTATGCCTATCCCATGCTTGCTTAAATTCAATGTTTTGGCCTCTACCACTTCAACTGGAAGACTGTTCCATGTATCCACCACCCTCTCAGTAAAATAATGCTTCCTGATGTTACTTTTAAACCTTTGCCCCTCTAATCTAAGACTATGTCCTCTTGTTTTGCTACTTTGTTTCCTTTTAAATATACTCCCTTCCTCTACCTTGTGGATTCCCTTTACCTATTTAAATGTTTCTATCATATCTCCTCGGTCTCGTCTTTTTTCCAAGCTGTACATGTTAAGATCATTAAGCCTTTCCTGGTAACTTTTCTCCTTCAAGCCGTACACCATTTTAGTAGCCCTTCTCTGAACTCTAAGATGTCTATATCCTTCTGGAGATACGGTCTCCAGTACTGCACACAGTACTCCAAGTGAGGTCTCACCAGTGCTCTGTACAGTGGCATGAGCACTTCCCTTTTCCTACTGCTAATACCTCTCCCTACACAACCAAGCATTCTGCTAGCATTTCCTGCTGCTCTATTACATTGACTACTTACCCTTAGATCCTCTGCAATAATAACCCCTAAATCCCTCCTCAGATGTTAAGGTTAGGACTGTATCAAATATTCTATATTCAGCCCTTGGGTTTTTACGTCCCAGGTGCATTATCTTGCACTTATCCACATTAAAACTCAATTGCCACAACTCCGACCATTTTTTTAGTTTACCTAAATCATTTGTCATTTGGCTGATCCCTCCAGGAACGTCAACCCTGTTGCAAATCTTTGTGTCATCAGCAAAAAGACATACTTTTCCATTAATAACTTCTGCAATATCACTAATAAAAATATTAAAGAGAATGGGTCCAAGTAATGACCCCTGAGGTACCCCACTGGTAACAAGACCTTGCGCCGAATAAACTCCATTTACCACAACCCTCTGTTGTCTGTCACTCAGCCACTGCCTAATCCAGTCAACAATATTGGAATCCAAGCTCAAAGATTGCAATTTATTGATAAGCCTTCTATGCGGAACAGTATCAAAAGCCTTATTAAATCTAAATAAGCAATGTCTACTGCACCACCTGTGTCTATTATTTTTGTTACCCAATCAAAAAAAATCAATAAGATTAGTTTGGCATGATCTACATGGAATACACAATGTTATTACTAACGGAGCTTCTCCATTTGTGGTTCAGATTTAAGTTTTGCGTTAAGCTTGCATTTGTTGGCACTACAATACCAATGCTCCGTGGATAAATGAGAAAATAATTTTGCGTTGAACCACTTCATATACTGATGAAGTTAGAAGACTGCAAACAAAACCAAGGATTAAGAGGATCAGAAAACCGCTGAAATGTTGCCATTCAACATTAATGCTTTGCAAGTTAACTCTGAATTCCTAATGAAGTCATATCTACCACAGCCATACCATTACAACATAGGCTAGTGATAATCATTAAGATACATGAATGTAAATGGCTTGTAATACTGCCCATTAGTAGAGTCATCTAGGAAAATTATTGCATGTAGGCCTTGATATATAGAAATATGATCTAGATGTGGCCTACGTGTGCAAGAAGCACATATCACAATCCCAGGTCGTACAGGAAAAGCAGCGCAGGTATTCAACATATCGACTTGAAGGTCAGCTTTATTGGAAGCCGATTATATCAGTATTGTTAAACTCACAGCACCCCAAATGTAGGTGCCCACATTTCCCAGAATTCCTTCAATGCAATAAAGATGGCCAGGGAATCATGGGAGTTGTACTTCAAAAACATCCCAGGAGCCAGAGTTTGACAGCTCTGATCAATACCTTATTCCTTTGAGGCTGCACAGAGGTATGCAAAAAGATGGAAGAAAACAGGACATGCTTCTAAAAGACCATTTAAAAAGATTTTCTTAATCATCCGTCATGTGGCAGACTGGCTGGTGCTGCGTACTGGCCTGCCTCCGTGGTTAGCTGAACAAAAGAACAAGATAGACCTCCAGTGGATAAGAAGTGCCAATCGGTTTATTGCGGCAACAGCACCCCTTGGAAAAATCAGTGACGTTCGACCTTGCGGTCTTAATCATACATTACCATGCCTCCGTGGTTAGTCTTTCCAACTTTGAGATTGACAATCTCAAATCGCTGCGCATAATTATCTGATTAAACTGCTGTCCACGGTCTCAAAAAATGTTCCTAAAATAATTTAATTCTGTCCATTATTCGCCCCGATGATTGTGTGCTATGGGTTGGAAGTCTACTGCCTCTTGCTATAAATGCTCAGAACCACAAGTGAATCTCAAATCACGATTTTTGGGGCTGCCATGGGAGGTCCAAAGACATTCCTTCTAAACACACAACTTTCTTTACCTTTAGTGTCAGAATTCCTTGCTCTAGGGTCCACCCCATCTCTACGTATTGTTACACACAAAAGGTTTTAATCTAGAATAGCACTAGGCCGCAAAACTAATTACACACTTTCAATCATACCACACCCCTCCACTGTTCCTTTTTAACAAATTAACTCCACTAAATAAGGGAACGCTGGTCAGGAACTTTGTATGTACATGGAAACCCTACTTTCCAGCCCTGGATTCTTGCGAACGCGCCAACATTGAATCCTCCTTGCAATACACTGCATGGTATTCTGCAGAGATGGTGGCGGGTCGTTACCCCTTCTTGCCCACTTATTACATCAGGCTTTGATCCTGGTTGGATACCCAGCTTCTATACATTTCCTGATCCATTCCAACACCGTTTACTTTCTGGGTTATGCTTAGTTATCCTTTTAGTTTATGTTTTGAGTTCTTTTCTTCTGTCATTCTGAATAAACAGTCTTTATGATCGAAGTCTGACCTATACATATATTTATATAGAAGATTCACTACACAGAAGTAGTGCTGCGCAACATAAAGAAAAAAATATAAACCATACAGTGTCACCGGAGAAGATGGGGATTTAACCCTAAGTAATCTAGAATGCGCTGGACAGATGGGCCACTTTTTCTACCCGAGAGAAAATGAGAGTAGTGAACACAATATTATTGATAAAACAGCTTTTATTAATGAAGTTAAAAATAACCAAGAAGAAACTTGTCTTGATCAAGATCCTCACACAAACAAGAACACATTTAAAAACAAAAATACCATTGTACATACTCCTTGGTTGTTCCGAGGATATAGATATATCTATTAATAATAAAACACAATCCTCAATTCTACGTGGGTATGTTGAGAGTTTTTTTGGTCCATTTTTATTTGAAAGCAGAAGAGCTTCACAAGGAGTTTTAATTTGCACCACTGATATCCTTTAAAGTAACAGTCATGCACAATACAAGTTGGGCTTGTCTGACAGGGTTCTCATATGTTAGAAGGAAAAAAAAAAGGTTACTGTCAGGTGTCTTTGCCCCCACGTTCCTGTGGCATGCTATAGGGGAAGTGATGGCTCTAGTCATCCTACAAAACAGTCCTCCGCTCAGTCCGTGAACACCACTGACCTACCATCTGCACAGATTAACAAAAATGCCAACGTCATTGCCAAGGGTCAATCACACATTGCGGCAGAACATCCCTGGAGAATCTCTGCCAGCGCGGGGGGGGGGTAACATGGTAGCATATGGCACTTGGAGAATACAAACAGCAATACTTCATCAAGGAATGAGAAATTGCATTTTTTTGTTAGAAAGGACTGTGATATGCATCCCTTGACCACTAGAGGTGCACTTCCTGTAACAATCCCAGTCAGATCAGAACAAGTAAAATTAACAGCCATGTAAAGAAATAAAAGTAACATTGCGACAGCATATAAAATGTTGCTAGATCTTAAGGATTATCAGGTTTCTGGTTTAAGGATAACTCATGCAAACAAATACCTACCAGTATTTAAACTGTCAACACGTAACGGTAGGCCTGACTGTGCTACAGCAACAAGCTTCAGGGCAATGTAGAACTGACTTCTTCCAAAATAGCCTAGTCTTGTTGCACCACAAAGCTCCATTATCTGTAAAACAGAGGAATTTACTATTACAGGTTTGTTGATACAAAAATAATTAGTATTAAACAGTGGCAAAGTTAACCTGTCCCGGACATATTTAGGTTGAAAAATTGCCAGCACATTAGATTGCTACAGCCTACTAAATAGATTTTATTTATTTATAAAAGGATTTTACCAGGAAGGATACATTGAGATTTCTCTAGTTTTCAAGTATGTCCTGGGTTCAAGAACATTGAGTGGTTACAGAAATACAAAATAGTAAAATGCAAGATATTAACACAAAAACAAATATGTAGGAAATAAAGTAATTTTGTTACATGTGCATTCTGTGTTGAGGTATGTTAATAGGGAACTCTTGGCGTCTGGGAGGTTATTCCATATTTCCGGTCCCCTGTAGGAAAATGAGGATCGAGCCACTTTCTTTTTTATTGCGGTATTGCAAGTAAGGTGCTGGTCCTGGATCTGAGGTTATTAGGATGAGGGAACTGCCGGGGGAAGCAGCATATTCAGATAGGGTGGTAGCTTCACAGGAAAGACTCTTAAACACCAGGTTGGAAAGGTGAAGGGTGCGTCTAGAGTCCAGTGATGGCCAGTTTAGCTCTTTTAACATATCACAAATGGTGGGTCATGTAGTTACATTGTATAACTCATTCTGCCGCTTTGTGCTACAATGTAGTAAGTTTCTGGAGGGGTGTTGGAGGGGCAGCTGCATACAATACATATCCGTATTCAATGGCTGGCATAAGCATTTGTTGTACAATCTTTCTTACCGCGGGGCTCAGGCAGGATTTGTTTCTGTACAGGGCAGCTAGTTTGGGGTAGAGTTTAGATGAGAGTTTTAGCATTTATGAATATTGTGAATAGCAGGGGGCAGATTGAGGCTTGGGGTACTCTACACATGACTGGGAGGGGTACGGAGGAGCTGCCAGAAATGGACACGTTGCGATTGGTCAGACATACGATTCAAACCAGGTTAGCGTGCGGTCACCAATACCGGAGTTTAGGTTTTTGTAATAAAGGCCTTGGCAAAAATCAAGGAAGATGGCTCTAGTTAGGTCTCCTTGTTCCATGCCAGCTTGGGTATCATTGCAAACTTAAAAGGGCGGCTGTAGTTGAGTGACTTGGACGAAAGCCAGATCGATCTGGGGTTAAATAGTTTGAAGATTGCTAGTAATCACGTAATTGTGTGTACACGCATTTTTCCAAAATTTTTGACATAACAGGGAGCAATGAGATCGGACGGTAGTTGGATATCAAAGTCCTGTCACCACTTTTATGGATAGGTCCCACTCTCGCAGTCTTCCAGAGTTTGGGTATGTATCCAGTCGCCAATGATTCATCGATTAGGGTTGCGACAGGATTTGCAATTGCCGGCGCACGGATTTTCAGCAGCATTGCTGTGATTTTATCAGGTGCAGATTGGTATTTCATTATTTTTTTTTTATTACGGGGAAGGCTGTCACAGGGTTCCACTGGCCTCCTTCCCACACTTTTGGGAGATCTCACCAACTGTGCAAGATCTCACGAGACTGGCTCCAGCGCTACAACCTTCACATGGAACGTGGCCAGCTGGAGGGGCCTGACAGAATGCCGTTTGCCTGGTGCGGGTATACATGCATCGGAGGGCTGGTGTTTGCGCGCCGGCCTGTGCAGTGTATTAACATTAATTGCACAGGCTTTGAGCAAAATCCTAAATTATTGGAAAGCAGTCACGACATTAAACAAAAAGTATCAGTAAATTGGCGCGTATCTGACAAGTATCGGTACTCATACCCGTTCTTAAAGAAAAAAAAAAAAAAAGAAGTGGTATTGGTACATGCCCTATAGCTATGCAGAAATATCACTTAGGAAAAACATTTAAGAAAAAAGATAAGTCTGCTTTAGGTCTATAAGGAATGAGCAGGATAGAGATAGAGATAACAGCTGATTAAGGTCAATCTTTAAACAGATGTTTCTATTTGATTTGGGGGGGGGGGAGAAATCAAGATTTTAAACATTAGCATGTGACATTTGTTTTGAGGAGTTTCTTGCATGGCACTCAGACCTACATTTTGAGACTTCAATCTACAGAACAAGTATGAAATGCTGCAATACAAATTGGACATTCAGGAAGGATCATATCTACTGTAACACATTCATCTCCCTTTACACGTCACAAATCCGCCCAGTAAAAGCAGCAGTACTGTGGACAAACCGCATCAAAACCTTTGGTCACTCCCCTACTTAGTAGAAAGTGGTCCCCATACCCAATTTCTGCCTAAAAAAATAAAAATAAAATAGAGCCAAGACCTGCAATATGTAGTTTAAGAGTAGGACAGATCGGGGGGGGGGGGAGTGGATCCAATAGTTTAGAAACACATCAAGTAGAGAAAATTTATGGTTCTTTGAATAACTTTGGTTTAACTTTTGGCCCACTAGCCACGTCATGTTTCTTAGGTAGCGCTGAAGGAGGTTACTTTAGGCCCACCCCCCCTCCATAGTATAGATGCTGCTGAAATTATATCTTTAAGCCTTTTGCTGCAGTTCTGGAATGCAGAAAACCGTTCCAAATTTGCACGCAGGTGGAACCTCAGACCAGAGGATTCTGGTCCTCCCTATTAAAAATGTTAATCAGAGCCTTTGTACGGTTGTTGCATGGTCTTCATGTGATGCAAATCCTAAATCTGGTACATTCATACAGGGTCTTGATGTAGCCGGATCTAAAAGGTAACATCTGTTGTGCTCGAATACAATCAGCTTCCTTCCCGTCTGCCATGGGATCTGTCACAGATCTGCTCCATACTAATATTTTCTTTAACGGAATCAGCAGATATTGTCGTCATCTAGTAATGGCTGTTGTGTAAACAAGAACAACAAAATAGGAATGCACCGATACTTTTGCAAATGCCCCCGATGCCAGGCGGTTGGTGCAGACTGGGGCGGATGGCAGAATGCTTCAACAGCATTCTGCCAGGCCATGTTCCAGCAAGCAGCCGCCAGCATGTGGACGTTGTAACGGAGCCGCGCTCTAGTGAGATCTTTCATAGTTGAGAGATCTCGGCACCAGAGGAGCCAGGGCCT
This sequence comes from Leptobrachium leishanense, assembly GCA_009667805.1. Taxonomy (NCBI): domain Eukaryota; kingdom Metazoa; phylum Chordata; class Amphibia; order Anura; family Megophryidae; genus Leptobrachium; species Leptobrachium leishanense. The sequence goes on along the minus strand of CM019066.1, from coordinate 222,788,642 downwards.
GCCCAACCATGGAGCGGTTTGGAGCAACCACTCCAAGCAGCACATTTTTTGGGGGCGGCATATGTTTGCCTGAAGGGCAGCCACTGCACGATTTCTCTTTAAAAAAAAAAAAAAAATTGGCACCGCGCCAGCATCTCTTGGAGCACGGAGCATTGACCATGCCCACACAAGTGGCCAGCGAGAAGTGGGAGAGCGGCGAGAGAGATTAAGGTGTGTGTGGGAAGGCTCTGCTGCAGAGTGAGATCCAGCCCGCCCCCTTCACCTGTCTCGTCGCCACTCTCCCTACTCCTGGCAGCATTTGTGTGGGCATCCTCAAGAGATGCCAGCGCACGCATTGAAAGGAAAAAAAAAAGTGTGCTAATTTCTGGGAGTGGGAGCAGACTCAGGAGCAGCTTGAGCTAGTCACCCCGGCGCCTTTCGACCGACCGCAGCACCAGCCTCCCCAGGACCAAACCAGCCAACCGGACCAGGTACCGTATCTGGTAAATAAATATAAACCAGGACGATGGAATTGAAAGAGAGCTTGTTTTAGAGGGGACCAGAGGGCAGGTAAGGGACACAGAGCTGCTCGGATCTCGCTGGGAGTGACAGCCTGTCAGCCTCCAGGTGAAAAGGCACATCTCACAGAGCCATCCTGTTTCATTGCTAAGCGAGACGGGCATATCACCTGGAGACCCCCAGGTCAGTTGGCCCGGTGGTGGTGGGGAGGGGCAGCATTTCATCCTTTGCTCCAGGCAGCACAATGTCTTGGGCCGGCCCTGAGAGGAGCCACATTGCAGAGAGCAGTGACTGTCGGAGAGGCCTAGCAGAATGCTGTTGGTTTGGTGTAGGTCTGTCCATACACTTAAAATATTAACATAAATTAGACAGGCTTTCAGCAAAATCAAATTTATTTAAAAGCATCACAAGACATTAACCAAAATTATCAGTAATCGGCATCGTTGAGTACTGGAAAAGTATTGGTGCATCTCTACAGCAAATAAAAAAATGGTTTTAATTTTCTCAAGTTGTATTTGTTCTACAATACTCTCAGAAAGAAAAAAAAAAAAAAACACACCAAATTGACGCTGGGTAACCGAGAACAGTCTAATCTTGAAGGCGTCAGTGTTGGCAGGAAAATCCACACTTCTGTCGTGAAGCCAGACAGGGAAGATCATGGCCCTCCAGATGTTTAGGAATTACATTTCCATTGAGGCTCAGCCAATCTAACGAGTAGCTGAGCATCAACAGGTGATGTAGTTCCAAAACATCTGGGAGGACCAAGGATACTGACCCCAAAATAAGATACGTCCGTTAAAAACGCACATAAAAGCACCTGGAAACAATTAGCAAAACTTAGTCAAATCCCAACACAGAAACCAGTTTACAAGCAAAATATCCTGGATGCATTGACCCATGGAACATAGCCACCGAATATCCCTTCTGCATTTCATACATGAGTGAAGGAATCCTGGAGTCAGTGCTTTTAAATCAGTGGAATGCAAAGGCATTCCACCCGACATTTTCAACCATGTGCTAGCTGCAAACCCACAAAACGACAAGTGAAAAGAGATTGAGGGCAAAGAAACCCAGCAGGTATTCCTCCTAAACGGATTCATCATAAATAGAAATCCAAACGAAACGTGAACAGACTCCATGGACACACACCCAAGGGAAAGATCTGTCAGACTGAGGCAAAGGACAGAACTACTAGCTCTCCAAGGCACAAAAAAAAAAAAAAAAAAAACCTCTAGGCAACATGACCACCTAAGCTTTTTTAGGTGGTCATGATGCCCAGAGTATGCTGCCCTCTGTCCCCCCTCCCTCCGCTCAGCGGTTCAGCTGTAAATGCTGAAAACAGCTGAGAGAGGCGGAGAACTTTACTCCACCCTCCCAGCTGTCAGTCAGCAGAGTGGGAATCATATTTCCCGCTTCTGTCGACTTTTGCCGAGTAGGAGACGTCATCACGCTTTCAGTGCGATGACGTCTCCAACTCACCGCAGAAGCTGGCGGCTCCCTCTGAGGGTTAGTGTTGCGCGCATCCTCTTGCGCGCAACACTAATCCTCAGAGGGAGCTGGGAGGAAGCCTGCCGATTGGCTGGCTTACGTGAGAGGTGCGCATGCACGCTTCTCACGTAAACCAGAAGGCAAGTCGGATGGAAGAAGGACAGGAGCGGAAGAGGGAGGAGAGTATGAAAAAAAAAAAAGACACCGCTGGAAACAAGAGGATTTTAGGTTAAGTATTACAGTTACAAAAAAACCCGAACGATTTATTAAGGGAGTAGGGATAGATTAGGATTAAAAACACGAGGGGGGGGGGATTTTTTATTAGAGTGTTCCTTTAAGCATTTGGGAGTGACATTGCATATAGAAGGATCAAGGCTTTTAACACTTCTGATTGGGGCTGTAACACTTCAGGAGTTTTTCCTTGGCAAGCATGTTGGATGCTTTTGTCACTTCAGAGCTACATAGGCTGAAAAAAAAAATACATGCGTCCATCGGGTTCAGCCTTCCCTGGGGGTTAGCAGGTATGTTCTCCCGGTAGCTGTAATTGGATCAAGTTTGCAATGGATGACGTTTCCTGGCATGGAGAACATTCGGTGTTGCTGGTCCAGCTGGATATAAGAATGATAGCTTGACGTCATGCACCATGAGTGGTCATAGGCACATGCCACAAAACAATTCATACGATCAAAGTCTACATCTTGAAGAAGTTCGGGAGCGACCAATACAAACAGGATCCGGAATCTCAAAATCATCAGGAATTTACTTTTCAAATATATAGTAGTTTTCCATCGGACACAGCTCCGGTTCCTAAATGCAAGTTGCATGAAGGGCATACCTTCATGTGTGGTTTGATTTCTGGCCATCGCTGGAGTCTAAACGCACCCTTCACCTTTCCAGCTTGGTGTCTAAGAATTTCTGGGAAGTTGCCACCCTACCTGAATAAACTGCTTCCCCCAGCAGCTCCCTCATCCTATAACCTCCAATCCAGGACCAGCACCTTACTGGCAATACCACAATACAAAAAGACAGTGCCTCGGTCCTCATTTTCCTACAGAGCACCACAATTATGGAATAACCTCCCAGACGCCATCAAATCTTCCCCCAGTCTGAAGTCACTCAAGAGTTCCCTATTAACATACCTCAATACAGAATGCACCTGTAAACATGTAACCTAGTGACTATATTTCCTACATATTTATTTTCTGCTAATCTGTATATGTGTTTTTAATATCTTGCATTGTATTACTTTGTATTTCTGTAACTGTAACACTTCAATGTTGCTGAACCCAGGACATACTTGAAAACGAGCGAAATCTCAATGTATCCTTCCTGGTAAAATCCTTTATAAATAAATTTCACTAGTGAAACCATCCAGTTACTTTCCTATTAAGGCTAGGGTCAGACTAACGCAGTATTAACATGCGTTTAGCCGCACTTAAATCACGGCCGTGCTAGCAGCAAATGATGTCCAATGCCGGGCAGCATACGAAGAACGGCTGCACAAAAGTGCGGCTGCGCAACCCAAGTGGCAAACAAACGCATTTTTTCGAGAACATGATACCGCTAGTACGGACGTACAGAGTGCGCTGCGTCCACTAGCGGCGTGTGTGTGATTAGGAGATGTCAGATGCTGCTAATGTCCGGCCAACATAACATCCACATGCAAAGTGTTTTATTGATGATCCATACAAAATCACGGACGAAAATGTGCATCGTATGACCGCTATCGCGTACTCCAAATTACTACAAATTAGCTGAAGTACACACAGAGCCAGACCACAATTAAGCTGTTTGGAATGTAAAATGGTGGGGAAGGGCACACACACACACACACACACACAGCTGTAGAAAAAAAAAAAAATTAACTGATTTTTTTTTGAAAAAAAAGAAAAAAAAGGGACTAGAGTGGTTTAATTCTTTGTAACTACCAACAGGAAACTTCAAATTTTCAGGATGGTATTCAAGAATTTAGACTGACTCACTATATATGTCTTGTAGCTAAAGTAAAAAATCTACACACCCGTTAAAATGTCAAAATTTCTAGAATGCAAAAATAAAATAAAACACGACAAAAGATAAATAATGTCAGAACTTTTTCCACCTTTAATGTGACCTATAAATTGTACACAACTCCATTGTAAGAAAAATGATTTGTGGTGGGAAGTAAAAATAAAAAATAATATTGTTGCATAAGTGTGCACACCCTTAAACTAATACTTTGTTAAAGAAACTTTTGATTTTATTAGACTCCTACCCAAAAAGTCTGCTGTATCAGCATGGCCCATCTTGACTTTGCAAAAACACCCCAAATTGGTGATATTTGCAGGGCATCTCCTGTGAACAGCCCTCTAGATCACACGGCAAATTTTCGATTGGCCCCTCCAGAGCCCGACCTGAATCCATTCAAAAACTTTAGGTCGTCGATTGAAGCCATTCCTTTGTTGATTTGAATGTATACTGTGGGTCGTTGTCATGCTGAAAGATTAAAATCTTCAGGTTTCGCTTTCTAGCAGAAGCCTAAAAGGGTTTGTGCCAATATTGACTTGTATATGAAACTGTTCATAAGTCCCTCTACCTTGACCAAGGCACCAGCTCCAGAAAAAAAAGCCCCAAAGCATGAGATTGCCCCCACCAGGCTTCATTGTGGGTATGGGTGTTCTTTTGGCACCACACATATCTTTTGAAATGATGGCCAAAAAGTTCGACCTCAGTTTCAGACCATAAACACATTTTCCCACATTGGTTAAGGAGACTTCACGTGTGTTTTTGCAAAATTTAGCAGGGCTTGGATGTTTTTCTTAAGAAAAGGCTTCCGTCTTGCCACTCTACCCCATAGCCCAGACATATGAAGAATACGGTAGATGGTGGTCACATGTACCACACAGCCAGTACTTGAAAGATATTCCTGCAGCTCCTTTAATGTTGCTGTAGGCCTCTTAGCCTCCTGCACCTTTTCACCACATTTGGAAGGAAGTCCAGTTCTTGGTAATGCCACTGCTGTGCCATATTTTCTCCAAGATTACAAAGAGCGATTGGAGTGCACTCTCGATTACATATACCATATTTTCTCCACCTGACCTTCACTGTTCCACAGTATACTGAATGCCTTGGAAATCCTCTTGTATCCCTCTGACTGCTATCTTTTAACAATGAGATCACTCTGATGCATGACCCTTGCTGTAGGATGCGACCAAGAAAATGTCAGGATAGACCTACTAGAACAGCTGAGCTTTATTTGGGGTTAATCAGTGGCACTTTAAATGCTGGTAGGTGTGTACTGACTCCTATCAACATGATTCAGCATTTGCTTGATTAATTCTGAACACAACTACATCCCCAGTTAGACAAGAGCGTGTGCACCCTTACGCAACCTTGTTATTTTTATTCCCGCCACCAAAAAGATTTGAGTTTGTTTTTCAATTGAGTTTTACAGTTCATAGGCCCCGTTCACACAGTGCGATTTGAAAAATAGCATGATTTTCATATTCGTGACCGAGCAATAATGTTGCGCGACGATTTTGCAAAGCACCACCAATGCAAATCGCAAAAAAAGGGTCATGTACCAGCTACGTGCGACGATGCGCAGCAAGATGTGAACAGCTCTATTGAAATGCATTGGAGAAGCTACATAGTGCAACGTCGCACAGATTTTGCTGCTACGTCATGGCAAATTCCACGCGATAAAAAAAAAAAAAAAAAAAAAAAAAAAAGGTTTTCCAAAAACAAAAATGTAAAATGCTAATTTTACAATTGTGTAATGTTTTATATCAAAATGAACACCCTATTTAAAAGCTTTAAAATGACATGTCCCAGGTACGCATCTATCATTTGAAGTTATGTGGACTAGTGAATTTTGGCATGGTTAGTCCAATCTCAAAAACGGATGGCAAAAAATTAAAAAAAATTGAATACATTTTTTAAACCTCTCATGGCAAGGTACAAATGTGTGATAGAAAGATATAAAGCCGAATGGCCAGATTATTATGACCACCTGATTTTTGGCAAATCCGCTATAATTTCGATCTGAAATTGCTAGAGGGCCAGACCATTATAAATAGGGAAGCAGGTTGTTTACCACGACCGTAGAAGTGATTTTTTTCTGAAGATATGGGTAAACAACGCAATTTAACAGCCTATGAATGTGGGATGATTGTTGACGCTCTGAGCCAGAGGGAGTATCAGCAAAACAGCAGAATGTTAAATGTTAAAGAGCAGCTGTTAAAGTGTTTAAATACTGGACTGTCAGCCGAAAATCTGGGACTGAACGTGCGAATTGTGGCCGTCAGCAACTAGTCAATGTTAGGGGAGAGCGGAGTGTGGCAAGACTGGTACAAGACAACAGAAGGGCAGCAGTGCATCAAATTACTGCAGATCTTAAAATCAGGGATCCTCTCAAATGATCCCTGAACGCACTGTTCACCGTACACTGTATCGTAAGGGATATGGAAGCCGAAGGCCTGTTTGAACACCTTTGCCGTCTGCAGTTAAGATCAAACGTCTCCAATTCGCACAGGAACACAAGGATTGGACAGTCGAGCATTGGAAAATAGTCATGTGGTCCGATGAATCACTGTTCCAGTTGTATCATGCAGATGGCAGAGTGAGAATTTGTCGGAAACCGCATGAAAACATGCACCCCACATGCATGAGTACAACCCTTCAAGCTGGTGGGGGCAGTGTTATGGTTTTGGGCCCTTTTAATTCGTGGGGAACAATGTCCGAATACCACATCAAAGCATCGTTGATGATCAAGTTCATCCTAGCATGTTGATGGCGTATCCCAATGAAAAGGGCTTCTTCCAACAAGACAATGCACCATGCCACGGTGCTCGTATTGTGCAGGAGTGATTTCAAGAACATGAGGTAGAATTTACCTTGCTTAGGTGGCCCCCACAATCACCAGATCTCAATCCAGTTGAGCATTTGTGGGATGAAGTTGAAAGAGCCATCAGGCAGCTGGTTCCACAACCATCAAATCTCACAGAACTGGGCATTGCTATTCAGACATGGTGTCAGATTCCTCCCATCACCTTTCAATAGCTTGTTGAGTCAATGCTAAGAAGAATAGCCGCAGTATTGAAGGAAAAGGTGGCCCAACGAAGTACTGATGGGGTGGTCATAATAATCTGGCCACTCTATGTATATATAAAAATTGAACGAAATACATGACATTAAAGTTTTATACATTAGGTCATTCCATGTCAAATCAACCATTCTAAAACATGAGAAAAAAAAGTGGATGCAAGATATCAGCAACAATTAACATGTTATTTTTTTTGTGTGGTAAGGTCACCTGCACTTATAAAATGACTCCGGGAGCAAAAGCTTAGAAAAGTGAAACAACTTCACAATGGTTAACGCATGAACATTATAATGATAGATAATGTTCTACAAAACTCACAAGAGACCGCTCTTTGGAAAGGTGGGAGTCTGCCCTATCAAATATGTAATTATAAAACCTCCTTGCATTCCATAGTAACTAGAGTTGCAGAATACTGGATGTTATTCAGCCCCATCTTCCCCACTGATTTTTTTTTTTGAGAAAGGATTTTACCAGGAAGGATACATTAAGATTTCTCTTGTTTTCAAGTATGTCCTGGGTGGCAAGTATGATTGCAATATGCCACTTCAGCAAGTAGAAGTCCTTAAACTGGCAGTAACGATGCCGCTACTCCAACAGAGCCATCGCTGGAATCTTCCTTTCTCCGGAGACAGTCAGGAGAAGTGTGACTAAGCTCCCAAGCCCAAAGTCACTTGTTAAGACACAGTGTACGGTGAAAAGAATGGATCATTTTAATGGAAAACTGCACACCCTTTTATACAACACAGAATCAGATAAGCCCGCAATCCTTGCTCACACCTCCTGGCCTCCCAGTGCCATAGCCAATTGGCACGGTAACACTCCTTGGTTGGGATAGACAGCTTGTTGTTGGCGATCCTGTTGGGGTTCCTTCACAGTAAATTGCCCTAGGCCAGACTCCACTTGTTACGAGTCAAAGCCACAAAAAAGGGGCATGGTAGGGCCGCAGGCTGCTGAAGCAACCGAGCAGCTAGGTAACGGGGGTCCGCTGAGTCTTTAGCCGATCAGGAGGCCATGGCTAAGACTCCTAGGCGAGCCGGCAGAAGAGTCTTGGTCCAGAGTTCAGTGCAGGTTTACACACAGTTACGCCTCCCAGCTTTTGCCTAATAACCTTCTTAGGATCCTTAAGAACATTGTACATTTCAAATTGTAATAGCTGTGATAGAGGCAGAGACTGGAGACCATCGCTCACTTATTACCATGAAAAATAAAAAGCAAGTTTAAGAGCCATTTATCTAGCAGCCAGATAAAAACGTTGTCAAGTCCTGGCCTAAGTAGCAGAGTTTCTATAGCACCCACACCCTTTCTCCCTCCTAGAGCACTCAGAATATTTTTTGGAACCTGTTTTGGAAAGAACATCCCTTTTTAATGAAAGGGTGTCACATTTTCTGATGTGCGAGAAGATCAGAGCAGCAAGAAGGTTCTTCTAATATTACCATACATTTAGAAATTAAATTCAGGAGGTTGCTTATCCCATCTACAGCCCCCCCATACAAAGAGGTGGCACAACACCTTATTTAACCCCTTAGTGACGGGCGGTTTTACACAAATCCGTCCTTTAGTGACCGCTGCTGTTTTTACGTTTCTGCGCTGTTAGTGTTTAGGTCAAATTTTCCTCTTACTCGTTTATTCAACCCACACATATTATACACTGTTTTTCCCGCCATTAAGGCTGGGGTCAGACCAGCGCACTTTTAACGTGCGTTCTGGCGCACATAATTACGGCCGCACTAGCAGCAGATGACGGGCAATGACGGCCAATATACGATGTACGGTCGCACGAAAGTCCGGCCGCGCAACGCAAGTGGAAAACGAACGCATTTTTTCGAGAACGCCGAACCGCTAGTACTGACGTACAGAGTGCGCAGCTGCGGCATAGCGGCATGTGTGCGTGATTAGGAGATGTCAGACACTGCTAATGTCCAGCCTACATAACGTCCAGACGCAAAAAGAGTTTTATTGACGATCTGAAAAAAATCACGCACGAAAAATGCGCATCGTATGACCGTTTTCGCGCACTCCGTGAAAAAATACGTCAATTCGTTCGGACGCACTTTATTACGTTCGCGTGTAAAAATGCTTTCGTTTGACCCTAGCCTAAATGGACTTTCTAAAGATACTAGGGTTGCACCGATACCGATACTAGTATCGGTATCGGGGCCGATACTGGGTACTGCAGGAGTACTTGGTACTCGTGCAGTACCCCCGATATTTTTTCCGATACCGGAAGCCGGCATTGAGCCGGCTTCCGGCATCCGAGGGGCTGCAGCGGCTGTCCGAATGCTCTATCGGCATTCGGACAGCCGGCCCCGCACTCTCCGCAATACTTACCTTCCTGGGCGCCGCCGGGGAATGTCTCCACGCGCGCGCTCGTTGGAAGGACCCCAGCCGCGACCACGTGATCCCGGCTGGGGTCCTTCCAACGAGCGCGCACGCGGAGACATTCCCGGCGGCGCCCAGGAAGGTAAGTATTAAACACACTGAGCAGCTGCAGGGCCTGTCTGAATGCTGATAGAGCATTCAGACAGGCCCTGCAGCTGCTCTCCGCGACGATACTTACCTTCCTGGGCGCCGCCGGGAAAGTTTCCCCGCGCGCGCTCGTTGGAAGGACCCCAGCCGGGATCACGTGGTCGCGGCTGGGGTCCTTCCAACGAGCGCGCGCGCGGAGACATTCTCGGCGGCGCCCAGGAAGGTAAGTATCGTCGGGGGGGGGGGGCGGTCCATGACCTGGAGGCAATATCCATGAGGGGGCATATCCATGAGCTGGAGGCAATATCCATGAGGGGGCATATCCATGAGCTGGAGGCAATATCCATGAGGGGGCATATCCATGAGCTGGAGGCAATATCCATGAGGGGGCATATCCATGAGCTGGAGGCAATATCCATGAGGGGGCATATCCATGAGCTGGAGGCAATATCCATGAGGGGGCATATCCATGAGCTGGAGGCAATATCCATGAGGGGGCATATCCATGAGCTGGAGGCAATATCCATGAGGGGGCATATCCATGAGCTGGAGGCAATATCCATGAGGGGGCATATCCATGAGCTGGAGGCAATATCCATGAGGGGGCATATCCATGAGCTGGAGGCAATATCCATGAGGGGGCATATCCATGAGCTGGAGGCAATATCCATGAGGGGCATATCCATGAGCTGGAGGCAATATCCATGAGGGGGCATATCCATGAGCTGGAGGCAATATCCATGAGCTGGAGGCAATATCCATGAGCTGGAGGCAATATCCATGAGCTGGGGGCATATCCATGAGGGGGCATATCCATGAGCTGGAGGCAATATCCATGAGCTGGAGGCAATATCCATGAGCTGGAGGCAATATCCATGAGCTGGAGGCAATATCCATGAGCTGGAGGCAATATCCATGAGCTGGAGGCAATATCCATGAGCTGGAGGCAATATCCATGAGCTGGGGGCATTATCCATGAGCTGGAGGCAATATCCATGAGGGGGCATATCCATGAGGGGGCATATCCATGAGCTGGAGGCAATATCCATGAGGGGGCATATCCATGAGCTGGAGGCAATATCCATGAGCTGGAGGCAATATCCATGAGCTGGAGGGCATATCCATGAGGGGGCATATCCATGAGGGGGCATATCCATGAGGGGGCATATCCATGAGGGGGCATATCCATGAGGGGGCATATCCATGAGGGGGCATATCCATGAGGGGGCATATCCATGAGGGGGCATATCCATGAGCTGGAGGCAATATCCATGAGGGGGCATATCCATGAGCTGGAGGCAATATCCATGAGGGGGCATATCCATGAGGGGGCATATCCATGAGCTGGAGGCAATATCCATGAGCTGGAGGCAATATCCATGAGGGGGCATATCCATGAGGGGGCATATCCATGAGGGGGCATATCCATGAGGGGGCAATATCCATGAGGGGGCATATCCATGAGGGGGCAATATCCATGAGGGGGCAATATCCATGAGCTGGAGGCATATCCATGAGGGGGCATATCCATGAGCGGGCATATCCATGAGCTGGAGGCATATCCATGAGGGGGCATATCCATGAGCTGGAGGCAATATCCATGAGGGGGCATATCCATGAGCTGGAGGCAATATCCATGAGGGGGCATATCCATGAGGGGGCATATCCATGAGGGGGCATATCCATGAGCTGGAGGCAATATCCATGAGGGGGCATATCCATGAGGGGGCATATCCATGGGGGGCATATCCATGAGGGGGCATATCCATGAGGGGGCATATCCATGAGGGGGCATATCCATGAGGGGGCATATCCATGAGCTGGAGGCAATATCCATGAGGGGGCATATCCATGAGGGGGCAATATCCATGAGGGGGCATATCCATGAGGGGCATATCCATGAGGGGGCATATCCATGAGGGGGATATCCATGAGGGGGCATATCCATGAGCTGGAGGCATATCCATGAGGGGGCATATCCATGAGCTGGAGGCAATATCCATGAGGGGGCATATCCATGAGCTGGAGGCAATATCCATGAGGGGGCATATCCATGAGCTGGAGGCATATCCATGAGGGGGCATATCCATGAGCTGGAGGCAATATCCATGAGGGGCATATCCATGAGCTGGAGGCAATATCCATGAGGGGGCATATCCATGAGCTGGAGGCAATATCCATGAGGGGGCATATCCATGAGCTGGAGGCAATATCCATGAGGGGGCATATCCATGAGGGGGCAATATCCATGAGGGGGCATATCCATGAGGGGCATATCCATGAGGGGGCATATCCATGAGGGGGCATATCCATGAGGAGGCATATCCATGAGGAGGCAATATCCATTAGGGGGCATATCCATTAGGGGGCATATCCATTAGGGGGCATATCCATTAGGGGGCATATCCATGACCTGGAGGCAATATCCATGATGGGGCATATCCATGAGCTGGAGGCAATATCCATGTGGGGGCATATCCATGAGCTGGGGGGGCATACTCATGTGTGAGCTGTGGGGGCATAATAACCCATGTGTGTGCTGGGGCATTATCCATGTGCTGGGGCAAATCCATGAGTGAGCTGGGGCAAATCCATGAGCTGGGGCAGTATGAATATATATATATCGGGGGGATATACATGTGAGCAGGGGGCATTTTTATATGGTCTGTTCTTATTGGAAAGCGGTCACATGACATTAAATAAAAGTATCGGTACTTGGTATCGGTGAGTACTTTTAAAAAGTATCGGTACTCGTACTCGGTCTGAAAAAAGTGGTATCGGTGCATCCCTAAAAGATACCATTATTTCCATCATATCGAATAATTTACTATAAAAAAAAAAAAAAAAAAAAAAAATGAAATCGGATGAAAAAAAATAAAAAGTAAAAACACACTTTTTCGTAATTTAATCCAAAATCTACGACCTCCAAAAAAGACGCAGGCTAAATAGTTTAAAAATTTTGTCGAGAATAGAAATACCCAATTTTTACATGTTTGCTTTTTAACCCCTTCACTGCTGAGCCAGTTCACCTATGTGCGCTGTGCTCATTCTGACAGTTTTTTGCTAATTATTTTTAGATTACAGTTTAGGTACTAAACCGACAATTTAAAATAAAAAATAAAATTTAGTTATTTTTACACCAAACCGGGTCATGTTTGGTATCATTGGAAAGGCCATGGTCAGGCCTTTCCAATGATATCAAATATGACCCTCTCACTCACGGATCGTGAGATAGAGGGATCCTTTGGATCCCTTTATCTCCACATGGCAGCTAGGGGGTTAACTGGCCCACTGACATACTCACACATATGGTGAGGATGTCAGTGGGTGGGGGGGGGTGACCTGGAGGCTTGGCTGACATCCACGATGTCAGCCCCCTCCATCTTTGAATCGCAATTCGGCGCAAATTAGCACCGAATTGCGATCCGGCAGCGAAACTGTTAATGCAGTGCATCGCTGAAAAGGGGAGACTCTCCCCTTTCCAGCGGTGCAACTTGCATCTCTATCTTCAAAGGTTGGGGAGATAGAGGGCTCTGAAGGAGCCCCCCCTCCCCTCCATTGATTTCAAGAGGGGGCGCCTGCTGATGACGTCACCACGCAGCGTGGTGATGTCATCATGCTCGCCGGCCCATGCAAATCACAAGGGCAGGCTTCCTCCCTGCCAGATCTGCGTGGGATCCAGCGAGGGAGGCAAGTATCAGGCGGGAGGGGGGGGGGTTAGGCGCCGCTGACGTACTATGTACGTCCACGGGTCTAAGGGAGACCCGTGGGCAGGACGTACATCGTACGTCAGCAGTCCTTAAGGGGTTAAAAGCAGTTTCACTTTTAAACAAATGTCCATGTGTTAGTCAAGGTGCCCAATGATTTTTCTAACAAGGACAAAGGATTCTGGGAATTCTAAAGGGGAATGCAAGGGTGATAATCACACCCACCTTATAGGAGTACCTCACATGATCCCTCCTTTTGAAAAGGGGGGGTTCCTACTAGGAATGCACCAATACTGGCATTTGCACAAGTACTTGGTACTTGTGCAAGATGTCCCCGATACCAGAAGCCAGCACTGAGCTGGCTTGGTGGCATTCGAGGGGTTGGGGGCGGCTGGCAGAATGCTCTAATGGCATTCTACCAGGTTCCTGCAACTGCCTGTGTTCCAGCAAGTGGCTGCCGGCAAAGGTTTAGAGCAGCCACTCGGTGGGAACCCCCAACTGCAATCTCTTGAACTGTGCAAGATATCGCAAGACTGCAGCTGGAGGTTCCCAAACAGCGACCACTCTAAACCTTTACTGGCAGCCGCTTGATGGAATGTGGCCAGACGCAGGGCCTGGTAGAATGACTTGAGCATTTTGTCAGCTGCCCGTGTCTATATCTGAGGTAAACATGTATTTGAGGTTATAGATCTGGTGTCTGTGTGCAGTGGGTAGTCTGGCCATACATTAAGGCTGGGGTCAGACGAGCGTAGTGTTCACGTCCGTGATTGCGCCTAAAAGTACGTCCGTGATAGCATGAAAGTAAGTCCATTGGAGCCTGACACATGAAGTACGTCCGCACTGAACTGCGGACGCACAACGGCCGCGGCAAACGGACGCAGGTTAGGCAAGAACGCAATACTGCTAGAACGGACGTGCGGAGTGCGCCACGTCCACAACGTCTGCATAGCTTTGTGTGTGAGTGATGGAGCATGGTCAGACGGACTGCATTTATACGTCCAGCATTTTTGACGGACAGAATGTTTTTTCATTGTAATTTATTTTCCCCTCCTACATCCGTCAAAAAATAACTTCAGTGAAAAAACGGACTGTGTGACCACTACTGCGTCATCCGTACTGACGATGTCCGTACTGCACGGACGTACAGTCCATAGAAATCACGCTCGTCTGACCCTAGCCTTAAATACTAACATTGAACTGGACAGGCTTTCAGCAAAATCTTAATTTATTGGAAACCGGTCACATGACTTTAAAAGCATCAGTACTCTATCGGTGAATACCTGAAGAAAAAAAAAAGTAAATCGGTATTCGCACGGTCAGACGTGAAAAATGTGTTAGTCTGACCCTAGCCTTAAAAACGCACCCAATGGCTTTAAGATTTTATCCCAGCCCCGTTTATAGTGACCAGATGCACATCATCAAAAAGACCCAAACATTTAACTTTTTTTGCTGACAATAGGGTGCAATTTTTCAGTAATTGTTCGAGCTAGTTTACTTTCTAGGAGGAAGAAAAAATGGGGGGGGGGGGCCATTTGTATGCAACTCGGAAACATGAGTAAACAGTGATTAACTCCTTCACTGCCAAGTGAAGTTCCAGAATAGTGTTTTTTGGAAAATCATTTTTAGTTACACAGCAAGAAATGTTTTTGGGATTCTTTACATTGTATTCCTTACTGTAATAACCTATTTGGCAGGCAGATGTTAACAAGAATAAAAGGGATAGTTTGTTTTTGGGACTGATTTTGCAGCATCACTTAACACCCAGGTCTTTAAAGTTATTTTTTATAAACAGCTAAATTAAAAGGACAAAAAAAAAAAAAAAAAAGGCTGCCGACAGGCTCTGCCCAATTGTTTGTGCTTTCATTTTAGGCTGTTTTTTACTTCCTTTTTTTGTCCCTCGCAGCTCCTCTTCAGCTCAGGGACTCGCAAACCCAGAAGTGCAAATTGCGTAGCGTAGGAGCCATAAACTGCGTACCACTACAGTACTTCACACTTTACTTATGCAAGTTCCATGTGCAGCTCAAACCCATCGGCTGCCTCTGATACAATCCCAGTAAGAGTGAGGTTGACATGCTTTCTGCTGATATCACTGGTGAAAAAATATATAAATAAAAACCCTGGCTGCTGGTGACGGTGTAACGGGTGGAGGAATCTCCACCTTACTCAGGGTTTTGACCCCATTTTATAAATGTAAAGCGGTCAGGATGAATAGTGTGTCACTTTAACAGTATGAACAATAGGAGCAGTTTACAGTAAGCAGGCAAAAGGTCTGAGCCACAAGCAAAGGCTCTGGTAAGACCTTGCTTCCAGAATTAGCCAAGTTGTACACACTTTTGTAGGAAGGTGCCTTAAAGCTCATTATGAAAAAGTATTTCAAAAACTGGCATCAAACCAGGAGAGAACAAAAAAAAAAAAGACAAACTAGCGCACAAAGGATTAAAGTGCTTAGCAGGTACTTACACACAGTAGTATAAAATCCCAGGATGTCTCCATCCCGGTTTTGTAATTCACTTTTACAAAAACACCCATTTGGTGAATTTACAATTTTGTGCTTAAATAACAATTTAATCTCCTCCTACAATTGCATCCTTTGTTGCTGAAAGTGGTCAAGCAAGTTCTCCCACAATTCACTACATGGATGTTGCGTTCCAAAACCGCTCCCAGTGAGAACGCTTGGCGAGGCGTTCATTTCAATCCTTGCCCTGTGAGTAACAGGGTTTATTAGACAAGAACATCATAACAAAGCATAGTCACAGGAAACAAACTTTAAAAACAATATGCACATCTGTAAAACCAATCATACAGAAGCAAATTAGCAAGCTATTGAAATATAAATAAGGGCAATGAAATGTAAAGGCTACATTGCTCAGTGCACATCTACCGATATACAAGACTTACAAAAACTCAAATCTAGTTATTGTGCTCACAGAATCATGGTTAACCCCAAAAGTACCAGACTCTGCTCTATCCTTTCTATAACATGAATACCTCTGTATTAATATGGCAAAGAGGAGGAGGAATTGCTATTTATGTTGGAGTCCATAAAGCTCACCCCTTTGCAGAATTCTAGCTCCCCTGCCACCTTTGAGATCCCATTCAGTAAATCAATCATGGTCGCATATAATTATGACCAATGGAGCCCCACACACGAAGTACGTCTGCATGGTACTTCGGACGCATAACAGACGCGGCAAACGGACGCAGATTAGGCAAGAACGTAAATCCACTAGAACGGATGCACAGAGTGCGCTGCGTCCACAACGCTTTGTGTGTGAGTGACGGAATGTAGTAAGACAGACTGCATTTTCAAGGACAAAATGTTTTTCCATATAAAATTTTCCCTTCTACAGTCAAAAAAGAAACGTCACAAATACGGACTGTGTGGCCACTACCTAGTTGCCAGTCAGAAAGTACGTCCGTTAGGCATGGACACACAGAAGGTGTTCATCTGACCCTAGCCTAAGTGATCTCAAACAGCTCCCATGGTACAGACTAAACCTAATCCCAGACCTGGACTGTGCAATTGAATACTTTCAGTCCGAGCTCCTGCAAGTCTGGAATGCCCATGCCCCGCTCTGGAAAGTGCGAGTAAAAGGGGCACATCTCCCCTGGTTTACAGCTGACCTCACACTTATGTACCAGCTTAGAGATTCACTGTGGTCAAATTCCAAGAGTAACAGTTCCATGAACGATCACTGAATACTGAAAATGTTGAAATGCATGCACAAAAACGGCTAAAGCTCAATACTTAAATGAAAATCTAAACAATAACACATCAAACCCTAGAATTTTTTGGAGAATCATAAGTAACATACAATCACCCCCGTCCACTCCCAACCGACTGCTGTCAAAGTAAACAACCAAGCCCTGCAACACCCCCTAGATGTAGCAAATGCCTTCAATAATTAATTTGTTGCATGCGCCACCATCCTGATTGCTAAGCTAACGAATGACACACCTACAGAGAGGCCGCACGCAGGTCAGGCTCCTCTAGATGAATTCAACTTTAGACCAGTGCCTGTGAGTGTTACTAAAACTTCCCCGTAATCAAAAAAAAAAAAAAAAAAAAATGAAATACCAATCTGGACCTGATCAAATCCCAGCAATGCTGCTGTAAATCAGTGCGCCAGCAATTGCAAATCCTGTCGCAACCCTAATCGAATCATTGGCGACTGGATACATACCCAAACTCTGGAAGACTGCGAGAGTGGTACCTATCCATAAAAGTGGTGACAGTACTTTGATATCCAACTACCGTCCGATCTCATTGCTCCCTGTTATGTCAAACATTTTGGAAAAATGCGTGTACACACAATTACGTGATTACTATCAATCTTCAAACTATTTAACCCCGGATCGATCTGGCTTTCGTCCAAGTCACTCAACTACAGCCGCCCTTTTTTAAAAGTTTGCAATGATACCCAAGCTGGCATGGAACAAGGAGACCTAACTAGAGCCATCTTCCTTGATTTTTGCCAAGGCCTTTGACACAGACCATGGCATCTTATTACAAAAACCTAAACTCCGGTATTGGTGACCACACGCTAACCTGGTTTGAATCGTATGTGTCTGACCCATCGCAACATGTCCATTTCTGGCAGCTCCTCTGTACCCCTCCATCACGTGTGGAGTACCCCAAGCCTCAATACTCTGCCCCCTGCTATTCATAAATGATCTGCCCAATGTCTGCTCAGCCTCAACTGTACACATGTACGCAGACACTAAATCTATACCAGCAAACCAAATCTCCCACTGCTGGAGGTAGTGCTGCAACAACAATTCAGAGGTAGAAAAGCGGATTGCAGATAGTTTTTAAAAAAAAGTTTGCTAACGATGCTCTTTGGAACAGCACCTAAACTACATAAAGTGCAAAATCCCCATCTACGTGTCAGGACAAAATCAAATGGCACACTGACCAGTCACTTCTCTCAAATATCTAGGTATGTGGTTAGACCCAAATCTATCCTTTGGCCCCCACATCGAAAAACTCATCTAAACTCTACCCCAAACTAGGTGCCCTGTACAGAAACAAATCCTACCTGAGCCCCGTGGTAAGAAAGCAAATTTTACAGCAAATGCTTATGCCGGCTATTGAATATGGAGATTTAGGCTGGGTTCACACCTGTGCGGGTTTTTTTTTTTTTTACGCGTATGGCACAAACGTAAAAACATGCAAACGTGCATTGCAGTGCGTTCACGGCCATAGACTGCATACACTGCGTGCTGTAAAACGCCCAGGTGTTAACGGGTCCCATAGGAAATCATGGGATTTTCGTGTCTGTTTTACAGTGTGCAGGAACGCGCTGTAAAACGCTGAGGTGTGAGCGAGGCCTTAGTGTATGCAGCTGACCCACAAATGCACCTTCAGAAACTTACATTGTATAACTCATTCTGCCACTTTGTGCTACAATGTAACTACATGACACACCATTGTGACATAACTGGCCGCCGCTGGAATCTAGATGCACTCTTCGTCTTTCCAACCTGGTGTTTAAGAGCTTTTTTGGGAAGCTACCACCCTACCTGAATAGGCTACTTCCCCTAACAGTTCCCTCATTCTATAACCTCCAATCCAGGACCAGCACCTTGCTTGCAATACAAAAAAAAAAGTGGATCATTTTCCTACAGAGCACCACAATTAAGGAATAACCTCCCAGACGCCATCAAATCTTCCCCCAGTCTTAAGTCAATCAAGAGCTCCCTCAATACAGAATGCACCTGTAAATATGTAATATAGTGACTATTACTTACATATTTATTTTCTGTATATCTGTGTTTTTAATAGCTTACAGAAAAACAAAGTAATAAATGCAACGACTGTAAAATTTCAATGTTCTTGAACCCAGGACATACTTGAAAACTAGAGAAATCTCAATGTATCCTTCCTGGTAAAATACCTTATAAATAGTTGATGTGTACACATTATTCAAATTCGAAATTAAGGCTGGCCATCCACAGACACCGTAGTTGGCAGGGATGCACCGGAATTTCGGCCACCGATAGATTCTGCAGATAATGGGGTTATCAGTGTCAGCCCGAAAGCGCCAGCTGAAAATTGATGATCCCAGCTGACAATGAGCGAGCAATCTTTCAATGCTGCTTAGCTGGAGATAATTGTAAATTGGAAAGAAGCAGGAGCTGCCACACATTTCTGCACACAAAGGGTTAACTGCATGATACACAGACCATCAGGGCAAGCAGTAACCTCTGGCCTGTCAGAGACAAAGAACAAGTGATTTATCACTGACATCCTGGACAGAGGTGTCTGCTGGGAGGACAAAAGGGGGGGGGGGGGTATATGGGAGCTTTTTTTGAGAAAGGATTTTACCAGGAAGGATACATTGAGATTTCTCTCGTTTAAGTATGTCCTGGGTGGTGAGTATGTACCGTTTGGGGTCTTGCCCAAGGACACTTACTGGAGAGGTGCTCTTGCCGGAATCGCTCTCCACACAGAGCAGTAATGTTACCTCTACTCCACCCAGCCGACTTACATCCATGCCTCCAAAAAGTTAAATGGCACGTATTGTCTTTTCCTTTGCATCTTAACCCTTTCGCTGCTGAGGCTTTTCCCGCCCCTGTGCTGAGGTCATTTTTACCTGTTTTGCGCATCATGTTTAAACGTGTTTTGAAGGCTTATTTTAGTATATGACCCAGACATATTATATATCGTTCTTTCCATCAGACTCCGTAGATTCATAATATGTCATTATTATATGTATACGTTATGTCATGTCTGTATATTATAACAAAAAATGCAATAAAATATGTATTTTCAATAATTTACAATGTGTAAAGTGTTTTTTTTCACATTTTAACATGCGAGCAATTGCGGTTATATTTTGTATGGGGTGCGCTTGTTAAAAAAATTAGAGATGGGGTCTCGTTACATTTTGTTTTGGGGAAAATTACACTATTTTTAACAAACGCACCGCATACAAAAATTGTTCACATTATAATTGAAATGGGAACAATATTGCTACACTAACAAACCAAAAAAAAATAAAAAAAAAAAACACTTTTTTTTTATTTTTTTATTTTTTTATTTTTTTACAACTTTTTTCACTGTAGTGTTTGGTATCGTTGGAACGGCCATGCTCTGGCTGATCCAACCATACCAAAATTTAACCCCTAACTGCCACAGATCGGGAGATAGGGAGTTCATTGGAACTCCCTATCTCCACCGTTGGTGGCAGTTAAGGGTTAACTCTAGGACTGGCGTCATCGTGCTACGCACGATGACGCCAGTCCTCAGGGGGAGTTCCCGAGGCATGGCCGACATCCAAGATGTCGGCCAGCTCCAGGAAGGATCGCGAACCGGCGCTTTCCAGCGCCGATTCGCGATCCAGCTCCCCAGGGGTTAATGCCAGGCATCATTTGGAAGGGCAGGCTGTGCCCTTCCAAATGATGCCTGGGTTAACCCCGCAGAGCCGCCAATCGGGAGGGAGAGAGGTACGAAGGACCTCCCCCCCTCCCTTTCAGGCGCCTCCTCCGCACATGCGGGGGGGCGCCTGAATTTGGTGTCATCGTGCTGCCGCGATGACACCAAATTCCGGCGGCTGCTGTTCCGGATGCCGGGCTGACATCCAGGATGTCAGCCCGCACCGGAGGGGCCAGCGATCGGCCGGAACCCGGCCGAACGCTGACCCCAATGGGAGGACGCGCTCAGCGCGTCCTCCGCATACCAGCGGGAATGCTGAGGACGCGCTCAGCGCGTCCTCAGCATCCAAGTGGTTAAAAAAAAAATAAAGCATTATAAATATGCCTTAAAGTGCAGAACAACAGATTAAGAGAAACAGACTGAGGTTTAGGCTCCATCTGAGCCATTATAGATATATATCTACTTATTTAAAGTTGTGTTGGAGGGCAAAAAAATTTGGTTAAAAGCCTCCACACACCAAATAATAAACTTTATAATTGCAGAGTTCTCTGAATTGCTGGGATATGTAAAGGTCTTCTGCAACTATGTGTGTGTCCCCAAAAATTTTACACATGAATGTATGCACTAGATGCAAAATAACGCCACCAAAATAGGACAAAAATATCTTAAACATTTTAATGTGGATTAATTTAAATTCATGATATTAATTTAATGAAGTCTAGTATTAACACATTTGTACAAAAAAAAATAATCTTAAATTGTAGGGGGAAAAAAAAAAGTCATTTCCGGTTTCGTTTAATTTTCTTTTCTTTTTTCTTTAAGGACTACAGCACTTGCTATTCCCAGTCAGTCACCCACCCACACTGGTACTGAACAAGCCCTACCCTTGATTGCATTTGAGATTGGACAGGTTAATGCGCTTTCATGATGGTATGGCCGTAGACCAAAATTTTCATTTCTGAGCAATACATACATTTTACACACAGACATGTATACACAGTATGTGTGTATATAGTCAAAAACAACACAAGAGAAAAATAAACTCCAAAAAAGGGGGGCCCAAAAATGTCAAAAAAAAACAAACTGAAAAAGAAAATATTTTTTTACATTGAATCCTATGGGCTTCGCAGTGAATCACTTCTCTATGGGGCAATTTTCCTGCCGCGGCACAGCGGTTTAACTACACAATGCATCTTTTTCATGTAAACTTGTACCAGATCGTCCAATTTCATCTGACCAAATCCCATGAAGATTAGCGATCCTTTCAATCTGTTGTAATAGTATAAAAATCATCTGAAATCGTCCGATGGTGGAAGAGGCAGCCAGCTTAAATAGAGAAAAGGCTCACGGCTCAACTCTTTGTCAGTTGCACAGAGGGATACATTCAGCCAAAATACAACCAGCTCCTATTGGAAAATTTTCCAGGTGCTTTTAGCAGTTAAACCATAACAAGTGCAAGGAGTGTGATTGGATGCATGCACTTCCAAGTCAGGAAAACAGAAGCTGCCATCCTTTCAGAAGTTGAGACAGCAGTGCTGTAATAAAGCAAATGGGCCTGGCCTCCAATTTTTACAATAAACACTAATCATGTACAGTAATTATTATTGCCCAAATATCTGCAGCACCATTACTGGACAGTGTTTTTAATTTACTACTTTTAGATAGGAAAAAAAATGACACAGCATGTTCAAGAGACCCAATAATACAAGCAACATTACAGGAATTCACAGATCAATGTTTGATTGACATCCAATGGCACCAGCAGATATTACACACAACTATGTGCCATTGCCCTTTATGCTGCTTTCATTCAGTGAATTAGTATAGTTTGCTGTAAACACTATTGTTTGGAATACTGCTAAAATAATCTTCCCAAACACCAAAATTCATGATTGTGTATTACCAAAATAAAAACTTAACCCTTTTATAATTAATACACAAGAGCAAAAAAATATATATTTCAATGCCCATATGTCTTTGCAGTTGACCAAACAAGCATATCACTCAAAGGAACGAGAGTAGTCAAACTGCAAAATTTTATTATTGCCATTATTTCTAAAAATTTATATAGATTATAAATTTTTAAAAATAATGGAATAAAAAATTTGCAGCAGTTTCTGACTACTCTCGTTCCTTTGAGTGATATGGGCATTGATATAAGCCAGTCTTAGGTTCTCTGCCCAAAAAGGAGTTAATGGTAGACAGTAAATACCAAGACATTGCTTTTTTGTTTGTTGGTTCCTTCAGCAAGGGTATTTTAAATCATTATTAACCCTTTCATGTGGGCAGGTGGCGTCCGACGGGAGTACCCTCCTTCAGCCCAGAACTGCATCATTGGCTGCTGGGGGGACGGCTGGAACTAGGCGATCCTGCGGCAGCGAATTGCGTGCACCCTGCACCAGCTAGTGGGCGTGGCCAGAAGGGGCCCATTGAAATCAACAGGGCGTACTAGTACAATCGAGGCTTCAAGACTCAGCTGTAGGGATGGCATAGTACACCCTGTGGCAGGAAAGGGTTAAAAGTAAAATTTTAGTTTTGCAATACATGGATTGCCTTGCTATCTTCATGTAGGAGTTAATACCAGTATTTGTGGGGTTTTGAGTCCCAATAGGGAGTTACATATGTGTTTAGTTATTCTACCTGCACTTTAAGAAGGAAAGTCTGACGATATTGCGACATTTAACGTTTTTATTTCTGTAATATTTAATTGTATTTTAAACATTCTACTAACTCTGCAGGATTCACTTTAAGGCTGGGTTCACACCTGCACGTCTTTTTATGCGTGGCACTACGCGCAAATGTAAAAAAAGCACATTTCAGCACGTTCACGGCCATAAACTGCAGCGGTGAATGCGCTGCAATACACCCCAAAGAAGCTCCCATACTTCTTTGGGCGTCAGACGTTTTACAGCGCGTTCCTGCACGCTGTAAAACGCCCAGGTGTGAACGGGCCCCATAGGAAATCATGGGATTTCTGTGCTTGGGCGTTTTACAGCACGCAGGAACACACTGTAAAAAACACCCAGGTGTTAACGGGGCCTAAATCTTTGTAATGGTTTGCTAAATAATTGCATTTTTACCTGAAAAAGATTTTTTTTGTACAACTGAGCTTTCTGCAGCAACTTCAACCTCTTGCTTTAAACAAGGAAGATAACGAGCAGGAAGATTAAGTCTCTGGCTCCTAAATAAACCGAATTACCTCCAAACCGGAAGATTATTACATGGAAATGGCTTCAAATGTTAAAATGAAACTCTTGCCAGACAGAATGCCCCTTTAACAGTCTCTGCTGTACTGGGCCCATCTACTACAGATATAGATTTGGCTACAAGCAGGAAAATACATGCTTCAATATTTCTGCAAAAAGAAGCATTACATAGTCAGCTGTTTGAAGGACTCCACATACTAGTGTAGTTTTTGGTTCCAAAAAACCCAATCCCCTGCAGTCTGTCCAAGACAAGAACACTGTTTTGAAGCAGCGTTCCAGCTGACAGGGAAAGAAGTTGGATAGAAAAGCACGAGACGGACATCAGAATACAATAGTTAATAAAAACGGATCCTGTTGGGAGGATATCCACTCTGTCACTGCAAGCAGCAGGGATCTTGCTTTAAGACGTAAGGCGGAAACAATAAGCGCTGTGAGTGCAAACCGTCTAGGGGGGTTTATTTAATAAGCAATGGATCGCGGAAAATCCACGATGGACCAGAATGAGCTATGTAACCACTTGAAAAGTCATAAAATGGAGCCATGTTGACATTTCTCATTGTTGCAACTTCCGCTTTCACAAACAATGACATAGGACACATCAGGGACCTGTGAACCTGCAAGTCGATGGGCGTATTCGATTTGGAAGGGAGCCGAAAAGTTTTCTTAATCAGAAGTTCCGGTATAGGAACCAGTCCTATTAAGGAGCTTGTCTGGCCACGATCGGTGTCCCCAGCGTTGCAACGTGGCTTCCAGACGCACAGCACACGGCTGGGAATGGCATACTGCTAGGCACCTCCAACAAGACTGATGTGAGATGTCACATGATGCACAGAGGAGGCTGATGATGGGCATGGTCATAGTTTCGAAGTGGTGTTCGGCCAGGACAAAAGAATAAGCAAAAGGCAAGCCTGAGCCAAGTTGGAGATGGCGAGTATAACTACCTGGTCACTCCTTTATTGCGCTTTTGCAGAATGGTGATGGAATGGATCATTCAGCATCACCGGAAGAGGAGACAGCCACCGGCCTGCTGTGTGGGGATAGAATGAGAGCGAACGGGGTGGGGCACTTAGAACTGGCCATATTAATTATTATGGGGGCCTGCTCTGTGTGGGGAGATAAGCTGAACCTGCATACACAAACCTATCCAGGCTGCATCCTACAGAAAAGCGGCACTAAACTTTTTGATTTTGAATCTTAAACGATGGGATTGAAAATTTGTGATTCGCAGGGCCCTAGACGCCAACAGGTTTGCCTTGGTAAGTGAGTATACACATCATTTAGTAACATGTTAATAGAGCATAAAATACTGACTTCAGAACAAGCAACAGTCCATGTATAATCCCATCACACCGGTGTCCCACTTTGAGTTGAAAAACACTGCAGCTCTGAAGAACGGGCACCACTTGTGGTTACTGCCACATAACATTCATGTACCCTCCACCTAACCAGAGATGCCATGACGTGGCGGGTGGGTTTACACTTTAATGGCCAAATAAACCAAAACCTCTGATGTGTTTTGTTTCGCATGGAGCCACAGGGGTGAGCACAAAAGACCACCTTTTTTCTTGTTATGTTTTATACATTAAGTGGGCTGGATACTGCTGGTTTACGCAGCAGTTCTGGTAAGGAATAGTGCGTGAAGCCTTTTTCCTGCATATACATACACCCAACGGAACAACAGACAACCCCAGTTTTAATAACTCTGTAAAACTTTAAACAAGTGAACATGCAACATCCAAAACACAGTAATATTTATGTTCACATTTGGTTATTTTTAACAAACCTAGCACAGCCAGCCTTAAAGGGAGCTTTAAATACAAGGCTCATCTATGTGTCAGTTGACCAACACAATATGTATTTTACAGTATAGCAGATAAACCCGTATAAATCTATAGCCACCCAAGGCAGCACAGTACAGACAAACACAAATTGATTGTTGAGAAAAAAAAGTAGCCATGCGTCTATAAAATACTTGTGCACCTTCTAGCAAAACATGACATATTCCAAGCGGGCTCAAACGCCTATCCATTCATAACTTGTGAAATATACAGAGCCGACATCCAATAGAAAGATCTTTGTGACTTCGAATATATATTGCCTCATTTATTTTCTAAACACATTTCCAGGTCACGTAACTCCATAACAAAAATACTGTGTCCTACTGAAATAAGGACTTTAAATCAAGGAAGATGTGATTTGGATAAAAAAGAAAAAAAAACAAAACACAATGTCAGTGTTATACTTAGACTTCTGTAAATGTTAATCTGTCTACAAAACATAAGGCTGCAGATTGTGTAACAATGCCACAGCTTGTGTTCAAGAGACGCCAGTTTGAGAAAATGCGAGCTGTGTTCTCGCTGATTGAGAGTAGGAGAAACTATCCACGTCCAGTACAGCGGAGAGATAAAGCAATGCGATCAAGATTACGAGTAAAAACGTACCGTAATACTGCCTTAACCCAATAAAGTAATTTGGGTCAAATAAAAAAAATGGGGATGGGAGAAAACTCACTGATCAAAACCATGTTAGACTATCCAGCAAAAGCTGACCAACAGCCTACAGGGCAGGGGGAATCTCTTGGTTTGAAGAGCTGTCTGGGAGCCAGGGAACTCTGAAAAAGGATGACCAGTAATGTGGTCATGTTGGATAGCGTATCCCTTTAACCCCTTAGCTACCAAGTACTTTATTGGGGGAACAGAAAAATTTTAAAACATGGGATGCATAGTCATCTGGTAAATTTAGGGAGGGGGGGGGAATGCACTTTTGCATTCATGTATAGTAAAGAGATTAAAATTTAATTTGCTCATTTTAAGTTTATCATGTATTCAAATATCCTTTAAAGAAATATTGTGTTGAAAGGTTCTAAGCTCTAGTCTTTACCAAATTTGGCATTGGGCCCCACTGACAGATATCTGAAGCACAGGTGATAGGTTTTGCTGCTCAGTGATTGCAGGATTCAGTCTGCATTTCCAAGGAGATCTGCAAAATCTGGCCTGGTTGAGGGTCCCGAGGACAGTTTGGGAAACACTGCTCTAGATGGTGTCCCTTATCTTACACAATGTCACACTGGGTCTGCATTATCAGCATGCAGAAATGGCCTTGGTGTCAATACAATAAATGTGTTAAAAGGAACACTCTAATAAAGTGGTCTGGATGTGTGAAGCGGCCCCCAACCCCAGTTTTGCTCAAGCACTCAGCTCCGATCCATCGTCTCTGTGCAAGTGCTACAGGACTTGCAAATGTAAAAGTTTGCAAGTCCCGTTGTGGCGAGCAGTCTGTGTTCCCTATGCTAAGCAAGTAGCTAGGAAGCACAAGCAAGTCTTAGGCTAGGGTCAGACGAACGCATTTTTCACGTTGTCTGTGAAAAAGTGCGTTCGAACGAATGGACGCATTTTTTCACGGAGTACGCGATAGCGGTCATACGATGCGCATTTGCATCCGTGATTTTGTACGGATCATCAATAAAACACTTTTTGTGCCTGGACGTTATGTTGGCCGGACATTAGCAGTGTCTGACGTCTCCCAATCACGCAAACACGCCGCTATGCGGACGCAGCGCACTCTGTACGTCAGTACTAGCGGTTTTACGTTCGACAAAATGCGTTCGTTTGCCACTTGCGTTGCGCAGCCGGACTTTTGTGCGACCGTACTTCGTATATTGGCCGTCATTGCCTGGCACTTGCTGCTACTACGGCCGTGATTAAGTGCGCCTGCACGCGCGTTCGCACTGCGCTCGTCTGACCCTAGCCTTAGGCTAATGTCAGTTGAGCGCACTCTGCGTGCGTGCATGACGGAAGATACTGTAGACACCACACGGTCTTTTTTTTTTTGACAGATGTAGAAAAAAAAAAAAAATATCAGCCAAATGATTAAGGTAAACTAAAAAAAATGGTCGGAGCTGTGGCAATTGAGTTTTAATGTGGATAAGTGCAAGATAATGCACCTGGGGCGTAAAAACCCAAGTGCTGAATATAGAATATTTGATACAGTCCTAACCTCAACATCTGAGGAAAGGGATTTAGGGGTTATTATTGCAGAGGATCTGAAAGGTAAGTAGTCAATGTAATAGAGCAGCAGGAAATGCTAGCAGAATGCTTGGTTGTGTAGGGAGAGGTATTAGCAGTAGGAAAAGGGAAGTGCTCATGCCACTGTACAGAGCACTGGTGAGACCTCACTTGGAGTACTGTGTGCAGTACTGGAGACCGTATCTCCAGAAGGATATAGACATCTTAGAGAGAGTTCAGAGAAGGGCTACTAAAATGGTGTACGGCTTGAAGGAGAAAAGTTACCAGGAAAGGCTTAATGATCTTAACATGTACAGCTTGGAAAAAAGACGAGACAGAGGAGATATGATAGAAACATTTAAATACGTAAAGGGAATCCACAAGTTAGAGGA
This sequence comes from Leptobrachium leishanense, assembly GCA_009667805.1. Lineage (NCBI taxonomy): Eukaryota > Metazoa > Chordata > Amphibia > Anura > Megophryidae > Leptobrachium > Leptobrachium leishanense. The sequence continues at coordinate 222,760,420 of CM019066.1, read as the reverse complement.
AGGGAGTATATTTAAAAACGGAAACAAAGTAGCAAAACAAGAGGACGTAGTCTTAGATTAGAGGGGCAAAGTAACATCAGGAAGCATTATTTTACTGAGGGTGGTGGATACATGGAACAGTCTTCCAGTTGAAGTGGTTGAGGCCAAAACAGTGATTGAATTTAAGCAGGCATGGGATAGGCATAAGGCTATCCTAAACAAAAGATAAATCCAGGTAAAGTATCCATGTAATTGGGCAGACTAGATGGGCCGAAAGGTTCTGACGACATTTTCTATGTTTCTATGAAATATGGGAATCAAAAAGATTAAAATTAAATGACAGGTACAGTCAGCCAGGCCAAAAAAAAAAAAAAAAAACAACTTCTGAGCGTCAACGTGATGGACGTTGCAAGTGCGCTGCGTCTGACGTCCCCTCATCACGCACACAGGCCAATACGTGGACGCGGCGCACTCTGGGCATCCGTCATAGCGCTTTTACGTCAAGGCCTAAATGGCATCCGTTGCCACCTGCGTGGTGCGTGCGCACGTACTTCGTGTGTTGGTCTCTATTGATCACAAATCAATGCTACTATGGACGTTAAACTGCAGCGACACGGACGTGATGACTGCGTTCGTCTGACGCTAGCCTTAGGGGGGACTACCAGTTTCGGGAGTCAGTGAACCGAAGATGAGGAGATGCACACGGAGAGAAACAAAAAGGCGAGTAAATGGGGGTGGGGGAATAATAAAGATAATTGGGCATAAGCTGTCAGCACCCTCTGCCCAATAATTTTAGGGTAAAAAAAGGGGACCTCCACTTGTCAGTGGTGTGGTCCATTAAAGATTAATAAAATAAGTCAGGTATCCTGCTTATGGGGACTTTTAGTGATCATAAAAAGATTACCACCAATGCACCTTCCACAAAATACCAATAGAATATAATATCAGATGTAGCAGAATGCTGGTGTATAGAAGTTACAGTAACACCTTGTACCTGTACTGTACAGGGATTTTCAATCACTAAAACCCCAGAATCTTATCCATGTACAGTATTGATGCCAGAGCTCTCCCAGATGGTAATTTAGAAGTTTGTTGAGCTTTTTGTTAGTGAGGGCACAGCCTGTTTCTTATAGCTTCTTCACAACAATACAGGGTGACCAGCGAGAACTCCGAATTGTATGTCTCCAAAGAGCGCACACTAATCTTGCAAAGAAAAAGAATACTATGCCAATTTCTGGTTTCTGTTGCAAAAATAGAGTCAAGGTTTGCTAATGACTGCTGTAAGCGCTCAATACAAAACTTTCCTGTAATATTTAAATGAAGCAATTTGGCACTTTATGCATTAAACAAAGACTGTAAACATCACCAAGAACAACAAAGCAATGGAGACGCACAGTGTCAAAACAGCCCAATGATCGTTAACGTTAGTCCTGCACATTGTTCAGAACTAAACGTTGCTCGGCCAGCATAGACACATATTTAAAACATCTGGTTGCCAAGGTGACATCACTGAGCTAGCACATATGGCAGCATGAACAATAATAGATATATCGATGCTGCCACTTCTCACTGAACAGTCTTACTTTCAGAAGACGAGTATAAAAGAAGGGTCAAAAGGGTGAGCGCAAAAACAATACGTTTTCTCCTAAACGTCCAGGATACGCAGATTATAGACGTCTGTACGACCAACACATAGGAACAAAAAATACAATTATTAACAAAATGGGTTGAACGTTCGGTGCTACGGAGCAGCCACTTTTTACGCTTTTTCCTGGATTTACCTGCAGGGACACCTCGCTGGGGAGCTGTGCTGCCCTAAATAGCTCCAGCACCCGCCCGTTGGAGGCGATCTTCTTGGTGCTGTCTGTGTCACAATAAGCAAAGAGATCCGAGTAGTATTTCTGTTCAACATCGCTCATAGACAGTCCTTCCATGCTTTAATGATGGAGAAGAAAAAAGACAAAAAGTTATTCCTTAAGGCCACCGATCCCAAAGCAAGTGCTTGAATGGATGGATGAGGGTGGTGGGTCCCCAGTGACTGCCCTGTAAGCGTCAGCACACCATGGCCCCGCCTGGGCAGCTAGATAGACATGCACAGGTGAGTGGGCATGCTGTGTGTGTCATGGGGAGTGAGGCTGGGGCGCTTATGTCAGTAGTGGGAGGGGGTGCAGCTCATGCGCGTTCTACATACAGACCCTGGCTGCACTGGAGGATCACTTTTTTTCCCAGGAAGCACCTCGGGTGTGGGAGCAGCAGGTGGGGGGATGCGAGGAGTTACCAGGAACGCCCCTCCACTCTCTCAGCGGGGTAAGAACTTCCCGGAGAGCATGGGCTGCGCGGTGTCCACCCGTGACACCCTGCTAGGCAGTCAGGCCGCCCAGGTGCTCCAGGTTCCGGGGGGGTCCGTTATGTGTGGGACACAGGGAGCTCGGTCCGCTGGTCCAGTTCCGCGGTACTTCCTTCCCGTCCCCTCCCCGCGGGCCGGCTGCTTCCTCTGCTTTCAAAGCGGAGCCATACACATAGGGCTGGAGCGGCTGCGCCCCCGGGCTGACGTCGTCGCACACACAAGTCAGAAAGCGACGTGAGCTTGGGAACCGGATGTAGAGAATGGATACCCCTTAAATGCCGCACTAGACCTAGCCAGGAAAAGGGAAGACAGGCAACTAGCGACCTCTGGCGGCTGGGAGGATGGGCAGCACGGCTCGGTGTTGCAGATAGCAGTCGGAACTTCTTTTTTTTCCCTTCCTGTGAGCGTGTGGGACGGAGAGCTGGGATCTGGGGTGCGACGCAGGATCTGCAGAGCTATAAATGATACGACGTAATAATGCACCTAACTACAAAACCAGCAGGGTTATTCAGAGAAAGGTGAAACTCTGGAGAGCTTTTGGAGAAGTGAAAATTCTAGGTCAAAGTAGCCAAACCAGAAAAATTCTCCCATTTATCTCACTTTCCAAATCAGCTATTTTGACCTAGGATTTCACTTCTCCAAAAGTTCTCCAGAGTTTCACCTTTCTCTGAATAACCCTGCAACTTAAAGGGAAATTCTTCGGTGCTTTCACTATATTCTTTCTCCACTGGCTGCAAAAAGATTTACTTTAAATCTGTGAAAAAGCTAACCACAGAATGACATTTATAAACCCCTTCCATTTAAAACATCACACTTTGTGCTTGTTTCCTGCTAGTGCCAAAAGAGGTCAATAGTCCATTGGCAGACCTGCATTAAACATGGTTTTCCCTCCATCTTCTTCTGAAGTGCTAGGCCAAAGGGTATATATGAATTACATTTACTCCATAGTTCCAAAATATCTGGAGGGCAAAGTTTTGCTGACCCGTTTTTCCGCATCCATCTTCTCTGATCTGCTGAAATACATGCGATGCAAACAAGTGATTTGGTTCTGATTGCCCATCTGATGCCGTCTTTACCCGTCGCTGGAAGACGGACTTCAGACGTCGGACGCAATGGACGATGGTCCATTCACCTGCATGTTGTTGGATCGGACGGACGACGACGGACGATATCTGATGATCGCACAAATACGTGCCAGTGGACGCCCAGCCTAAATCACTTTGGAATTGGGGTACATGGGCCTAGATATGTATTTGGGAGGTGCCAGCCTCATGTCCTATATTATTTCCCTGCCTCCGCTTGTGTTTAAGTCACCCTGTGAGGGTGCAGTGTGTGTTAAGGACTCCAGGATTTCAGGGTCCTGTTGTTTGGGAGGGGGTGTTTGAGGTTTTTTTTTAATGAAAGAATAATGTTATTGTGTATCGTTATGGTCCATGTGTATCTGTTGTATATTTGAGTCTGTTAATCTTCTTTGTCAGGCTAACCCTGCCCCATTATCAGTTATCGTTAGCCTGTAATCTGTTTACCAATCACAATTGCCATTGTCCTGCCTCGTTTAGGAATGTTCGCAATGTTTATTCCTTTGTATTGTCCTAGTCTCACACGTTGAGAAGCAGCAACCTCAGAAACCCTCACAAACATTTTCTAGGGGAGCTGATTGTATATGTAAATAACCATATAAATATCTGTGACTGTCCCCAATTAAAAGAGTTCCATTTTGACCCTGAAAACCTCCAGATATACAACCTCATCTTATTTCTGGGGATGCTAGCAGGCTCTTTACATGTCCCAGTCCTTAAGCTTCGTCCGAGGACTGGAGAAAGGCACAAGAGTCTGTCTGGGGAGAACATGGGGAGTCCTGCAAGGTAGCGGCATTGACAGATGTGAGCCTGTCGGGGTACTGAGATCTGTTACACCGGGCATGAACAATACATGATATGGTACCCATTTCCACCTATAGAGTTTTGATGGCATCCTTGGAAAGAAACTACGTACGTTTGGTGTATTTCAAAAATATCTGGGGGGGGCAGAGTTTGAGATCCCTGGTCTAGAGTAATCACCCATTATAACCTTTGAATAAATAATAGAAAATAAACCTAAAAAAAATAAAATAGTACATGAACATAGAAAATGGTAAAGTCTGAATTATATAACCAAATAAAAAAATTTACATGCCCCCCAATAATTCTGGGCACTATTCCTTAGTGAACACTCACGTTTGCCTTCAGATATATTATAATCGTTACCGCCAGGATAACACATGCACACCATATTCCCTTCCTGACGCTAAACCCCTGAGGCTGGGGGCACACTAGGCGTCTTCTAGTGCGCGTTACCGGTGCCCGTCGCAGCGTTGTGGTGCTGCGGACGGAGCTGGTCACATGCTTGCGTGCGCGCACTTAGTGTGCGCGTAGCATGTGTGCACCTAGAGATCATCACTGTCGATGCGCTAGGATGCACGTCGACCGCTGCAAAGCATGATCCTCCATAGGAGGATCGCACTTTGCAGCCTTGTGGAAGGGGGCAGGTGGGCGTCAAGGGGAGGCCGGTGCATTAACGTTTTCTTTAACGCACGCTAGTGCGTTAAAAAAAACGCCTAGTGTGCTCCCGGCCTAAGAACTCACATAGCACATCGGTGATTGTGTTAGCTTCCGCAAGATTACTGTACATGGGGAGAGCAATCTTTAATTAGCGGTTCGATAAGTAAGGTATTACAAAGTCCTAGCACCACTCCCCATCGGTACTCCCAAGTGTCCAATATTCGCCTCTCATCCCGCGGTGAGACCGGTGGCTCAATCTTCCCCTTCTCCCCGGGAGCAGAGTGAGATCACACAGGGCTCGCGGCCCGGAAACCAACCCTCAATGGAGTCCTATGGACTCTAGGAGGTGATACTCACTACAGCATGGAAGCGCTACTACGAGTATCACTGCGGTTAGCAATGCGTTCCGGGCAAGGTGCTGAGACAGCAACTGCCCGAAATATCATGCTGAAAAGGGGACGCTACTGGGAAACCTGCAGGCATTAGTGTCCCCATTTTAGTTTGAATCATGGAATTGGGCCCACTGTCAAGGGTGGAACTACAAGGGGTGCAGTGAGTGCCACTGCAGCCAAGCCCTCGTCTGGGTGGCACAGCTGGGGGCTAGGGCATCGCCTAGGCCGCACTGCCTTCCGGGGCCTCGCCTAGGCCGCACTGCCTTCCGGGGCCTCACCTAGGCCGCACTGCCTTCCGGGGCGTCGTCTGGGTGACTCGGGTGGAACAGCTGGACAGGGCCTCGTCTGGGTGGCACACGCGTGAGTCGCTCTGGGCTTCGACTAGGCCACTGGACATAGAGGAATTCAGCTCCCTTCCTGCAAAAAAGAATTAGGAAAGGTAACAAGTATATTTTTTAATATAAATTATGGTAATATCGTTTTATATTCATCTTAATTGTATTTAAATAAATAAATATTTTAATATTATTTTAATAATATTTTATTTAATACTTAATTGTGAGTTTTACTTTGGCGCTCTGTGATACGCTCATACATACACACACACCGCACATCACTGTAAGTTTTATTGCTGTGGAGCTCTGTGATAAGCTCATACACACCGAACATTATTGTGAGTTTCATGGTGTGCACATTACATTAAAAATGGGATGAACTGAAGTGGTCATAGTGGACCTGGAAAAAATGGGACACTGTCTGGAGTCAACATTGTATATCTGGTGGGGTCCAGTGCATTGGGGGGGGGGGATATGTTTGCCGGGGGGGGGGCCTTCATGGATTCCCGCACCTGGGCCTTGAGGTTTCTAGTTATGCCTCTGCCCACTGTGTTTGAAAATTTTAACCCCTACAATAGCTCACTGGGGACAAAAGGCTTTATAAATAAAAGTGTTCAATATATACTTGTAGAATACTTTTTCAATATATAGAACAAGAAATAATGATAGTGGAAAATAAGTAGCGTCTGTTTCTGATGCCATGCAAGGAACCTCCAATTGATAGTGGGGATTTTGGGGAGCACCACTGGAATTTCGGTGCTCTTTCCCCGCAATTCGGGGAGTCACAATCGCCAACCCTGCAGTGAATTCAGCATTCTCCGCAGGGTCCCCAAAGTGCATGGAAAAGCCACCGAACGCTTCTGAAAAAACACAGACTCTAATGGGAAAACTGCCTCAAAACTGCTGAAAAAAAAACATCGGATCAATCCAATAAGCTGCCAAAAAAAAAACACGAAGTCACCCAACGATCCGCCGCAAAACCGCTGAGTGCATATGAAAAAAGCAGACAATATGCCGAACAGAGCGCCGAACATCCTCCAGACAACAGACAAGCTGCCAAATGGGGTTTTAAAAAGAAAACTGCAACCTTTAAAACGCATTTCCAAAAAATTGCCTGGAAATAATATACCAGGTCCTATGAATAATAATAAAAAGGTCTGTTACAGAAAAAAAAATGCTATTTAAAAAAAATCCTAAAAAATAAAGAGACTTTTTTTCTGAGAATAAACGGTTTAATAAATATAATAATGGGAATATTTTTTACATTGAAACCTATGGGATTCGCCTGATTAAACCTGTCGAATGAAACCACTGAACATCAGGGCATTTCACTGACATTTCACTGCTGTTCGGTGTCTCTGAATAGATCAACCATTGCTTATCTGGGGATTTCATTGTCATCGAACAGCACCGTACTTCGCTGGTAATTCGCCAATATTTGCCGAACTGCCTGCTTTTTGAATTACCGAATGGCACTGTATGAGGAAATTCACCGTTCGATGCAATTTTGGAGCCACTTCAGCTCTCTGAATAGCCCCTTTAATGTATACAAAGTTTGAGAACCTTTAACTTACAATAAGGAGATGCTAAAGTGAAGTTGCAAGCAAAGCAAAGATTGCAGTTCAGTCAGAATAGCAGTCAGACCCCCCCACTTGGGCCGGATGCACAGGAGCGCACTTAGTGCGCCCGTGCGCATGCACTTACCGTCGCCCGTCACACGCTTGTGCGCCTAGAAAGCCTCCCTGTCAATGCGCTAGGATGCACGTCGACGGGCTGCAAAGCGCAATCCTCCACAGGAGGATCGCACTTTGCAGTGCAGAGGGGGGGGGCAGGCAGGCATCGAGTGGAAGGAACGTCAACTCTCACAGACGTTCCTTCCACTCTGAGGGCCAAATTACAATGTTGGTGCTAACTTAACCAGAGCTGTTGTACACCTAAAACCTCCGTAGGCTATAATGGCTCTGGTAAGTTTACAACAGCTCTGGTTAAGTTAGCACCAACTATGTAATATGGCCCTGAGTGCGCTCGTGTGCACCTGGCCTTACTGTCGCGACTTTATACGTTGCTGCTGGACACTGAATGTTCGACACTGTCTCCTTATACCTCCAAATGGGTGACTGACCTTCCAGTTAGTATCTCTGACAACGACTGTGCAGATGCCTTCCACCTTACCTTTCACTCTAGCGACCTGCGGGTCCAAAAAATTAATTTCAAATTAATGTCTAGATGGTATATTACGCCTCGTAGATTGCATTCTATGTACCCGACTGTGTCTCCTACCTTGCGTTGTGAACAGGCTCCAGGTACTCTGATTCACATACGGTGGGAGTGCCCCGTGATACAATCCTATTGGGAGGTTGTTTTGTCATATATTAAAGAAATCACCAGACATGTGCATTCGTTTTAGTACTAAAACGATTTAGTCCGAATTTTGGGATAATTTAGTTTTCGTATGACTCAAGAGAAACGAAACTGCTCAGTACAAAAAACGAAAAACTAAAATAAAATGCACTACATTTTAGTTTCAGTCCTTTTTGTGATATTACATTGAGTGAAGGAGACCAGCAATGAAGAGCGCAACATCCGAAGTTCTGCACCCTCCACATGCCAATGCAGTAGGATGTTCTATACAGAGAGGGGCATTAATTAATGCAGGAGGATGTTCTATACATTATACAGAAAGGGGTATTAATGCAGGAGGATGTTGTATACATTATACAGAGAGGGGTAATAATTAATGCAGGAGGATGTTCTAAACATTATACAGAGAGGAGCCTTTTTTTTACCCTTTAAATCCAGTGGCTTTGAGCACTGAGATCGGCTGCTTGTTACATTATCTCTCAGTACAATGTATCAGGCTCAGCTGTTACAGTAACTGACTGTAACAGTGCTCAGAGTTTCAGTAAAACAAGGATATAATATTGTTCTAACCTCTTATATATAAAAATATAATTTACTAGTTTTACTGAAACTCTGAGCGCTGTGATGAGCAGCAGTCAGTTATTGTAACAGCTTTGCCTGACACGGGGCAGTATTACAATGTTGGTACTAACTTAACCAGAGCTGTTGTAAACTGAAAACCTCCATAGGCTATAATGGCTCTGGGAAGTTTACAACAGCTCTAGTTAAGTTAGCACCAACTATGTAATATGGCCCACATTGTGCTGAGAGTGAGAGATGCTGTAACAAGCAGCGTTCTCAGCCCTCTGAGGAGCCACTACAATAGTAATTGTATCCACTGGTTTTCGGATGAATGAAATAAATTAGTTTTCATACTAAAGAACTGAAAACGAATTTCTTTAGCAACTAAATAAATTGCATTTTAGGACTAATCCATTAGTTCAAAACGAAATTTTGTGCTGTGCACATGTCTAGAAATCACCTCTTAAGACTTCTCACATTCCCCTCAATTGGCCTTGTTACATATGGTTCCGTTGTCTCCGACTTGTTATGTTAAGCTCCTAGGCTTACATTTGTTTAATGCTGCTAAGGCACGGATTCTGAAATATTGGAAACGAACATCCGCTCCTACAGTGTTTGAGTGGAATGACCAGGTTAACAGTGTGAGGGAATTGGAAGAGATACACTATGCGCTTGAGAATATGATACTTACTTTAGAATTTGGTACTGGTTGTCCAACTTTGTGCTTAAATACGCCCACCGGGTGTTAGACGCTCTCTACCCCACCCTCAGACCCCTTTGCACTTGCGAACACCGGCTCGCCTCCGTCTCCTGACTGTCCCGGGTGGTGACTCCTTACAAGTACTGGTTGATTGCCCACCTAACTTTAGATGTCTATTGCCCTCCTAGACTTCAGGTTTCTTTTTTACCTTTCCGTGTTCCTTTATTTTTCACTTGCCGAATACAATGTTTTGGTGGGGTTTTTTTGTGTTTATTGTCTTGCCTTAACTCATTTGATATTTTTATATATACAAAAATGTAGATACGAGATACAATACTGTTGACAGACAATGGTTCTGCTCTCAGTTAGGGACAATCTCTAAAATGGATAAATATTATGCGCTAGTGCATGACACCATTCCATTATTCTGTTAAGTTTGGGGTGTATGGCTTAATTATGATCTTTGAACCCAGGACCCAGAAAATTATGACCTTTGAAACCAGGGCATAGATATAATATGGTGAGTGCTTGGTTTTATTTTTCTTATTACTTTGTGACCCCGCACGTCCCAGGGGCGCTGCAGCATGGTCTTCTAGGGCAAATATGGCACACACAGTCTCTAACGGGTGATACTTTACATGCTTTATTGCGGCAACAGCATCAAATAAATCATAACACTCAAACCAACCTTTGGTTTATACCTATCCCATCTCCGGAGTAGCATCATCCTGTGCTTTTCATTCTCTCTGTGTGTCATGCGCAGGTACCGGGGTGGCACCAGGATGAGGGGGATATGAACCCAGGATGCAGTGTGCACAGATAAACAGGTTGGTAGGGGTGGTGGAGGAGGATGAAAGTATATGGAAACTGACCAGGTAGTATTCTGTGGGAAGGTAGGAAGCGTGGTAAATTGCAGGAGCCAGGAAGCAAAATAAACAGGATAACCTTGGGATTGCAGAGTAAACAGCACTTCTCTATGTGAACACACGAGCTGTAATGAACCAGCAGTGGTCAAACTGGAGCGGAGCCCTTTATTCTGTGCATCACGTGTTTTTAACTGTGTTTTGCTGGATGTGATTACTCAATGCAGGTTCAGGGGTGGAACAGAACATAAAGTGTGCTGCCAGGAACGTCAGGGGATGGTGCTGAGATAGGGCATGACACTGTCTCTCATCACCTCATTATTCCCCCCCCCCTCTCTCAAGCAGGGGGCATTTGCAGGGACATCTGGAAAACAGAACACATTCCCTCCTGGGGGGGGGATCATTTAATGCCTTCACCTTAAACAAAATACAGGGGGACTACACAGACCAATCAATGCACTTTGTCACAACTTCTCTAACCCTTTGTCGCCACGTGCCATGACGTTCTCGTGGCAGGTGGGTATAAATGCCATGGGCTGACATAGCACACCCCACTATCTCCTTATGGAGACCTTCGCCCCATCTCCCCTAGCCGTGAGCCTAGCATGTCATTGGCTACCACGGGACTACCTGAAAGCAGGCGATCCTGCGGCAGCCAATGACGTGCTCAACCAGCCAAAGGAGGGTCTCTGAGCCTTTGGGGCGAACCATGCTGCCCTGTGGCTTTGAGGACTGCCTTGCTAATGCTGGTGTTAATGCCCATCCCCTCCTCAGCGCTGAAAATAGTGGCAGAAATACTCACCTCTACTATGTACAAGGAAGGTAAAAAGCAGAAATCTGAGTTAGCCACTGAATAAATATGATAGACTCGTATAAGTAGAAAGTAAATAAATGGCTTCAGTTGTTAAAATGCTTATTTTGCTAAACTGAACTTATTAAAAAAGGGCACTCTAGGCATCATAACACATCTATGTAACTTGTGCCCCACTTCACCCTTCCCGTGGAAGGTATTCTCCCTCCCTGTCACTCATATCAGGCCGGGTGCACACTAGGCGTTTTCTTCTGCGCACTAGCGTGTGTTAAAAAGGATGCACTTTATGACGGAAGAGATGGTAAAAACTGAATTTGAGTTGAATAAAAAATATAAAAGCTGGGCTTTTGACATTTGACGTTCAGCACGTGGCCAATGTCGTGTCAATCCTAGCACAACAGCTTTGGTGTTTCCATGACGGACGTCTTCAGCGTGCGTTATGCGTTGCGCGCGTACTACGTGTGTTCTCTATCCGCGTAATTATATGCTACAACGCACATCATAAAGAGCGTCATAACGCGCGCTAGTGCACAGAAAAAACGCCTAGTTTGCACCCGGCCTTAAGCTGAACAGATTTCTCACACGGTCAGGTTTGGGATGAAGGAAGTCAGAATCAAGGTGCATGGTTTGAAGGGCAATTCCAATAGGGTGGTCAGGTACAAAACCATACTCAATGCAGTCAACAGACAAAGGTAAACAAGGAGCAATAGCTGAAGTCAAAAGCCAGAGGAAACAACGATATGAGGAACACACTCAGTATGAATGCTGCTAGGCAGAACAAAACGACTGAGCACTAGCTTCCCAGTGAGTGGGGTTTAAATAGGGTGCAGGTGGGGGGCGTGGCCGACTGCGAATGGAGGAAGTCATGTTCTAGCGGAGCGCCACACGTACTTTTCTCCTTAGGGACCCTATCTGACTTACCCCACTGATTTTTTTGAGTTCCTGAGACTCCTGAACGGTCGGTCACCGGGACAGCTGTGTCCGGAGCCCGATTTGTCCCCCCCTCCGGACCAGAGATTCACCATTTAGCATCTGTTTCCCTCTGGACCACGGTGCCGGCGGCCATCTTGCAGCCTAACTCCCGGCCCCTGCAGACTTCTTCCCCTGTACCTTTGTAGAGTGCTCTACATGTACCTATACTGGGGGCTAGGGAGACGGAGGGCCCACGTCTCCTGACCGCCCTGGATGGATGCCTGATGGGAGAAGCGGCCGGACTGACAGATGGGTGGCAGGATGGACCCCCTCCCCCCATGAGAGGTACTGATGCCTTCCTTAAAAGGCCTGGAGGCCTGTTTGCACCTGCTGGATGGGGAGGCCATGGACGACCCACTCACCAGAGGTACCTGGTGCCGGGTTATGCTTGTGCTGCAAGGCTGTCGGAAGGAGGAAGACTCGTGTCTAGATGGGGTTGAGGCTACGTCAGCTGAGCGCCCCACTGCGTCCTGTTCCATGACCATGACAGAGTGCTACGATGAGGTTGGCGTCCCGGCTGGGATGCTGGATGCGGCCCTGTGCTCTGTTGAGACCTGTATGCCTGATGTCACTAAAAAAGGGGATAGACCTCCAGTGGATAAGAAGTGCAAATCGGTTTATTAGGGTACAGCACACCCAAGAAAAATCTGTGAGGTTTCGACCCTAAGGTCTTAATCATACATACAAGCTGAAACACAATTCCTCCTTAAATACCCTAACTAGACAATTAAACAAACATCTCATTAAGCAATTAAGCAATTAAATGAAAAGAAAATATTACATTGTACAGCAGTATTATTACTAGAGAAACAGATCGAATCTTTGATCTCTGAGGCATTAGCAGACAATATAATTGAAGAAGATTTACATAACTTTTTGAAAAAAGAACATGCAGTGATGCCGGTATTTTATGTATTACCCAAGATTTTGGAGAATCCTCCAGGAAGACCGATTGTGGCGAGTACAGATTCTGTGCTCCAACCCATATCGGTTTTCCTGGACAAGATTCTCCAACCTCTGGTTGTACAAACTAAATCCTTCCTGTGGGACAGTAAGGACGTATTGAGACGTATTACAGATCTCACTTTTGAGGGCCCAGTGATTTTACTCACATGGGCCGTAAACAGCTTGTACACCTCTATCCCTAATAGAGGGTATGGAGGCTATCCATGAGGCTTTACTTGGTAATTCTTTTCCAGAAGAACAGATATAATTTCTTATGAAATTAGTGGAGCTGGTTCTTTACAACAATATTTTTCAATTTGGTGACACCATTTATAAACAGCTCAGGGGCACGACAATGGGATCCAATATGGCTCCGGCCTACGCTAACCTATATATGGATATGAAATAGAACCCCAAATGGGTTTAGTGTGAAAGGCGCTACAAAAATTAGTACAAAGGTAGTATACCTTAAAGCAGCTCACTAGTTAAGTGTATCCTTCACTTCAAAGATAGAATTTAAGGGAAAAACACCTTACGGTGTAAAGGAGCGCATAAAAATTAAACAATACCACAAATAAAGGACAATAACAATTCTTTTTCTTTCAATACAGTCCCAGATCTGTCTGTTTTAGACCATCAATCTCTGGAAAAAACAGAAAAAAGGTCTCATTGCATAGTATTTGATTACACCAAAAAATGATGAAAGGTAAAAGATAGAGGTTCCACTCACAAACAAGGAGTCTACAAGACTCTAGATGTATGCCTTTAAGCCTCTTCAAGGGGGCTCCTCCCATCAACGAAAAAAGACCTTGATTGCTTCAAGCCTGGATATATACTTCAGACCGGAGGGTGTATTAGGATCTCAAAACAGAGAAGAGCATAGTATAATTCTATGGATTATTCACAAATAAAGGTCAAAGAAAAAATACACTCACGTGTTTAAGAGCCTCCAATTATGGTGGCTCTGTACAGGAGCCTAGGACCTCTTATATGAGGGCGTCCCACCTCGTCTTTTCACTGACCACTGGATTCCGTCTTCGATTGAAGAATGTAAACCAAATATACCGAAGTGACATAAAAAATAAATTTATTATAAAAGATACAAACAAGCACCAGTAATATATAAAAAAGTGGTACAAGAACCGAGACGCGTTTCGCCTACTGCTGTAGGCTTTATTAATCGGATTTGCCCCCTAAGGAACATCTTTCACCTTATATAGTCTCTCTTCATTTGATTAGAAACCGCATGTATCCGGCGTGCGGTTCATCTGCGTTCCACGCATGGTTGGTTGGTCCCAGTATGACGCGCTTCCATTTCCGGAAGTCCGTACACAGACGGATCTCCCCAACCGGATGTTTACAGTTCCACTTTCGTTTTTGACATAAAGCCACTCAAACCTCGGACCCCAGCGTCATAACAACGTGCGCTCGAAAAATCATCAGAGGGACATTAGATAAACACACAGCAGAATCGTCTCTTAAAATCCACATATTTCGGAGTACGGCTTAACTATATGCTACACATAATTGATTGATCCTTATACAGCGATCTTCCGTTTCCGGAAGTATGCACGTAGATCTCTCTTACCGGACATTTACAATTCTACTTTCATTTTCAGCATGGACCTATTCAAATCTCCGACCTTAACATCGTAATTATATATAATAAAGGAGCACACAGCGAAATTGTTCTAGCTTGGGTAAATCACATTACAGAGACGATCCCCCAACCAGAGAAGGGTAAAAGGTCAATAATTTGACAGATCTTTTAATATCATTGCCTGGATCTCGTTCATGGTTTTCCCTCAAATTCATTGTATAAAGGAAGCAGATATATATATACACTCTATTTCTCACATGTTAAAATTAATACAACTAAAACATCTCTAAAACCCTAAGTCATAAAAAATGGCAAACTTCAAAGTCTGCATTCATTCCTCTAGGGGTCTTAGTGTCCAGTACGAAAATCCACCTCATCTCTGTTTTAATTAATTTCTCAATCAAATTATCTCCTCGCCAGTTCCTTTTAATTTTCTCTATCGCCCAAAATTTAATCCCTCTTGAGTTGCATTGATGGGTGTCCCTAAAATGTACAGACACGCTATGTTTTGCATATCCTCTCACAATATTGCATAAGTGTTCGTTAATCCTAATATAAAGGGCCCTCGAGGTCTGTCCTACGTACTGTAGCCCACATGGGCATTCCCTCCACCAATGGTAAAGAGTAGAGAGGCCCAGGCATCCTAGGCAACCGCTGCCAAGGTTGTGGAGATTAAGGATTTGCCTCCATGTGTCAAGGCGCAGCAGAAGCCGTCAGCCCATCCTATTGAGGTTCGGCTGACCATCACACGGAAAATGTGTGACACATGTGTCACTGAACCACTGACACTTTGTGTGCCCATTGCTAAATTGTTTGAAGAGTATTTTGTATAAATTATATTGTAAATACTGAAATGTAACATGTGTAATAAATTTATTTTTATTTGCACATTACTTGTGGTGTGTAGTAACATTATTTGTTTGCAGTTCGTATTGTATGATTGATGAGCCTTGGACGGTAGCTTCCCTTTTCGGTAGCTTCCCTTGTATCCATTCACACGAATTTAAAAGGTTCGTAATTTTATTTGCTAGTTTATACAGTATATAAACTATCTGCCATGACAAACAATGCATATCTGAGGAAGCTACTTCCGGCTTCCAACATGTTATCGGATTCTTTGGCTTCCTGGCCCCTTCAGTAGTTTCCTTTTTGTTTCTTTACATTAGCTGAGTTCATCCCTAGGACTATGCTGCTACCGTCAGTCATTCCCAAGGATATATTCTATTGCTTTGTCTTTGTGTACCCTATTAAAAGAGCATTCTATTGATTTTTAAAAGGAAGTCTTAATAAAAACAATCTCTTTCAAATTAAACCTTGCCATAATATACCCTTGATACACTGGTGTGCATAACCCATTACGTTAGGGTGTGCACGTATGAACATTTATTAACTGAATGTTTAGAAGATTTTGCACAAATGAGTAATAACAAGCCTGTAATGAGAGATACAGTCTGTTTTTATGTTATTCATCATGAACCAGATAAGGAACACCTAAAATATAAATGTAAGAGGTGAAAGAGGACCTCTCCACTCAACCTTAGGGTGTGCCTGGTGTGCTCAGCACACACCTATGCCTTGAGCAAAGAAGTAATTATAGCTCATTGGGTGATGGGGTAAATTCAATAGGGGTTATTCAAAGAGCACCGATTTGGCCGTGAAATTGCTCCAAACAGTGACTTTCCCCATATGGTGCAATTTCGTGGCCATTCAGCTATTCAAAAAGCTCACAATTCGCCAAATATTAGCGAATTGCCAGCGAAATACAGTGATCTTCAGCGACAGTGGAATTCCCCATAGAGAAGTAATGGTTAATCTATTCAGAGAACACCGAAATGTCAGTGAAATGCCATGATTTTCAGTGGTGGTTTCAATGTAAAGATTATTCCCTGTTTTTATCAAATATTTATTCAACTGATTATTCTTTTTTTTGCATCAAAATGTCTCTGTATTTATTTTTTAGGTTTTTGTTTAGGCATTTTCTTGATTACCCCCCCCCCAATCAATTTTTTTTTCCGATTATTTATTTTATGGCGTTTTTTTTCTGTAACAAACCTTTCTATTATTATTCATAGGACCTTTAATATTATTTCCATGCATTTTCATCCAGTATTTTCTTCTTAAGCGCCTTTAAAACTGTGTAGTGTTTATTTTTGGTTGTTTTTTTTTTTTCTCACCCCTGTTCGGCGGCTTGTCAGTTTTTTCTGGCTGCTGATCTGCAGTCTTTTCGGCGAGTTACCCATTTTTTAGGATCAATCTGTCAAATCGTTGAATGGACGGCGGTGTTGAAAATGTTACGAAATGTTGGTGCTCCCTGAATAACCTTGAATGTGCTAGGGTCCCCTAACCCCCTCTTCACTTTCGTAGACCCATGCACATGACATACATTTGTTTTTGTACAAACACACAGAACATTTATTTACACACAGTATGCATTTACACATCCACAGTTTGTGAGACTCCGATGCCAACTAGCTCCCCTGGACAAAACAAAAGATCTAGAAAATAGTCACAGAAAATAGTAATGGAACACTTACACAGAAATAGTCAACATACCTGACAACATTTCAAATGTTTAACTACTATTAGAAGTCATGTTTCATTGGAGATAACCTCAGTGGATTCAAAACTAGGGGTGAGCTGAACACCCCCGAGTTCGGTTCGCATTCGAACTTTTCAAAAGTTCGAGTTCGAACTCGAACTCAATACAAGCCAATGGGACTCAAAGTTAGATTTTTAGAGTGCCCTCCAAGAGGGCATATATGCTAGATATTTGCCATAAAAGGTGTATGGGGGTCCGGGTAGTGCCCTGGGGGACAGGAAACATGGACAAAAAGTAAAAAAAAAAGTTTTTAAAGAGACAGCGAGTTTTCCATGAAATAAGGGTTAAAAATAAAAACGAAAAATTCCTTCAAATATCGTGCCTAGGAGGTACCCATAACCTGCCCGTGAAGTGGCGGATTTGTAGGATGTATAGAAACATTTAAAAACAATGTCCGGGTCGTGCCCTGGGGGACAGGAAACAAGGACAAAAAGTAAAAAAAAAAAAAAAGTTTTTAACCCCTTCACTGCTGACGACGTGTGGGACACGTCCTCAGTTACTCCCGCTGTATGCTGAGGAGGACGTGTACCACACGTCATCAGCTTTGCGGGACCCCCGGCGGAGATACTCTCCTCTCTTTCCGGGATCCCACGGCGTTCTGACTTCAGCGTCCTCAGATGCTGAAGTCAAGCTCCTCCCAACATAAATGACGTCATCGCGCCATGCGCAATGACGTCATTTCCAGGCGATCCCCCGGCAATGCCTTTAAGGGAGGGGGGGATCCTTTCGGATCCCTCTCCCTCCCGATCGGGAGGTCCCACAAAAAAAATCCAGGCACCGCTTAAAAGGGGAGAGTCTCCCCTTTTAAGCGGTGCCTGGCTTTAAGGCTAAGGTCAGACTAACGCAGTATTAACGTGCGTTTAGCCGCACTAAATCATGGCCACGCTAGCAGCAAATTACGTCCAATCCTGGGCAGCATACGAAGAACGGCCGGACAAAAGTGCGGCCACGCAACGCAAGTGGCGAACGAACGCATTTTTCCGAGAACGTCAAACCGCTACTACTGATGTTCAAAGTGCGCTGCGTCCGCTAGCGGCATGTGTGTGAGATTAGGAGACGTCAGATGCTGCTAATGTCCGGCCAACATCACGTCCAGATGCAAAAAGAGTTTTATTGATAACCGTACAAAATCACGGACGAAAATGCGCATCGTATGACCGCTATCGCGTATTCCGTGAAAAAATGCGTCCATTCGTTCGAACACACCTTTTCTCAGACAACGCGAAAAATCTTGGATGGCGGCTCCACCCCCGGATCCCCCTCACTGCCTGACATCCTCACGCATAGCGTGATGACATCAGATAGCCAGGGAACCCCTAGCTGCCCGGAATCCCCTGGTGGAGATAGGGGGTTCATTTGAACCCTGATATCTCCAGAACCGTGGCAGCTAGGGGGTCATGGAGGGTGTCAATCGAAAGGCCTGAGCATGACCTTTCAAATGATACCCAACATGACCAGGTATAAAAATAAAAAACAAGTATTTTTTGTGTGTTATTTTTATTAATGCAGCAATATTGTTCACATTTCAATTATAATGTGAACAATGATGCTGCACTAATGATTTTTTTCTATGGTGTGCGTTTGCTAAAAATCTAATAATTCCCCCCCAAAAAATTTAATAAGTCCCCATTTCTAATTTTTGTACAAGCGCACCCCATAGAAAATATAACTGCAAATGTTCATGTGATAAAAGGTGAAAAAAAACCCACTTTACATGCTGCAGATGATTAAAAATTCAAGTTTTATTGCATTTTTTGTTATAATATACAGGCAGCACATGACGTATACATATAAAAATTATATTATGAATCTGCCGAAAAGAACGATATATAATATGTCTGGGTCGTATAATAAAATGTGGCTTCAAATCGCGTTTAAACATGATGAGCGAAAGAGGTAAAAATTAGCTCAGCACACAGTGGTGAAATGCCTCAGCAGTGAAAGGGTTAAAGCGAAGTGAAAGTGAGTTTTCCATAAAATAAGGGTTAAAAATAAAAAGGAAAAATTCCTTCAAATATCGTGCCTAGGAGGTCCCCATAACCTGCCCGTGAAGTGGCGGATATGTAGGATGTATGGAAACATCGCCATCACAGACCCACACATGACACCTAGCACTGCCAGTCTGCATACAATGTATCAAATTCATGAGACCGGACTAGAAGCACATGTTATTTCCAAACACTAATTAAACACCTGTTTACACCTTTGAGAGCACAGGTCATTTAGAGGTGAGAATCTGTGCACCTAGACATTAGTTTTTAATTCAATATCTAATAAACCGTTGCTTATAATATTCTGCAGTAAAGAGTCTCTTTATTTCTCGATTTTTTAGTATTTTTTATACTTTTTTCAAATATTTTTTTTTTTAACTCGAACCGAACACGCCAAAAAGTTCTAACTTGCGAACGGCCAAAGTTCGAATCGAACTTCGAACTGATCGAACCGAACAGCTCATCCCTATTCAAAACAGGGATATGGATTGATTTCTTCAATTTTAACAAGCTTTAATTTCATTCCCTTTCACCCTAACATCCAAAAACCTATACCTTATTAACCCTTGTCATCCCTAATCTATGATTTCCTAAACCCTAACCTTCACAGCACAAGTGGGTTGACCATTAGGACAATAGGGCTCCGCCTGAGGGCCCTGGCCTCAGAGGGGACCCCATAAGGCTTGGCCAGGTCTGCCCTTTCAGGGATGCCCAATACCACCACTAATATACATCAAGGGGAAATTGTATCAGCAGCCAGTTTTAATGCTGGGCGCTGTTAAACAGTGAAAAGAGATGCAGATGGGCGGTTCTCCACCTCAAAGCTTGGGAATTACAACTCCAGAGGGAAGCCCTGGTCAACACTGCCCTTTACAATTCACTGAAAACATTGTAAAGTGCTGGCTGCCATTAGGTGGTGACTGACGCTTGCATTTTCAAAAGATATTTCAGAATTTGTTTCTCAATACTAACAATGTACATATGGGTAATTCTTGTATATACACACAGCTTGCATGTTGACAAGCAACATGGGGGCCCATAATCTACTATTGCTCATGGGCCCCAAGAGTTGTCAGTCCACCCCTGTAGTGATCATGAATGATTTCTGCCATAAATTATCATATTTTAATATTACATACCAAGGAAGGACCACTAGGGGCAGTGTGTTTGTCCTGTGTGGCATTCTGTGTTGTCATTAAGCCAGCCTACTTTAGAGAGGTTTACCTATTGGTAGAGAGGTTTGTCTATTGGTGACTCCCACTGGGAATAAAAGGGGTTTTTGAATCCAACAGCTCTCTCTCTCTTAAGCTGGATACCTGAGACTGACCATGTGAAGTTTTCTGCAGCCCCCCCCCCCCGGCCTGGGGCCTAGTAAGCATGCTTTAATTTCATTGCAGTATTGTTGTTTGTTAAATGTACTGTGTGATATGACTATTACTATTCCCTGATTGTGTGTAGGTTAGTCTTTTGTTTGTTACTGTAAAGCAAATGTTATAAACAGTTAATATAGATTGCCAAGTAAATTGTCAATTCATATTGCACTGGTTTCTGTGTGTTTTTCTTATATAGTCGACCATAATACCCAAAAGAAATAAATATTATTGTTGCAATTTAGGGCCTTAATTATTGCATATTAATTCAATAATTAATGATGGATTTAATGCCCAAAACGAAACAACCCCTACTTCCCTATTCCATAGTTGACAGTAAAACGCAGATGCTAATGGAAAAGAATTGGCACGAAGGTGTCAAACATTAACTCCTACTGATTACCACTCATATTAGAAACCTCGGGCAGGTTTTGGCATTCCACCAGTTAGTGTCTCGACAAGAGGTGGTATCTTCATACCTCGAAATGCTACGTTTAGTGCCAACAGGCGCAATCAAGAATGTGTAGGCTTTTCCTTGTTTTTTCATTCTCTGGGCTTGTACTTACCTGCCCTCTCCCATCCAAGCGCTATAAATACAGGCTGCACGCGCAACATGCTAACTATGATTGCGCTTTCACCAGTTAGACACAGGGCCCCAAGCGTTTGGAAAGTTTTTTGAGTACCAGAGGTACTGCATGTAGGGAGAATTTTTTTGTTCCTGTTTATTGTTACCCTTGTTAACCCTTCATTACTTCTTTGTGTTGGGAGAGAAGATGGAAGGAATAGGAGGAGTGCTGGTGGGGAGAAGGAAAAAGAGGTTAGAAGAGTTCTGAAGAGGTGTATGGGCGTAGGGGTGAGGTGGGGTTTGAGGTGTAAGATGCTGTGGAGGGGGTGAGATGAGGGAGAGCGGAGGCCTGAGTGGAGTCCTGAGGGTAAGAAGAGTGGTGACAGGGAGAGGAGGCCTGAGGGGTAGAGGAGGTGTCAGAATGAGGACGAGCATGGCCAAAGAGGTGTCAGGGAGGGTAGTAGAGGCAGGCTAGGCACATCAAGAAAAGGGACAGCTTCTAGGCGAGGGACACAACAGGGAAACAGGATGCTGTCACACTCCGGGACACAGGAGTCCCAGGGTTCCTCTAGAGCAGTGGTTCCCAACTGCTACCTCAAGTACCCCTAACAGGCCAGGTTTTAAGGATTGCCTTGGGGAAATGCAGACTGAACCCTGCAATCACTGAGCAACAAATTATTTCACCTGTGAGGTGCTTCAGCTATCGGGAAAACCTGACCTGTTAGGGGTACTTGAGGACCACGATTGGGAACCACTGCTCTAGAGGATTGATCTGGGAGGAGAGGTACACCCTGGAGGAGAAGGTGCTGATAGAGGCGTACATGCAGAGGGCACACCGACTGGATGATTTCTCCCTCTCTGAGCACCTGCGACTACGCCTCTGGAGTTAGATCCACAATGCTGTCAGTGCACTGAGGAGGGACCAAAGCCTGCAGTCCACCAAGCAAAGCTACCATGACTGCAAGAGGGAGCTCAAGGTGAAGAAACAGCGGGAGGCAAGGCGAACTGGTGATGGCCACCAAGGATGAAATAAAGATAATAAGATTGTAGATGTAGAAGTGTACTACAGAATATGTATATATTAAAACGGCACTTTTAATCAGTTCGCATAAAAATACAAGCGGTTCTAAGATATCAATATTCTACATTGTCAACATCATCAGGAGCATAAGTATGGCATAATCTTGTGTCAAAGAGAAACTGAGCGATAATGCAGCAAAAAGTGTTGAGCTATAAGGCACTGATAAGCATCTTTATTTAGAAGCCACTGTGACGTAACGCTGGGCTTGTCCCCTACAAGGACCAGAGGTGCTATAGCTTGGCTGCCAGGAGGTGACCCCAGAACATGGCTGCAGACACTGCTGCCTTCCTGCCTGTGCTCCGCACGCTTGGTTCACCTTCCTCACCTGGGGTTAGCACTCTACTCGCTGAAAGTTACCCCCACCAGCTTCACCTTTATAAGTCCTGAAAGGGTCAAGATACCACCAGACCAAGACACAAATGGTTCTCAAAAATACTGGATAGAACTGGTAATCCCAATCACATGGGTCACCAAACAGCCAACACCAGAAAGCTATTAAATATGGGTTTAATACATAAAAAGACAGTGCACGAAAAGCCAGATACATAAAATAAAAGGGAAAATAAACACAACAGCTAAACTCACATTCCCTGCATGTAAAGTTCTGGTTCCAGTGGGTTTGGAATTGGAGGAGTGGAAATCCTGAGTTCAGTCCACATGCGCTTAGATGTTAGTTCTTGTGGATCTACTCACTGAACTGCTTTACTCAGCCAAGAAAAGCCTTTTTCAACACCTTACCCCCATCCATGGATGCACACCTCCCCCCCAGAGACGTCCAGCCCTGTAATGTCCACTCACAATCATTTGGCAAAACCTGGGTCTCCATGATGACTCCGTAGGGGACACGTTTACAGGATGTGTCATGCAAATTTATTCACATCATTTGCTCTGGTCAGATCTGAGTTTCAACTGGAAAGATATGGGGGCAGGGGGAATTAACAAGTGGGACAGGATCTGTACATAGACACACTGAGATATATGTATACAGTGGCAAGAAAAAGTATGTGAACCCTTTGGGATTACGTGGAGTTTTGCATGAATTGGTCATAAAATGTGCTCTGATCTTCATCTAAGTCACAACAATTTGAAAAACAAAGTCTGCTTAAAATAATACAACACAAACATTATATGTTTTCATGTGTTTATTGAACATAACATGTAAACATTCACAGTGCAGGGTGGAAAAAGTATGTGAACCCCTAGCCTAATGACTTCTCCAAGAGCTAATTGGAGCCAGGAGTGAGCCAACCTTGAGTCCAATCAGTGTGATATCATTGGATGTGTTGCTGAAAGATGTCCTGCCCTTTAAAAACACACACCAGTTTTGGGTTTACTAGTTTCAAGAAGCACTGCCTGATGTGAACCATGCCTCGCAGAAAAGAGCTCTCAGAAGACCTACGATCAAGAATTGTTGACTTGCATGAAGCTGGAAAGGGTTACAAAAGTATCTCCAAAAGCCTTGATGTTCATGTGTCCACAGTAAGTCAGACTGTCTACAAATGGAGAAAGTTCAGCACTGTTGCTACTCTCCCTAGGCATGGTCGTCCTGTAAAGATGACTACAAGAGCACAGCGCAGAATGCTTAATGAGGTAAAGAAGAATCCTAGAGTGTCAGCTAAAGACTTACAGAACTCTCTGGCACATGCTAACATTTTTGTTGACACATCTACAATAAGGAAAACATTAAACAAGAATGGAGTACATGGGAGGACACCACAGAGGATATTGCAGCACGTTTGAAGTTTGCAAAAGAGCACCTGGATTTTCCACAGCACTACTGGCAAAATATTCTGTGGACAGATGAAACCAAAATTGAGTTGTTTGGAAAAAGCACACAACACTAACAGGGTTATTCAGAGACCGTGAAAAGCAGGAGAATGACTGGAGAATGAAAAATTCTAGGTCAAAATAGCCAAACCAGCAAAATTCTCCCTTTCATCTCACTTTCCAAATTGGCTATTTTGACCTAGAATTTTTCATTCTCCAGTCATTTTCCTGCTTTTCACGCTCTCTGAATAACCCTGTATGTGTGGAGAAAAAAAGGCACAGCACACCAACATCAAAACCTCATCCCCACTGTAAAACATGGCGGAGGGAGTGTCACGACCCACTACGCAAGCTGCTGCGCAAAGACGCGGGTTAAACCGCTTCGCAATTCCCTTTTTACAGCTACGTGTTATATCCTCCCCCCAAGGGAGAAAGCCAAACATTTTGATTACATTTCAGCTGTGAGTGTGGACACAGGGATACACTTACCAAATGGCCAGACACAAATATGAATATACTCTATATGGAGGAGATAGACACATATATACAGGCAGACCCTTATATAGATAGAAATACAGATCTAGTCTGCCACATCTCCCATACAAAGGGAGACGCAGAAAGGGAGGGGCTAACTAACATGCCTCTCACGTGCGTCTTAACACGGGTTTGCCAACGGGCATCTGGCACCTGCACCAGTCGCCGGCGCTATGACGGAGTGGGGGACGCACAGGTGTCCGTGCACTTTGCCCACCAAAGCGTGCATTCCCTCTCGCAACCGCATCACGCATTGCCCCATGCAGGCCTTTGGCGACTCCACCATTCTTCCCCACCTCTCCCAAACCGGGGGGAGGGGGTCACTCATACTGCACTCACAACATGGCACAGACTCGGAAGCCCCTGTGCTTCTGCAGCCCCTCCGGGTGCAGCACGTGTGGCCCACTCTCAGCTCGCACCTCAGTCTCACAGGCAGCAGAATCCTCGGAACCCGTACCCTGCTGTGGAGCCATTCTTACAGCAGGGGTTATGGAGAAACAGGGTGAAGCGCCCCTCTCCCCAGTAAATGTCCCCCCTGCTTCTGCCAACGGAGTCAGGTATCGTACCTGGCTCTGGGCAGATGGCTGGGAGGTCACAGGAGCCACACCAGGACCCGCTGCCTCCCCGTCTCTCACTGTCCCCGCACATTCAGAATTTGGGGAACCATACAGATGGGGCACAAGATTCTCCACGCTCACCTCGCCCCCCATTGCACACAGTTTCCCCACTTTATCACATAGTTTATCAAGCACGCCTTGCTTCGTAACCGATGAGCATACAGCCGTATGCCACCCTCCTCTACAGGGAGGTTGCTCAGTACCAGTTTCCTGTGGTACTGGGAATCTGGTTGGCTTTCCCCCAGGGCAACACTCGTCCACCCCAGGCTCTTCCTCCTGATCACACAGCATGCGCTCGGTGCCACCCGCAGCCTCATACACATGTGACACAGACTGGCATACCACCGTATCCTGCCCATCCAGGATGTTCTGCCCTCCACTCCTTTCACCTGGCACCGCCAATCTGGATGGTTCAGGCCCTGGATAACCCTCTGCCACCCTAAGCCTCTCCTCCCGACCACCCAGTATGCCCTCTGCGCCACGCACAGTCTCAGACACCCGCGACACAGGCTGGCACACCGCAGTATCCTGCCCATCCAGGATGTTCTGCCCTCCACTCCTTTCACCTGGCACCGCCAACCTGGATGGTTCAGGCCCTGGATAACCCTCTGCCACCCTAGGCCTCTCCTCCCGACCACCCAGTATGCCCTCTGCGCCACGCACAGTCTCAGACACCCGCGACAAAGGCTGGCACACCGCAGTATCCTGCTCATCCCAGGCCTTCCGATGCACACACCTTCCCTCCAGCACCACCGACCCAGTTGGTTCAGCCCTAAAGGAACCTGCCTTGGTCCTTTGTTCTCCCTCCCAACCGCGTGGTGTCACAGACACAACTGAGTCTGGTCTAGGCAGGCACACCACAGTATCCTGCCACCCCTCCCAGGCATTCTGATCCACACCATTCTCACGGGGCACTAGAGTCCTGGTTGGTTTAGGCGCAAGCAGACCCGCAGTCATCCCTTGCCCTTGCTCCCAACCATATGGCGTCACAGACAAACCTGAGTCTGGTCTAGGCAGGCACACCACAGTATCCTGCCACCCTTCCCAGGCATTCTGATCCACACCATCACACGGCAGAGACGGGCCTTGTGCCCTACTCCCGCCGACCGCCAGCGGGTACCCACTTCCACCATGGCACCACGGCCTCCCCACGCATGGGGTCCGGGGAACCAGCTGACTCGGGTGCAGGCGGGCATTCACTCACCCCCTGCCTTTCTTCCCAGTCACACTGCCCCCTCATGCGACCACACAACACCTCAGGCACACCTGGCGCAGGCGCAGACTGACTCACTGCCATCCCCTGCCCTCCCGTCCAGGAATCCTATTGTGCATCCCCACACACAGCCCTCCCCACTGTAGAGCCAGTAGTGGGCCTGGGTAAATCCCCAGCATCCCTTTCAGCACATACTGTGACACCAATTTACCCAAATCCGTGCCCAGCAACACATTTGTAGGAATATTTTCAGACACTCCCACCTCCCGCAGACCTCTCCCCGCTCCCCAGTCCAAATAAACCCGTGCCATTGGCACCGCAGGATGTACCCCACCAAAACCCTTTACTGCTAGAGTCCTGCCAGGAATAAAGTCTGCAGGGCTGACTAACCCTGGACGCACCAAAGTTACTTCAGCCGCTGTATCTCGTAAACCCACAGATACCTGAGTCCCGACAATGACTGCTTGCTGGTTCACGTTGGCACTGCCCTCCGATCTGGTCACGAACAGGACAGAGGGTGATGTTGAGGGGTATCCTCCCCCAGCTGTGGATGCAGGTTTCTTCCTCTGCGGGCACGCTGCCAGGAGATGATTGGCACTGTCACAAATAAAACAGCAAAGGCGCACACTTCTTCCAGGCGAAGAAGGATTCGCTCCCCCCTCCCCAGCAGAGACTGGCACAGAGGGGGGTGCTGCCGCCGTGATGTCGGGGGCAGTGGCGTAACTAGAAACCTGAGGGCCCCGGTGCAAGATTCCATGAAGGGCCCCCCCAACCCCCCCAAAAAAAGATCTATATTTTTACTTTTTTTTTTCCTGCAATATAAAAAAGATAGTATTGCCCCCAGCTGACACGGATATATACTGTATATTGCCCCCAGCTCACATGGATATATATATTGCCACAGCTCACATGGATATATATATTGCCCCAGCTCACATGGACATATATATTGCCCCCAGCTCACATGGACATGTATTGCCCCCAGGCCACACATGGATATTTTTGCCCCCAGCTCCTGTATAAATTTGCCCCCAGCTCCTGTATATATTTGCCCCCAGCTCATGGATATATTTGCCCCAGCTCATGGATATATTTGCCCCAGATCCTGTATATATTTGCCCCCAGCTCATGGATATATTTGCCCCCAGCTCATGGATATATTTGCCCCAGCTCATGGATATATTTGCCCCAGCTCATGGATATATTGCCCCAGCTCATGGATATATTTGCCCCCAGCTCATGGATATATTGCCCCAGCACATGGATACTGCCCCAGCTCATGAATATACTGCCCCCAGCTCATGGATACTGCCCCAGCTCATGAATATACTGCCCCCAGCTCATGGATATACTGTCCCAGCTCATGGATATACTGTCCCAGCTCATGGATATACTGCCCCCAGCTCATGGATACTGCCCCAGCTAATGGATATACTGCCCCAGCTCATGGATACTGCCCCAGCTCATGGATACTGCCCCAGCTCATGGATATATTTGCCCCAGCACATGGATAATGCCCCAGCTCATGGATATACTGCCCCAACTCATGGATATACTGCCCCCAGCTCATGGATATACTGCCCCAGCTCATGGATATACTGCCCCCAGCTCATGGATATACTGCCCCCCAGCTCATGGATATACTGCCCCCAGCTCATGGATACTGCCCCAGCTAATGGATATACTGCCCCAGCTCATGGATATACTGCCCCAGCTCATGGACACTGCCCCAGCTCATGGATATATTTGCCCCCAGCTCATGGATATATTGCCCCAGCACATGGATAATGCCCCAGCTCATGGATATACTGCCCCAACTCATGGATATACTGCCCCCAGCTCATGGATATACTGCCCCCCAGCTCATGGATATACTGCCCCCCAGCTCATGGATATACTGCCCCCCAGCTCATGGATATACTGCCCCCCAGCTCATGGATATACTGCCCCCAGCTCATGGATATATTGCCCCAGCTCATGGATATACTGCCCCAGCTCATGGATATATTTCCCCAGCTCATGGATATACTGCCCCAGCTCATGGATATACTGCCCCAGCTCATGGATATATTGCCCCAGCTCATGGATATACTGCCCCAGCTCATGGATATACTGCCCCAGCTCATGGATATACTGCCCCAGCTCATGGATATACTGCCCCGGCACATGGATATACTGCCCCAGCTCATGGATATATTGCCCCAGCTCATGGATGTACTGCCCCCAGCTCATGGATGTACTGCCCCCAGCTCATGGATATACTGCCCCAGCACATGGATATACTGCCCCAGCTCATGGATATACTGCCCCAGCTCATGGATATACTGCCCCAGCTAATGGATAGATTTGCCCCCAGCTCTTATGGGTATATAGGGCCCCCCCAGCTCACCTCAGGCTCCTCTGCTGCCGCCGTTCCTCTCCGTGGTGAGCGGCCGCTGAAAGCATGCAGCCTGGCCGCTCACCGGAAACCACCTGACCAGCGCAGCCGAGTTCTCGCGAGATCTCGTGCGCTGGTCAGCTAGTTCCCATCCCACTCGAGCGGCCAAGCTGCAAGCCAGCGGGCCGCTCGCAGGGAGGGGAACAGCCGGCGGCGCTGCTCCCAGATTCCGGCGCTTTTTGCCGGAATCTGGCGGCAGCGCTGGGCCCCCCTCCAGTGGCGGAATGCCAGGGCTCGGTCGCAGCTGCGACCGCTGCGACCCTGGTACTTCCGCCACTGGTTGGGGGGTCGTGCTGAGTTGGGCTTCCATCCTGATGATCCTTTGGGGGAACCTCTGCTCTGGTCCACAGACGCTCTGTTGGCCGCATGGAAATCGGCCAGCTCACCAGCTTCCAGGGCCGTCTCGGGTTTGCGATCCAGTAGCCATTCCTGGATCTCAGGTGGGCACAGCTGCACGAACTGCTCTTTGATTAGCAGGTCTTCCAGGGCATCCAAGGTGTCAATCTTCAGCCCCCTGACCCATTGTCGAAATAGGGTGGTCAGGTGGCTCACAACTGCAGAGTAGCTCTCCGTGGCCCGCTTCTGCAAGGACCTGAACTTTTTGCGATATACCTCTGGCGTGAGGTTATAACGTCTCTGCAGCGCGGCTTTAATCACCTCATAGTCCTGGTCGCTCTCAGCCGGTAATTCTGCAAAGGCTTCAAGCGCTGGACCTTTTAGTCCAGGAGTGAGGTACCTGGCCCATTGCTCCTTGGGCAGCTGGTACTGTCGACAAGTCTTTTCAAAACTTCGCAGGAACACATCCAGGTCCCCATCTTTGTCCAGAGTGGGAAAGTTCTCGGCACGAGGTCTGGGCGTAGAGAGCTCTGCAGCGCCTGCAGGGGCAGGAGATAATGGCATTCTGCTTGCCTGTGCTAGAGCGAGCAGATGAGCCCGTTCGGCTTGGCGCTCCGCCGCTTCTCGCTCACCCACAGCCCTGCGCTCCGCAGCTTCGCGTTCAGCCTCAGCTCTGCGCTCCGCAGCTTCGCGTTCAGCCTCAGCTCTGCGCTCCGCAGCTTCGTGTTCAGCCTCAGCAATGCGCTCCGCAGCTTCGCGTTCAGCTCTGCACTCCGCAGTTTCGCATTCAGCCTCAGCTCTGCGCTCCTCTAGCTCTTGGTACTGCAGGATGAGCTGAAGCCCCATCTGAGAGTCCGCAGAGTCCACATGTTTTAAAACAGTCTGCAAGTAAACATCCAGGGCAGTATCACCCTTGGGCGAAGCACTTCACACTGTCCTTTCCACTGGACTTGCGCTTCCTTCGGCTGGGTCAAGCGTGGTACCCTGCTCTGCTGCGTCCTGGACTGCTTGCCTCGCCTCATAATCCTCGAGGGCTTGCAAAAGTTCATCTTTCTTTTTATCCTTCGTCGAAATATTTTTGTCTCGACATAATTGTTCCGAGGTCTTTTTCGATGATTGCTGCGACATTCTCACTCCAGCCACATAAAAGATAGAAAATAAAAACAAAGAAGGGGAAGGGAACTGCTGTGTATTGTGTAAATTCTAGTAAATGCACTGAGTTCTGCTCTGGAAATTGGAAAACCAATTTCTTTAGTATCTGGATCTATGTTGCTTCACAGATCCAAATACTAACCTGATATCCCACCGCTTGCCACCAGTTGTCATGACCCACTACGCGCGCTGCTGCGCAAAGACGCCGGGTTAAACCGCGCACTATCTATCCTAGACCCAGATAATTACGCGCGCTTATCTACCCGTCCCGGCCACACTTTCTCTCACAACAGGCACGTAGAGCACGATATACTGATCCCAGGATTGCAACGCAGTACAAGTCTTCTCTTGAAGCGCGTACTACCTATGTCTCTCACAATCCCGGAGCTCACTTGCTTATTCTATTAGTAACGCTGCCACCAGTCCTCACGGACACTACGCGCGTGGCAACAGGAGACTTAGGGCTTAGCAGCCGCACTATCCTAGACTCGGACAGTGACTACGAATCCCACAATTCCCTGCCATTTCCTTACGACCGCAACACGCAATTTCTTATATATAACCGAGCTTAAAGCAAATAGCAATACTCCCAATTTCTTAGTTAGCGTGGATTTCATCAGCCAGAGTCAAAACTTAAATACTTTTTGTTTATTTATGATAGAACAATCATAGTGCTTTGATACATAAAAAATTATAACTAGAATAAATAAATTAATTACACACTACACAGCAAACGAAAGAAAAAGGGTTAACCATAGTTACTTACGAAGAGCTATTCATTAAGCTAGCAGCCATGGCCTCCTGGAGTCTAGAGATAGGAACATGGACCGATCAGTCCTCTTTAGAAGGTACCCCAAGTGATCAGCCAAAAGCACATGGCCAGTGTTCCGAATTTATACACTTCCTGATCTTTCCAGCCCCCACCCACCAATGGCCCAGTGTCCTGGACTCCATTTCCCAGAGTGCCATTCTCGCTCGTGCTCAGTAAGCTTGTCAATTAATCTTTAATTGCCCAAATGTGTCTATCTCTGCCCCAGACCCCCCTTAGAGATCAAGGATGTGCTTCCTGTCTTTGAAGATTGTGTCCCCATCTCTTGGTGCCGACCTGGCTGCCAAGGTGTGATTTTCTATGTTAGTGTACAAAGAAATTCCCTTTTTACAGCTACGTGTTATATCCTCCCCCCAAGGGAGAAAGCTAAACATTTTGATTACATTTCAGCTGTGGACACAGGGATACACTTACCAAATGGCCAGACACAAATATGAATATACTCTATATGGAGGAGATAACTCTATATGGAGGAGATAACTCTATATGGAGGAGATAGACACATATATACAGGCAGACCCTTATATAGATAGAAATACAGATCTAGTCTGCCACAGGGAGCATCATGGTTTGGGGCTGCTTTGCTGCCTCAGGGCCTGGACGGATTGTTGTCATTGATGGAAATATGAATTTCAGAGTTTATCAAGACATTTTGCAGGAAAACGTAAGACCATCTATCCGCCAACTGACGCTCCGCAGAGGATGGGTGATACAACAGGACAATGACCCAAAGCATACAAGTAATTCAACAAACGAATGGCTTCAACAAAACAAAATACGCCTTCTGGAGTGGCCCAGTCAGAGTCCTGACCTCAACCCGATTGAAATGCTGTGGCATGACCTTAAGAGAGCGATTCACACCAGACATCCCAAGAATATTGCTACACTGAAACAGTTTTGTGAAGAGGAGTGGTCCAGAATTACTCCAGATCATTGTGCAGGTCTGATCTGCAACT
This sequence comes from Leptobrachium leishanense, assembly GCA_009667805.1. Taxonomy (NCBI): domain Eukaryota; kingdom Metazoa; phylum Chordata; class Amphibia; order Anura; family Megophryidae; genus Leptobrachium; species Leptobrachium leishanense. The sequence goes on along the minus strand of CM019066.1, from coordinate 222,728,567 downwards.
ACAGGAAATGTTTGGTTGAGGTTATTGCTGCCAAAGGAGGGTCAACCAGTTATTAAATCCAAAGGTTCACATACTTTTTCCACCCTGCACTGTGAATATTTACATGTTCTGTTCAATAAAAACATGAAAACATGTGTTTTTCAAATTGTTGTGACTTAGATGAAGATCAGAACACATTTTATGACCAATTTATGCAAAACTCCACGTAATCCCAAAGGATTCACATACTTTTTCTTGCCACTATATATATATTATATATATATAGACACACTGATATATATATTTTGGGGGCTTCCAAGCACAATTATGAAGCTCTCCGTCACAGTCACTTAACCCCTTAGGCATAATCTGTATACTTCGCTTTCCTATCTGTCTGTCATGAGCGCTCACAGATGGACAAAATAATCTAGTCTCTTATTACTTAATGCGTGTATTAGGGCTGTGCAATTAATTGCAATCGCAATCGAATCGCGATTTCCTACCATGCAATTTCTAAATCGCATAAGGCTGCAATTTTCGGCTCCCTGTTAACTTCCGGCGGCATGGTGCTTTGGGCGCTCGCAGGGGGAACCACGTGACGAGCCACGTTCTCGCGGCTCGTCACATGGTTCCCCCAGGCGAGCGCCCAAGCTCCATGCCGCCAGAAGTTAACAGGGAGCCAAACACGTGGCGCACAGAGGTGAGCTGGGGCAGTATCCACGTGCTGGGGCAGTATATCCATGAGCTGGGGCAGTATTTCCATGTGCTGGGGCAGTATATCCATGAGCTGGGGCAGTATATCCATGAGCTGGGGCAGTATTTCCATGTGCTGGGGCAGTATATCCATGTGCTGGGGCAGTATATCCATGTGCTGGGGCAGTATATCCATGTGCTGGGGCAGTATATCCATGAGCTGGGGCAGTATCCATGTGCTGAATACTGAATACATTTAGAATGTATGTAGCATGTTTGAAAAAGCAAAAACAATTGGCTAAATCGCAAATAAAATCGCAATCGCAATATTCATTCAAGAAATCGCAATATGATTATTTTGTCAATATTGCACAGCCCTAGCGTGTGATCATGCCACAAATAGCCTGGTTATACAGCAGAGTCTCTTTTTCCTCCCCTACTTTTTCTATACACACGAAGGCCGGTTTCCTACTGTTAAGGCTTAGAATTAGACACGTGAATTTTGTTTAGTTCCAAATACAAATTTGGACGAAAATCACTGTTTTCTTTATTTTTTTTCATTTCAGAAAAATTGGCTGTCCAAATTAATGAATCGACCGAAACTACAAATTGTGGTAGCATAGCAAAAAAAAAAAAGAAACAAAAAATGATCTGAATAAAAAAAAGAAAATTACCCAAAAAACAAAAAAAAATGGAATGAAATGATTCAAAACAAATACAAATGGGGATGTTTTTTACATTGAAACCTATAGGATTCGCCTGATTAAACCTGTCGAACGAAATCCCCGTTTTTATTAAATATTTATTTAACCATTTACATTTATTCTTTTCATTTGCAGCAAAAAGTCTCTTTATTTACTTTTTAGGATTTTTTTGGTTAGATTTTATATTTCTTAATTTATTTAATGCAACAAGGCTTTTTTTCCCATAGGTTTCAATGTAAAAAATATTCCTCGTTTTTATTAAATATTTAACCATTTTTTTTCCCTTGCAGCAAAAAGTTTCTTTATTTTTTAGGGTTAAATTTTAGGTTTCCTAATTTATTTTAAAGCAAGGAGGCTTTTTTCTTTGCTGATCGCAGCTTTCTTACAGTCCGGCTGCGTTCATCAATGAATACAACCAGGGTTATTCAAAGAGCACCGAATAGTCACCGCATGTTCGGCGACTTTTCTTTCTTCTCAATTCGGTTCGATTTGGTAATCCCATTTCGCAACCCTATGGTGTATTCGGCAAGCACCACAGGGTCCCCGAATTGCAGGGAAAAGTTACCGCAAACCTGCCAAAAACTCACCGCAAAACCCGGCGAAGGCACACCGGAAAGCCGCAAAAACATCTGGATTAACCCCGCCGAACCTGCCAGAGAAACCCAAATAGGAGCCGATCACAGAGCAGGGCAGCCGCCGGAAAAACCCGACATCACAGACGAATGGAGTGAGAAAAAAAAAACAGTACGCTTGAATGTTTGAAAAATAAACGCTGTTTGCAAAGAAACTACTGAGCGAAATTGTCTGAAATTTACATATGAGGTCCAATGAATGATAATAAAAAGGGCTGTTACAGAAAAAAATAAGTAAAGTTAAAAAAATAATTAAAAAAAAAACAATTCTTTTTTTAAAAAAATCCCGAAAAATGCTTAAAAGATCCAAAAAAATCTATAATTAAAGAGACTTTTTACTGCAGAATATTATAATCAACGGTTTATTAGATATGGATTTAAAATGGGAATATTAACATTGAAGCCTATGGGATTCGCCTGAATAAATCTGCCGCATTAAGCCACCGAATGGCAGGGCAATTCGGCAACTTTTCACTGCTGGTTTTTGTTCTCTGAATAGACGAAGCTATGGGGATTTCACTGCCCTCGAATAGGCACCGTATGTGCAGGCAATTCGCCAACAATTGGCAAACTGCCTGCTCTCTGGATAGCCGAATGACCAAGAAAGGTAACCGAACGCTGATTTTCAGCAGCCATTCGAATTCGGCAGCCATTCGAATCTCTTTGAATAACCCTGCAAGTTTCAGCACCATTGGACTTCATTGAGGCTTCCACTGATGGTCTCATGACCTGCAGGATCTGGCAGGTCAGCGGAGTGATTCGCAGAGGGAGACTGGGGACCCCCCCAGTCTCTCTCTGCTCCCAGCAGCAAGAAGAAGCAGATCAGGCCACGGGATGAGAGGTATCTGTTTTTTTGGATTCTTTTTCAGTTGGATTCTTTTTCTAAAGTTGGTGCTAACTTAACCAGAGTTGTTGTAAACTTATCAGAGCCATTATAGGGCTAAATTCCATAATGAACGCTAACTGCAGCGTTTGGATTAGTAACTGTTGACGCTAGTTACAGTTACAAGTTCCATAGCTGTTCAAAGGGAGAGACAGAATAACAAGTAACACAGTACACACAGAAAAGTAGGGGACAGGACCCTGCTCGAGAACTTACAATCTAAGAGGAGAGGGGTGACACATTAGGTGAGGTTGAATAGAGTACAAGAAGTAGCGGGGCACATGTAGGCTGTGTGTGAAGAAGGAGCAAGAAATGAACAATGGGGGATTATGGAGTGTAGCTGTTAGGCTTCTTTAAAGTAATGTGTTTTCTGAGACTTCTGGAGAGACGGGGAGAGTCTGATGTTGCAGAGGAGGGAGTTCCATAAATCGGGGCAGCTCCGGATAAGTCTTGAATGCGGGAGTTTGGGGTATGGGTACGAGGAACTGATAGCGTCAGATCATTGGCTGAGCAAAGTGGTCAGGACGGGATGTACCTGCTAATAAGGGAGGAAATGTTGTCAGGGACATGGTTATGGAGAGCTTTGTATGTGAGGACCAGTATTTTAAATTGGATTCTAAAGGAATCAGCCAATGTAGAGATTGACAGAGGGGTGAGGTGTGAGAGTTGCGGGATGTGAGGTGTAGGAGTCTGCGATGATGTCTCTGCGCCAGGATGGGTCATATGGGATGGTCTGTCAAGGAAGCCAGACCGCCCTGGGACTTAGTCCCGAGCGGATGAAGTCTCCTCTTTCCCTGTTGGGACCCCATGACGTGAGGGGGACGTCCTCCACACGCAAAATGTGATCCCCAGGATGCCTCCCCACACGTTATCTGCAGTGAAAGGGTTAAAGACCATTTAATTTTTTTATTGTTTACAAAACACTTTAAATTTTTTTAAAAGAACTTTTTGTATTTTTTTTAGACATTTTTAAACACTTTTATTTTGTAACTGACCTTTTTATTACCTTTTAAGGACTTTATTATTTAGACACATTTTTCCTACATTTTTATTGATCGAAGTGCCTATTAGAATTTTTTTTCAGTTCGGTGGAATTTGCCGATGCCAATCTGCATGCGCCGCCCAAGTATCCCCTCCATGGAGTCCATGGAGACGTTTGCTGCCCTGTCAGCTGACCTGCAGGATCTCACCTCTCGTAAGATCCTGCAGGTCCGCGGAGTGATCGCAGGGGGAGGCTGGGGACTTTTTTTCCTTAGTCTCACCCTGCTCCCGGCAGCCAGAAGCGGCAGATAGGGCCGCTGTACATGCCTTGGGATGAGTATCTGATTTTTTTTTGGGGGGGGGGGTTTCAGCTGGTGAAAAATGATTCTGTAGAAGCGGAATCAGTTAGCACCAGCTTCTAGCTGTGGTTATCTTTTTTTTAAAAAATTCTTTATTTTAGAATTTGCACATGTAAACAGAAAACATATCCAGCAGTAGGTGGTCAAGCAAGGCCACAGTAAGTCATCAATGGAGTCTCAAACGGAAAGTACATCAAAAGTCTGCTGCGAGGAAAATCTCAAATAAAAAAAGGTGGGGTGAGGGGGCTGTCCGGGCGGTGCACAAAAAGAGATAGGGGAGGACTGCCAGTGGACATCAGGGGAAAAAAAAAAACTGGGCAGGGGAAAGGGATGGGCGGGGGACTGCCCGAGTAAGGGGGGACATTCCCGGCTCACCCCGACAACCCGAAGGAAAGTCGGGGGCCATGGAAGGAGTCCCAAGGCTGGGAGACCTAGGGCCAAAAGCACGGCCAGAGCCATGATTGCCGCGCTGGTGGCTCACCCAGGCCAACCCAGTATCCCGCACGCCAAAAACAAAAGGGGGGGGGAGTAATGGGGTGAATGGAGTCCCGACGTCCCTACAGGTGTACATAAAACAAAGACCCCAGAGACCTCAAGGGAAGGTCCTCGACAGAAGGTATCGCCCGGACAAAAAGAAAAAGGGGACAAACACCACAACACTGCACATCTCATTAAATGGGGGAGGGGGAATCACTGCTCGGGTAAAGCCGGGAAGGTAAAATAGGGAAGGCGGGGTCATCACAACATGGGTAGAATGAATCCAATTCCGTAGTGGGGTCACCAAAACAGTCAGCGAGGGACATCCGATCGGCAAGAGCCCCCTCAGCCAGTTACACAGCAGTGGGACCAGCCATCTCAGCCAGAGTCAATATGTGGCACAGAGCCTATAGTCCCCACGAGAACAGACAGAGGGAGAAAGGTCTGCCATCTAGAAAGCTTCCCAACCGCACCTCCAGCTCCAGGCACCGCACCACAGCCCATATCCAAACTCCGTCGCACCTCAGAAAACAGCCAGGCTAATGACAGCAGCGCACAAGGGGGATCCACCACCATCCCGAAGTCCGCAGGAGCAACCAGGAGTCGAGCAATCCATTCGTAAAATCTCAGCTAGGGGCCGACAGACAGCGGGTAAGTAGATCTTCCGTGACAAAGGCATCTCTTGCAGAGAAGAGGCTGGCCTGGGTACACAGCACCAAACGGAGCGGCCGCCTGCCGGCATGCCCAAAACGCATTCACGAGGCGCCGTACATCTCCCCGTGTAATCGGCTGATCCTGTTCCTCAGACAGCCAAGACAGGCATCCATCTAAGTACGCCATCTCGGCCCAGCTGCTCCCAAAGGGAGGCCGGATCACCACCCTGCCGCAGGAAAGGATCCAAAAATGGCCGCCTGAGGTAGGCCGCACTCTCAGGCCTGAGTCTGGAAAGTGCCCCAAAGTGAGCTAAAAGGCCGCGGTAACGTCCGGATGCAGGGCAGCAGGTCACCCAACGTATTCCCCTCCACACCAGTCACTGCAGCCAACGGTAGGTCGCGATAAGCAGCAGGTAACACTGCAAGTTATCAGGAGCTCAGCAAAGTGCGACCACCTCCGCCGGCAGTCAGCTCCGCCCCCCTGTGGTTAACTTTTTAGTTAACGCTAATAACTCTTTGCACTCCCATGTTAAACATAGGGAGAGCAAAGTACAGTAAGCTCCCGCAAGAAAGCACAATCTCTGATGCAATAATGGGTTTCTTAACCCGTTAGCGTTCGGATTGTAATATGGGAGTCACGTGCTAGGGCCACTTAGGTTTGGTCAGCGAGCGCATTCTGTGTGGACTGTGCGTCCGTGCACAACGGATGTACTTTCTGACTGATGACAAGGTAGTGGCCACACGGTCCGTTTTTGTGACTGACGTTTTTTTGAGTGATGTAGAAGGGAAAATAAGTTAATATGAAAAACAGAAAGAAAAGATGGGTACTAGACCCAGTGTGAGCGCACTTAACTTTAAAGTGGAAATTTTCCGCAATGAGACTGGATATTCTTGGTATAAGAATCATAGTTGATGGAACCTAGTGGTGGAAAATATAAACAGCTCCATGGTGCAATAACGTTTGGATGAACACATGAAAAAATGAAAAACAATTGTGGATAGTATACGCTAAGAACTCACAAAGGTGGAGCCCTATAGGCTCAGATGACAGCGCCTTTTGACCACTCTGGGGGGGTCACACCCCTTGTGTCAAGTCGAATCTTCAGAGTTATTCACACTTGAATCAGCGGTGGGTACGACCATAAATGACTTATTTTAAAACTTAGAAGAGAGAGAAGAAACCTCCATTGCGCAGATATCAGCGTTCTCAGAATATAAAGTAACAAGTGGGTACTCACGATCTCAAGAGCCTCTTGGAATAGTGGCTCAGTAGGTAAACATGCAATGGACCAATAAACAATTCTCAGGCTGGAAATCTTGTTGCAGAATTGGCGATAAATTTATTCTAAAAATACAGTATAAAACAATAGAGACGCGTTTCGCCTACACAGTCTGTAGGCTTCCTCAGTCCTGTAAAAATAAAAACGTTCATAATCATCCATTAAATAGCCGCTTTATGACGGTTGGTAATGAGCACCTGCAGTTCTCAATCGCTTATGCGTGTCAACTGCAATTCCGGCGTGCGTTCCACTACATGCCTTCCGGTCACGTGACCGGATATCGGGTCCCGTTCTGGTTTTCAGTTGCGTTCCAAAGTGCGTTCCAACGAGTTATTTCTTTCAAATGGGGCTTCCGATTTCTTCTGTGCTATAATGGGTCTTCATTTCATACATCCTTCCTTTATATGATTACAAATGACGCTGGAAACAACCCAATAACAAAAAATTGCTAACTTTAGTAGGGAACGCATATAAGATCTAAACAGTCAGTTAACTATTAGTTAGCGGGATATCCGTAATTTAATTGGCAAGACAGTTTGACTATATAAATTTTGGCTAATTGAAAAACATGTACTGCTTAAATTAAACCATGTAATACTGGACTATTTAGGTGTCATATAAGAAAGGGAATGGGTCAGATAATCCCAATATCAGACCCAAACAATGTGATAAATATAATTGATATAATTTTTTTTAAAAATAATAACCAAACTATTAATAAATTTGGTGTTATTAAAGGAAATGACAAATCTCAAAATCGGCATTTAGGCCATTTGGTTCAAGAGTGTTTAGTTTGTAGATCCATTTCATTTCAGTTTTTGCCAATTTTAAATCAAGATCTTCTCCTCTCCAGTTTTTAGTTATTTTCTCAATGCCGAAAAATTCTAAACCTATTGGGTTATTATTATGTTTGAGTTTGAAATGATTAGAGACACAGTGTTTTTCATAGCTTCTATTAATATTATTGATGTGCTCATTCACCCGGACCTGTAATGCCCGTGTGGTTTTACCTACATAATATTTATTGCAAGGGCATCTTAGCACATAAATCAGATATTTGGAGAAACAAGTTAATTTATCTTTAATTTTATAGTTGTTTTGACCAACACAGAATGTAGTGATATGCCTCTTCTTATTATGCGATTTTCTACAACTGATACAGTCTCCGCAACCATAAAATCCAGAAGTGAGTCCAAACCAATTTGTCTGTTGTTCCCATAAATGATTTTTAACTAATTTCTGTCTTAAACTACCTCCACCTCTGTATATGACCCGAGGTTGTGTTGGCAGAATATCCCTAAGTATAGGATCTTCTTTTAGTATTGGCCAATCTTTCTGAATATATCGTTTGATGTTCCTATTTCCGGTATTGTAGTCCATGACAAATGGAAGTTCAATTCTATCGGTTTTATCTTTAACTTTATAGTTTAATAGCATACTTCTATCTGAGTTGTAGATTTGTTCCCTTGTATGTTCTAATTCTATCCTCGTATAGCCCTTCTCGACAAAGTCAAACATAAGTTTATCGGACTGTTTTTGAAATTCCTGAATATCCGTGCAATTTCTACGAAGACGAGTAATTTGTCCTTTGGGAACAGTTTTTAATCATGGGGGAAAATGATCACTTTCTAGGCTGATATAACTATTGACGTTCACATCCTTAAAGTGCGTTCTAGTCTTCATAGTTCCATCTTCAATGTATATGTTCAAATCAAGGTATTCCACCTCTATATTACAGTATAGGATCAGTTTTTAAGATATAGGTATCCTGTTTAAAATAGTCAACCCCATTTTTCACCCCCTTAGGGGTGGAGTTTCCAAAAATCCTTCCTTAGTGGGTGCCTACATCATAAAAACAGTGCACCTTCAAAATTTCACGTTCCTAGGTTAAACGGTTTCAGCTGGGCGTTGAGGAGTCAATCAGTCAGGACTTTCACGTTTATATATAGACGTAGAAATGTGCGGCAACACAGCCGTGATCAGTGCACTTGTCTGCCCCTAGTCTAACGTTAACGCTCGCAGATAGCTGAGCGCTAACGTTAAGTTTGTGATATTGCCCATAAAAGTCCTCAAGCCATTGCAGAAATGCTCAGGAACAATCAATAGAGGTCGCTGTTGTAATGGTCCGGTTCACTGTAGTTTGAGCGTCCACGCCCTGCTTACGCTTACAAGGCGGAAGTAGTCTCGGGATTATTGAGTACTGTACCGGAAGTTGAGCTCTGCTTAACTGTCTGAAGAACGGGCTGGAGCTGCTCATACATAATCTATTTACTATTAAAACCATGCATTCAGCTTGGCAAGCAAAGCTTATAGACGCCACATCATTTGCTCCCTAAATTCGATCTTTTTGAAGCACGAAATGTGTAGGCGCTAAATGGGAGGTGATGCTTCCGGGTGACCGACTGCTCTATATCTATTCTTATGGCCATGGCTCACATTTTATGCCTTTCCGTCTGTTTGATCTCATAGGCGTCTCCTCACTTCTATGGGCGGTGCAGACTCGTGAAATTTACACCAACCTACACAAAGAAAACCTTCCCTTTCCTCTACGTCTTCCTCATTCTTTTTAAATCCCCAGCTTCTTAGGTGGCTCTGCCCATCCTTTCCTTCCACCGACCAGCCTGCAAGGTGAGTGTGGCCGTGCACACCCCCTGGATTCCAGGAGCACAACCCAGATCAATGAATTAACCGAAGATCCTTCTGTATCTATACAGCCTATGGGGTGCTGGGCTTGCCTTCTATTTATTTCTTCATGCTGGTGGGTAAGACGAGGAGAGTTCTGCTTTGAGGCTGTACAATCCACTTGCATTGCCAAGGGGTCTCTGTCTTTCTCCTCTAAATACACATCATGTACTTCCCAGCAGCATGAAGAAGTGATGGGAGTGAAAGAATCCTGTGGATGTGGCCGCCCTAGCCTCAGGGTGTGTTTAAAAACCACTGCATGTACTCAAACAGGTAAAGGGGCATTCTAGTGAATGGGGATCGTTCCACAAGTCATCTCATGTTCACACAAGCATTTTCCTTCTTAATTCCTTACCATTACAATGGTCTTACAGATGTATTCTTCAATCTCCTTCCTGACTTGGTGACTCAAGGGATATCACAGCAGACTCCTACCTCTGCTCTACACTTCGGTCCTAGTTCCTTTTTATTTCAGGGTTGTGTGTGTGTGGGGGGGGGGGGTTTGGGTGTTTGTTTTTGGGGGGGGGTCATGGTTGATTTGTGGGTGCATTCTATTCATTAGGTGATCTCACTAATGTCAGCAGGATTTGGGGTTCCTTGTAGGTTCTCCATCCCCATTGTCAATAAAGGGGATACTCTAGGGCAGGGATCCACAACAATGACCCTGCAGATGTTTTGGAACTATATCCCCGTTCTCCTCAGTCACTTATTTGGCTGAGCCACATGGGAAATGACCTTCCAGGTTTTTAGGAACTACAAGGTTTCTGACTCCTCTAGGGTTAAGACAGGAGGGAGGAGAATGGAGGTGTTCAACGTTGGCATTCACCCCATGTTTTATCATATTGGTCTTCTCTCTTATTCCTAATCATGTTCCCCCGCCCAGAACTTGGCTGGATGTGATTTCACCTTATCTGAGACCCCTTTTTCCCCTTCAGAGGGAGGACGCTCAAGTCACTGTGACCACTCAAATTACATTCAGTAGTCTGAATGTGTTTTTAACTCCTTAGTGACCGGACTGTTTTACGATTGTCAGTCAGAAAGTGCCCACTGCTGGTTTTACGTTTCTGCACTGTTTGTGTTTAGCTCTAATTTTCCTCTTACTAGTTTACTGTACCTACACATTATATATTGTTTTTATCGCCATTAAATGGACTTTCTAAGATACCATTATTTCCATCATTGTAGAATTTATAAAAATCATTTTATTATAAACAAAATTATGAAATCTGATTGGGGGGGACCAAATACTTTTTTGAACTTTGACCCCCAAAATCTCTTGCGCATCTACAACCGCCGAAAAAGATCCAGGCTTAATAGTTTCTAAATTTTGTTCTGCATGTAGAAATACCCAACGTTTACATGTTTGTTGCTTTTTAACCCCTTCACTGCTTAGCCATTTCAACTTTGTGCGACATCATTGTTCACATAATTGAAACCTGAACAAAATAGTGCTGCTCTAATTTAATGTTAACTTTTTTTTTGTGTTTTTTTTTTTTTTTTTACTCGCAACATGGTCGTGTGTGGTATCATTAGAAAGGCCATGCTCTGGCCTTTCCAATGACTACCAGACATGACTCTAGCTGCCTTCGATCGGGAGATAGGGTGGCCCAAATGTCCCCCCCCCCCATCTCCACCATAGGGAAACCCCTTAGCAGCTAGGGTTTAATTCCCTAACTGACATCTTCTCACACATGCTTGACTACTCCAGTGGGGGGCCCAGAGGTTTGGCTGACATCCAAGATGTCAGCTACCTCCGACAGCAGTCCGCAATCCGGTACCCTCCCTTTCAGGCACTCTGCCGGGGGTACCTGAAACGGATTTATTGTGCCCGGCGATGTCAGGGCTGGGATATAAAACCGGTGGTCCGATTCGCTCGTTATAAGCGACAGTTATCGAAGGACGTCGGTCGTTATGGGGTTGCTCACCATATGGAATACCTCATCAGATAGTTTTCTCTGTAGGAAATAAGTGTTGATGGGTTTTAATGGATCAGTAATGAACAAGAATTATGGGTACAACTCACTTTTTTTTTTCTTCACAATGAATTAGTAAAATAATGCCACACAATCCTGGTGAAATAAAAAAATTAATTTTGGGGCGGATTCTATATACTCTTCGAATTAAATTTTGGGAGGAATTTCAGTGAATTGGTAGAGTATTACAAATTGTAGAGAAAAATATTGGGCATTAAATCATGTTATCGGATAGTGTTCATCTATATTTGCCTAAAGTGGTTATTCAATAAGTGACGAAGGTGCCACCGAATTGCACCGAACGGTGGTTTTCATTGTACGATGCAATTTCATGGCCATTTGTCTACTCGGAAAGCTGTTAATTCGCCAAATGCGTATTTTTTTATTTTTATTTCTAATTCACCACAGGACTGGCAAAAAGGAATCGCCGAATTCAGAAAGCACTAACATTTTGGTGCTTTCTGAATAAGTCCTTGTATGTTGATATTCCATTCTAAGGCTGGGGTCAGACGAGCGCATTTCAGAGTGGAAGGAACGTCAGAGTGGACGTTCCTTCCTCTCAACGTCCATCTGGCCACCTCGCTGAGTGTAGTCAGTGCGCTCAGCGCTGCAAAGCGCATCCTCCTATGGAGGATTGTGCTTTGTAGCCTCGTCATCGTGCGTCTAGCGTTTTGATGGGGAGGCTTTTTGCAGCCTCTGCCCAATTATTTATTTTGCCCAATTTTACTTGCCTTTTGTCCCTTGCTGCGCACAGCTCTGGGACTCTCTAAGGCTCGGGTCAGATGAGCGCAATGTTCACGTCCGTGTTGCCGCACATTTTAAAGTCCGCGGTAGCATACATTTATGACGCACAACTGATGCGGCAAACGGACGCAAGTTAGGCAACAACATAAATCCACTAGAACGGATGCACAGAGTGCGCTGTGTCCGCATAGCTTTGTGTGTGAGTGATGGAACGTAGTCCGATGGACTGCAATTTTGACATCCAGCATATTTGACGGACAAAATGTTTTTCATATTTTATTTTCCCTTCTAAATCAGTCAAAAAAACTGGACCGTCTGGCCGCTACCTTGTCAGTCAGAAAGTAACGTCCGCTGTGCACGGACGCACAGAATGCGTTTGTCTGACCCTAGCCTAACCCGGAAGTCCCTGAGGCTTATATGTGTAATTTGCGCTACTTGCATAATGTAGGAAATGCAAATTGCACACCGCAACAAAACTTGTGAACTTTATATAAGCAAGTCTCGTGAAACATGAGTAACAATAGATCGGAGCTAACGCGACTGCAGTGAGCGTGCCAACACACACACTATTCTGCTGCCCTAAGCAAAGCTGTGAGGCGTGGGTGCTTTAGACTAGCTACGTCTGTATTTGACCAGTACTCACATGATGAAGTTCAGCAGATAGCTTCAACTCAGAAAAACTGACACGTAGAAAGATGAATCCAGTTGAAGAGTTTAATTATCAGACGACAATCTCGTAATGGTGTACAGCAATGCAGGTAAAAAGACATTATATTTGTCCAGCAGTGAGCACAGAATAGCTATGTGACCAAGAGGTAACTAACCACAAGACACTGAGCAGAGGGGTGGAAACTAACTGGATACAGAAAGCTAGGGAAACCCAGAAGGGACAAAATAGCTATGAACTCAATAGCATGTAAGCAGCAAAGGCAAATTCAACACAAAACAGAAAAATATACAATAAATCCTAAATTATGGGGCATGACACACACACACACACGTTTTCTTTGTTAAAATTTACATCATGCTGTGGTCTCCCTTGATTTTTTTTTTTGCATTATGCACAGTGTGTGCACACCGTCAATCTGGTGCCTTTTTAATGCAGAAGTATAGAGGGATTACAAATTAGCTGGCTAATCACCCCTTCAACCAGTCGACACCTTCTGAAATTATAGGGGGTTATTTGCAAAATACCAGTGTTGCAGCCCCAAAAAAACCCACAAAACTAAAATCCAAAGCCTGACAGAAGCTTCACAGTAAAGCTTCTATTGCTGCTCATTGTATTTCAGTTTTGTGATTTTTGCCAGTATTTGCAACAAGGGCACTTTGTGAATAATCCCTTTTAATTTGATGTGCCACATCTTGCTGTCATAGTTTTTGGCCCTTCTAGAGTCTACCTTCCAAAGGCTTGGCTAGTGGCTGCTGGTTGACTCTCATCTGGGTGCAGGTTACGCTTCCTCTTTGAAGGACTGTCCTAGCAACTAGGGACAATAAAGGGTAGGATTCTCCTATCACTGTAACTCCTCCATTTCTTCTTAAATGGTTGGATAGATGCATTTGCACAATGCATGGCCTATGCTGGACAATTGCTTGCACCAGTAGACGTCTGCTATTCCCAGAACGCTTCCTGCTGCAAGCTTTCAGAGATGGGGTGATGTCATCACTCAATGCATGGTGACAGCGGTCCCGGACAGGTGGGATATTCAAAGTTCTGTCTGCCTGGTGACAGCTGTGTGGGTGGAGGAAACTCAACTGATTCACACAGTGATAACAAATGGGGCTGGAGTAAGGGGAGTGGCACTACACACAGCCAAACCACTTTAACCCCTTAGTGACCGGGCGGTTTTACACAAATCCGTCCTTTAGTGACCACTGCTGTTTTTACATTTCTGCGCTGTTCGTGTTTAGGTCAAATTTTCCTCTTACGCGTTTAGGCAACCCACACATATTATACAGTTTTTCCCGCCATTAAATGGACTTTTTAAAAATACCATTATTTCCTTCATATCCTATAATTTACTATAAAAAAAATCTGAAATATGATGAACAAATGGTAAAAACACACTTTTTCGTAATTTAATCCCCAAAATCTGCAACCGCCAAAAAGACCCCAGCTACATAGTTTCAAAATTTTGTCCCGAGAATAGAAATACCCAAATTTTAATTTTTTTTTTTTTTTTTTTTTAAATGAAAATTTTTATTTCAATAAAATTGCATACAAAGGTAAAAGACAACAGAAATGCATTAAGCGTAATGTGTATGCATTAAACTTTTGCAAAGTTGCAAGGATGGGTGCCTCCAGAGGCGTATTAATACAATCTCAATGTTTTCCCATCAACTCTATTAATGGGCCTTGATAAAATGTGAGGACCAATCATGTCAATCCTTTCCCATAAATCGTGCTAATCTGAGAGTATAATAAAAATATTTCTTGGGGTACAGGATGAGCGTTTTTAAGTAAAAATAATGAGGTGTCCCTAAAAGAAAGGACGGGAGCACACATAGAATAGAAAGAGAAATTACAAAAGTCGAGAAGAAGAGAGAGTAGAGATAGAGACAGAGTAGGGGGTGATAAGAGGAAGTTAGGGGTGGTACAAGGAAGGAATAACGCTTGGGTACGAGGGTTCGGTAAAAAGTGTGCATTCTCCAAATCACAAGGCCTGAATCTTACAAAGAGCTGTACATCTTAAGCGGTACCGTCGCCCTCCTCCAATGAACCAGATCGTCCGGAAGGAACTGCTTCAGCTACTGTCTCATCCAAAATCCTCGAAGTTCGCCGACGACCAATATACTGCCCAATGAAATCAGACTTTGGAAAAGTGATGGGCTGCCGCAGCTGGTGCTAGTGCCAGCTCCTCATTAGAGCGTAATATTTCCATTTTATCGACCAACATTTCAAGGGAAGGTCTGGAAGTGGTTCTCCAGCATATAGGGATTAGTGATCTGGCCACCAGGAGAATGCGAAGCATTACCGAGTTCTTCATTGCTTTGACCGAGAATGGAAGGTGTAGCAGTAAAAATATGTGTGGCGTAAAATCAAGGTCTATATCTGTCGTGTTGCAGATCAAATCATGTACATCCCTCCAAAATGGTTCTAGGGACGCACATTCCCACCATATGTGAAGATAAGTGCCAACCATAGAGTTGCATCTCCAGCAGGTTGGCGAGTGCAATGCATCAAAATTAACCATCAATGCCGGTGTGCGATACCAGAAAACCAGTATTTTGTAGGACGATTCTTGTAGTTTGGCAATCGGGGTGCCCGAATGGGTCAGAGAGAGTGATTTCGTCCACTCTTCATCGGAGATAGAGGTGCTCAGTGTACGTTCCCATCGTGCCATGAAATCTAGAGGTTCATTATCTACTCCGTAAAAGTCCGTAGAGAATGGAAATACTATGTGCCATGGGCAAAGCCTTCTGACCTAAAGATTCAAATGGAGTGAGCTGCCTAATTAGTGAAGTATTGTTCGGCAATTTTTTAAGAAAAGATCTAAGTTGGTGGTAATCGAATAGCAAAGGTAGGGTCTGGGTGATCTGGAGATTCGAGAGGTATAAATGTACCATCAAGAAGAATGTGAAGCGCCTGAAGACGAGGAGTGTCAGTAAATCTCGCCACCAATAGGGGCAGAATGCCCAGTGGGAGATCAGGGTTGTGCGCAAGCGG
Organism: Leptobrachium leishanense; assembly: GCA_009667805.1. Taxonomy (NCBI): domain Eukaryota; kingdom Metazoa; phylum Chordata; class Amphibia; order Anura; family Megophryidae; genus Leptobrachium; species Leptobrachium leishanense. The sequence continues at coordinate 222,712,863 of CM019066.1, read as the reverse complement.
TAACAGTGGCGAAGGATAGGTGGACAGGGAGAATTTTGTTCGAATTTTATGCCATATGTGCAGCGTGGATCCCACCGGAGTGGTGGTGTGTATGAGTGGTTTAGCTGACCGCCACGACAGCCAAGGAAGGGTCCATAATGGGCAGCCCATCAGTATTTCTTCCAGGTCCAGCCATCGTTGGTCCCGGGTGCCAGCCATCCAGTCAACAATCCTGGTCAGGTGTGCTGCGTAATAATAGTATAGTCGTGTGTCTGGAAGGGCTAATCCACCACATACTTTCGGTTTGCAGAGTGTGTTATATTTAAGTCTAGGGGGACCATGTGGCCATATAAATTTAGAGAAAAGTTGGCGTACTGACTGATGGAAGGAGTTCGGGAGAAAAAGTGGTAGGGCCTGAAACAGGTACAAAAGTCGTGGTAAGAAATTCATCTTGATCACACCAACTCTACCTGTCCACGATAAGTATTTAGGTGTCCACTTCCCAATGTCAAGTCGGAATGTCTCCAGGAGCGGCCCGTAATTAAGAGCTACTAGTTTCGAGAAGTCTGAGGATAATTTAATCCCCAAATATGTGAGAGAGGTGGTACACCAATGAAATGGGTAACGTTCTCTCAGAGTCTGGTGCCAGGCTCCTGGTAATGACACTGCCAGTAGTTCTGACTTGGCGTCATTAATCTTAAAACCTGACAATGCACCATACATTTGTAATTCTCGAAGAACTTCTGGTATGGACTGAATCGGATCTGGTAATATGAACATAAGATCATCTGCATACGCAGCGATCTTATGCTCAGTATGCATACCTGGCATCCCTTTTTATCAATGGATTTTGCCTAATAGAAGATAGTAATGGTTCTAGACTGAGAGCAAAGAGCAGCGGCGAGAGTGGACATCCTTGCCGTGTACCCTTGCATATCGAGAATGGTTGCGTCAGTGCCCCATTAACTTTAACCCGTGCCAACGGAGCTGCATATAGGGCGTGGATACATCTTAAAACGTCATCCCCTAGACCAAACCGTTTCAAAGTTCTGAACATAAAGGGCCATAAAACCCTGTCGAAGGCCTTTTCAGCATCTGTCGACAGTAATACTAGCGGGGTAGATGTGCGTTTGGATTGAGCCAAGGCGTTCAAGACCCTGGTGGTTGCGTCTCTAGCTTCACGACCTGGAACAAAGCCAACTTGATCTGGATCTACAAGTTGTGGCAGGAAACGTTTTAGTCTGTTGGCCAATATACGGGCCAGTAGTTTTCATATCATTATTCAATAGAGATATGGGCCTATAGTTACCACAAGATGCGTGATCTTTACCAGGCTTCGGAATTAGTGAAACCGTCGCCATCCGCAAATGGGGGTGGATGGAAGCCCCATCCCGTATAGCGCTAAATAATGCTACGAGAGCTGGGAGTAGTTCTTTTGTGCATTTCTTATAATATTCGGAAGGCAAACCGTCAGGGCCAGGGCTTTTCCCGGGCTTGGAAGATTTTAATGCAGACAGTATTTCTTCCGATGTGATTTCCATATTCAGGGCGGTTTTTTTCAGAAGTTCTAAGAGAACTCTTTACCGTCCGCTCTAGATATTGATCTATACAGGCTAAAGACGGTGACAGGGTTCCAGATGTTTCCAAATTATATAGATCTTGAAAGTATTGAAGAAAGGCTCCAGAAATATCTTGTGGGGCAGTTGAAATGGAGCCCTTCTCCATTCGGATCTGAGAGCTATATGATTTAGTACGATCACGTAGCACTCTCGCGGCCGGGCTTGTTTTCATGCAGGGCAAAGAAAGATCTTGTTCGCAAAGCCTGAAAGCGAACTGACGCATTCAGGATCTTGTTTAGGTTTTGCCGTGCCTGTAGCAGCTGTTGATAGACAGCAGAATTATTAGAAGCAATATGCTCCAGTTCTAGCGCCCTAATTTCCTCTACTAAAGACAGGTGTTCTTCTTTCTGAGCTTTTTTACGAGCGGTGCCCTTGCTGATAAAAAAAAAAACCCTGACTACCGCCTTGTGTGCTTCGCATAATACCGGTACGGGCATGTCCTCCATTTGGTTTTCAGCAAAAAAATTATCTATTGTGGAGTGTAATTCGTTCAATATCAAGGGATCTTCCAGGATGGATAAATTAAGACGCCATTGTCTTTCCTTAGGGTGAAATAGTGGAGACTGTAGTGAAAGATTGAGGGGGGCATGATCCGACATTGTAGTTGCAGCAATGTCCGAGGAGGAAGGTAGAGTTAGATCATTGTAGTGCATGAAGAAGTAGTCAATTCGCGTGTGAACCGCGTGTACTGATGAATAAAAGGTATAATCTCTATGAAGAGCCCTCCAAACGTCCACAAATCGGTGATCCTGTAAGGAGCGCCGTACGCTACGTAAAACATGTGAGGGGGTGGACGAGTCCAGACGGGGATCCATCGCCACGTTAAAATCTCCAGCTAAAACGGTGATGGCTCGTTCAAACGTTTCCAGAGTTCAGAGTATTTGTATAAGGCAAGAGTGTTGTTTTCTATTCGGTAGATCTACGTGTAAGTCTGGTACTGGAGGTCAGTTGAAAAATATAGTGTCAGCGTACTTTTGTCCAACCAAAAATATTCCAGGCCCTGTGGCAGGCAGTTCTGAGCCAGGTCAAACCCCAGGAATAAGATATTGAAGAAAATTCAATGCGCAGGTGATGAAATGGGTTGTAGGACATTAACCACTTCGCTGCGGTGGACGCGTCAGCGCGTCCAACCGCATGTCACGTTCCATGCGGTGGACGCGTTGAGCGCGTCCTACCTTTTGGGGTCAGCGTTCGGCTGGGTTCCGGCCGATCGCTGGCCCCCCCGGTGCGGGCTGACATCCTCGATGTCAGCCCAGCATCCGGAACCGCCGCCGGAGTAATTAGGTGTCATCGCGGGGGCGCGATGACACCTAATTCAGGCGCCCCCCCCCCCTGCATGTGCAGAGGAGGCGCCTGAAAAGGGAGGGGGGAGGTGCTTCGGACCGCTCTCCCTCCCGATCGGCGGCGTTGCGGGGGTTAACCCAGGCACCGTTTGGAAGGGCACAGCCTGCCCTTCCAAATGGTACCTGGCATTAACCCCTGGGGAGCCGGATCACGAATCGGCGCTGAAAAACGCCGGTTCGTGATCCTTTCCCGGAGCTGGCCGACATCTTGGATGTCGGCCAAGCCTCCGGGAACTCCCCCTGAGGACTGGCGTCATCGTGCATAGCACAATGACGCCAGTCCTGGAGTTAACCCCTAGCTGCCACCAATGGTGGAGATAGGGGGTTCATTGGAACCCCCTATCTCCCGATCCGTGGCAGCTAGGGGTTAAAGTTTGGTATTGTTGGATCGGCCAGAGCATGGCCGTTCCAACGATACCAAACACGAATGTGAAAAAGTTTGTAAAAAAAAAAATTAAAAATAAAAACATGTTTATTTTTTTTTTTTTTATAATTTTTTTTTTCGTTTTTTTGGTTTGTTAATGCAGCAACATTGTTCCCATTTCAATTTTAATGTGAACAATGATGCTGCACTAACGATTTTTGCATGCGGTGTGTTTGTTAAAAATCGCGTAATTTCCCCCAAAAAAAAATGTAACGAGACCCCATTTCAAATTTTTTTAACAAGCGCACCCCATACAAAATATAACCGCAATTGCTCGCATGTTAAAATGTGAAAACAAAACACTTTACACATTGTAAATTATTGAAAAATCATATTTTATTGCATTTTTTGTTATAATATACAGACAGGTCATGACGTATACATATAATAATGACATATTATGAATCTGCGGAGTCTGACGGAAAGAACGATATATAATATGTCTGGATCATATACTAAAATAAGCCTTCAAAACACGTTTAAACATGATGAGCAAAACCGGTAAAAATGACCTCCGCACAGGGGCGGGAAAAGCCTCAGCAGCGAAAGGGTTAAGTGATGTTGTTGCACACTGTCTTTCCCTCCGTGGTGAGCGTTGTGTGTGAGGTGGTTCGTTCGGAGTCAGATCTGGGGAGACCTGCGTGGGGATACGTTCCCAGTCCGGGATCTCAGTAGCTGGGAGGTCAAGCACTGATAAGAAGTGTGCAACGTCTGTCGGGGAGCGGATGGAATAGATTAAGTTTTGTTTTCTTACATTCAGTGAAAATGGAAATCCCCAACGGTAAGGTAAGTTTGCTTCTTGCAACAATCTGGTGACGGGTCGTAGAGCGCGTCTCGCTGCCAGCGTATGAGGAGATAAATCCTGAAAGAGCTCAAAGGTTTCGCCTGCAAACTTCCACAGTCTACGTGTGCGAGCCCTTTGCATGATAGCGTCCTTGAGGGAGAAATCAGGGATGTGACAAATTGTGTCTCTCGGAGGCGCAGTGAAAGTGGGGGCCCTGGGGCGAAGAGCTCTGTGCGCTCTGTCAGTCGCAGCATGCGGGAGGGGGGGACCATCCAGGATGTGTGCAAAGGCCCCTATGAGGAAAGCCTTAACTTCAGTGATCTCTTCACCCACCCCTCTCACCCGTATGTTGTGTCTTCTGGATCTGTTCTCCAAATCGTCAAGCCTGCGGTGGAGATCTGAGATTCGTTGATCTGCTGACGTGTCCTTGCTGGGAGAGTCGGCCTGTAAATCTGCCGCTCCCTCTTCCAAGCGTGTGACACGTGTAGTAATGGCGGTAAGATCAGCACGCACCTCTGCTATTTCTTTCCCGAAAAGAGCTTTGTAGCTGGTCCAGCATGTCTTTGAAGTCCGTGCGGGTGGGTAGTTCAGCACGTGTGGGGAGATCCGCAATTAGATTTTTTTTTTTTTGCAGTGCTGATTGTCCCCCTGTCGAGGACGACTCAGAGAGGGCAGGCAATGCTGCCATTTTAGGAGCGTTTTTCTTTCTAGGCCGCGTTTGTGGAGAGCCAAAATACTCTGCGATGTCTCTCCCTGGGGTGCTGCTGGTAGTCGTGGGGTGTTGTCTGGTCGCCTTGCGCTGAGATGAGCGGACCATAGCCACTAAAAAGCATGCAGAACCGGAATTATCGGCAAAGGGGTCAGGAGCTCGTGTGTTATGCTGCCATCTCCGTCGCCAGCCAGGCCACACCCCCATGTTTTTGCTTTTTAACCCCTTCACTATTGAGCCAGTTCACCTATGTGCGCTGAGCTCATTCTGACAGTTTGTTGCTCATTTTTAGATGACAACCTAGGTCCTATTTAACTAAACCCCCGTCCCTCCCCAACAATTTTTTTTTTTTTTCTACACCAAACATAGTCATGTTCGGTATCATTGGAAAGGCCATGATCAGGCCTTTCCAATGATGTCCAACATGACCCACGGATCAGGAAATACGGGGATCCTTTGGATCCCCTTTATCTCCCCTTGGCAGCTAGGGGGTTAACTGGCCCACCGATATCCTCACACATATGGTGGGGGATGTCAGCGGGTGAGGGGTGACCTGGAGGCTTGGCTGACAAAGATGTCAGCCACCTCCCAGGTTTAAATCGCGACTCAGTGCCGCGTTGCGATCCAGCAGCGACACTGTTAACTTTATACTCTCCCCTTTCCAGCAGTGTAAAAAGCCAGTTTCTAGATGCCATGGTTAGAGAGTGCTCCAAAGGAGCCCCCCCTCCACTTCCTGGTTTTCAATGCAGGCGCGGGGGGGGGGGGGCTGCTGTTGACGTCATCTTGCTCGCTGGGCCCTCTAAAGCAGAGGGGCAGGCTTCCTCCCTGCCAGAACTTCGTTGGAGCTAGCGACAGAGGTAAGTATCGGGCGGGAGGGAGGTTAGGAGCCGCTGACGGCTATGTACGTCCGTGGGTCTAAGGGAGACCTGTGGGCAGGACATACATGGTACGTCAGCGGTCATTAAGGGGTTAATGTGCTAAAGTGGTATTTTCTAGCGTATCCTTTTAATAATAACCCCTCTTCTTTTTTTTTTCTTTTTACCATACATAGGACCCTATTCCAAAGTTGGTGCTAACTTAACCAGAGCTATTGTAAACTTACCAGAGCCATTATACTCTATGGCGTTTTTAAGTTTACAACAGCTTTGGTTAAATTGGCCCCAATTTTGGATTATTGTTGTTCAAAATCCATTGTAATAATGGTTTTAAGGCAGGTTTTAGCGCCCTGTCCTGCTGTGTAGTCTAAAATGGACTACCTTAACATATGCACTAAATGGAATGTGTATGTACTGAGTAACGGTGCGTGTACTGACAGGAAAAAAGCCCTGGTTATTGGTATATCGGCAATGTAGCATGCTGATACTGGAAAATCCCAAATATCTGTGTGTGTGTGTGTGTTCGGAATTTTATACCCTAACGTCAGCATGAGTGAAACCTAGAAGTGGCTGTGTATGGTGGTTGATTTTAAGTGGTTTTGTAAGTCAGGACACCAGAGTGCATAAATGAAACCAGATGACAGAACTTCCATATTCTAAAAGTAAAACTAGACACGTACTCATTCCTGAGGCTAGGGTCAGACGAAAGCATTTTTCACGTCTACCGTCAAAACGTGAGTCGATGCGTCCGAATGCATTTTTTCACGGAAGACGCAATAGCGGTCATACGACGCGCAATTTCGGCCATGATTTTTTACGGATCCAAACCAGGAATCTGTGGGTGTCTGGACGTTATGTTGGCCGGACATGAGCAGCGTCTGACTTCTAATCACGCACACATGCCGCTATGCGGACGCAGCGCACTCTGTACGTCAGTACTAGCGGTTCTATGTTCTCGAAAAAATGCGTTCCTTTGCTGCTTGTGTTGCGCGGCCGAACTCTCGTGCGGCTTTACTTCGTATATTGGACGTCATTTGCTGCTACTACAGCCGTAATAAAGTGCGGCTGCACACGCGTTCACACTGAGTTCGTCTGACCCCAGCCTTATATGGACATCCTGGAAGTTGGCCAACTTCAGTATGTTCATGTGGGAGGGCGGACATCACCGACTCAGAGGCGTCAGTGATGGACCACAAACATTTCTTCTGTACGGTATAAAAAGACAAAGGCTCACGCCATTCAAATGGGGGTTCACTTAGGCGTAAAAAGCTGCCTAGGGTCCATAAACTGTCATTTCCGCCTTTGACCGTCACTCGCCGCCCCACCCTCATCACACTGACACAATGGTGTATTCTGATTGTAATTGTATTATTCTGATTGCTTATCCTACTTGCATTTAATCTTTTGAATAAATTATCCAATATACTACTGGTGTGGATTATTCCTAGCATCCAAAGTACAAATAAAAAACGTACTTTAGACACTTTTGTTAAAACCGATGGTTGTTGGAATAAAAACATTATGGCAAGAGTTAAGACAAATACGATGAAATAGAAGTTTCTCCTCCTACAAGCAGAAGGGCAACTACAGGCCTACAATTTCCATAACTAGGTCTCTGTGAATAGATGTGTATTGTGGTTAAGTAAAACATTTTTAGCTCATGGACAGCAGGCTTTAAGGGTTACCTTTTAGCCTTTGTAGTTGCCATTGTTGCAACAAGGATAAATGTTGTGGAGGATTCAAGTGGTAGCAGAACAGCAATATTCACCATTGTTTGAACAGTGTTCCTAACCAAAGTTCAATCTTGTTATTTTATGGACAAATGGAAATAATCCACTATAGACCAATTTCTGCTAAACTTTGTTTTGGATATTGAATGGAGTTTCACCATCATGATTCTAGAATCTAGAGCACCTTTTAATCTCATTAACCCATTAATCTCAAACTGTCTGTTTCTGAACTACAACTTCTATAGGGGATGTTCAAAGAGCACCAAAATTTCGGTGCACTTTCTTTCGGTGAGTTTCACCGAGCTCAGTTCGTCAACCCTGCCGTGACTTCAGCATTCACTGCAGGGTCCCTGAAGTGCACCGAATCGAGCCAGCGATTGCCAAAAGCAGCCGATGATCCATCGAAAAAAGCTGAACAGGGGTATAAAAAAAAAACTGGCAATTTTAAGTGGAGTTTTTAAACAAAAATAATGCATGGAAATAATAAGTTCCGATGAATAACAATAAAAAGGTCTGTTGCAGAATAAAAAAAAAACTACCATTTTAAAAAAAATCTAAAATTTTGCTGAAATGTGCCTAAATCTAAAAAATGACTTTTTGCTGCAAATGAAAAGAATAAATGGCTGAATAAATACACATTTTTTTTTTCCCTTGAAACCACCAAAAGTCTGGGCATTACGACAACTGTTCGTTTTCTGAATAGATAACCGTTACCTCTCTATGGGGAATTTCACTGGCACCAAATTGCTGTTTTTTTTTTCCCCACTTACCACTAAGACCCGTGTCAAACGAACTCTGTGATCACGTCTGTGTTGCCGCACAGTTTAATGTCAGTCGTAGCACAGAATCCTGATCAATAGAGACCCACACACACGAAGTACGTGTGCACCGAGCTGCGCACGCACAACGCACGTGGCGAACGGACGCAAGAACGTAAAACCGCTACCACAGACGCGCAGAGTTTGCCACATCCATGTAGCGTTCTGTGTGAGTGATATGTCAGACGCAGTGCATTTGCTATGTCCAGCACCTTGATGCACACCATGGCTTTTCATATCCATTTCAAATTTTTATTTTTCATATTAATTTTGTTTCCCATAATTCCCTTTTTTTTTTTTTTTCTATGTCAGTCAACAAAAATCGGACCGTTTGTCTACAGTATCTTCCGTCAGTACGTCTGTCCGTTATGCACGCACGCAGAGTGCGCTCAGACTGCGTTCATCTGACAGCTGAATTTGCCACATGGTACAATTTGGGCTAATCTTTGAATAACTCCTTTTTTATGATTCTCTGGTCATTCTGTCACATGCAAGAATTCTGGGAACTGTAGGCCATTAACAGCGGGGAGGGGGGGCAGAATTTGAGATTCTTGCTCTGAACTAAAGTGTTTTCTCCTGCAGCTAAATTTAAAAAAGAGCTGTAAAAAATCACATTTCTTTTTAAGGTCGTGGTTCCCAACCCTGTCCTCAAGTACCCCTAACAGGACAGATTTTAAGGTATCTTGGGGATGTGCAGACTGAATCGGGCAATCACCTGTCCTGTGCTTCAGATAAATGGCAACCAGGCTGTTGGAGGTATTTGAGGATCAGAGTTGGTAACCACTGCTCTAGGGCGTGAAATTGGGAATTCTGTACCTCCTCACAGCAGCTATCCCACCACTTCTGTAAGCCAAAAATCTAATTAGACTCCTGTAGGTGGAAATTCTAAAAAATGGGATCATGTACTCCTCCAACTTGACCAATGGATTGCATTGTCAAAGTTACCTCTGAAACAGGCTATTGGGAATGCTATATCTTTCAGACAGGAGTGAGGATCTTAAGGAATCTGGAATTCATCCATGTGAAATAAGTTTCAAATTCCTAGAATTTGTAGTCGAGATGACTCTTCTATCATTCTGGAGGCTTCTGAAGGGGCACAAAGTTCAGATAAGATTGGACAATGTTGAGGTAACACTGATCTGTCTCATTACGTGTCTAAAATAATGCAAATCTTTACGGGGCAGGGGATTATCTGGAATCTACAAATGCTATCCATATTCCTTGTTTCAGATCAATTAACAGAAAGAATTGCAGTTTTAAAATGAAATTAAGTTTCTCCTTCACTTACCCATTCCCTCCTTTTTTAGGCTCGTGTCAGACGAGCGCACCTAGTGCGGCCGTGCACCCGCACTTACCGGCGGCCGTGTGATGCAGCGACGGGCGCCGGTCATATGCTTGTGCTCACGCACGAACTGCGGGCGCAGCAAGTGTCCGTCTAGGGAACGAATCCGTTGATGCGCGTCAACGGAGCTGCAATGCGCGATCCTACTATGGATTTGCACAGCTATGGGCAGTCAGCGGCAGCGGAGAGTGGAAAGAACGTCCGCTCTCACGGACGTTCCTTCCACTCTGCAGTGCGCTCGTCTGACACCAGTCTTAATAGCAAGAACTTTACAGAATGACTAACATTGAGTTTGTTTGGGCTTTCTATGCATCCACCATTTAGGCTAGGGTCAAACGAACGCATAATTCGCAGCGACCGTCAAAAAGTGCGTCCGAACGCATTGACGGATTTTTCACGGAATGCGCAAAAATGGTCAGACGACGCGCATTTTCGTGCGTGATTTTTTACGGATCATCAATAAAACACTTTTTGCGTCTGGACGTTATGAAGGCTGGACATTAGCAGCGTCTGACATCTCCTAATCACGCACACACGCCGCTATGCCGCCGCAGCGCACTCTGTACGTCAGTACTAGCGGTTCTGCGTTCTCAAAAAAATGCGTTCATTTTCCACTTGCGTTGCACGGCCAGACTTCGTATATTGGCCGTCATTTGTTGCTACTACGACCATGATTAAGTGCGCCTAAACGCACGTTAAAAATACGTTAGTCTGACCCCAGCCTAATCTTTGCACCACTTTATACAAATGTTTGTTGTGCAATGTTTGTCGTCCTCCAGATTTTTATTGCAATTTGTTTATTTGGTGATTATGTATGCCTTTTTTATATTGATCTTTTATCCCAATGTACTGGAAAATCGTTTAAATCCTCCAGGACCAGGCTGGCGTTCTGGTAGTTGTTCCTGTCTGGCTAAGGACCTATTTTATGGATATTAAGGATCACCTTGGGGAAATGCAGACTGAATCCTGCAATCACTGAGCAGCAAATCAGATCACCTGTGTTGTGCTTCAGATATCCTGCAAACCTGGCCTGTTAGCCTTGAGGACAGGGTTGGGAAACATTGCTCTACAGTAAATTATTTCAATCTTAATACAGTAGTACAGTGATTTATTTCCCCCACCCACTCTATCCTTCAACCACTGGAATGCCGTGGATGGTTCTCAAGTGTGCAATTAGTTTGATGGGTGCATGGAGCAAATGACAGTAACAGTATAGTATGCAGTGACCGCTACAGTACCTTCTCACTGCATTATCGTAGAACACCTTTTTATAGTCATATTTCCCCATGTGAGCTGATGGTATAAAGCTTTTAGCGTGACTGATTTTGTTTTTATTACAGGAATTACAATGAATGTAGAACATGAAGTCAGCCTCCTAGTTGAAGAGATATGTCGTCTTGGTTCCAGAGGTGAGAACCTAACAATGAGTTTGGCACAATATATATACACCATGCCCAGCAGAGCATCCCCTTCAGCCGGGCGACTGGGTTGGCAGAAGCAGTCGTCCCTCCGACTCTGGGAAAGTCAGAGATTTCCAACACGTGCACTTTGGCCAGGTCTGGAATCGCTTCGACTGCGTCCAGACACATTTCAGAGGGTTGCAAAGATGCTCCGACCTCTACTTTTTCGGCAGATTGAATACTGCAATCGCTGAGCAGCAAATTAGATCACCTGTTATATGAATTACATCTTGCAAACCTGACCTGTTGGTGGTCCCTTAGGACAGGGTTGGGATATCTTACTCTAAACTAAATAACTGAGACTTCTACAGTAGTACAAAGATTATTTTTTTCTTCAACCGCTGGTATGCCGTGGATGGCTCTCCATGTACAGCCAATCACGGACGCTTCACTTGTTTAAATCTTGACAGGTGACCCCTTCCTGTGCCCTGTGATGGTTACTTTCTTGTACCTCCTCAGCACATTCATGTTGTATTGCCTCCATGTACCAACCTAAACTAAGTTTTCCTGACTACTCTGTGCCTTAATCCTTGTGCTGATTACTCTCTCTGTACTGACCTTGGCTATCCAGATTTACTGTGTTTTAATCCCCGTTTACTGACTGACCTTGGCTATTCCTATTGTCTATGACTGTGACTTAACCCTTGTGATACCAGTTACTAAATACTTCCTGTGTACCTACCTCGACTATTTCTGTTTTTACGTTTGATAGCGCTTTATAAAAACTTATAACTAACAAGTTACGTAGCGCTGTACAATGGGAGGCAGACTAACAAATATACATACAAGTAAAACGCACAGAACAATAGGAGGACCCTGCTCAAGCGCTTACAATCTAAGAGGAAAGGGGTGACACACTAGGAGAGGATAATAGAGAATATGAAGTAGCGGGGTGCATGTGGGCTAGTTGGGAATATGGAGTTCTTTTGTTAAATCTGTAATAGACTTTTTTATTACTGTCTTTAGACACATTTTAATAGATTTTATTGGTTTCAACACTTATTAGAAGTATAGCAGAGTTCTGATTTTTAAAAAAAAAAAAAAAAAATGCAGTTCAGCAGCAGTCTTCAGCAATTTTTATATATTTTGTGCATTCCCTGCAGTGAATAGTGAAATTTCGGTGCTTTCTGAATAACCCCATTTGTGTGCATTTAGTCAACTAAAATCTGACTAAAGCTAAATGCATTTTAGTTAAAGGACTATGATTAAATCTAAATTAGTCCCTTCCTAACATTTTCCTCTTTTTTTAATGTTTGAAAATATGAATAGGTTTGACATAATTTTAGTAATCATAACTTACATTTTTTTCAGTGACGAATCCTAGACTATAACAGTCATTGGTGAAAAATTTATTAGTGGACTAAATAAACACTTTGGCTGCGGTTACACAAGCACACTGAGTGCGTCCGTGTGATCAGTTACTTGCGTCCGTTGCAGCTTTGTGACAGGCTCGACGGGGAGGACCACATGGAGTAGCATGCACAAAAATTGCGAGCGCTATCACCAGACGTGCTTTCAGCCTCCATCAAAAATCTAGGACTGACGCGGACGGGGCTGCAAAGCGCGATTCTCCTAGGAGGATCGTGCTTTGTAGCGCTGAGCGCAATAACTGCACTCAGCGTGGTGGCCACACGGACATCACGGACCTTCTTTCCGCTCAAAGAATGCTCGTGTGACGCAGCCTAATGCTACATAATCTGGACACCCCTAAAGTAGTTTTAAAGATAACCCTTTCCTATGTCACAATCTCCCCCCCCCCCCCCGGTCTCCTAAGGGGTTATTCACTAATCACTATTGTTACAAACCATGTTAAAATCACCGATGTTGCAGCCACATTTAAACGTCTGCAATCCATTTCAGGTTATTCAAACTATGGCAGGTGAAGTTTCATTTACCAGATTTTGCTTTCCATTGTTTGAATTGTCCTCAATGGATGATTGATTGCAAAAACTGATTTTCAGCCTTGTTTGCAACGACCATGAACAATGGCGATTTGGTGAATAACGCATATCTAGAGATGCACTTACACTAGTATCGGAATCCGTGCCGATACCAGGATCTGCACGAGTACTTGTGTAGAGGCCTCCGATACAGGAAGCCAGCGCTGAGCTGGCTTGACTGCATCTGAGGGGCTGGGGCAGCTCCCTGAATGCTCCAGCAGCATTCTCCTATGCACCTGCGGCTGGTCGCGTTTCATCGAGTGGCTGCAAAGGTTTCAGAGCCGCTGATCGGTGGTAAACCCCCCCCCCCCGATCATGTGAGATTTCAGAGTTCACAATATCTTTTAACTGTGCATAATCTTGCAAAATTGCAGCTGGAGGAGGGGGGGGGGTTGTGGCCGCTCAATGGAATGCGGCCAGCCGCAGGGGCATGGGAGAATACCGCTGTAGCGTGTGTGTGTCTTTTTCTAAGTCCGTTTCCAAAACCTTTCCTCGGGACTCTCAACCAGGCCAGATTTTGCAGATCACCTTGGGGGAAAAGCAGACTGAATCCTGCAATCACTGAGCAGCAAATCCTATCACTTGTGCTGAGCTTCAGATATCTGTCAAACCTGGCGAGGCGGAGGGTCCTGAGGACAGGTTTGGGAAACACTGTTCTAAGTGAAGGTGAGCGCCGATGTGTCTCTGTGTATATTCTTCCCCAGTGCAATCTCCCAAAGAGGGGTACAAATAATCAACATGGATGAAAGGAGGCACTCGGGATGTTCTAAAAATAAAAAAATAAAATTATTCTCAATCCTTAAGTCTGACATTTTGACCCCTAGAGGCCTTGATTTTTTTTTAATTTTTTTTTGAAGACCCCCTCGAGTGCCTCCTTTTAACCATGTCGAGAATGAATGAATGAATGAATATATCTATATCTATTCTCTATCTCTGAGGTCTGTGTGACCATACATTTCAGTAGTAACATAAATTGGACAGGCTTTCAGCAAAATCCTAAATTATTTATTGGAAAGTGGTTACATGACAAAGTATCGATACTATCGGTTCATCCCTAATAGTCAGTGGTGTAGAGAGGGGGGCACTTGCCCCCGGGCGCCTGTCGGGGGTCGTCGGAAGCAGCAGCAGACCGATGTGTTTCCACTTGGGGCAGAACTACCGGGTACGAAACCGGAACTTCTCTGGCGGGAAAAATCACATTGGCGTGTGTTCCCCTGCAACTAGCTACATGGAGAGGAGGCACCGCCCCCTACAGCCTGCTTCCCTGTGTGAGGCCAGGAGAGCGAGGCACCCTGGCATTGCAGCAGATGGTGCCACCCCGGCATTACAGCATGGAGGGGAGACACCGTGCTCCCCTGGCATTACAACATGGAGGGGAGACACCGTGCTCCCCTGGCATTACAACATGGAGGGGAGACACCGTGCCCCCCCTGGCATTACAGCATGGAGGGGAGACACAGTGCCCCCCCAGTCATTACAGCATGAAGGGGAGACACGGTTCCCCCCCTCAGTCATTACAGCATGAACTGGAGATACAGTTGCCCCCTGGGATTACAGCAGACACAGTGCCGCCCCCCCCGGTTATTACAGCATGGTGGGAGACACCGTGCCCCACCCAGCATTACAGCACGGTGTCTTACCACCATGCTGCAATAACCGGGGGGGGGGGTGGGACTGCCCTCCATGCTGTAATGTCAGGGGGGGCTCGGTCTCCGACCATGCTCTAATGACAACAGAGGGGGGGCACTGTGTCTTAGCATTATGCTGTAATGACAGAGGGGGTGGGGGCACTGTGTCTTCCCACTATGCTCATGTGAGTCCTGTAACCACTGGACCACCTGGGATTTAACCCCTCCCTGCCAGAGCGACAAGCAGTAGTGGGGACAATCTGGTCATATTGCTATTTTAATGTTTAACCCTTTCGCTGCGGAGCCATTTCACACCTCTGTGCTGAGCTAATTTTTACCGGTTTCGCTAATCATGTTTAAATGCGATTTTTGAAGTCACATTTTATTATACAACAGACATATTATATATCGTTCTTACCGGCAGATTCATAATATGTCGTCATTATGTATACGTCACGTCCTGCCTGAATATTATAACACAAAAATGCAATAAAATTGAATTTTCAATCCTCTACATTGTGTAAAGTGTTTTTTTTTTCTTTTAGTTTTATCATGTGAGCCTTTGCGGTTATATTTTCTATGGGGTGCGCTTGTTTAAAAAAAAAAATTAGAAATGGGGACTAGTTACATAAAACAATTGTGTTTTTAGCATACTCCCCATAGAAAAAATCGTTAGTGCAGCATCATTGTTCACATAATTGAAATGAGAACAATATTGCTGCATTAATAAAACAATAAAATAAAATAGAAAATTTAAAAAACTTTTTTTTTTTTTTTTTACTATGACCATGTTTGTTATCATTGGAAAGGCCATGCTCTGGACGTTCCAATGATACGAAATATTAACCCCTAGCTGACACAGATCGGGAGATAGGGTGTTAAAATGAACCCCCGAAGGGTTAATTCCAGAACTGACATCCAAGATGTCGGCCAGGTCCGGGAGGGGACCACGATACGGCGCCTGTTGGCGCCATATCACGATCCAGCCCCCTAGGGGTTAAAGACAGCCGCCACTTGGAAGGGCAGGATGTGCCCTTTTATCTTCTGGCTTGCATGGATGGGGAGGGAGAGAGGTCCAAAGGACCTCACCCCCCTCCCCTTCAGGCACCTTCCCCTCACTAGTGGGGGGGGGGGGGCTGTAATATACGTCATCGCGCAATGTCTATCGTGCCTGCCTGGGTCCCGGAGGCTGGGCTGACATCGAGGATGTCAGCCCGCCAGTGTTCCCTGCAACGTGCGCGCGTGCGCGCGCGCGCAGGGAACGCGGTGCCAGCGCGCACAACTTGTGGTTATGCGCGCATGGCAACCGGCGGGGTTTGAGGGGACCCAGAGCCGGGCAGCGCGTGAGTGCCTGCCCGGTTCTGAAGAGTCTGTCCTAAGCGGCTGCGTGCGTGCGCGCGCAGCCGGTCACGTGGTCCGGCTAATCAGGCCACCTGACTGGCCGGACCGCGTGACCTGCGCACGCACGCCACGCAGCCATCCCCTTTAACAGGACGGACTCTTCAGGACCGGGCAGGCATTCCCGCGCTGCCCGGCATCTGGGTCCCCTTAAACCCCGCTGGGGCAACTAACCAGGTATGAGCTGGGGGCCAAATCCACGAGCTGGGGGGTTAAATCCACGAGCTGGGGGGCAAATCCATGAGCTGGGGGCCAAATCCATGAGCTGGGGGCCAAATCCATGAGCTGGGGGCCAAATCCATGAGCTGGGGGCCAAATCCACGAGCTGGGGGGCAAATCCATGAGCTGGGGGCAAATCCATGAGCTGGGGGCAAATCCACGAGCTGGGGGGCAAATCCACGAGCTGGGGGGTTAAATCCACGAGCTGGGCATATCCACGAGCTGGGGGCAAATCCACGAGCTGGGGGCCAAATCCATGAGCTGGGGGCAAATCCACGAGCTGGGGGCCAAATCCATGAGCTGGGGGGCAAATCCACGAGCTGGGGGGCAAATCCACGAGCTGGGGGGTTAAATCCACGAGCTGGGCATATCCACGAGCTGGGGGCAAATCCAAGAGCTGGGGGGCAAATCCACGAGCTGGGGGGCAAATCCATGAGCTGGGGGGCAAATCCATGAGTTGGGGGGCAAATCCATGAGTTGGGGGGCAAATCCATGAGCTGGGGGGCAAATCCATGAGCTGGGGGCAAATCCATGAGCTGGGGGCAAATCCATGAGCTGGGCAAATCCATGAGTTGGGGCAAATCCATGTGAGAGCTGGGGCAAATCCATGAGCTGGGGGCAAATCCATGAGCTGGGGGCAAATCCATGAGTTGGGGCAAATCCATGTGAGAGCTGGGGCAAATCCATGAGCTGGGGGCAAATCCATTTGTGAGCTGGGGCAAATCCAATGGATTCCCTCTAACGTGCGCGCCCGCGCACGGAATGCAATGACAGCGCGCACAACGTGTATTTATGCGCGCACAAATTAGTGCAGGGGTGGCCAACCCGCGAGGCTCTATACCAGGGGTGGCCGACCCGCGTAGAAAGGGGGCGCCGGAACGTCCTGCTCAGGCTGTAAGTTACAGAGCGCTCTGTCCGACGCCTGTAACTTACAGGCTGTAGGCGCTGCACGACGGGGAAGTTCCGGGGGAGCTCTTCGTCGCGCAGCTGAACACGTACCTGCGTTCCGGCGCGATGATGACGTCACGCTGGAACGCACGTACAGGGGGCAGAGCATAAATACTCTGCGCGCGCCCGTTCTCCCGCGCTGTCAGCATCTCACCGTGGCTGTGCTTCTCTAACGCTGCAGGGAAATCTCTGGCTTAGCTGTCTAAAAAAGCAGGGGAAAATCTCAGTGGTTTAGCTGTCTAAAAAAGCAGGGAAATCTCTGGTTTAGCTGTCTAAAAAAGCAGGGAAATCTGGCTTAGCTGCCTAAAAAGGCAGGGAAAAATCTCAGTGGTTTAGCTGTCTAAAAAAGCAGGGAAATCTGGTTTAGCTGTCTAAAAAAGCAGGGAAAAATCCCAGTGGTTTAACTGTCTAAAAAAGCAGGGAAATCTCTGTTTTAGCTGTCTAAAAAAGCAGGGAAATCTGGTTTAGCTGTCTAAAAAAGCAGGGAAATCTGGCTTAGCTGTCTAAAAAAGCAGGGAAAAATCTCAGTGGTTTAGCTGTCTAAAAAAGCAGGGAAATCTGGTTTAGCTGTCTAAAAAGCAGGGAAATCTGGTTTAGCTGTCTAAAAAAGCAGGGAAAAATCCCAGTGGTTTAACTGTCTAAAAAAGCAGGGAAATCTCTGGTTTAGCTGTCTAAAAAAGCAGGGAAATCTGGTTTAGCTGTCTAAAAAAGCAGGGAAAAATCCCAGTGGTTTAACTGTCTAAAAAAGCAGGGGAAAATCTCAGTGG
This sequence comes from Leptobrachium leishanense, assembly GCA_009667805.1. Classification (NCBI taxonomy): domain Eukaryota; kingdom Metazoa; phylum Chordata; class Amphibia; order Anura; family Megophryidae; genus Leptobrachium; species Leptobrachium leishanense. Next base: position 222,694,880 of record CM019066.1, on the reverse strand, counting down.
TTTAACTGTCTAAAAAAGCAGGGAAATCTCTGGTTTAGCTGTCTAAAAAAGCAGGGAAATCTGGTTTAGCTGTCTAAAAAAGCAGGGAAAAATCCCAGTGGTTTAACTGTCTAAAAAAGCAGGGGAAAATCTCAGTGGTTTAGCTGTCTAAAAAAGCAGGGAAATCTGGCTTAGCTGTCTAAAAAAGCAGGGAAAAATCTCAGTGGTTTAGCTGTCTAAAAAAGCAGGGAAATCTGGTTTAGCTGTCTAAAAAGCAGGGAAATCTGGTTTAGCTGTCTAAAAAAGCAGGGAAAAATCCCAGTGGTTTAACTGTCTAAAAAAGCAGGGAAATCTCTGGTTTAGCTGTCTAAAAAAGCAGGGAAATCTGGTTTAGCTGTCTAAAAAAGCAGGGAAAAATCCCAGTGGTTTAACTGTCTAAAAAAGCAGGGGAAAATCTCAGTGGTTTAACTGTCTAAAAAAGCAGGGAAATCTCTGGTTTAGCTGTCTAAAAAAGCAGGGAAATCTGGTTTAGCTGTCTAAAAAAGCAGGGAAAAATCCCAGTGGTTTAACTGTCTAAAAAAGCAGGGGAAAATCTCAGTGGTTTAGCTGTCTAAAAAAGCAGGGAAATCTGGTTTAGCTGTCTAAAAAAGCAGGGAAATCTCAGTGGTTTAGCTGTCTAAAAAAGCAGGGAAAAATCCCAGTGGTTTAACTGTCTAAAAAAGCAGGGAAATCTCTGGTTTAGCTGTCTAAAAAGCAGGGAAATCTGGTTTAGCTGTCTAAAAAAGCAGGGAAAAATCCCAGTGGTTTAACTGTCTAAAAAAGCAGGGGAAAATCTCAGTGGTTTAACTGTCTAAAAAAGCAGGGAAATCTCTGGTTTAGCTGTCTAAAAAAGCAGGGAAATCTGGTTTAGCTGTCTAAAAAAGCAGGGAAAAATCCCAGTGGTTTAACTGTCTAAAAAAGCAGGGGAAAATCTCAGTGGTTTAGCTGTCTAAAAAAGCAGGGAAATCTGGTTTAGCTGTCTAAAAAAGCAGGGAAATCTCAGTGGTTTAGCTGTCTAAAAAAGCAGGGAAAAATCCCAGTGGTTTAACTGTCTAAAAAAGCAGGGAAATCTCTGGTTTAGCTGTCTAAAAAAGCAGGGAAATCTGGTTTAGCTGTCTAAAAAAGCAGGGAAAAATCCCAGTGGTCTAACTGTCTAAAAAAGCAGGGAAAAATCCCAGTGGTTTAACTGTCTAAAAAAGCAGGGAAATCTCTGGTTTAGCTGTCTAAAAAAGCAGGGAAATCTGGTTTAGCTGTCTAAAAAAGCAGGGAAAAATCCCAGTGGTGACAGACGTGAACAAATCTAGGTAAATATAGGTTATCAGACTCTTATAAATGATAGGACTGATATTTGTAGAAGTCTCATGTACCTTAATTGATGGAAGTTTTTCCTTTTCTTTTCTCACATGAGTTAGAAAATATAAATATACATTCATTCAGATATAAGTTTTATCAAATCATCTGGTTGCTTCGTTTTAGCTTTGAACAGTTTTCACTTACACGTACGATCAATTGCGCTACTTTTAAAAAACCAACTATTGGTTACCATAGTCAATAAGCGCTCATGACGAAAATATTGTTGCTCATGAAAAATCTGGTGCGCTCACGGCCCCCAAAAATTAGAGGGAACATTGCAGCCCGCACCGGGGGGCTGCCGCGATCGGCTGGAATCCCAGCCGATTGCTCCTGCAAAGGCAGGACGCGCTGAGCGCATCCTCTGCATGGAAAGGGTTAATATATAAAATTTTAAATCTAACTAGCATCTTAATTAATCTGTTATTTTTATACATAATTTTATTTAAATATATTCTAGTAATGTAAAAGCAGGCCTTTTCAAGACAGTCCTGAATATATTGTTGCTTAGGGAGAATCCAACCTTCCTTTTATATTTACCCATAGTAGTAATTTTTTTAACTTTTCAGAATTCCTGGATTTTTATAATTATTTGAGCGTTTTATTGCTGTGGAGCTCTGATATGGTCATACACCCTGCACATTACTGAGAGATTTATTACTGTGGAGCTCTGTGATACGCTCATACAGTGGCATTTTCTTAGTGCAGCAACATTGTTTGCATTATAATTCATTCTCATTTCCCACACTGAGCAAATTTGAAAGTGATTGCATAATGCATTACTTCTCATTATTTCATACAACACGGACTTTCCTCATGACCTTGCTACGCCTCTGCTAATAGTATCTTCTAGTTTCTCCATTTCCGGTTTTTATTTTTTTTAAATTCTCTGAAGCTGTGGGTCTGTCTGGATTTTCTGATGCCTGCTCAGGCGTGTAACAACGTGTGCAGGGAGGTGGTACCAATGAGCTTTCTGATGCCATAATTTTAACTGTTGTATCAAGGTTACCAAGATTGTCACACATTGTAACTATTGTATCCCTGAATATCCAGCTATAGCAAAAAGCATTCACCCTTTTTTTTATTTTATATATAAATTATTTCTAGCAGATCTGTTATAATAATCTGTAGGTGTTCCTGTGTCGCCTCATCACTGGGTTCTCTGCTCGTATTGGGAAGTCCCTTCCTCAGCCTCAATCTAATGTGTATCTCCACATACTCTTCTTTGGATATTTATACACTTGTGACATCAGGAAGTTTAATAAGAGATACAGAACACTGATAATTGAACCTACTATGCCTCTGCATTCTGTATTTAATGACTAGAGAATGTTGCATTGACAGCTAGTCTTTAACGTCCATGTAACCAGAGGTCTAGTCAAAAAAAAAGTGCAAGAACTCTCCAAGAAACTTGCTCCTCAATTACCCATTGACATTCAGACAGAAATTGATTTATCAATGTTTAAACCTAAAGATAGACTTGGTTTTATGGAATTCTTATGACCATTTTAATACATGGCATAAACAGAAACAAACAATAGGTGATAGAGGCACAGTAATACTTATCTTGAAAAATGCCGACAAACTTCCCAGGAGATGGTCCACAGCTCCACATAAAACACTAGAAAGAACGCAGGGAATTCGGCAGGAAGGGTATCCAGAGTAATATACAGACCGATCCAAAGCTGGTCATCTGTACCGGAAACGCCAAAAAAGGATAAGTGCCAAATAAACCAGGAAGATGGGAAATTTAAATGAATAAAAATGATTTATTATAAATGAATAAAACAAATAACGCCCAACGCGTTTCGTCTAAAAGACTTCCTCAAGGGCAATAATAATATGCAGTGTATCAAAAAGTGAAATTTAATTAAAATATTATTTTCCTTTTTGATACACTGCATATTATTATTGCCCTTAACCCCTTCACTGCTGAGGCATTTCACCACTGTGTGCTGAGCTCATTTTTACCGCTTTCGCTCATCATGTTTAAACGCGATTTTAAAGCCACATTTTAATAAATGACCCAGACATATTATATATCGTTCTTTCCGGCAGACTCCGCAGATTCATAATATATAATTTTTATATGTATACGTCATGTCCTGCCTGTATATTATAACAAAAAATACAATAAAAATTGAATTTTTAATCATCTGCAGTGTGTAAAGTGTTTTTTTTCACATTTTATCACATGAGTGTTTGCGGTTATGTTTTCTATGGGGTGCGCTTGTACAAAAAATTTGAAATGGGGACTTGTTACTTTTTTTGGGAGGAATTACGTGATTTTTAGCAAACGCACCCCATAGAAAAAAATCATTAGTGCAGCATCATTGTTCACATTATAATTGAAATGTGAACAATATTGCTGCATTAATAAAAACAACACACAAAAAAAAACATATTTTTTTTATTTATTTATTTTTTTAAAATTTATTTATTATTTTAATTTTTTTTTTTTAAATTATTTTATTTTTACTTTTTACCTAGTCATGTTGGGTATCATTCGAAAGGCCATGCTCAGGCCTTTCAAATGACACCCTCCATGACCCCCTAGCTGCCACGGTTCTGGAGATATCGGGGTTCACAAGAACCCCCTATCTCCACCAGGGGATTTCCTTGGGAAATCCCCGGCAGCTAGGGGTTCCCCGGCTATCTGACGTCATCACGCTATGCGTGATGACGTCAGACAGCGAGGGGAGTCCGGGGGTGGAGCCGCCATCCAAGATGGCGGCCCCCACCGGAGATGGGCTGCACTTCGGCGCCGCAAGGCGCTGAAGTGCAACCCAGCACTTGAGGGGTTAAAGCCAGGCACCGCTTAAAAGGGGAGACTCTCCCCTTTTAAGCGGTGCCTGGCTTTTAGCGCTGCTCCTTCCCGATCGGGAGGGAGAGGGATCCGAACGGATCCCCCCCCTCCCTTCCAGGCTATCTCCCGGCATTGCCGGGGGGTCGCCTGGAAATGACGTCATCGCGCATGGCGCGATGACGTCATTTACGCCGGGAGGAGCTTGACTTCAGCGTCTGAGGACGCTGAAGTCAGAACGCCGCGGGACCCCGGACAGAAAGGTGAGTATCTCCGCCGGGGGTCCCGCACAGCTGATGACGTGTGGGGCACGTCCTCAGCATGCAACGTGCATCAATGAGGACGTGTCCCACACGTCTTCAGCAGTGAAAGGGTTAAGGAAGTCTTTTAGACGAAACGCTTTGGGCGTTATTTGTTTTATTCATTTATAATAAATCATTCTTATTCATTTAAATTTCCCATCTTCCTGGTTTATTTGACACTTATCCGGTTTTTGGCGTTTCCGGTACAGATGACCAGCTTTGGATCGGTCCGTATATTACTCTGGATACCCTTCCTGACGAATTCCCTGCGTTCTTTCTAATACATGTCATAACCTGATAATCTGTGTGCGAGTCAAAAGGGAACTCTGTTTCCTGTGTGACAATAGTGGAGGAACTGCATTCCCACACATTCTTGCTCAGTTTAAACCCATGCATGTAACGCATCTTTTATTTTACCTACAGGTGAGGATGGAAAGGTGAAAGTTAAATTTGGGGTGTTATTTTCTGACGACCGATGTGCCAACCTCTTTGAAGCTTTAGTAGGAACCCTGAAAGCTGCCAAACGCAGGAAGATCGTCACCTATCCAGGAGAGCTACTTTTACAGGGAGTTCATGACAAAGTTGAGATTGTGCTACTCCAGGACTAATATACAATTATGCACTGCCATGGAGATTATTCCAAATCCTCAAGTGGCCCATAAACCAAATCATAACTTGAAATGTGCTATTTTTGTAATGACAAAAAGGATTAATTATTTTTGAAAATATGTCCATTTTGTAAATTTCAATAAAAACAAATCGTAAATGTTGAACACAAAATATTTTTGTCCTTGTTTTCTCTTGACATTTAAATTCTACTGCTTCTAGGGGGTCCATATATGAAGGATGGTATAACCATTCTGTTAAACTAATTTTTTTTCTTTTTCCAATAATCACATTTTAAATGTTACTGGAATTCATGTTTTATTGTACAACCCAAACCCATTATATACCAGTTTTTGTTTTATTCAGCTTACTCAGCAAATTCTAAATATATCATTACTATATGTCATGTCCCGTCAGAAAAAAAACACTTTATGCCGGTTACTGGGGGTTTAGATGGAAGTATGGAGAAACATCCAGGGTACCAAAAGCCCACTAAGTGCACATTACAAATAAGGAAAACCAATATCCTATACAACACTACGCTTTACAAGAAATACATAAGGGAACAGTACAACAGCAACATCAGGGGATAGGGCACAAACACCTTATACCTACAATCAAGCCCGGACTAGGACAAAAATAGGAATTTTAAGTTGAGCGGCCCACGCCAACGTGCTACAGAAATACACATTTATACACTCTATGTACCCCTATACCCAAACCACTGTAAATAGTCCTAACCACAGGGCTAGAGTCCTGCGGGAACGCACAGGAACGGCGTTCCCACACTTCTCCCACAGCGGGAACGCATCTTCCTGCTGTGGGACGATTTCGTTTATCGCTGGGGCTGCTAGCGGAATGCATTAACCACATTCCACTAGCAGCCCCCTCGACTGGCCCGTGTTCCGATCGCTTGCGTGCCTCCTCTCGTGCAGCCGCTGTCTTCAGCCTTCTGAAGGCTGTGTCACAGCCTATTGCCGAGATCTTGTGACTTCACGTCTTCAGAAGGCAGCGGGCAGCAGCTCGGCGCGCCACACGGGAGGAGATTTAAGTATAATCCTGGGGTCACGCTCTGCTGGTATACACGCTCTGGTCTCTGCTGGTATACACGCTTTGGGCTCTGCTGGTATACATGCTCTGCCGGTATACACGCTCTACAGGTATACACGCTCTACAGGTATACACGCTCTGGGCTCTGCTGGTACACACGCTCTGCCGGTATACACGCCCTGGTCTCTGCTGGTATACACGCTCTGCTGGTATACATAATCTGGGCTCTGCCGGTATACACGCTCTGCCGGTATACACGCTCTACTGGTATACATGATCTGGGCTCTGCCGGTATACACGCTCTGCCGGTATACACGCTCTGCCGGTATACACGCCCTGGGCTCTGCTGGTATACACGCTCTGCTGGTATACACGCTCTGCCGGTATTCAAGCTCTGGGCTCTGCCGGTGTCTCCACGCTCTGCTGGTGTATCCACGCTCTGGGCTCTGCCGGTATACAATCTCTGGGCTCTGCCGGTGTATACACGCTCTGGGCTTTGCCGGTATACACGCTCTGGGCTCTGCTGGTATACAAGCTCTGGGCTCTGCCGGTATACACACGCTCTGGTCTCTGCTGGTATACACGCTCTGGTCTCTGCTGGTATACACGCTTTGGGCTCTGCTGGTATACACGCTCTGCTGGTATACACGCTCTGGTCTCTGCCGGTATACACGCTCTGGTCTCTGCCGGTATACACGCTCTACAGGTATACACGCTCTGGGCTCTGCTGGTACACACGCTCTGCCGGTATACACGCTCTGGTCTCTGCCGGTATACACGCTCTACAGGTATACACGCTCTGGGCTCTGCTGGTACACACGCTCTGCCGGTATACACGCTCTGGTCTCTGCCGGTATACACGCTCTGCCGGTATACACGCTCTACAGGTATACACGCTCTGGGCTCTGCTGGTACACACGCTCTGCCGGTATACACGCTCTGGTCTCTGCCGGTATACACGCTCTGCCGGTATACACGCTCTACAGGTATACACGCTCTGGGCTCTGCTGGTACACACGCTCTGCCGGTATACACGCCCTGGTCTCTGCTGGTATACACGCTCTGCTGGTATACACGATCTGGGCTCTGCTGGTACACACGCTCTGCCGGTATACACGCTCTGGGCTCGGCTGGTATACACGCTCTGCCGGTATACAAGCTCTAGGCTCTGCCGGTGTCTCCACGCTCTGGGCTCTGCCGGTATACAAGCTCTGGGCTCTGCCGGTATACACGCTCTGGGCTCTGCTGGTATACACGCTCTGCCGGTACACAAGCTCTGGGCTCTGCCGGTATACACACGCTCTGGGCTCTGCCGGTATCCACGCTCTGGGCTCTGCCGGTATACACGCTCTGGGCTCTGCTGGTATACACGCTCTGCCGGTACACAAGCTCTGGGCTCTGCCGGTATACACACGCTCTGGGCTCTGCCGGTATACACGCTCTGGGCTCTGCTGGTATACACGCTCTGCTGGTGTATACACGCTCTGGGCTCTGCTGGTATACACGATCTGCCGGTATACAAGCTCTGGGCTCTGCCGGCATACACGCTCTGGGCTCTGCCGGTATACACGCTCTGCCGGTGTATCCACGCTCTGGGCTCTGCCGGTATACACTCTCTGCCGGTCTACACGCTCTGGGCTCTGCCGGTGTATACACGATTTGCCGGTATACACTCTCTGGGCTCTGCCGGTATCCACACTCTGGGCTCTGCCGGTATACACGCTCTGGGCTCTGCTGGTATACACGCTCTGCCGGTATACAAGCTCTGGGCTCTGCCGGTATACACACGCTCTGGGCTCTGCTGGTATACACGATCTGCCGGTATACAAGCTCTGGGCTCTGCCGGTGTATCCACGCTCTGGGCCCTTCCGGTATACACGCTCTGCCGGTCTACACGCTCTGGGCTCTGCCGGTGTATACACGATTTGCCAGTATACACTCTCTGGGCTCTGCCGGTATACGCGCTCTGGGCTCTGCCGGTAAACACGCTCTGCCGGTATACATGCTCAAGGGCTCTGCCGGCATACATGCTCTGGGCTCTGCCGGTATACACACTCTGGGCTCTGCCGGTATATGGGTTCTGCCGGTATACAGGCTGTGGGATCTGCCGTATTCACTCTGCCGGTATACACGCTCTGGGCTCTGCCGGTATACACGCTCTGCCGGTATACACGCTCTGGGCTCTGCCGGTATACACGCTCTGCTGGTATACACGCTCTGGGCTCTGCCGGTAAACACGCGTTGCCGTTATACATGCTCAAGGACTCTGCCGGTATATACATGCTCTGGGCTCTGCCGGTATACACACTCTCCCGGTGTATACACGCTCTGGCTCTGCCGGTCTACACTCTCTGGGCTCTGCCGGTAAACACGCGTTGCTGGTATACATGCTCAAGGGCTCTGCCGGCATACATGCTCTGGGCTCTGCCGGTATACACGCTCTGGGCTCTGCCGGTATACGGGTTCTGCTGGTATGCGGGCTCTGCCGGTGTATACACTCTCTGCCGGTATACACAATTTGCCGGTACACACTCTCTGGGCTCTGCCGGTATACGGGATCTGCCGGTATACACGCTCTGGGCTCTGCCGGTATACAAGCTCTGCCGGTGTATACACACTCTGGGCTCTGCCGGTGTATACATGCTCTGGGCTCTGCCAGTATACACGCTCTGGGCTCTGCCGGTATACGGGATCTGCCGGTATACACGCTCTGGGCTCTGCCGGTATACCGGATCTGCCAGTATACACGCTCTGGGCTCTGCCGGTATACACGCTCTGCCGGTGTATACACGATCTGGGCTCTGCCGGTATACACGCTCTGGGCTCTGCCGGTATACACGCTCTGGGCTCTGCTGGTATACACGCTCTGCCGGTATACAAGCCCTGGGCTCTGCCGGTGTATCCACGCTCTGGGCTCTGCCGGTATGCACGCTCTGCCGGTGTATAAACGCTCTGGGCTCTGCCGGTATACACTCTGCCGGTATACAGGCTCTGGGATCTGCCGTATACACTCTGCCGGTATACACGCTCTGGGCTCTGCCCGTATCCACGTTTTGCCGGTATACACTCTCTGGGCTCTGCCGGTATACACGCTCTGCCAGTCTACTCTCTGGGCTCTGCCGGTATACACGCTCTGGGCTCTGCTGGCATACGGGCTCTGCCGGTATACACACTCTGGGCTCTGCTGGTATATGGGTTCTGCCGGTATACACGCTCTGGGCTCTGCCAGTGTATACACGCTCTGCCGGTATACACAATTTGCCGGTACACACTCTCTGGGCTCTGCCGGTATACGGGATCTGCCGGTATACACGCTCTGGGCTCTGCCAGTATATGGGATCTGCCGGTATACAAGCTCTGCCGGTGTATACACGCTCTGGGCTCTGCCGGTGTATACGCTCTGCCGGTGTATACATGCTCTGGGCTCTGCCAGTGTATACGCTCTGCCGGTGTATACATGCTCTGGGCTCTGCCAGTGTATACGCTCTGCCGGTGTATACATGCTCTGGGCTCTGCCAGTATACACGCACTGCCGGTATACACGCTCTGGGCTCTGCCGGTATACGGGATCTGCCGGTATACACGCTCTGGGCTCTGCCGGTATACACGCTCTGGGCTCTGCCGGTATATACGCTCTGCTAGTATACACGCTCTGGGCTCTGCCGGTAAACACGCGTTGCCGGTATACATGCTCAAGGGCTCTGCTGGTATACACTCTCTGCCGGTGTATACATGCTCTGGGCTCTGCCGGTATACACGCTCTGCCGGTGTATACAAGCTCTGGGCTCTGCCGGTGTATCCACGCTCTGGGCTCTGCCGGTATGCACGCTCTGCCGGTATAAACGCTCTGGGTTCTGCCGGTATACGGGCTCTGCCGGTATACACACTCTGGGCTCTGCCGGTATACAGGCTCTGGGATCTGCCGTATACACTCTGCCCGTATACACGCTCTGGGCTCTGCTGTTCTACACGATCTGCCTGTATACACGATTTGCAGGTACACACTCTCTGGGCTCTGCCGGTATACGGGATCTGCCGGTATACACGCTCTGGGCTCTGCCGGTATATGGGATCTGCCGGTATATGGGATCTGCCGGTATACAAGCTCAGCCGGTGTATACACGCTCTGGGCTCTGCCGGTATACACGTTTTGCCGGTATACACTCTCTGGGCTCTGCCGGTATACGGGATCTGCCGGTATACACGCTCTGGGCTCTGCCGGTATATGGGATCTGCCGGTATATGGGATCTGCCGGTATACGGATCTGCCAGTATACAAGCTCAGCCGGTGTATACACGCTCTGGGCTCTGCCGGTATACACGCTCTGGGCTCTGCCGGTATACACGATTTGCCGGTACACTCTTTGGGCTCTGCCGGTATACAGGATCTGCTGGTATACACGCTCTGGGGTCTGCCGTATACGGGATCTGCCGGTATACACGCTCTGGGCTCTGCCGGTATACACGCTCTGGGCTCTGCCGGTATATACGCTCTGCTAGTATACACGCTCTGGGCTCTGCCGGTAAACACGCGTTGCCGGTATACATGCTCAAGGGCTCTGCCGGTATACACGCTCTGCCGGTGTATACAAGCTCTGGGCTCTGCCGGTGTATCCACGCTCTGGGCTCTGCCGGTATGCACGCTCTGCCGGTATAAACGCTCTGGGTTCTGCCGGTATACACACTCTGGGCTCTGCCGGTATACAGGCTCTGGGATCTGCCGTATACACTCTGCCCGTATACACGCTCTGGGCTCTGCTGTTCTACACGATCTGCCTGTATACACGATTTGCAGGTACACACTCTCTGGGCTCTGCCGGTATACGGGATCTGCCGGTATACACGCTCTGGGCTCTGCCGGTATATGGGATCTGCCGGTATACGGGATCTGCCGGTATACAAGCTCAGCCGGTGTATACACGCTCTGGGCTCTGCCGGTATACACGATTTGCCGGTACACTCTTTGGGCTCTGCCGGTATACGGGATCTGCTGGTATACACGCTCTGGGGTCTGCCGTATACGGGATCTGCCGGTATACACGCTCTGGGCTCTGCCGGTAGACACGCTCTTCCGGTGTATATACGCTCTGGGCTCTGCCGGTATACACGCTCTGGGCTCGGCCGGTATACACGCTCTGCCGGTGTATACATGCTCTGGGCTCTGCCGGTATACACGCTCTGCCGGTGTATACACGATCTGGGCTCTGCCGGTATATACGCTCTGGGCTCTGCCAGTATACACGCTCTGCCGGTATACAAGCCCTGGGCTCTGCCGGTGTATCCACGCTCTGGGCTCTGCCGGTATGCACGCTCTGCCGGTGTATAAACGCTCTGGGCTCTGCCGGTATACACTCTGCCGGTATACAGGCTCTGGGATCTGCCGTATACACTCTGCCAATATACACGCTCTGGGCTCTGCCCGTATCCACGTTTTGCCGGTATACACTCTCTGGGCTCTGCCGGTATACACGCTCTGCCAGTCTACTCTCTGGGCTCTGCCGGTATACACGCTCTGCCGGTATACACGCTCTGGGCTCTGCCGGTATACGGGCTCTGCCGGTATACACACTCTGGGCTCTGCTGGTATATGGGTTCTGCCGGTATACACGCTCTGGGTTCTGCCGGTATACACGCTCTGGGCTCTGCCGGTGTATACACGCTCTGCCGGTATACACAATTTGCCGGTACACACTCTCTGGGCTCTGCCGGTATACGGGATCTGCCGGTATACACGCTCTGGGCTCTGCCAGTATATGGGATCTGCCGGTATACAAGCTCTGCCGGTGTATACACGCTCTGGGCTCTGCCGGTGTATACGCTCTGCCGGTGTATACATGCTCTGGGCTCTGCCAGTGTATACGCTCTGCCGGTGTATACATGCTCTGGGCTCTGCCAGTATACACGCACTGCCGGTATACACGCTCTGGGCTCTGCCGGTATACGGGATCTGCCGGTATACACGCTCTGGGCTCTGCCGGTATATACGCTCTGCTAGTATACACGCTCTGGGCTCTGCCGGTAAACACGCGTTGCCGGTATACATGCTCAAGGGCTCTGCCGGTATACACTCTCTGCCGGTGTATACATGCTCTGGGCTCTGCCGGTATACACGCTCTGCCGGTGTATACAAGCTCTGGGCTCTGCCGGTGTATCCACGCTCTGGGCTCTGCCGGTATGCACGCTCTGCCGGTATAAACGCTCTGGGTTCTGCCGGTATACGGGCTCTGCCGGTATACAGGCTCTGGGATCTGCCGTATACACTCTGCCCGTATACACGCTCTGGGCTCTGCTGTTATACACGATCTGCCTGTATACACGATTTGCAGGTACACACTCTCTGGGCTCTGCCGGTATACGGGATCTGCCGGTATACACGCTCTGGGCTCTGCCGGTATATGGGATCTGCCGGTATATGGGATCTGCCGGTATACGGGATCTGCCGGTATACAAGCTCAGCCGGTGTATACACGCTCTGGGCTCTGCCGGTATACACGTTTTGCCGGTATACACTCTCTGGGCTCTGCCGGTGTAAACGCTCTGCCGGTGTATACATGCTCTGGGCTCTGCCGGTATACACGATTTGCCGGTACACTCTTTGGGCTCTGCCGGTATACGGGATCTGCCGGTATACACGCTCTGGGGTCTGCCGTATACGGGATCTGCCGGTATACACGCTCTGGGCTCTGCCTGTAGACACGCTCTTCCGGTATATACGCTCTGGGCTCTGCCGGTATACACGCTCTGGGCTCTGCCGGTATACACTCTCTGCCGGTGTATACACGCTCTGGGCTCGGCCGGTATACACGCTCTGCCGGTGTATCCACGCTCTGGGCTCTGCCGGTATACACGCTCTGCCGGTGTATACACGCTCTGGGCTCTGCCCGGTATACGGGATCTGCCGGTATACACGCTCTGGGCTCTGCTGGTATACACGCTCTGCCGGTATACAAGCTCTGGGCTCTGCCGGTGTCTCCACGCTCTGCTGGTGTATCCACGCTCTGGGCTCTGCCGGTATACACGCTCTGGGCTCTGCTGGTATACACGCTCTGCCGGTATACACGCTCTGGTCTCTGCTGGTATACACGCTTTGGGCTCTGCTGGTATACACACTCTAGTCTCTGCTGGTATACACGCTCTGCTGGTATACACGCTCTGGTCTCTGCCGGTATACACACTCTACCGGTATACATGCTCTACAGGTATACACACTCTGGGCTCTGCTGGTACACACGCTCTGCCGGTATACACGCTCTGGTCTCTGCTGGTATACATGCTCTGCCGGTATACACGCTCTACTGGTATACACGATCTGGGCTCTGCTGGTACACACGCTCTGCCGGTACACACGCTCTACAGGTATACACGCTCTGGGCTCTGCTGGTACACACGCTCTGCTGGTATACACGATCTGGGCTCTGCTGGTACACACGCTCTGCCGGTATACACGCTCTGGGCTCTGCTGGTATACACTCTCTGCCGGTATCCACGCTCTGGGCTCCGCCGGTATACACGCTCTGGGCTCTGCTGGTATACACGCTCTGCCGGTATACAAGCTCTGGGCTCTGCCGGTATACACGCTCTGGGCTCTGCTGGTATACACGCTCTGCCGGTGTATACACGCTCTGCTGGTATACACGCTCTGGGCTCTGCTGGTATACACGCTCTGCCGGTATACAGGCTCTGGGCTCTGCCGGTATACACGCTCTGGGCTCTGCTGGTATACACGCTCTGCCGGTGTATACACGCTCTAGGCTCTGCTGGTATACACGATCTGCCGGTGTATACACGCTCTGGGCTCTGGTGGTATACACGATCTGCCGGTATACACGCTCTGGGCTCTGCCGGTATACACGCTCTGGGCTCTGCCGGTATACAAGCTCTGGGCTCTGCCGGTATACACGCTCTGCCGGTATACACGCTCTGTGCTCTGCTGGTATACACGCTCTGCCGGTATACAAGCTCTGGGCTCTGCGCGTGTATCCACACTCTGGGCTCTGCCGGTATAACGGCTTCTGCCGGCACACGCTCTGGGCTCTGCCGGTGTATACACGATTTGCCGGTATACAAGCTCTGGGCTCTGCCGGTAAACACGCTCTGCCGGTATACATGCTCAGGGCTCTGCCGGCATACATGCTCTGGGCTCTGCCGATATACACACTCTGGGCTCTGCGGTATATGGGTTCTGCCGGTATACAGGCTCTGGATCTCCGGTATTACTCTGCCGGTATACACGCTCTGGGTTCTGCCGGTATGCAGGCTCTGCCGGTATACACGCTCTGGCCTCTGCCGGTATACACGCTCTGCTGGTTTACACGCTCTGGGTTCTGCCGGTAAACACGCGTTGCGGTATACATGCTCAAGACTCTGCGGTATACACTCTCTGCCGGTGTATTACCTGCTCTGGGCTCTGCCGTATACAGGCTCTGCCGGTGTATACACGCTCTGGGCTCTGCTGGTATACACGCTCTGCCGGTCTACACGCTCTGGGCTCTGCCGATGTTACACGATTTGCCGGTTATACACTCTCTGGGCTCTGCCGGTATACACGCTCTGCCGGTATACACGCTCTGGCTCTGCCGGTAAACACGCGTTGCTGGTATACATGCTCAAGGGCTCTGCCGGCATACATGCTCTGGGCTCTGCCGGTTATCGGGCTCAGCCGGTATACACACTCTGGGCTCTGCCGGTATACGGGTTCTGCCGTTATACACGCTTGGGTCTGCCAGTATGCGGCTCTGCCGGTGTATACACGCTCTTGCCGGTATACAATTTGCCGGTAACACTCTCTGGCTCTGCCGGTATACGGGATCTGCCGGTATACCGCTCTGGGCTCTGCCGGTGTATTACACGCTCTGCCGTATACACGATTTGCCGTACATTACTCTCTGGGCTCTGCCGGTATACGGGATCTGCCGGTATACACGCTCTGGCTCTGCCGGTATATGGGATATGCCGGTATACAAGCTCTGCCGGTGTATACGCTCTGCCGGTGTATACATGCTCTGGGCTCTGCCAGTTTACACGCACTGCCGGTATACACGCTCTGGGCTCTGCCGGTATACACGATTTGCCGGTATACACTCTCTGGGCTCTGCCGGTATACGGGATCTGCCGATATACACGCTCTGGGCTCTGCCGGTATACCGGATCTGCCGGTATACACGCTCTGGGCTCTGCCGGTATACACGCTCTGGGCTCTGCCGGTATACACGATCTGGGCTCTGCCGGTATATACGCTCTGCTGGTATACACGTTCTGGGTTCTGCCGGTATACGGGCTCTGCCGGTATACACACTCTGGGCTCTGCCGGTATACAGGCTCTGGGATCTGCGTATACCACTCTGCCCGTATACACGCTCTGGGCTCTGCCGTTAAACACGAATCTGCGGTATACACGATTTGCAGGTAACACTCTCTGGGCTCTGCCGGTATAGGATCTGCCGGTATACACGCTCTGGGCTCTGCCGGTAACGGGATCTGCCGGTATACAAGCTCTGCGGTGTATACACGCTCTGGGCTCTGCCGTATACACGCTCTGGGCTCTGCCAGTATACACGTTTGCCGTATGCACTCTCTGGGCTCTGCCGGTTATACACGCTCTGGGCTCTGCTGGTATACACGATCGCCGGTATATTACAAGCTCTGGGGGCTCTGCCGGTATACACGCTCTGGGCTCTGCCGGTATACAAGCTCTGGGCTCTGCCGGTATACACGCTCTGCCGGTATACACGCTCTGTGCTCTGCTGGTATACACGCTCTGCCGGTATACAAGCTATGGGCTCTGCCGGTGTATCCACGCTCTGGGCTCTGCCGGTATACACGCTCTGCCGGTCTACACGCTCTGGCTCTGCCGTATACACTCTGCCGGTATACAGGCTCTGGGATCTGCCGTATACACTCTGCCGGTATATACGCTCTGGGCTCTGCCCGTATCCACGTTTTTGCCGTATACACTCTCTGGGCTCTGCCGGTATACACGCTCTGCCAGTCTACTCTCTGGGCTCTGCCGGTATACACGCTCTGGCTTCTGCTGGTATACGGGCCTCTGCCGGTTACACACTCTGGGCTCTGCTGGTATATGGGTTCTGCTGCCGGTATACACGCTCTGGGCTCTGCCGGTGTATACACGCTCTGCCGGTATACACAATTTGCCGGTACACACTCTCTGGGCTCTGCCGGTATACGGGATCTGCCGTATACACGCTGGCTCTGCCAGTATATGGGATCTGCCGGTATACAAGCTCTGCCGGTGTATACACGCTCTGGGCTCTGCCGGTGTATACGCTCTGCCGGTGTATACATGCTCTGGGCTCTGCCAGTGTATACGCTCTGCCGGTGTATACATGCTCTGGGCTCTGCCAGTGTATACGCTCTGCCGGTGTATACATGCTCTGGGCTCTGCCAGTATACACGCACTGCCGGTATACACGCTCTGGGCTCTGCCGGTATACGGGATCTGCCGGTATACACGCTCTGGGCTCTGCCGGTATATACGCTCTGCCGGTATACACGCTCTGTGCTCTGCTGGTATACACGCTCTGCCGGTATACAAGCTATGGGCTCTGCCGGTGTATCCACGCTCTGGGCTCTGCCGGTATACACGCTCTGCCGGTCTACACGCTCTGGGCTCTGCCGGTGAATACACGATTTGCCGGTATACAAGCTCTGGGCTCTGCCGGTAAAAACGCTCTGCCGGTATACATGCTCAAGGGCTCTGCCGGCATACATGCTCTGGGCTCTGCCGATATACACACTCTGGGCTCTGCCGGTATATGGGTTCTGCCGGTATACAGGCTCTGGGATCTGCCGTATTCACTCTGCCGGTATACACGCTCTGGGTTCTGCCGGTATGCGGGCTCTGCCGGTATACACGCTCTGGGCTCTGCCGGTATACACGCTCTGCTGGTATACACGCTCTGGGCTCTGCCGGTAAACACGCGTTGCCGGTATACATGCTCAAGGACTCTACCGGTAGACACTCTCTGCCGGTGTGTACATGCTCTGGGCTCTGCCGGTATACATGCTCTGCCGGTGTATACACGCTCTGGGCTCTGCTGGTATACACGCTCTGCCGGTCTACACGCTCTGGGCTCTGCCGATGTATACACGATTTGCCGGTATACACTCTCTGGGCTCTGCCGGTCTACACGCTCTGCCGGTATACACGCTCTGGGCTCTGCCGGTAAACACGCGTTGCTGGTATACATGCTCAAGGGCTCTGCCGGCATACATGCTCTGGGCTCTGCCGGTATACGGGCTCAGCCGGTATACACACTCTGGGCTCTGCCGGTATACGGGTTCTGCCGGTATACACGCTCTGGGTTCTGCCGGTATGCGGGCTCTGCCGGTGTATACACGCTCTGCCGGTATACACAATTTGCCGGTACACACTCTCTGGGCTCTGCCGGTATACGTGATCTGCCGGTATACACGCTCTGGGCTCTGCCGGTATACACGCTCTGGGCTCTGCCGGTGTATACACGCTCTGCCGGTATACACGATTTGCCGGTACATACTCTCTGGGCTCTGCCGGTATACGGGATCTGCCGATATACACGCTCTGGGCTCTGCCGGTATATGGGATCTGCCGGTATACAAGCTCTGCCGGTGTATACACGCTCTGGGCTCTGCCGGTGTATACGCTCTGCCGGTGTATACATGCTCTGGGCTCTGCCAGTATACACGCACTGCCGGTATACACGCTCTGGGCTCTGCCGGTATACACGATTTGCCAGTTTACACTCTCTGGGCTCTGCCGGTATACGGGATCTGCCGGTATACACGCTCTGGGCTCTGCCGGTATACCGGATCTGCCGGTATACACGCTCTAGGCTCTGCCGGTATACACGCTCTGGGCTCTGCCGGTATATACGCTCTGCTGGTATACACGCTCTGGGCTCTGCCGGTATGCACGCTCTGCCGGTATAAACGCTCTGGGTTCTGCCGGTATACGGGCTCTGCCGGTATACACACTCTGGGCTCTGCCGGTATACAGGCTCTGGGATCTGCCGTATACACTCTGCCCGTATACACGCTCTGGGCTCTGCCGTTATACACGATCTGCCGGTATACACGATTTGCAGGTACACACTCTCTGGGCTCTGCCGGTATACGGGATCTGCCGGTATACACGCTCTGGGCTCTGCCGGTATATGGGATCTGCCGGTATACGGGATCTGCCGGTATACAAGCTCTGCCGGTGTATACACGCTCTGGGCTCTGCCAGTATACACGTTTTGCCGGTATACACTCTCTGGGCTCTGCCGGTGTACACGCTCTGCCGGTGTATACACGCTCTGGGCTCTGCCGTTATACACGATCTGCCGGTATACACGATTTGCAGGTACACACTCTCTGGGCTCTGCCGGTATACGGGATCTGCCGGTATACACGCTCTGGGCTCTGCCGGTATATGGGATCTGCCGGTATACAAGCTCTGCCGGTGTATACACGCTCTGGGCTCTGCCGGTATACGGGTTCTGCCGGTAGACACGCTCTTCCGGTATATACGCTCTGGGCTCTGCCGGTATACACGCTCTGCCGGTATACATGCTCTGGGCTCTGCCTGTATACACTCTCTGCCGGTGTATACACGCTCTGGGCTCGGCTGGTGTACACGCTCTGCCGGTGAATACACGCTCTGGGCTCTGCCGGTATACACGCTCTGGGCTCTGCCGTTATACACGATTTGCAGGTACACACTCTCTGGGCTCTGCCGGTATACGGGATCTGCCGGTATACACGCTCTGGGCTCTGCCGGTATATGGGATCTGCCGGTATACAAGCTCTGCCGGTGTATACACGCTCTGGGCTCTGCCGGTATACACGCTCTGGGCTCTGCCAGTATACACGTTTTGCCGGTATACACTCTCTGGGCTCTGCCGGTGTACACGCTCTGCCGGTGTATACATGCTCTGGGCTCTGCCGGTATACACGATTTGCCGGTACACTCTTTGGGCTCTGCCGGTATACGGGATCTGCCGGTATACACGCTCTGGGGTCTGCCGGTATACGGGATCTGCCGGTAGACACGCTCTTCCGTATATACGCTCTGGGCTCTGCCGGTATACACGCTCTGCCGGTATACATGCTCTGGGCTCTGCCTGTATACACTCTCTGCCGGTGTATACACGCTCTGGGCTCGGCTGGTGTACACGCTCTGCCGGTGTATACACGCTCTGGGCTCTGCCGGTATACACGCTCTGCCGGTGTATACACGATCTGGGCTCTGCCGGTATACACGATCTGGGCTCTGCTGGTATACACGCTCTGGGCTCTGCCGGTATACACGCTCTGCCGGTATACAAGCTCTGGGCTCTGCCGGTGTTTCCATGCTCTGCCGGTGTATCCACGCTCTGGGCTCTGCCGGTATACACGCTCTGCCGGTGTATACACGCTCTGGGCTCTGCCCGGTATACGGGATCTGCCGGTAGACACACTCTGCCGGTATATACGCTCTGGGCTCTGCCGGTATACACGCTCTGCCGGTATACATGCTCTGGGCTCTGCCGGTATACACTCTCTGCCGGTGTATACACGCTCTGGGCTCTGCCGGTATACACGCTCTGCCGGTGTATACATTCTCTGGGCTCTGCCGGTATACGGGATCTGCCGGTATACACGCTCTGGGCTCTGCCGGTATACACGATTTGCTGGTACACACTCTCTGGGCTCTGCCGGTATACACGCTCTGGGCTCTGCCGGTAGACACGCTCTGCCGGTATATATGCTCTGGGCTCTGCCGGTATACACGCTCTGCCAGTATACACGCTCTGGGCTCTGCCGGAAAACACGCGCTGGGCTCTGCCGGTATACACGCTCTAGGCTCTGCCGGTAAACACGCGTTGCCGGTATACATGATCAAGGGCTCTGCTGGTATACATGCTCTGGGCTCTGCCGGTATACACTCTCTGGGTTCTGCTGGTATACGGGCTCTGCCGGTATACACGCTCTGGGCTCTGCCGGTATACGGGCTCTGCCGGTATACGGGCTCTGGGATCTGCCGGTATACGGTGTCACGGACCTGACATCTGGCGCTCCTCAGAGCGCCACAAGGAACTGACTCCAATTTTAAAGACCATTTTTCCTTTCTTTCGATTTTGCGTTTAAATACTGTCTGGACAATCTCTGTATGTTATTACTCATGTGATTTTATGAAGTGTGGTGTATTTAAAATGTATCCTCTTGTTGTGTGAGTGTAGATTCAGATGTAGAAAACTGTATGTACCGTATTTTTCGCTCCATAAGACGCACTTTTCTCCCCCCAAAAAGTGGGGGGAAAAGTGGGTGCGTCTTATGGAGCGAATGCCCCATGATATGCCTCAGCTCACCTGTCGCCGCCGCGTTAGGCTCCCTTTGAGCGTGCGTCCGGCGGCAAGTAGCTTGGGCACTCGCCTGGGGGAGCCACGTGACCGCGATCTCGCGAGATCGCGGTCACGTGGCTCCCCCAGGTGAGTGCCCACGCTTCCTGACGCCGGACACAGGCTCAGAGGGAGCCTAACGCGGCGGCGACAGGTGAGCTGAGGCATATCCATGAGCTGCTGGGGCATATCCATGAGCGAGCTGGGGCAAATCCATGAGTGAGCTGGGGCATATCCATGAGTGAGCTGGGGCATATCCATGAGTGAGCTGGGGCATATCCATGAGTGAGCTGGGGCATATCCATGAGTGAGCTGGGGCATATCCATGAGTGAGCTGCGGCATATCCATGTGGGAGCTGGGGCATATCCATGAGCGAGCTGGGGCAAATCCATGAGCGAGCTGGGGCATATCCATGAGCGAGCTGGGGCATATCCATGAACGAGCTGGGGCATATCCATGAGCGAGCTGGGGCATATCCATGTGTGAGCTGGGGCATATCCATGTGTGAGCTGGGGCAAATCCATGAGCGAGCTGGGGCATATCCATGAGCGAGCTGGGGCATATCCATGAGCGAGCTGGGGCATATCCATGAGCGAGCTGGGGCATATCCATGTGTGAGCTGGGGCATATCCATGAGTGAGCTGGGGCAAATCCATGAGTGAGCTGGGGCAAATCCATGAGCGAGCTGGGGCAAATCCATGAGCGAGCTGGGGCATATCCATGTGTTGGGGCATTATCCATGAGCTGGGGCATTATCCATGAGCTGGGGCATTATCCACGTGCTGGGGCATATCCATAAATTGGGGGGCATATCCATGTGCTGGGGCATATCCATGAGCTGGGGGGCATATCCATAAGTTGGGGGGCAAATCCATGTGCTGGGGCAAATCCATGTGCTGGGGGGCATATCCATAAATTGGGGGCAAATCCATGTGCTGTGGGCAAATCCATGTGCTGGGGCATATCCATGTGCTGGGGCATATCCATGAGCTGGGGCATATCCATAAGCTGGGGGGCATATCCATGAGCTGGGGGACAGTATCCATGAGCTGGGGGACAGTATCCATGAGCTGGGGGCAGTATCCATGAGCTGGGGGCATATCCATGAGCTGGGGGACAGTATCCATGAGCTGGGGGCATATCCATGAGCTGGGGGACAGTATCCATGAGCTGGGGGACAGTCAGTGGTGTATTTAGGTTTTGTGCTGCCCTAGGCCTGACTAAACTCGTGCACCCCCTAATTTAAATTTGACGCACCCCTTCCTGTCAAGGGCACACCTCTTCCTGGTTAATCCCCACCCTTTCTCTTTAAGCTCCACCTTTTCCTCTTAGAGCTCCGCCTTTTCCTCTCTTTATATTAAAAGTGGATACCAAGTGCCTACTTGTATATTTTGTATACCATTTCAAATGTATCTATTGAGATAAAGAAAATTATGAAATGTTTAAATTCAAGCATTTTTACAAAGAACAGCCACGCATGTCAAATAAACAGGATCACAGCCGCTCTAATTGGTTGAACAATAAAATCCACAGAAACATGCACTGCAAATGAGCGTATCACAGAGCTGCACAGCAATAAAACCCACAGAAATGGGCACTGTGTATGAGCATATCAGAGCTGCACAGCAATAAAACCCACAGAAATGTGCAGTGTGTATGAGCATATCACAGAACTGCACAGCAATAAAACTCACAGTAATGTGCAGTGTGTATGAGCGTATCCCAGAGCTCTAGGGCAATAAAACTCACAGTAATATGCAGTGTGTATCACAGAATCCACAGCAATAAAACTCCCAGCAATGCAATGTTTGGTGTGTGTCAGCGTATCAGAATCCACAGCAATAAAACTCCCAGCAATGCAATGTGCGGTGCGTATGAGTGCATCAGAATTCACAGCAATAAAACTCACAGCAATGCAATGTGTGGTGTGTGTCAGCGTATCAGAATCCACAGCAATAAAACTCCCAGCAATGCAATGTGCGGTGTGTATGAGTGCATCAGAATCCACTGCAGTAAAACTCCCAGCAAACCGAGTGTATATGAGCACACAGCAATTATGCTGTGGAGCCATCTTGTCAGCAGTGGGGTGCCACTGTCAGAGGGTGCACTGTAGCTTTGATTCCCTTCCCGGTGGGTGTTCAGTCCAGAATAGAGTCTGTGTTAACGAAAGGGCGGGCAGCTGCGCGCGTGCGTTTCACGTGGTTCAGCCAGTCATGTGGTACTGAGACTCAGAGAAATGGCAGTGAAATGCCCTGATGTTCGGTGGTTTCAATCAGCAGGTTTATTCAGGCGAACGCCATAGGTTTCAATGTTAAAAATATTCCCGTTTTTATGCAATATCTAATAAATAATTTATTATTTTAATCTGCAGTAAAAAGTCTTTACTTATTGATTTTTTTTAGTACCTTTTAGTCATTTTTCAGATTTTTTTGGGCAAAATTTCCACCCTTTTTTTTAATAGCGGTTTTTCTTTTTTCTGTAACAGAACTTTTTATTATCAATCATAGGATCTTAAATGTAAATTCCAGACATTTTCGTTCAGTAGTTCTTTTGAAAACAGCAGGCCACGGGTTTGCGGTGGCAGCATTCAGCGGCCGACTGCATGCACTTTGGGGACCCTGCGGTGAATGGTGAATTCACTGCAGGGTGGGGAAATTTTATTCTCCTAAGTGCAGGGAACTACAGAACACCAAAAAGTTGGCGTCATTTCGGTGCTCTGTGAGTAGAAACATAAAAACATAGAAACATAGAAAAATGTCGGCAGATAAGAAACTTTCGGCCCATCTAGTCGCCCAATTACATGGATACTTTACCTGGATTTATCTTTTGTTTAGGAAAGCCGTATGCCTATCCCATGCCTGCTTAAATTCAATTACTGTTTTGGCCTCTACCACTTCTACTGGAAGACTGTTCCATGTATCCACCACCCTCTCAGTAAAATAATGCTTCCTGATGTTACTTTTAAACCTTTGCCCCTCTAATCTAAGACTATGTCCTCTTGTTTTGCTATTTTGTTTCCTTTAAAATATACTCCCTTCCTCTACCTTGTGGATTCCCTTTACGTATTTAAATGTTTCTATCATATCTCCTCTGTCTCGTCTTTTTTCCAAGCTGTACATGTTAAGATCATTAAGCCTTTCCTGGTAACTTTTCTCCTTCAAGCCGTACACCATTTTAGTAGCCCTTCTCTGAACTCTCTCTAAGATGTCTATAACCTTCTGGAGATACGGTCTCCAGTACTGCACACAGTACTCCAAGTGAGGTCTCACCAGTGCTCTGTACAGTGGCATGAGCACTTCCCTTTTCCTACTGCTAATACCTCTCCCTACACAACCAAGCATTCTGCTAGCATTTCCTGCTGCTCTATTACATTGACTACTTACCCTTAGATCCTCTGAAATAATGACCCCCTAAATCCCTTTCCTCAGATGTTGAGGTTAGGACTGTATCAAATATTCTATATTCAGCCCTTGGGTTTTTACGTCCCAGGTGCATTATCTTGCACTTATCCACATTAAAACTCAATTGCCACAGCTCCGACCATTTTTTTAGTTTACCTAAATCATTTGTCATTTGGCTGATCCCTCCAGGAACGTCAACCCTGTTGCAAATCTTTGTGTCATCAGCAAAAAGACATACTTTTCCATTAATACCTTCTGCAATATCACTAATAAAAATATTAAAGAGAATGGGTCCAAGTACTGACCCCTGAGGTACCCCACTGTTAACAAGACCTTGCGCCGAATAAACTCCATTTACCACAACCCTCTGTTGCCTGTCACTCAGCCACTGCCTAATCCATTCAACAATATTGGAATCCAAGCTCAAAGTTTGCAATTTATTGATAAGCCTTCTATGCGGAACAGTATCAAAAGCCTTACTGAAATCTAAATAAGCAATGTCTACTGCACCACCTGTGTCTATTATTTTTGTTACCCAATCAAAAAAATCAATAAGATTAGTTTGGCATGATCCCCCTGAGGTAAACCCATGTTGTTTCTGATCCTGTAATCTATGTGTTTTTAGATGTTCAACAATCCTTTCCTTTAACATGGTTTCCATTAATTTCCCCACTACTGACGTAAGACTAACTGGCCTATAGTTCCCCGATTCCTCCCTACTACCCTTCTTGTAAATGGGCACAACATTTGCTAATTTCCAGTCTTCTGGGACGACTCCCGTTAACAAGGATTGGTTAATAAATCTGTTAACGGTTTTGCTATTACATCACTAAGCTCTTTTAATAATTTAGGGTGGATCCCATCAGGCCCCATTGACTTCTTTGTCTTTACTTTAGACAGCTGCTGTAGAACCTCCTGCTCTGTAAACTCATATGTAAATGTCTCTTTAGTGTTCTCTCCTAACTGAGGTCCCTTTCCTTCCTTTTCTTCTGCAAAGACTGAACAAAAATATTCATTGAGGCAGTCAGCGAGACTTTTTCCTCTTCTACATACCTTCCTTCCTTTGTTTTTAATCTAACTAATCCTTGTTTTACTTTTCTTTTCTCGTTTATGTATCTAAAAAATGTTTTGTCCCCCTTTTTTACTGACTGAGCTATTTTCTCTTCTGCGTGTGCTTTGGAAGCTCTTATAAATTGCTTTGCCTCTTTCTGCCTAATCTTATAGGTTTGCCTATCTTCTTCACTCTGAGTTGTTTTATAATTATTGAATGCTATCTTTTTGTTCTTCACTATTTTGGCCACTTCTGCAGAGTACCACAGTAGTTTCTTCCCTTTTTTGTTTTTGCTAACAAGCCGAATGCAATTTCCTGTGGCCTTCAATAATGCTTCCTTTAAATAATCCCATTTCTCCTGGACTCCCTTTAAACTCCTCCAGTCTGATAATGACTCCTTCACACAAAATCTCATTTTAGAAAAATCTGTTTTTTTTAAAGTCTAAAACTTTTGTTTTTGTGTGGTGCGGCTCCACCCCTGTTCTTATATTAAACCACACTGACTGGTGATCACTAGATCCCAAATTTTCATCTACAACAACGTCCGATACCAAACCTCCATTTGTGAGTATTAAATCCAATATGGCCTCTTTACAGGTCGGCTCCTCAACTACTTGTGTTAGAGATAATCCTAGTAAGGAGTTTAGAGTATTTGTACTCCTGGTGCACCCAGCTATTTTGGTTTTCCAGTTCACATCAGGAAGATTAAAGTCCCCCATGATAATAACTTCCCCCTTCATTGCCATTTTGGCTATTTCCTCAACCAGCAGATTATCTAGCTCTTCTACTTGTCCAGGGGGTCTATAGATCGCACCTACACGAGCTACTGTATGATTGCCAAATGTTAACGTAACCCAAACTGACTCTATGTTCACCTCGCTCACTTTTATTTGGTTCGTTTTTATGTTGTTTTTCACATACAGGGCCACTCCTCCTCCTTTCCTACCTTCTCTGTCCTTTCTATATAAAGAGTACCCAGGTATTGTAATGTCCCAGTTATTTTTCTCACTGAACCATGTCTCAGTAACCGCCACTAAATCTACTTTTTCAGCTGCCATCATTGCCTCCAGTTCATTGATTTTATTGACTAAACTGCGAGCATTTATAGACACGACTCTGAGCTTGTCATTTTTTACCTCGCATGTTGCTTGCACCCTCCGATTTAGTTTTGGGGGACAATCGGGCAGATTGTTTTTTACCCTTTTGTCCCCCCTCCTAGTTTAAATATTCCTTTGTGAAACCTTTGAACTTCTCACTGAGAACATATGTTCCCCTATGAGTAAGATGCAAACCATCTTTTTTATACAGTTCCTTTCTGCTCCAAATAGAGCTATCATGGGACACAAAGCCAAATCCTTGCTCCCGACACCATTCCCGAAGCCACAAATTGAATTCCCTATTGCGCATCTGCCTATCTTGAATGTTATGCACAGGCAAAACTTCAGAGAATGACACAGTGGACGCAGTCTGCTGTATTTCACCTCCAAGTAACCCATTTAGTGGTGAGGTTTTTTGCTGCCCCCTGGAAAGTGAAATTGAAAGTGTAAATTAGTGAAATCTCAATGTATCGTTCCTGGTAAAATACTTTTTTTAGGGGTGGGGCCACCCAGTTCGGGCCGCCGCCCCCTGGAAAGTGCCGCCCTAGGCCTGGGCCTAGTCGGCCTAGGCCAAAATACACCAGTGGGGACAGTATCCATGAGCTGGGGGCATATTCATGAGCTGGGGGACAGTATCCATGAGCTGGGGTCATATCCATGAGCTGGGGGACAGTATCCATGAGCTGGGGCAGTATATCCATGAGAGGAGCTGGGGCAATATCCATTATTACACTATTTGATTTCAGAATATTTATTTTCCTGTTTTCCTCCTCTAAAAACTAGGTGCGTCTTATGGTCAGGTGCGTCTTATGGAGCGAAAAATACGGTATGTGATTTGCTCCAGTCTCCATTTTGCCCAGCCCAGCACGGGTCCAAAGGACAAAGGACCTCATGGCCCCAAGATGGAGGATACAGCAAGCCAGCTGATTTGAGGCTTTTCCAAGATCTCATTTGCCTAATCCCCTGGACAATGGGGGAGCCTGAAAGGGCAAAATAGAGGATACAGCAAACCAGTTGATTGGAGGCTTTTCCAAGACCTCATCTGCCTAATCCCCTGGACAATGGGGGAGCCTGAAAGGGACTTGATAGGGAACAGGAGGCTGGGAAAGAAGCCAATCGGTGCTGGTTGTGTGGGTGGGGGAGTTTTTAATCTGTGTGTGAGAAGTTGTATAAATGACCCTGTTGAAACCCCATAAAAGCAATTCACTGTTTTAAGACATACAGCTCGTCTGGTGTTTTATTTCAAAGCAAATCACATTCACTACGGAAGACACTCAGCGGTCTTCCGAAACGCTACCTACCCTAGAAGAGGAACATCGAATCGACCCCAGACGGCACCACTTCCATACAGCGGTCCCTTACAACGCCAAAGCAATTCCCAGCACCCAGGACCAGGCTGCTCGGGACGCCGAGTGCCGAGCCACTCGGTAGTCAGGCTGATCCACAGCAGGGGCATCTGGAGAGCAGGACAGCAGACAGACGCCCATCCCGTCACATACGGGCTCTGCCGGTATACACGCTCTGGGCTCTGCCCGTATACACGACTTGCCGGTACACACTCTCTGGGCTCTGCCGGTATACACGCTCTGGGCTCTGCCCGTATACACGACTTGCCAGTACACACTCTCTGGGCTCTGCCGGTATACACGCTCTGCCGGTACACACGCTCTGGCGGTATACACGCTCTGCCAGTATACACGCTCTGGGCTCTGCCGGTATACACGCTCTGCCGGTATACGGGCTCTGGGCTCTGCCGGTAAACACGCATTGCCGGTATACATGCTCTGGGCTCTGCCGGTATACACTCTCTGCCGGTATACACTCTCTGCCGGTATACACGCTCTGGGTTCTGCCGGTATACGGGCTCTGCCGGTATACACTCTGCCGGTATACACGCTCTGGGCTCTATTGGTATATACGCTCTGGGCTCTGCCGGTATACGGCCTCTGCCGGTACACAGGCTCTGCCGGTATACGGCCTCTGGGATCTGCCGGTTATATACAATTCTGGGGTCTGTGGATATACAGTCATAGCCGAAATTGTTGTAACCCCAGACGTTTTTCCAGAAAATCAAGTATTTCTCACAGAAAAGTATTGCAGTAACACATGTTTTGCTATACACATGTTTATTCCCTTTGTGTGTATTGGGAGGAAAAAAAAGCTAATTGGACATAATGTCACACAAAACTCCAAAAATGGTCTGGAGAAAATTCTTGGCACCCTTTCAAAATTGTGGATAAATAAGATTGTTTCAAGCATGTGATGCTCTTGTAAACTCACCTGGGGCAAGTAACAGGTGTGGGCAATATAAAAATCACACCTGAAAGCAGATAAAAAGGAGAGAAGTTCACTTACAGGGTTATTTAAAGCGCTCCGAATTGCTTGAAAAAGGTAACCGAACGCTGAAAATCAGCGTTCGGTTACCTTTCTTGGCCATTCGGCTATCCAGAGAGCAGGCAATTCGCCAAATCCTGGTGAATTGCCTGCACATACGGTACCTGATCGGTGCCTGTTCGAGGGCAGTGAAATCCCCATAAAAAAGCACTGCTTCGGCTATTCAGAGAACACAAACCAGCAGTGAAAGGTTCCCCTAATGTACTGCCATTCGGTGGTTTAATTTGGCAAGTTTATTCAGGAGAATCCCATTCATTATAAAATTTTGCAGTAAAGAGTCTCTTTATTTATAGATTTTTTTAGGATATTTTAAGCATTTTTCTTAATTTTTTTTTTTTTAACCACTTCGCTGCGGAGGACGTAGGCTTGTGCACCTTTTTTTTTTTTTTTTTTTCCGTTCGATTCGATTTGTTCGGATGTTTAAACTTTTCGATTCGGCTCGTTTCGACCGATTTATGTTTCGATTCAGTTCGGTTCGGCTCGTTTTTCGTGTACATTTTTTTTTCGGAATATCGACCATTTTTCGTGTTTTTGGGTCACTTTGCTCGTTTTTTGTATCGACTTTTCGGAAATTTTCGTTTTTTCGGAACGTCTGTTCTCCTCGTTTCAAAGTGTCTACGATAATTCTGGCGATTCTATCGTGTTTTTTTTTATTAAATAAAGATCCTCTTTTTCTTATGAATAATTGAATATACATTTCACAACTTTTATTTAATCATATTAAAATGGTATGAAAGCCAAGGAACAAAAAAAATGAACAAAACTATTTAAAAAACGCTAAACTGACCCGAATGCCACAAGAAACAAGTGATACGCATTTACAAATACAAAATTTACAGAATCAGCGATATAACCAATAATAGTTAAATATACGATTTCCAGAATTACCGAAATGGAACCGAAATCACGAATGGAACCGAAATCATGAATAGAGCAAAAATACATTTCAATTTGACACATTTCAAGTCCATTCGAAAGATCCGAAAATTTTTAGTTTCGGCTTGGAAAACTTTTTGGATCTATCGGTTTTCGGGTCCGACCCTATTCGGAAATTCGGCTGAATCCGAAGACACGAATCGGGAAATTTCGTGAAAATTCCGAAACCCGAAACGCACATCCCTACGGAGGACGCGCTCAGCGCGTCCTGCCGCAGGAAGGGTTGGCTGCGGAGGACGCGCTCAGCGCGTCCTCCCGAAGCAGCCTGCGATCGGCCGGATTCTGGCCGATCTCCGTGCCCCCCGGTGCGGGCTGACATCTTGGATGTCAGCCCGTCAATCCGGGACCGCCGCGGGCACAATAGATGTCATCTGTCACGGGGACCCAGGGGATGCGGCGCCTGGCAGCAGCTTCCTCGCTGCTCGCTGGCCAGGCGCCGAATGTAAGCGCTTCCGGGCCCGCTCACGTGGGACGCCGAGGGGCGGGCCTGGCGCTGTGACGCGGACCCGCCGGTTTAAAACCCAGTCTCTCCCATACACCGGTGCCCTGACGTGGTATTCACCTCCCGCAGAGCTCTTGTGTGATTTTGGCTACCTCCTGTGTATAACCCTTGGCATTGGCAAACGAACCTCCTGTGTATGACCCTTGGCATTGGCAAACGAACCCTCCTGTGTATGACCCTTGGCATTGGCAAACGAACCCTCCTGTGTATAACCTTGGCATTGGCAAACGAACCCTCCTGTGTATGACCCTTGGCATTGGCAAACGAACCCTCCTGTGTATGACTCCTGGCATTGGCATTTACTCTGTTCTAGGTTCTGCCCTTAACCTTGGTACCGAGGTCAGTCTATGTGGCACCCTAAGCACACATCAGACTACCTCTGCTATTACTACAGTCCTAGGGAGAACTTGTGATCTGGTCTGTACCCCTGTCTGGTATTTCCCTTTCTTTGTCTGTTACCTATTTCGTTGCCTTTATAGCTTTGCCGACCATTCAAGGATCGGAAGAGTAGAAAGGAGCTGCATAAAGAGATTTATATCTTAGTAGTCAGAAAGATTCGTGACGATACTCTATTCCATACCTCTGTCTGGTGTTACCCCTTGTTTATATATTGTCTGGTTATTTGTCTGTTTAGTATTGCCGACCATTCAAGGATCGGAAGGGTAGAGAGCGGTCTGCGTAAAGGGACCACACTTTTGGTAATCAGGGGGATCCGTGACATTACGTCAGGGCCAATGGATCCCGCAGACCTCTCTAACCAGCTGGCACGTATCGCAGCCAGACAAGAGGAACAGGACCATAGGATGGACCAGATTTCTCTCGCTCTGCAAACCCTGCTAAATCGGTCCAATACAGGTACCACAAATCCTCCAGATCCAGTGTTACCTAGGGTCAGTCCGGTCTCCCCTGAAGGACATAGGCTTAGTATGAAGGCACCCCTACGCTATGATGGTACACCAAGCCTATGTCGGGGGTTTTTGACTCAACTCGAGATTCTGTTTGAGAACAATCCAGGTTCTTGTATGTCTGATAAAGCCAAAGTAGGATATCTGATTAATCATTTAACAGAAAAAGCTTTATTGTGGGCTACGCCGTTGTGGGAAAATAAGAAACCCATCATTTATGACTATGAGGGTTTTACCTCTGAGTTAAAACGTACCTTTGATCCCTCTAGAAGGGCTACCAATGCGGGTAGGTCCTTGTTTCATATCAAACAAGGTAATAAGAGGGTTGCCGATTATGCCATAGAGTTTAAGACTTTGGTTTCTGAAGTACTTTGGCCGAACGACGTTTTAACCTTAGCCTTTACCGAAGGCTTGAACGAGGCTTTTATGTTTGAACTGGCTCCCTTAAAATTACCAGAAAGTCTGGACCACCTGATAGATTTCTGTATAGCCATGGACGATCAAATCAGGGAAAGGAGACACACCAGAGATAGACCCAGAAGGGTCTTGCCTCCTTTACCCTCGTTACCCAGACACCCAGTACATCAGGGGTTCGGAGAATGTAAAGACAGATTTACCGGTCGTTGAACCCATGCAAATAGGGAGGACAGGTATTTCAGAAGCAGAAAAAGCTCACAGAAAAGAAAAGGGGCTCTGCTTTTATTGTGCAGGGGCAGATCACTTCCGCCTTCAATGTCCTCAGAGACCCAGGGTTGGCAGGGTTGAACATAGCAGAGTGGGATTCAGAACAGGAGACACCCAGGTTGTCGGTTCTCTGTGTGCCTCCTTTGTGGATAATGAGAAAAAAAAAATCCAGGATTCTGTTACCGGTCTCCCTAACCTGGGAGGGGGTTCACCTCAAGACTGAGGCGTTTTGGACTCTGGGGCCTCAGGCAATTTTATGGATAAGAATTTTGCTGCAAAAAACCTCATACCACTGGTTCTCAGGGAAAGGCCTCTAAGGGTGGAGGCCATAGATGGTAACCCTCTGGCATGTCCTCATATCACTCACGATACAGTCGATGTATGTATGAAAATAGGAGTTTTGCACCAGGAGACAATAAGATTTCAAATCATTGAATCACCCTCATGTCCTGTCGTCCTTGGGTTTCCATGGCTAACAGAGCACAACCCAGTAGTCGATTGGGTCCAGAGAGACATAAAATGTTGGGGTCAGAGTTGTCAGTCTAAGTGCCTAGGCACAGTTAATGTGATTGGTAGCCTCAATATTGCCACAGCCCCTCCTTTGTCCACAGAGGTCCCTGAATGTTACCTGGCATTAAAGGAGGTGTTCTCTAAAGCCAGGACTGAGAGTTCTACCACCACATCGTCCATATGACTGTGCCATTGACTTGCTCCCCGGTACGATGCCTCCTAGGGGTCACGTATACCCTTTGTCGCAAAGGAGAACGACGTTATGGAGGAATATATAAGGGAGAATCTGGAACGAGGATTCATTAGACGGTCCTCCTCTCCAGCAGGAGCAGGTTTCTTTTTTGTCTCCAAGAAAGAGGGAGATCTGCGACCTTGCATCGACTATAGGGGTTTAAATAGGATCACTATAAGAAATGCATATCCCATACCCCTCATAACAGAATTGTTTGACCGATTAAAAGGGGCTCGTATCTATACTAAGCTTGATTTACGCGGAGCGTACAACCTGGTCAGGGTTAAGAAGGGAGACGAATGGAAGACGGCTTTTAATACACGTAGCGGGCATTACGAATACCTGGTGATGCCTTTTGGGTTGTGTAATGCGCCAGCCGTCTTTCAGGACCTTATAAATGACACTCTAAGGGAATTCTGCAAGAATTCGTCATAGTATATCTGGATGATATCCTGATATACTCTCCTGATGTGGACACTCATCATGTCCACGTCAAACAAGTGTTGAAAAAACTATTGAAGGCTGGATTGTACTGTAAGCTAGAAAAATGTCTATTCGACATAGTAACTGTGCAATTCCTTGGTTATATTATAACTCCTGGGGGGTTTCAAATGGATCCTAAGAAGCTCTCAGCTATTCTTGACTGGCCTTTACCCCAAGGACTTAAAGCCATTCAGAGGTTTCTGGGGTTCACGAACTATTACAGAAGGTTCATTAAAGATTTTTCGGCCTTGGTGGCCCCCTCACGGCTATGACAAAGAAAGGGGTGGGAAATCAGAAATGGACACCTCAAGCCACTCAAGCCTTTGAGACACTAAAGCAAGCCTTTACTACTGCCCCTGTTCTCCGGCATCCAGATCCGGCTCTGCCTTTCCAATTAGAAGTTGACGCCTCCGAACTAGGTCTTGGTGCAGTCTTGTCCCAAAGGGAGGCTCCTGACAAACCCTTGCATCCATGCGGCTTCTATTCTCGAAAGTTGTCCCCGGCAGAGAAGAACTATGACATTGGAAATAGAGAATTGTTAGCAGTCATCGCAGCCTTGGCCGAATGGAGATACTTATTAGAAGGGTCTAAGGACCCCATTGTTATCATAACCGACCATAAGAATCTCACGTACATTGGAGATGCCAAACGTTTAAACTCCAGACAAGCGAGATGGTCATTGTTTCTTTCAAGTTTTAATTACGTACTTACCTATAGACCTGGGTCCAGAAACATTAAAGCAGACGCATTGTCGAGACAGTATGAGTCTTATGAACATAATATCCAAGATCAGCATCCCATTGTACCCCAGGAGAGGATTATAGCCGCTACCACGATTAGTGTTTCGTCTCCTCTAATGAAAAGGTTGCAGACCGTCCAGGGTGCAGCTCCTGGGGGAAAACCTCCTGCGAAACTCTTTGTACCTGAGAACGAAAGAGAAGAGGTACTCAACATCTATCATGACAATAAAACTTCCGGGCATATGGGTATCACCAAGACTGTGTCTAGTATCAGTAAACTCCTCTGGTGGCCCACGTTGCGCCGAGATGTCAAAGATTACATTGCCGTGTGCGAAGTGTGCACAAGGCAGAAAAGTCCCAAAACAGCACCCATTGGCTTGCTCCAGCCTTTGCCGATCCCCGAACGACCCTGGTCACATGTAGCCATGGATTTTATAGTAGAGCTACCTGAGTCAAGAGGGAATACAGTGATACTTACGATCATAGATCGATTTTCCAAGATGGGTCACTATGTTCCTCTTCAGAAACTACCTTCGGCAGCTGAACTGGTGCCCATATTCATTGCCAATGTGGTCCGCATTCACGGTGTCCCTCGGGAGATAGTCTCTGATAGGGGGACCCAATTCATCTCCGGATTCTGGAGAGGGTTTTGTAAGAACGTGGGAATAGACCTCTCTTTCTCTTCGGCCTATCACCCCCAGACCAATGGAGCAGCAGAACGAGCAAACCAAAACGTAGAGAAATATCTCAGGTGCTTCATCTCAGAACAACAGGATAACTGGTCAGATCTGCTACCATGGGCAGAATATGCTATTAACAGCGCAGTGAGTGAATCCACAGGTCATTCTCCTTTCTTCACTGTTTATGGCTTTGATCCTCCCGTGCTCCCCGCCACGTTTCCTGATACCACGATTCCTGCTTTAGATAAACAACTGGCATCATTGAAAGAGACTTGGGGAAAGTGAGACGGGCACTGGAGGAAAGTAGTGCCATCCAGAAAACTAAGGCCGACAGACACAGGAGGCAGGCACCCGTGTATCAAGTTGGGGACAGGGTTTGGCTGTCTTCACGTAATATCAAGCTCTTAGTGCCTTCCATGAAGTTGGCTCCTAGGTATATCGGCCCCTATAAGATTCTACGGCGACTCAACCCTGTCTCCTATGCTTTGGCGTTACCCCCCCATTTTAAAATACACAATGTGTTCCATGTAAACCTTCTGAAGCCGCTGTTATGTAACCGATACACCAAAGTCCATGCTCCACCGCCTCCTGTCTCTGTGGAGGGCGAGGAGGAATTCGAAGTTAAGGCCATTCTGGGTGCCAGGCTGTCTAGGGGGTCCTTGCAGTACTTGGTCGATTGGGTGGGGTACGGTCCAGAGGATCGTTCTTGGGTACCGGCTGCGGAAGTCCATGCTCCTAGGCTAGTGAAGGCCTTCTATTTGGCACACCCCCGTGCCCCTGGGGGTCGTCCAGTGGCCGCCCCTGGAGGGGGGGTTCTGTCACGGGGACCCAGGGGATGCGGCGCCTGGCAGCAGCTTCCTCGCTGCTCGCTGGCCAGGCGCCGAATGTAAGCGCTTCCGGGCCCGCTCACGTGGGACGCCGAGGGGCGGGGCCTGGCGCTGTGACGCGGACCCGCCGGGTTTAAAACCCAGTCTCTCCCATACACCGGTGCCCTGACGTGGTATTCACCTCCCGCAGAGCTCTGTGTGATTTTGGCTACCTTCCTGTTGTATAACCCTTGGCATTGGCAAACGAACCCTCCTGTGTATGACCCTTGGCATTGGCAAACGAACCCTCCTGTGTATGACCCTTGGCATTGGCAAACGAACCCTCCTGTGTATAACCCTTGGCATTGGCAAACGAACCCTCCTGTGTATGACCTTGGCATTGGCAAACGAACCCTCCTGTGTATGACTCCTGGCATTGGCATTTACTCTGTTCTAGGTTCTGCCCTTAACGTTGGTACCGAGGTCAGTCTATGTGGCACCCTAAGCACACATCAGACTACCTCTGCTATTACTACAGTCCTAGGGAGAACTTGTGATCTGGTCTGTACCCCTGTCTGGTATTTCCCTTTCTTTGTCTGTTACCTATTTCGTTGCCTTTATAGCTTTGCCGACCATTCAAGGATCGGAAGAGTAGAAAGGGAGCTGCATAAAGAGATTTATATCTTAGTAGTCAGAAAGATTCGTGACGATACTCTATTCCATACCTCTGTCTGGTGTTACCCCTTGTTTATATATTGTCTGGTTATTTGTCTGTTTAGTATTGCCGACCATTCAAGGATCGGAAGGGTAGAGAGCGGTCTGCGTAAAGGGACCACACTTTTGGTAATCAGGGGGATCCGTGACATCATCGCACCACCGCGATGACATCTATTTCAGGCGCCCCCCCCGCGTGTGCGGAGGAGGTGCCTGAAAGGGAGGGGGGGTCCTTCGGACCTCTCTCCCTCCGGATCGCTTCCAAATGCCCTTCCAAATGGTACCTGGCATTAACCCCTGGGGAGCCAGATCACGAATCGGCGCTGAAAAGCGCCGGTTCGTGATCCTTTCCCGGAGCTGGCCGACCTCTTGGATGTCGGCCAAGCCTCCGGGAACTCCCCCTGAGGACTGGCGTCATTGGAACCCCCTATCTCCTGATCCGTGGCAGCTAGGGGTTAAAGTTTGGTACTGTTGGATCGGCCAGAGCATGGCCGTTCCAACGATACCAAACACGACTGTGAATTTGTTTTTAAAAAAAAAATGTAAAATAATTTTTTTTTAAAAAAAATTAAAAAAAAAAATAAACAAGTTTTTTTTCTTTTTTTTGGTTTGTTAAAGCATCAATATTGTTCCCATTTCAATTATAATGTGAACAATGATGCTGCACTAACGATTTTTGTATGCGGTGCGTTTGTCAAAAATCGCGTAATTTTCCCCAAAAAAAAATGTAACGAGACCCCATTTCTAATTTTTTTAACAAGCGCACCCCATACAAAATATAACCGCAATTGCTCGCATCTTAAAATGTGAAAAAAAACACTTTACATGTTGTAAATTATTCAAAATTCATATTTTAGGTCATTACGTATACATATAATAATGACATATTATGAATCTGCCGAGTCTGACGGAAAGAACGATATATAATATGTCTGGGTCATATACTAAAATAAGCCTTCAAAACACGTTTAAACATGATGAGCAAAACCGGTAAAAATGAGCTCAGCACAGAGGCGGGAAAAGCCTCAGCAGCGAAAGCGTTAAAAGTCAGATTTTTTTTTTTTTTAAGTTTTACTTACTTTTTCTATAACTGTCCTTTTTATTATCATTCCCTGGACCTCCTGTGAAAATTTCAGACATTTTCACTCAGTAGTTTCTTTGCAAACAGCGTTTCATTTTCACAGATTCACACAAATTATTTTGCTAATTTATTCACCTCCCTCTGTTGTCTCAGCTGCTTCGGCTGCTGTGTGTGATCGGCTCCTGCTCTGGCATTTTCCGTGGTTTTCGGCAGGTTAATCCAGATGTTTTTGTGACTTTTCGGCGTGCATTCGCTGGGTTTTGCGGTTCCTTTTCGTCAGGTTTGCGGTAGCTTTTCCCTGCAATTCGGGGACCCTGTGGTGCTTGCTGAATACACCGCAGGGTCACCGAAATGGGAGCGGCAAAAGGAACCGAATTGAAGAGAACGAAAAGTCACCGAACGTGCGGTGACTTTTCAAATCTCTTTGGATAACCCTGTTAGTCTTTGCATTGTGTGTCTGTGTGTGCCACACTAAGCATGGACAACAGAAAGAGAAGAGAACTGTTTGAGGACTCGAGAACCAAAATTGTGGGAAAAGATCAAGGTTACAAGTCCATCTGCAGAGATCTAGATCTGCCTTTGTCCACAGTGCGCAACATTAGCAAGAAGTTTGCAACCCATGGCACTGTAGCTAATCTCTCTGGGCGTGGACGGAAGAGAAAAATTGATGAAAGGTTGCAACGCAGGATAGTCCGGATGGTGGATAAGCAGCCCCAAACAAGTTCCAAAGAAATTCAAGCTGTCCTGCAGGCTCAGGGAGCATCAGTGTCAGCGCGAACTATCCGTCGACATTTAAACGAAATGAAACGCTATGGCAGGAGACCCAGGAGGACCCCACTGCTGACAGAGACATAAAAAAGCAAGACTACAGTTTGCCAAAATGTACTTGAGTAAGCCAAAATCCTTCTGGGAAAACGTCTTGTGGACAGATGAGACCAAGATAGAGCATTTTGGTAAAGCACATTCTACTATGAAAAGAACACAGTACCTACAGTGAAATATGGTGGAGGTTCAATGTTTTGCTGCCTCTGGCACTGGGTGCCTTGAATGTGTGAAAGGCATCATGAAATCTGAGGATTACCAAACGAATTTGGGTCGCACTGTAGAGCCCAGTGTCAGAAAGCTGGGTTTGCGTCCGAGATATTGGGTGTTCCAGCAGGACAATGACCCCAAACATACATCAAAAAGCACCCAGAAATGGATGGCAACAAAGCGCTGGAGAGTTCTGAAGTGGCCAGCAATGAGTCCAGATCTAAATCCCATTGAACACCTGTGGAGAGATCTTAAAATTGCTGTTGGGAAAAGGCACCTTCCAATAAGAGAGACCTGGAGCAGTTTGCAAACGAAGAGTGGTCCAAAATTCCGGGTGAGAGGTGTAAGAAGCTTATTGATGGTTATAGGAAGAGACTGATTTCAGTTATTTTTTTCCAAAGGGTGTGCAACCAAATATTAAGGGTGCCAAGAATTTTGTCCAGCCCATTTTTGGAGTTTTGTGTGACATGTCCAATTAGCTTTTTTCCTCCCTTTTTTTGTTTTGTTCCAATACACACAAAGGGAATAAACATGTGTATAGCAAAACACGTGTTACTTGATTTTCTGGAAAAATGTCTGGGGTGCCAACAATGTCGGCCATGACTGTATACAATTCTGAGGGGTCTATGCCTGGTTACACGTGATTCTCGGGGGGTGTATATATACACATCCTTTTTTTTTCTTCAGGTAATGGGAATTCTTGGGTGAGTTCCCTCACTTTTTTCCCCAGGACTTGACCCCTGCCTACCCACCCATATTATACACCTATACATGCGCCCAACAATAAAACTCATAGTACTGTGCGGTGTGTATGAGCGCATCACAAAGAGTCACTGTAATAAAACATACAGTAATGTGCAGTGTGTAAGAGTGTATTACTGTGATGCTTTGATACGCTCATACACACCTCACATTACTGTGGGTTTTATTGCTGTGTAGCTCTGTGATACAGTAATGTGTAGTGTGTATCACAGAGCTACACAGCAATAAAACCCACAGTAATGTGAGGTGTGTGTGTTCATTTCACAGAGCTCCACAGCAATGGAACTAAAAATTAATTATATTTATTTAATTAAAATACACCAAAGTAATATGAAACAAATGGGGGGGGGGGATTTTTTATTAAAGTTTCACATTTTACAAATCTTGCAAAAAGCATAGCTCAGGCACAAAACTTCACATGACAAAATCCAAGGCAAAGGAGGTACAGCAGGGCGTCAATTAAGCAATACAAATGAGGACACGAGTAGCATGGTAGGGACATAGAAAGCCCTCGAGAGCTCAAACACATTCGCCCTGTAAGCAAGTGAACAGAAACCACAACATCTGAAATCACATACAACAAACTATATACATGGTCTCTACGGGAAGGTACTGTGAGAGGGTCAAGTTACTCAGGCCAAGGAAGCAGCGGAGCCATCTGGGTTGTAATCCACGGCGTCTGGTTCGTATTGCAGAGGAGCACAGTGTCATGTAATTTGGTGTTTACTCCATCACATAAGGGTACCAGATCGTGGCTTCTATTACCGCTAAGAAGGGGAAGGAGGTCTTCCAAGGCTGAGCAATGCAGATACAGGAGGCCGTACACGCCCTATGAGCCAAATGGAGGGAGGAGCTGTTTAGAAGTGTCAATAGGGGGTTCTGGGAGCAAAGGTATACCTAAAACTGTTGAGCATCTTAAATCTCGTAGCCCACAGCCATGAGGGCACAGCCCAGTAGTGCGGGGAAAAATCTGTTTGATATGAGCAGGGTCTAGATACCACCTAGAGAGGAGCTTAACAATTTTCTTTCAGTAGAATCCAAGTAGTAATTTTCAACGAGGACTCCACAAGAGCATTCCACTTGTCGGGCTGAATGGGTCACCCAACATCCCGTTCCTACAACTTTTGAAAAGGGCATGGCTGGGACGAGGCCGGGGAAGAATAGCGTAGATTTGTGATATTGCTCCAGAGCAGACGTGCCAGCACTTCTCAGCAATAGCCTCTCAAATGGAGTATGGGGGGGGGGTCAGACCATGTTCAGGAGGAGACAAAGTGACGGAGCTGGAGATATCTATAATGTTCCGTGAGCGTGATGTCATAGGACTCTCTAAAGCAGTGTTTCCCAAACCTCTCCTCGGGACCCTCAACCAGGCCAGATTTTGCAGATCACCTTGGGGAAAAGCAGACTGAATCCTGCAATCATTGAGCAGCAAATCATATCACATGTGCTGTGCTTCACATATCCTGCAAACATGGAGAGGCGGAGGGTCCTGAGGACAGGTTTGGGAATCACTGTTGTAAAGTAATCCCAGGATGGGAATTTACCCTGAGGGAGCAAAGCACCTACAGTGGTGAGACCCATCACAGATCCCTCCAACCAAACGCCTACCCCACCTCCAGGGAGGAAAAGTAGGGTTATCAATTGGGGGGGTCTGGCTGGAAAAGTAAATATTATATATTATTAAAATAAATGATATATTAAAATAAATTCTATATTGGTAATTAAAATAAACATAGCATATTTAAATATTAAACTATACATAAAATTTATTAAAACGTATTAAAATATATTAGTATAGATTATTAAAATTTTATTTTAATAAAATAACTATATAACATTTTATATAGCAATTCTCTGCACTCTGTCTCTGCCAAAACTTGCTGCTTCAGAGACAGGTTGTGTGACGGCGCGCTATAGCGCTTACACTGGAGAAGTGTAGTTTGGATCCTTTAGGACAGATTTCTAGACACAGAATGCAACAAAGACAATATGACCGGATCTCCCAAGCCAGGGAGTAATTGGACAAGCCTGATTAGCAGCAGCCTGTGGCTTTATTTTTGGATAGGACTCACCCTCATTAGGAGGTGCCTTGACGTTTGGCGGGTGAGCTTAATCTTTTAATGGCCATTAATAAGAAACCAAAGCCTCTCTGTTTTGTTTCACATGGTATAATGGGAATAAGCGCAGGTGACATTTTTTTCTTGGTTACGTTTTACACATGTTGGGCTGGATGCATTTGGTGGTTGCAGCCGCCCCATCCGGGAATAGGCGCGACACCACCCCTCCTGTACTATGTATGTTTTTTTTTTTTTATTGAAAATTTGTAAAATTACAAAGAAAAGGAAATCACAAAATCAAACTAAGTATGGCCATACTGGGCCAGCAATAACAATAACAAAAGAACTGGTATTAAGGCTGAAGGCAATTTGCGATGGGTAAGTGACAACAGCGCGGAGCTGGACGTAAGACGGGAAATAATACTAAAAGCACAAAAATTGTCCAACAAAGCGCGGAAAGCACAAAAAGAGGCCCATTCTGTAGAGAAAAGCGATGCAAAGAGTCCAGAACATTCATTAGTCAAGAATAAACAGCGTTCAACCGGGTTGCACCTCT
The DNA here is from genome assembly GCA_009667805.1 of Leptobrachium leishanense. Lineage (NCBI taxonomy): Eukaryota > Metazoa > Chordata > Amphibia > Anura > Megophryidae > Leptobrachium > Leptobrachium leishanense. The sequence continues at coordinate 222,653,767 of CM019066.1, read as the reverse complement.
GGGAAATCCAGCGAGAGACCTGCCGCTTTAAGGTCGGTCCAAGTCGTCGCCGGGTCTGTGAGCGTATATGGGACATTAGCGAAAGTCACAACAAGAGAGCCAGCCAGGCCCCAATGCCCATCTGTATCAGATTCCCTTCCTGCGGAGAGAAGCAGACACGTCCCTAAAACGCCTATGGGCCATTAAGGTTAAGAATGGGAGGTCGTGGTATAGGGCAAGTGTGGAGCCTTCAAACTGTACAGGGTCACGGGCACCAGGGGTGGTCATAAGTTTCACCTTCAGGGACACGTCTCGAAGAGCCACTACAACATCCTTAGGCGCTCCCTTAGCAGCCGTCGTCGAACGCCGGATCCGAAACACCGAACCCACCACCTCAGGGGTGTCGGGGGACAGTCCAGCAACTTGTAGTACCAAGCGGGTCACATAGGACTGTAAGTCCTCAGCTGGCACTGAGTCCGGAATGTCCCTGACCCTAATATTCCTGCGCTGGTGTCTGGACTCCAACGTCTCCACAGAGCGGGACAAAATCTCAACCTGAGAGCGAACAGCAGTCAACTGACCGTGGAGGAGTGTTTGTTCTGCTACTACTTCTGCGGTCGTCACTTTCACCTCTGCCACCTGTGTGCGCATCTCTCCCACCTCCGCCCGAACCGCCGCCACCTCAGGTCTCCACATGTCCCTGATGTCCTCCATTAATCTGCGAAGGTCACCCTTCGTGGAGGGAAGATGATCATCTCCCCCCAGGGAGGGAATCACAGGCAAGTCCTTATCCGGACCATGCGACCTGGCCCGGTCCCTTGGCACACCGGACTTCGACGTCGATCCCTGCCGCTGATCTGATGTCATGCTACCATCTGCGGAGAGTTGTTGGTCCCCATCCGATTCCCCCTCTGAAGACTCCCAGGTGGTTGCTTGGGCCGTCTCAGAAGCCGCTAACGCAGCTTTATGCTTTTTTTGCGCCTTTTTTTGCGGCAGCCGAAAGGGGTCGCATACCCCGAGACTGTGATCCACGACACTGCAGAGTCACCTCCGCGTGGCCAAGAGCAATCTTCGTCAGCAGATGATCCATATCCCAGGGGGAGAGAGGAAGAAGCCATGGCGCCTCTGTTCAGCAACCCACCTGTCAAAGAGTCTCTGATATCCTGCTGTCGAGGACCCTTCTTCTGATTAGGCATTCTCAATCGTCGCCAGGTATGAAGAAGCAGGGCTCAAGGAAACTCCGCTGGGGCGCCCGAGGACATCCAAAATGGCCGCAAGTGCTAGGCCTAAATCTCCCTCCGGCCAGAAAAAACAGCCGTGTGGCGCACCAATCGTGGGGAAACGGTAACTCCAGGTCCAGGCCGGGTCCCCGAAGGCAACCAGGTGCAGTAATTGTGCAAACGAGCAGTAGATTCAGCTGTACAGCCGAGTCTGCAGCGGAGCTGCCTGAAAACATGTCCGCTCGTTGCCGCGGTTAGCTCCGCCCCCACTATGTATGTTTTAATGTACTTCCAGCCAGGTCATCATTGCAGCAAGATTCCGCTCCGTGTCTTTGATCTTAAAGTGGATTTTGTTTCTGGGGGAGCATAAATAAAGGCCCACCAGGCTACCTCATGTCTGAAAAGCAGCATGAGCTGGTATGGTTTGCTATACAGCAGCCTGTGGCTTCATTTTTGGATAGGACTCACCCTCATTAGAGGTGCCTTGACGTTTGGCGGGTGAGCTTAATCTTTTAATGGCTATTAATAAGAAACCAAAGCCTCTGTGTTTTGTTTCACACGGTATAATGGGAATAAGCGCAGATGACATTTTTTTCTTTGTTATGTTTTACACATGTTGTTGGGCTGGATGCATTTGGTGGTTGCAGCCGCCCCATCGGGGAATAGGCTTGACCCCACCCCTCCTGTACTAAGCCTGATTAGCACCTAAGCTCAATTTGATTACAAGACCAAAAAGAAAGCTTAGTGCAAACACAACTCTATGAAAACCGTTATACAGATGTGATATTTGAACAGCATGGTTGTGGATAGATCCAATTTACTGAAACCAATGGTCTTGGTACATGAAGTACGTACAACAGATATACAGCGTGGTAGACGAGTTGTGCAGCCTGCAGGGCAGTCACACAATAATTTAGAGGTAAGTCTGCAAGCAGGATATAAATACACCAGGCAATATTAGCAATATGTGTATCACAAACTGACAGGATAAACGCAACTGGACGCCTTGTAATTAGGACTCACACCAGAAAAAACAAACAACGGCCATAAACCATATGGCAACACATAAGCAAGATAACCAAAATAGAGAAGGCAAAAGTACAATAGGGATTAGCGAAAGAATGGTCCTGTGGATAGCCGGGTCGAAATGTAAGCAGGGTCCTCCTATGAAAATGGGCAACTAGGTGGCAACAATGAAACAATCAAGATAGCAGGCGATGCGGGAATATCACTCCACGTCAGGGCAACGAGCAGACACTCGCGCCCTGCCTTTAAACCCGGTGTTCCCGTGTGACCCCTTGAGGCCCCGCCCCCTGACACACCGATCCGCTCGCCAGAAGACCTGGCACCGGGCCAGCTAGCAACGCCGCCGGGCCCCGGCGCAGGGGACGAGACAGGTTGCCACAGTATACCATTCCAATATCCCGCTACACGGAGACTTCACTCATAATTAAACCAAGTAAATTTTATTTAATCAACGTTTCAGTCCTCACGGGGACTTTTATCAAGATACAAAAACACATACATAAAGGGTTATTCACAGAGATCCGAACTTGCCCCGAAAATGCACCGAACAGTGAATTTCCGCGAATGGTGCATTTTTGTGGCCATAATGTAATAGAAACAGGCCAGTAATTAGCCACCATCTTGCTCCCTGGCAGCCATCTTGGGATGAGCGGAGATATAACGAGAGAAATCTCAATGTATCCTTCCTGGTAAAATCCTTTATAAATAAATAAATAAATAAGCATTTGTAAATAGCAATTACTAGTTCGTTTAGAAAAGTTTGCTTAGTTTTCCAGACATTCCTGAGACTTGCTGGCATAAGCAATTAAAAATAGAAAGCTTGGCCTGAACAAATAAATAGTGGGTGACAGAAAGATGATTTAGAAACATTTCAAGGCCAGGAAGCCTTAACTGAAGACAATGCTTCTATTAGACCATCTGTGTCCTTATCAGGATAGGGAGGGGAACAACCTACAGAGAAGGGCCCTGTAACAGGAACAAGCTGAACCTCAAAATTATCAATATGTTTTAACTGCATGAGAAACTGCTGAATTGTGGAATGTCTTTGTGTGAAGATGAGGGGATGGCACATTTGCCCTGGGGAGAGCAAAGTTGCCCCTATGTGGGTTGTTGGGATGTACCTTTTTACGTATTTATGTATAAGAATTGAAACCCATCTTGATTTCGTCACTCAGTCTTTGCGATTCAATCCAGGCTGAGACTTGACATCAATAAAGTACGCCTTTCCTGCAATTGACTCGTGTCCGGTTTGTCATTGTCTGCACCGTGCCAACCTTTCTCCCGACAGAACTGAGTGGATTTCCCACTACATTTCTGGGGCCTCGATACCCGAGATTGGTCGGCAGCGGCCGCCGGACAGTAGCACTTGACTACATGCCCAAGAGGTTCCTGAGGTTGGGCGTCCGTTGAAGGTGAGCTGACATCTGCAGGTTCCAAGCGTGACTTCCCACTAAGTGGAGCTCGACTCGTCCCTAATGGACTCCCAGCCAGGAAAGCTGGGACCCTCCGAGTCTGAGGAAACAGCGTCGGCGCAGCATCTGGACAGGTAAACCTGAATTTGTGTTGGCCTCCGACCGAGATCGGGGAAGAGAGTCCTTGATCACGCTCTGTCCAATAGTTCTGGAGCTACGCACCGAAAGCCGGGTTGGAGAACGGCGAGTACCTGGGAGCCCTGCTATTGAAGGGGATAGGGGACAAGGTTCCGGCCCGTTGATTGGTAGCTCCGAATTCGCAAATAGCGACTGTGGGAGCTGAAGTAGTTAAGGATTTGTAGTGCCTCCGAGTTCTGTATATTTAATTGTGTCCGAAATAGGACCATTGGCTGCTGCAGAAATAAGGGTGTGTAGCAGTAGCTGAGACTAAGGGACTGGCAGTTATGTCGTTACAAGATAGGAGACATTGTGTGAGTTAGTTAGGGATTTGAACGGTCTAGCCTTGGACAGTATTCGGTAGTTCTGAATTTGCAAGCAGCGACTTCATGAGTTAAAGATTTGAAGTGAGCTGAGAGCCCAATCTGGTGGTTGTTTTGTATTCTGTGAGGTTAACAGGTATCCTGGTGGAATCGGTAGCTGCAGTAAAAGGGCATCCTGATGGGCTTTTTAGCCTGGGACAATTGAAAGGCAGATGTGTTGCTAGTCACAGAATACATAGTAATTTCTAGTTGAGAGATAACTTCACTCAATCTATCAGGTATAGAATAGAAGACGTTGCTAGATCCAGAGTAGGGATCAAGTGTTGTTAATTGTATTGTGTTGAATGTACAGTTGCAAGAAAAAGTATGTGAACCCTTTGGGATTACGTGGAGTTTTGCATGAATTGGTCATAAAATGTGCTCTGATCTTCATCTAAGTCACAACAATTTGAAAAACACAGTCTGCTTAAAATAATACAACACAAACATATGTTTTCATGTTTTTATTGAACAGAACATGTAAACATTCACAGTGCAGGGTGGAAAAAGTATGTGAACCCCTAGCCTAATGACTTCTCCAAGAGCTAATTGGAGCCAGGAGTGAGCCAACCTTGAGTCCAATCAGTGTGATATTATTGGATGTGTTGCTGAAAGCTGTCCTGCCCTTTAAAAACACACACCAGTTTTGTGTTTACTGGTTTCAAGAAGCACTGCCTGATGCGAACCATGCCTCGCAGAAAAGAGCTCTCAGAAGACCTACGATCAAGAATTGTTGACTTGCATGAAGCTGGAAAGAGTTACAAAAGTATCTCCAAAAGCCTTGATGTTCATGTGTCCACGGTAAGAAAGACTGTCTACAAATGGAGAAAGTTCAGCACTGTTGCTACTCTCCCTAGGCGTGGTCGTCCTGTAAAGATGACTGCAAGAGCACAGCGCAGAATGCTTAATGAGGTAAAGAAGAATCCTATAGTGTCAGCTAAAGACTTACAGAAATCTCTGGCACATGCTAACTTTTTTGTTGACACATCTACAATAAGGAAAACATTAAACAAGAATGGAGTACATGGGAGGACACCACGGAGGAAGCCATTGTTGTCCAAAAAGAATATTGCAGCACGTTTGAAGTTTGCAAAAGAGCACCTGGATGTTCCACAGCACTACTGGCAAAATATTCTGTGGACAGATGAAACCAAAATTGAGTTGTTTGGAAAAAAGACACAACATTATGTGTGGAGAAAAAAAAGGCACAGCACACCAACATCAAAACCTCATCCCCACTGTAAAACATGGCGGAGGGAGCATCATGGTTTGGGGCTGCTTTGCTGCCTCAGGGCCTGGACAGATTGTTGTCATTGATGGAAATATGAATTCCAGAGTTTATCAAGACATTTGCAGGAAAACGTAAGACCATCTGTCTGCCAACTGAAGCTCTGCAGAGGATGGGTGACGCAACAGGACAATGACCCAAAGCAAACAAGTAATTTAACAAAAGAATGACTTCAACAAAACTAAACACACCTTCTGGAGTGGCCCAGTCAGAGTCCTGACCTCAACCCGATTGAAATGCTGTGGCATGACCTTAAGAGAGCGATTCACACCAGACATCCCAAGAATATTGCTACACTGAAACAGTTTTGTGAAGAGGAGTGGTCCAAAATTACCCCAGATCGTTGTGCAGGTCTGATCTGCAACTACAGGAAATGTTTGGTTGAGGTTATTGTCAAGTCCAAAGGTTCACATACTTTTTCCACCCTGCACTGTGAATGTTTACATGTTCTGTTCAATAAAAACATGAAAACATATAATGTTTGTGTTGATTTTAAGCAGACTGTGTTTTTCAAATTGTTGTGACTTAGATGAAGATCAGAGCACATTTTATGACCAATTCATGCAAAACTCCACGTAATACCAAAGGGTTCACATACTTTTTCTTGCCACTGTAACAATACATCCTACACCCCAGGGGTATGTAGCCATAAAACTCACAGTAATGTGCAGAGTGTATGAGCGTATCCCAGAGCTCCAGAGCAATAAAACTCCCAATAATGTGCACTGTGTATCACAAAATCCACAGCAATAAAACTCACAGCAATGCAGTGTGTATCAGAACCCACAGCAATAAAACTCCCAGCAAACCGAGTGAATACGAGCACACAGCAATTATTTATTCTTTATTTACCGGCCTCTGTGTGTAGAGTCAGCAGGAGCTTTGTACGGAGTCGGCAGGGGGTCCTACCAGGCCGCGTTAGGATCGCGGGCGGCTGTGCCTGTGCGGAGCCATCTTGTCAGCAGTGGGATGCCACTGCCATTGGGTCACAGTGTGGTTTGGCTTGGATTCCCTTCCCGTTGGGTGCACAGTCAGAAATAAGATTGAGAGTCCGCGTTAGGGCCGGAGGCTGCGTGCATGCATGTCACGCGGTTCGGCCAGTCAGGAGGTACTGAGACTCAGTACCACCTGACTGGCTGGACCGCGTGACCTGCATGCACGCAGCCCCCGGCCTCTTCAATGCGGGCTCTCACTCTATTTCGGACTGGGCACCCCCTGCTGCCGTGAACTGCTGGACCGCCTGCAATCTTAATGGGATTGGATTGCAGTGCGAGAATCCAGCATGGAATCTGAACCCCCCCTCAACCCGCGGGCGGCGTCCGAGTGCCCGATGGGTCAGTCCGCCTCTGGTTCCAAACATAGGAGATAGAGGGGTTTTAGATGAAACACAATGCGTCATCTCCTTCACACCTGTTCTCAGCATGGGAATGGGAAGGTTGTTCCAGCAGCATTGTACATTTTTCAATTATAAAGCAAACCATGACGCTTCTTTTAGCACCAAAAGGAGTTAAAAAAAAACCCCAAAAAACACTTATTTTTAAATATTACGGCTCTGCATAGTGTAAGCGTGCATTCTTTTAGGTTTTTAAACCTTTACAAGGGATTATTGCACATGTGTGTTTAATTATTGCTTTTGAGGAATAATTGCAGAATAAAAGGATTGCTGTACTGGGAGTCAAATCAAAGTCGAATGTCTTAAAGTTGAATCACAAAGTGTGGAAATCATGCGTGATACCGAGCCAGAAAATCCTTTCGGCCTCACACCCAGAGACAGCCCTCCATTGAATGACATCCTGCTTTGTAAAGGCTGCTGAATTCTTCAAACTAGAACACCTGAAGACAACAAACCAGCCGGCACCTCAGTAAGTTTATTATCATCACCATTGGTGAATGAGAGCCAAGGACCTCATCTTCTTAATCCAGAGTGTCAAAGGTAAACAGACTGTCAGGGCCGGATTTGTATCTCAGGAGCCTGTAGGCACAGAAATGTGGAGCGCTCCTACCCCCCAAACAAAAAAAAGAAGCATGGCAAAATGACTAAAGTTTAATTTGAAGGCAAAAAAACGTTAAAAAAAAAATACATTTTAAAAAACTGAAAAACAGTTTTTCTCTGCGCTCAGATCAACAGAGGAGACAGAATCTGTTGCCTTAGTTGAGTTAGTTACAGTTACAAGTATTTATAAAGTGCCAACAGTTTCTATAGAGCTGCACAATGGGAGAAACAGAATAACAAATATACATACACGCTACACACACAGAACACAAGGAGGGAGGACCCTGCTCGAGAGTTTACAATCTATGAGGAGAGGGGTGACACATTAGGTGTGTGGGGGGATGGAGCAAGAAATGAACAATGGGGGGGGGATCATGGAGTGAGCCGATAGGCTTCTCTAAATAAATGCGTTTTCAGAGACTTCTTGAAGGACTGGAGAGACAGGGAGAGTCTAATGTTGCAGGGGAGGGAGTTCCATAGAAAGTGGGCAGCTCGAGAGAAGTCCTGAAGTCAAGAGTTGGGGGTGCGGGTACGAGGAACTCATAGCATCAGGTCATTGGCCAAGCGAAGTGGGCGGGATGAGATGTAGCTGCTAATAAGGGAGGAGATGTAGGTAGCGGCACGGTTATGGAGAACTTTGTACGTGAGCACCAATATAATGAATTGGATTCTATAGGAATCAAGAAGCCAGTGTAGAGATTGACAGAGGGGTGAGGTGTGAGAGGTGCGGGAGGTGAGGTGTAGGAGTCTGGGACAGGCGTTTATTACAGACTGCACAGGCAGAATCTGGGACCTCTTAAGGCCAGAGAGAAGGAGGTTACAGTAGTCAAGGCGGGAGATAAGAGCTTGGCTGAGCATTTTAGCAGAATGTTGATTAAGACAGGGACGGATGCGTGCAATGTTTTTTAGGTGGAAGTAGCGAGATTTGGTTAGTGACTGATTGTGAGGAGTAAAGGAGAGATCAGAGTCCAAAAGTACCCCTAGGCGACAAGCCTGAGAGGTAGAGGTAATGGTGGCACCAGTGCTGTGTATATTATTCTGGGGGCTCAGTGCTGTGCATATTATTCTGGGGGCTCAGTGCTGTGCATATTATTCTGGGGGTCCAGTGCTGTGTATATTATCCTTGGGGCTCAGTGCTGTGCATATTATTCTGGGGGCTCAGTGCTGTGTATATTATTCTGGGGGGTCCAGTGCTGTGTATATTATCCTTGGGGCTCCAGTGCTGGGTATATTATCCTTGGGGCTCCAGTGCTGTGTATATTATTCTGGGGGTCCAGTGCTGTGCATATTATTCTTGGGGCTCAGTGCTGTGCATATTATTCTGGGGGCTCAGTGCTGGGTATATTATTCTGGGGCACAGTGCTGTGTATATTATTCTGGGGGTCCAGTGCTGTGCATATTATTCTGGGGGCTCAGTGCTGTGCATATTAATCTGGGGGCTCAGTGCTGGGTATATTATTCTGGGGGCACAGTGCTGTGTATATTTTTCTGGGGGCACAGTGCTGTGTATATTATTCTGGGGGTCCAGTGCTGTGCATATTATTCTGGGGGCTCAGTGCTGTGTATGTTATTCTGGGGGTCCACTGCTGTGTATGTTATTCTGGGTCCAGTGCATATAATTCTGGGGGGTCTGTGCCTGGATATATACAATTCTGGGGGGTCTGTGCCTGGATATATAAAATTCTGGGGGGGGGGTCTGTTCCTGGATATATATATGTATGTGATATATATATATATATATCACATACATAACATGTTAGTCCAGTTGCCAAAATCATGAGTATACCTGTACGTAATGATACCTATTACTGATCAGTATAGTTTCCAGACCAGAAGAAGAGGAGCGTTACACTCTTGAAAGCTTGTCTTTTAAATGTAATGTTAACCCAATAAAAATGGTATCACCATGTACTGCTATACTTGTGATATATATATTTTTTCTTCAGGTAATAGGGGTTGTGGAATTCGTGGGTGAGTTCCCTCACTTTTTTTGCCAGGACTTGACCCCTGCACTCTCTCCCTCAAGTACCACAGTCACTCTCTCCCAGTACTCCCCACTTTCCCAGTACCCCCAGTCACTCTCTCCCAGTTATTCTCTTCCTGAACCTCCAGTCACCCACTCCTGTACCCCACCCCAGTACCCCCTCACTGTGTGTTGGTCATGCTGCTCTGGTGTCATACAGTGTCACCTACCTGCATGGAGTTACTGGTGGCTCGGGGGGGAGCTGTCCAGGGGGCTTAGTGGAGACCGGCTTTTAAATGTGCTGCAGGGCACTCCCTCCTTCCTGTTCAGAGGCTGCAGTGCTGCCAGCGGCAAGGGGCTGCCACAGGCTGCAAGGGGGGCTGACAAGGGTGGTACAGGGTTTTCCGTCAGTTAATGCTGTGCTGCTTCATGTGACTCAATCTGCTATTGTCCTTTTGATAAGTTTTGTTGGTATGTTATGTATTTGTCTTGGTGACCAGAGTTAATTGCATTATCTGTCCCTGGTCTAATTATGTCACCAGGGGCGGACTGACAGCTAATGGGGCACCCAGGCAATAGGAGATCAAGCGGCCCCTAGTGCCATGCCCACAGTAGGCCACATATATACAAACCCCACCCATTTGACGAACAACCAACATGTACATTGTTGTATTAAAGAATTATTTCTTTCCACAATTTTGAAAATAATAATTTTAATGAGAAAAGAAAGTCCACTCCGGCCATTCAGCGAGTTGGGGAATCCATAGCGCCTCCTCCAGACTTATCGCAGCGAGCTGCTTCCTGGATGGCTCCCTGCGAGTCACATGATGCAGAGGGGCTGGACCACAGCAAATTTCATTCACCAAACTCACTGAATACAAATGGAAATGTTTATGAACGGCCACTAGGTGGCAGTACAGGATAAGAAATAGACCATACATCGTCTCACCCTTGTTCTCAGACAGATTTCAGTGTTTTTTGTTGTATTTTATTGAATATCATTTATTTGCATTATTTTGGATAATTATTTTTGGGATAATAAATTATTATTTCGTGTTTCAAACTTTATCGGACTCCGTGTATTTACTATTTTTTTTAAATTAATTAATTAATTAATTTATAAAGGATTTTACCAGTAAGAACTCTTGATTGCACGGATTTCAGTGCGTGATTCCTAATTATTAGAGGCTAACTATGTATAAAAACACGTTTCCTTTAAAAAAAAAATTGATACGCTTTTAGACACAAAATTTTGAAAAAATTAGACCGCCAGGGAGGTTAAATCATTTGTTCTGTTTTTTTTTTGTTTCAGATAATTTTGATCAACTTTTTTTCCATTTTAAAACCTTTTGTTCAGTTTTTTATTTTTAAAGTTAGACCATTTGGGTCAGTTTTGCCATTTTTAAATCGTTTTGTTCATTTTTGTTACTTTCCTACCATTTTAATATGATTAAAGTTGTGCAATGCATAAGAAAAAAAAGGATCTTTATTTAATAAAAAACGATAGAAATCGACAGAATTATCGAATCATTGGAAACTACGGAATTACGGAATCAGCAATAGAACCGAAAAATTCTGAAATGGAACCGAAATCACGAATGGAACGAAAATGAATTGCGATTTTACACATTTCACGTCCATACGAAAATTACGAAATTATTTCGTTTCGGATCAGAAATAGTTTCGTTCCGGACGTTTTCGGATCCGATTAAAAAAAAAAATAATTACGCCGAATCCTAGGCACCGAATCGGCCCGATTCGTGGAGGAAAAAAAAACAAAAAACCAAGCGGTCCAAAACGAAATGCACATCCCTACTTTATATGGTGCTGTAATCCCTCAGGGTAGTTCAGCAATCCTAAATTATGGTCCTCCAAAAGCAACAGAGCAATGTGCAGCATTTGCGGATTATGAATAAATACGTAAAGCAAAAAACTCACATGTTGGAGGTGTCTTAAACCAGACACCAATTTCACAATCACTGGAGATTTAAAGGAGCACCGGACCTCCCATCATCCTCAGCCGCCTCATGATACATGCTAAAGACAGCAGATATAAAAAGTAATAATTTATTGGATAAAATAAATACAAATAACATGACCAAGATGTGTTTCTCTATAACCATTTCCATTAAACCTTTGCGGTCCAATAAACTTTCACTATGTGCACCAGCAGGAATTATTTAATTTAAAAAAAAAAAAACACAAACTATTACATTTTATATAACAGCTACAGTTACTATTCTAAAACCTTATATTGTTAGTCTTTATATTTTGTCATTGTATGACACTTTTTAACCCCTTCACTGCTGAGCCATTTCACCTGTGTGCTGAGCTCATTTTTACCGATTTGCGCTCATTGTGTTTAAACACGATTTGAAGTCATATTTTATTGTACAACCCAGACAAATGATTTCCTTTTTTCAGACAGGCTCAGCAGATTCATAATGTATCATTATTATATGTATCCGTCTGTCATGCCTCACACCGCCTGAAGAAGGGCCAGGCTGGCACCATTCCCTCCTGAACTGCACCTTGGCAGCACAGGAAAAGTGCTGCCTCTCCCCATCACTAGAACCACAGGTCTTCAAACAGTTAATGCACAGCTAACACATCACACCTTTCATCACCTAAAATAAAGTTCCCTCCCTCTTTCCCTTCTGTGCTTCAGTATTGTTAACCCTTCCTAGCAGAGAGAGGTGTTTAGCTCTGCTGTCCAAGTCTGCCGTTTCCCTGTATAAACCCTTTGTGTCACTACCGAGCTTCCCACAGGGTTTCCACAAGTATCCTTCCAGTCTCCAGTCTGCAGTCTCCAGCTATTCCTCAAAGATCTGGTCAGTCTCCCACTCACCATCCTGTCTGTAGTAACCGCATTTGGGCCATATCCCCACTACCTGGTTCCACCACAGAACCAGAACCTGACAACGTCAGGTCCTGTCAGAATGCTATAACAAAAAATGTAAAAGAATGTGAATTACCATTACAATTTCAATCCGTGTGTAAAATATTTTTTTTCACATTTTTATCATCTGAGCCTTTACGGTTAAATTTTCTATGAGGTACGCGTGTTATAAAAAATTGAAATGGGATCCCGTTACTGTATTTTTCTGAAAAATACAGAATTTAAGTTAAAACTGAAAAAACAACATTTTTTCATTTGAGCAGTGAACAATAGTGCTGCATTAATAATTTTTTTTTAATTATTTTACACTTATCCTGGTCATGTGTGGTATCATTGGAAAGGTCCTGCTTTTGCCTTTCCAAAGATACCAGACATGACCCTCTAGCTGGGACCGATCGAGAGATAGGGGGAGCCTTTGGACCCCACTATCTCTACCATAGGGTTTCCACAGGGGTTAATTCCCAAAACAATATTGCGCCGATGCGCGACAACAGCAGTCAGCAAGGGGAGGCACCAGAGACTTGGTTGTCAGCCAGCTATGAGAGCAGTCCGCGATACAATGCTAATTGGCACTGGTTTGCGGACTGGCAACGAAGAGGTTAAAAGAGTGGCATTGCTGGAAAGGTCACACTGTGGCCTCTGACGGAGGTACTCTGTGGAGATGGGGAGATTGCGGGGTCTAAAGGACCACCCACGCCTTCAGGCACTTCCCCAGCACGATGTCAGTGCGCCGGAGGGATATAAAAATGGAGATTTGACTTCCAGTAAGTCAGATCTCCCTGGGACCCCAGAGGAAAAAGGCAAGTATAGGGAGGGAGGGCCAGTCATGTCGGAACATAGACATTGGACCACAATCAGCAAAAAATTGTGTCGGATATATTCTGACAAAGAGTGCAAAAAAAGGTAAGGGTATGTTCTGGCCCAGTACTCAAAAATAGTGGAATTCTTCCTTTTGTTTTGTTGGTAGTATTCGATTTTAGCATCGACATATGTATCTGAATGATGAAGCCTGTAATTACTGTATATTGGCTGGAATATTAATCGTAAATTATAAGTAGTATGGGAATAATGTAATGACCATATCTTGGGGTGTGATGGAACTAAGGGGAATAATTTATAACTTTTTAATATACTTTTAATAACATTCTTAAACCAATCCCTGACATCCACTTTAAGATGCATGGAGGTATAGGTCTTTTGAATAAAATAAACCACCATAATGAAACTTTGCTTCTCCTTAAAAAAGGAAAGTACATTTTTTTTACTTTTTCTTTCGTCTGTTTCAAAACGTCATCACCTTATGAAATACGGTTGGATTATACCAGGTTTACCAAAAGGACTATACAGGTGAAACTCGAAAAATTTGAATATTGTGCATAAGTTCATTTATTTCAGTAATGCAACATAAAAGGTGAAACTAATAGTTCAAGTTGTGATTTGTCATAATTGTGATGATTATGGTTACAGCTCATGAAAACCCCAAATCCACAATCTCAGGAAATTATATATATTACATGCAATCAATTAAACAAGGTTTGTACAAAGAACAATATGGGACCCCTGAAAAGTATAAGCATGCCTATGTACTCAGTACTTGGTTTGGGCCCCTTTTGCAGCAATTACTGCCTCAATGCGGCATGGAAGCTATCAGCCTGTGGCACTGCTGAGGTGTTATGGAAGACCAGGATGCTTCAATAGCGGCCTTCAGCTCTTTTGCATTGTTCGGTCTCATGCCTCTCATCTTTCTCTTGGCAATGCCAAGGCAGGTTAGGTGAGTTTGCTGGCCAATCAAGCACAGTAATCCTACAGTCATTGAACCAGATTTTGGTGCTTTTGGCAGTGTGGGCAGGTGCCAAGTCCTGCTGGAAAATGAAGTTAGCATCCCCATAAAGCTAGTCTGCGGAAGGAAGCATGAAGTGCTCCAAAATCTCCTGGTAGATGGCTGCGTTGACCCTGGACTTAATGAAGCACAGTGGACCAACACCAGCAGATGACATGGCTCCCCAAATCAACACAGACTGGAAAATTCACACTGGACTTCAAGCATCCTGCAGTGTGTGCCTCTCCATTCTTCCTCCATACTCTGGGTTCTTGGTTTCCAAATGAGATGCAAAAGTTGCTCTCATCAGAAAAGAGGACTTTGGACCACTGAGCAACAGTGGTTTTCTTTAGCCCAAGTAAGACGTTTCTGACGTTGTTTGTTGTTCAGGAGCGGCTTGACAAGAGGAAAACGACATTTGAAGCCTATGTCTAGGATCCGTCTGTGTGTGGTGGCTCTTGATGCACTGACTCCAGCCTCAGTCCTCTCCTTGTGAAAATCCAACACTTTTGAATGGCCTTTTCCTGACAATCCTCTCCAGGCTGCGGTCACCCCTGCTGCTTGTGCACATTTTTCTTCCACACTTTTCCCTTCCACATAACTTTCTATTAATGTACTTTGTTACGGCACTTTGGGAACATCCAACTTCTTTTGCAATTACCTTTTGAGGCTTTCCCTCCTTATGGAGCGTGTCAATGATGGTTTTCTGCACAACTGTCAGGTCAGCAGTCTTTCCCATGATTGTGATTCCTACTGAACCAGACTGAGAGACCATTTAAAGGCTCAGGAACCCTTTGCAGGTGTTATGGCTGAATTAGCTGATTAGAGTGGGACACTTTGGGCCATATTACATAGTTGGTGCTAACTTAACCAGAGCTGTTGTAAACTTACCAGAGCCATTATAACCTATGGAGGTTTTCAGTTTACAACAGCTCTGGTTAAGTTAGCACCAACATTGTAATACTGCCCCTTGAGCCTAGAATATTGCACCTTTTCACAATATTCTAATTTTCTGAGATTGTGGATTTGGGGTTTTCATGAGCTGTAAGCCATAATCATCACAATTATGAGATTCATTACATGCAAAGCAAGATAGTTCAAGCCGTGATTTGTCATAGGTTTCATCTTTTAAAAATTGCATTACTGAAATAAATGAACTTTTGCACGATATTCAAATTTTTCGAGTTTCACCTGTATATGCATGTCTTATCAGCTCCATTAAGAAAGCGGCATCTGTGCGGCAGGACAAAAGCAAAACGGATAGCGAAATACCCGGCTTTCAGTCCCCAAACCTGCTGATTGGATTCCGGGAAGCACATGACCACCTCTCTACCTACGGGACGGGCGCATGCGCAAAAAACATACGCGCAACAGAAACCGAAACCAATTCTGACCAAAAGAGACTTGAATATAGTAAATTATCTATAAAACGGGCACACACAGAAGGAAATATCCAGCTGAGGAGGCCCAAAGGCGAAACGTGTACTGGATACTTTTATTTGTATTTATTGTTTTTAACCAATAAATTAATTTTAACCCGATGTTGTGATAACCGCGCAGTGTGCTGCTCAAGCCATCAGAAGGTACAGAATCTACCTGAAGGGACACAGCCCAGCAGACCAACAAGGGAGAACGCAGAAAAAAAAAGGAGGGAGCCTGGTCACCTTGATGGACCGGGAAGGCGAAAACAAACGAGCCTAATAATATCACAGGCTCCAGTCCATGTGAGTTTGAACTTGCAGTAACACGTTTTATATACATTCAGAAATACGGTGTGCACTATTGTGTTTGCTTTGTCCCATTTTCTTCAAGGTTATAGCCCCCACGGAGAAGCAGTCATCCACCATCACGCAAACTGTCTTTTAAATCCTGCACATAGAAGATCTGATTATTCCCTGCATTTCTTTGTCCTGGCCACTAGATGGCAGTGGAACACAAGGAATAAACTGTAAGCTAATGCTAAAATCGAATACTACCAACAAAACAAAAGGAAGAATTCCACTATCAGGGTAATTCAAAGAGATCCGAATGGCTGGAGAAAGGTAATCGAACGCTGAAAAATCAGCCTTTGGTTACCTTTCTTGGCCATTCGGCTATCCAGAGAGCAGGCAATTCGCCAAATTGCTTGCACATTCAGTGTCTGTTCGAGGGCAGTGAATTCCCCATAAAAAAGCACTGCTTCGGCTATTCAGAGAACACAAACCAGCAGTGAAAGTTTCCCGAAATGCCCTGCCATTCGGTGGTTTAATTCGGGAAGTTTATTCAGGTGAATCCCATAGGCTTCAATGTTAAAAATATTCCCGTTTTAATTCAGTATCTAATAAACCATTCATTATAAAATTCTGCAGTAAAGAGTCTATAGATTTTTAGGATATTTTAAGCATATTTCTGGATTTTCTTTTTAAGTTTACTTATTTTTTTCTGTAAAAGCCCTTATTATCATTCATTGGACCTCATATGTAAACTACAGACATTTTTCCTCAGTAGTTACTTGCAAACATTCAAGCAAACGTTTTTTCTAATTTATTCACTGCATTCGTCTGCGGTGTCGGCTTTTTCCGTCATGTGATCGGCGTGTGATCGGCTCCTGCTCGGGTTCTTCCGGCGTTGTCAGCGGGTTAATCCAGATGTTTTTGCGGGTTTTTGGCGTGCATTCGCTGGGTTTTGCGCTTAGTTTTTGCGTAGTGATGTGCAGTGAGAGAAGAGACTGTGGGGGGACTCCCCCCCCTAGTCTTTCCCTGCTCCCACCGGCCGGAGGAGACGAACAGAGCCGCGGTCCTCGCCACAGGACAGGAGGTGAGTATAGGATGCTTCTTTTGTTTTGTTTAAGGCTGGTGTTAGCACCAATTCACTTTCAGCTAACCACAACCAGACGTTAATCAGCGCTGGGACTTTGCAATCCAGTGCTGATTAGGGATGTGCGTTTCGGGTTTAGGAATTTCGGAATTTTCACGAAATTTCCCGATTCGTGTTTTCGGATGCGGCCGATTTTCCGAAAATTTTTAGATCCGAAAACGGCAGATCCGAAAAGTTTTCCGAGCCGAAACGAAATATTTTCGGAGTTTTCGAATGGACTTGAAATGTGTCAAATCGAAATTAATTGCTTTGAAACGAGGAGAACAGACGTTCCGAAAAAACGAAAATTTCCGAAATCACGAAAAGTCGATACAAAAAACGAGCAAAGTGACACGAAAATACGAAAAATGGTCGATATTCTAAAAACATCTACAATTCCGAAAAACGAAAATTTCCGGAATCACGAAAAGTCGATACAAAAAACGAGCAAATGACACGAAAATACGAAAAATGGTCGATATTCCGAAAAAAAAATGTACACGAAAAACGAATCGAGCCGAACCGAATCGAAACAGAAATCGGTCGAAACGAGCCGAATCGAAAAGTTTGAAAATCCGAAAAATCGAATCGAACCGAAAAAAAATCGGTGCACAAGCCTAGTGCTGATTAACCCTTTGTGCCCCCTATACTTAACATGGGGAGCGCAAAGTACAGTAACCTCGCGCTGAGAAGCGCAAGGTACCAAACGCAAATGTTTTTTTTAACCCGTTTGGCTTGTAATATGCGGAAAATACCACAAACGTTAATGCGCACGCAAGTGAGCATTAGGAATGTAATAGTGCTCGTTAAGTTTAGGATGCGCAAAGTACAGTAAGCTCGTGGAAGATAGCACAATCACCAATGTGCTTAGTGATTTCTTACGGATTTAGCATCAGGAAGTTAATATGGGTGTCATGGAACTAGATTATTTGTTTTACCCTATGATTTTGCTTAAAATTAATTATTCCACTCTCCCGGTCTAACTCACAAGTATAAGCACCCATAACCTACAAATAGGGTGCAAAAATAAGTGTAGGCTTATCGTAGGGCAAGGCTGCTTTTAATAATTTAATACACAGTGGCTCGTCTGTCTGAAGTAGTTTTGATAAAGTACTGTGAATTCTCGGGTATGGATTCGATATAGCTGGACTACATGCTTTTGTCGATTTTGGTTGACAACCAATACAAGCCTAGACTTATTTTTGCACCATATTTGCAGGGAATGGATGCTTGTACTCCCCCCCTTGGTGGCTAGCAGTGGACTTTACATGTACAGTGGCAAGAAAAAAGTATGAATTCCAGAGTTTATCAAGACATTTTGCAGGAAAATGTAAGACCATCTGTCTGCCAACTGAAACTCCGCAGGGGATGGGTGATGCAAAACAAAATACGCCTTCTGGAGTGGCCCAGTCAGAGTCCTGACTAGGGATGAGCGGTTCGGGTTCGGACGGTTCGGGGTTCGACCCGAACTTGGCCTGTTCGATGAGATCGCGAACACCGAACATTTCCGGGTGTTCGCCGCATGTTCGACCACAATGGACCACAATGCATTTTCCCACTGGCCTGAAGCTCGTAATTGGCTACAGCCTTGCACCTGACCACAGGTCTGGTGCAAGACTGGTTCAACACTATGCCAATCACCGCTCAGAGTCCTGATTGGGCAAATTTTGCCCAATCATGGGCTCACAGAGCTAAGTCCCGCAGCACACTATATAACGTTTCCACGCGCCGATTCTGCATGCATTTCAGAGGAGATTTCAAAGGAGATAGTTGTCTCTTGTTACTGCCGGTCTGCCATGCTACTGGGGGGGTCTGGGGGGGTCTCATTTCTACCAAATATCAGGGAATTTAGGTGATGTGTGTCTTGTCACTGCCAGCAAGTATTTTGGGGGTCACAAATTTCTAAAAAACATTTGGGAATTGAGGTGATCTGTGTCTTGTCACACAACCAGTACCACGCATTATTTTGGGGCTCACTAATTTCTACAAAACATTTGGGAATTGAGGTGATCTGTCTCTTGTCCCACATCCAGTACCACGCATTATTTTGGGGCTCACTAATTTCTACAAAACATTTGGGAATTGAGGTGATCTGTGTCTCGTCACACATCCAGTACCACGCTGTATTTTGGGGCTCACTAATTTCTTTAAAACATTTGTGAATTGAGGTGATCTGTCTCTTGTCACTGGCTGCCAGCTATCAGTGTGTCTCACTGAGTTATACCAGAGTTCTTTAAATCTTTATACCAGAGTTGAATCAGAGTTCTGTATATATTAATCTATATATCACTCACCATGTCTGAAAGAACAAAAAGGACAGGCAGACGCTCCCAGACACAGATAAGAGGGCAAGCAGCCCCTGTGTCGGGAGGCTGTGCCTCTGGTCATGGTGGACGTGGTGCACAGTGGCGTAGCGTGGGTTGTCAGCGCCCGGGGCCAGCAAAGAATTGTGCGCCCCCCCCCCAACCTGTGGACGTTATCGATATTGCCCCAGCTCACACATGGATTTGCCCCCAGCTCATGGATTTGCCCCAGCTCTCACATGGATTTGCCCCCAGCTCATGGATTTGCCCCCAGCTCATGGATTTGCCCCCAGCTCATGGATTTGCCCCCCAGCTCATGGATTTGCCCCCAGCTCATGGATTTGCCCAAGCTCATGGATTTGCCCCCCAGCTCACTCATGGATTTGCCCCCCAGCTCACTCATGGATTTGCCCCAGCTCACGGGGATTTGCCCCCAGCTCATAGATTTGCCCCAGCTCTCACATGGATTTGCCTCAGCTCTCACATGGATTTGCCCCCCAGCTCACTCATGGATTTGCCCCATCTCATGGATTTGCCCCCATCTCATGGATTTGCCCCCCAGCTCACTCATGGATTTGCCCCATCTCATGGATTTGCCCCCATCTCATGGATTTGCCCCCCAGCTCTCACATGGATTTGCCCCAGCTCACTCATGGATTTGCCCCATCTCATGGATTTGCCCCCAGCTCACTCATGGATTTGCCCCCCAGCTCATGGATTTGCCCAAGCTCATGGATTTGCCCCAGCTCTCACATGGATTTGCCTCAGCTCTCACATGGATTTGCCCCCAGCTCACTCATGGATTTGCCCCATCTCATGGATTTGCCCCCATCTCATGGATTTGCCCCCCAGCTCACTCATGGATTTGCCCCATCTCATGGATTTGCCCCATCTCATGGATTTGCCCCCCAGCTCTCACATGGATTTGCCCCAGCTCACTCATGGATTTGCCCCCATCTCATGGATTTGCCCCCCAGCTCACTCATGGATTTGCCCCCCAGCTCATGGATTTGCCCCCAAGCTCATGGATTTGCCCCCAGCTCACTCATGGATTTGCCCCCCAGCTCACTCATGGATTTGCCCCCCAGCTCACTCATGGATTTGCCCCCATCTCATGGATTTGCCCCCAGCCCTTACCTGGATATTGCCCCAGGCCCAGCTCCGGCGGGGGTTGAGGGGACCGGGACGCAGATGCCGGCAGCGCGGGAGCGCCTGCCCGGTCTTTAACAGTCCGTCCTGTTAGGTGATGCCGCGCAGCCGGTCACGTGGTCCGGCCAATCAGGTGGTACAGAGACTCCGTACCACCTGATTAGCCGGACCACGTGACCGGCTGCGCACGCCGCGCAGCCGCATCACCTAACAGGACGGACTGTTAAAGACCGGGCAGGCGCTCCCACGCTGCCCGGCATCTGCGTCCCCTCAACCCCCGGGCCAGTTTTAGGGGCGCAAATGCGCCCCTAACAAAACTGCGCCCGGGGCCACGGCCCCCCCAGCCCCCCCCACGCTACGCCACTGGTGGTGCATCCTCCGCAGGGGCACGCTTGTCCTTTCTAACTGGTGCTGGCCGTCTTAAGCAGCAGCAACATACAGAGGACTTGGTGGATTGGCTAACCAGGCCTTCCTCATCCTCCGAGTCCTCTGCCAGCCAGGCTTCTAGTGCTTTACAGTCCACCTCAGCTGCCAAATCATCTAATGCAGCCTCCATGTCCACAGCTACTCCTGCCGTAGCCTCGCTATCACACACGGAGGAGTCAGCTGAATTGTTTGACTACAATGAGAGTGACATGCTGCTTGAGGATGCGCAGCAAGTACAGTGCTCTGATTCAATCTCTGAGGTTGAGGAAGGGAGTATAATCAACCTAGAGGAAGGGGGTGTCAGTGATGATACACAAATAACTGGCACTCATGTTGCCCCAGCAGCTGCAGCATACTGCCAAGTTGGCTCCAGTGATTTTAGACACGTGGTCCAGCAAGCATGGTCAGGGTCGTTACATTTCCTTCACGGCACACTGGGTAACTCTGATTGCAGCTGGGAGGGATCCAAGACGGTGCTCTGTGCTGGAGCTTGTTCATCCACCACGCCTCCAGAAAGCTGCTTGTATGAGGTCTGTCTGCTCCACCACCACCACCTCTTCCTCCTCCTCCTTCTCTGTCTCTGGCGAAGTGGCAGTTAAACCGACGCCTGACAGGGTCTACGCAATGGCTCAAGCAAAAAGATGCCATACTGTGCTTGAGCTGGTTTGTTTAGGGGACAGGAGCCACACCGGGTCAGAAATTTTGTCAGCTCTGCAGGGGCAGGTGCAGAGATTAACACCACACCAGCTTGAGCTGGGAATGATCGTCTGCGATAATGGCAGCAACCTTCTCTCCGCCCTACGCAAGGGTAAATTGACGCATGTACCATGCCTAGTACACGTCCTAAATCTGGTGGTACAGCGTTTCCTAACCAAGTACCCAGGGCTGCCAGAGCTTCTCATCCAGGCCAGAAAAATCTGCAGCCACTTCAGACGGTCATTCCCAGCAAGCGTTCGCCTGGCAGAAATTCAAAGAGAGTTCCACCTTCCCACAAACCGTCTGATCTGTGACATGCCCACCAGGTGGAAATCGACATTAGCAATGCTGCAGTGTCTGCACAAGCAGCAGAGGGCCATCAACGAGTACCTGTGTGAGTATGGCACAAGGACAGGTTCAGGTCAACTTGGTTCCCCCCCCGCAGTGGCTGCTGATCAAGGATGCATGCACTGTACTGTCACCATTTGAGGAGGCAACGAGGATGGTGAGCAGGGACAGTGCATGCATCAGTGACACAATTCCTTTAGTGTTCCTGCTGGAGCACACTCTGCGGGGAATTATAGATGTGGCTCTAGAGGCAGAGCAGCGGGACGAAGAGGAGGCCTTCTCTAGCTCTCAAGGCCCCAGTCTTTCCGCAGACAGCATTCCAGCGGGTCCTACTCAGATCAGACAGGAGGAGGATGAGGAGGAGGAGGAATATTTAAGTAGTGGGGCATTGAAGGTGGGGATTCCTCAAGGGAGGGTTTTGTGTGCCCAGAAACAGAAGGGCTAGTGCGTGGCTGGGAGGAAGAAGTGCACGATACGGTCATCCTCATTGACCAGGAAGACTTGGAAGCGAATGCCACCTCCAACCTACGCTGCATGGGCTCCCTAATGATGCAAAGCCTGCTAAAGGACCCCAGGATTCGTGCTATCAAGGAGAGGGATCATTACTGGTTGGCAACCCTTCTTGATCCATGATACAAGGGGAAAGTTGCAGAGCTCATCCTGCCCGCACAGAGGGAGCACAGGATGAAAAAACTTGAGGACGCTCTAAAGCGACACTTGTGTAACACCTTTCCAGGCACTGGTAGATTACCAAGTGCTGACACACGTGCTTCTGAGGCTGCGGGTGATCAGAGGAATAGTGGTGAAGGCCAGGGCCGCTTGACTGTTGCTTTTTTTAGTCCTCAACGCCCAGGGACATCAAATGTAGGCACCCATTGCCAGCGTCTTCACCATATGGTGCAGGACTACCTAGGGGCAAGGGCAGACCTGGATACCTTTCCAGCAGATGATCCACTGGCTTACTGGGTGTTGAGATTGGATCACTGGCCAGAACTTAGCCAATATGCTATGCAGCTACTAGGTTGCCCTTCATCTAGCGTGCTTTCCGAAAGGACGTTCAGTGCCGCTGGAGGTTTTGTAACAGACAAAAGAGTGCGTCTGTCCACCGACTCTGTAGACCAGCTGACATTTATAAAAATGAATTAGTCCTGGATCAGCAGCTATCAATCCCCTGATGCCGAAGTAACGGAATAGATCGGGTATGTCTTCTGCATGCACAAAACCTCCAGCACTGAACTCTTCCACAATACCACAAAAGGGTTACGGTGTGAATGCACTTGCTGCCATGAAAGGCACAATATTTGGCTGCACTGACGCCTGTGCCAGATTTATATCAATTAAATTTTTTGAACAGCAGGGTCCAACCCTGCACTCTTCCACAATACCACAGAGGGGTTACTGTATGATGATACTTGCTGGCCTGGCATTAAAGGCACAATATCTGGGTGCACTGATGCCTTGACCAGAATCATATCTTTTCAATATAGGACCACATGGTCCACCCCTGCATTCTTCCACAATACCACAGAGGGGTTACTGTATGATGATACTTGCTGGCCTGGCATTAAAGGCAGAATATCTGGGTGCACTGACGCCTTGACCAGAATCATATCTTTTCAATATAGGACCGCAAGGTCCACCCCTGGCACTTTATAAATAAAGAATAATAATAATAATAATTATGCAGTTACCACGCACAATGGATGGTCTGGCTCCACATACTGTATATGTTTACTCCTTTTGTTCTGTAACTAATTAAGTCTTGCAGTTTGATATTCAATAGGTAATTTCCCGACCGATATAAAAAAAAGGTAGAGTTTTTCCTCCATCCTAGTTTAACTGCGTTACTGTTCAGCTAGTAGATATACAGCAGCCTGTTCGCCCGTTAAGGAATATGAGATTGTATACCCATAAAGGCACAAGCGATACTATCAAGCGATACACAGATGCTGACCCTAGTTGCCTGGTGTCAGGGTGGCACCTGGCATACGCCGTGGTGGGACCCAATTGCAGGGGGTTTGAGCCTTTAGCGCAGGGGTATTCAGATTGTACCTTAGGATAGGCTGACTGATACTGTAGCAGTCCATAGCGCAGTACAAAGGGGATAGCAAGAGAGTGGTCTGGATTAGGGATGAGCTGTTCGATCAGTTTGGAGTTCGACTCGAACATTGGCAGTTCGCGAACTTCGAACTTTTTGGCATGTTCGGTTCGAGTTCGAAATTTGTTTTTGAAAAAGTGTATAAAACAAATGCTTAAAAAAAATAAAAAAATACTAAAAATCTAGAAATAAAGAGACGCTTTACTGCAGAATATTATAAGCAATGGTTTATTAGATATTGAATTAAAAAACTAACCTGGGCAAGAAGGCATGCATGTGGGCGATGATTAGCAATGGACGGACTCTGTACGTCGTCAAGAAGCGGTATGTAGAATAGCAAAAACATGTTACATACACATAACACACATTACATACATCTACCAACATATGTCAACACTAGGGATGAGCCGAACACCCGAGTTCGGTTCGCATTCGAACTTTTCAAAAGTTCGAATTCGAACACGAACTCAATACAAGTCAATGGGACTCAAAGTTCGATTTTTAGAGTGCCCTCCAAGAAGGCATATATGCTAGATATTTGCCATAAAAAGGTGTATGGGGGTCCGGGTAGTGCCCTGGGGAACAGGAAACAAGGACAAAAAGTAAAAAAAAAACGTTTTTAAAGGGACAGTGAGTTTTCCATGAAATAAGGGTTAGAAATAAAAACGAAAAATTCCTTCAAATATCGTGCCTAGGAGGTCCTCATAACCTGCCTGTGAAGTGGCGGATTTGTATGATGTATAGAAACATTTAAAAACAATGTCCGGGTCCGGGTAGTGCCCTGGGGGACAGGAAACAAGGACAAAAAGTTAAAAAAGGACGTTTTTAACCACTTCACTGCTGACGACGTGTGGGACACGTCCTCAGTTACTCCCGCTGTATGCTGAGGACGTGTACCACACGCCATCAGCTTTGCGGGAACGCAGTATTAACGTGCATTTAGCCGCACTAAATCACGGCCGCGCTAGCAAATTACATCCAATGCCAGGCAGCATACGAAGAACGGCCGCACAAAAGTGCGGCCGCGCAACGCAAGTGGCAAATGAACGCATTTTTTCGAGAACGTCAAACCGCTAGTACTGACGTACAGAGTGCGCTGCGTCCGCTAGCGGCATATGTGTGTGATTAGGAGACATCAGATGCTAATGTCCGGCCAACATCACGTCCAGACGCAAAAAGTGTTTTATTGATAACCGTACAAAATCACGGACAAAAATGTGCATCGTATGACCTCTATCGTGTATTCCGTGAAAAAATGCGTCCATTCGTTCGAATGCACTTTTTCACGGACAACGTGAAAAATGCGTTAGGCACCGGGTCGCACTTTGGCGCCGAAGTGCGGCCTAGCTCCGGTGGGGGCCGCCATCTTGGATGGCAGCTCCACCCTCATTGCCTGACGTCCTTACGCATAGCGTGGTGACGTCAGATAGCCAGGGAACCCCTAGCTGCCCGGAATCCTCTGGGTGGAGATAGGGGGTTCATTTGAACCCTGATATCTCCAGAACTGTGGCAGCTAGGGGGTTATGGAGGGTGTCAATTGAAAGGCCTGAGCATGGCCTTTCGAATGATACCCAACATGACCAGGTATAAATTAAACAAATAATAAAACAAACATGTATTTTTTGTGTGTTATTTTTATTAATGCAGCAATATTGTTCACATTTCAATTATGTGAACAATGATGCTGCACTAATGATTTTTTTCTATGGTGTGCGTTTGCTAAAAATCACATAATTCCCCCCAAAAAATTTAATAAGGTCCCATTTCTAACTTTTTTACAAGCGCACCCCATAGAAAATATAACTGCAAATGTTCATGTGATAAAAGGTGAAAAAACACACTTTACAGGCTACAGATGATTACAAATTCAAGTTTTATTGCATTTTTGTTATAATATACAGGCAGAACATGACGTATGCATATAAAAATGATATATTATGAATCTGCCGAGTCTGCCGGAAAGAACGATATATAATATGTCTGGGTCGTATAATAAAATGTGGCTTCAAATCGCGTTTAAACATGAGCGAAAGCGGTAAAAATTAGCTCAGCACACAGCGGTGAAATGCCTCAGCAGTGAAAGGGTTAAAGGAACAGTGAGTTTTCCATAAAATAAGGGTTAAAAATAAAAACGAAACATTCCTTCAAATATCGCGCCTAGGAGGTCCCCATAACCTGCCCGTGAAGTGGCGGATTTGTAGGATCTACGGAAACATCGCCATCACAGACCCACACATGACACCTGGCACTCCCAGTCTGCATACAATGTATCAAATTCATCAGACCGGACTAATTAGAAGCACATGTTATTTCCAAACACTAATTAAACACCTGTTGTTTACGCCGTTTGAGAACACAGGTCTTTTAGAGGTGAGAATCTTTGCACCTAGACATTAGTTTTTAATTCAATATCTAATAAACCGTCTTATAATATTCTGCAGTAAAGAGTCTCTTTCTAGATTTTTTAGTATTTAAGCATTTTTTTATACTTTCTTAAAAAATAATTTTTTTTTCGAACTCGAACCGAACACGCCAAAAGTTCGAAGTTCGAACTTGCGAATGGCCAAAGTTCGAATCGAACTCCGAACTGATCGAACCGAACAGCTCATCCCTAGTCAACACATGCTGCAGCGTAATGTATTATCTGTTTGTCAGACAAATGTGACTGTCATAAAATTATTCTGGATTTATTTAAAATATTTGCACACGTGTACATTTTTCTGAAACTTTCACACCTCAAAATTACATGTGCTTAGAGTGCATGAGGCTTGCATAGGATCTTTTGCGCCGCCTGTGTGTTTCATCTTTAAAATGCTGCAATGCGTGATGTGGATTTTCTAGCTTACAAGGAAAGCCTATGTCAGCCTTTACAGTCTGCCTAATGTCTAGGTGCAAAGATTCTCACCTCTAAATGACATGTGCTTACAGCAGGGCTCTCAAACGGCGTAAACAACAGGTGTTAGTGTTAGGAAATAACATGTGCTTCTAATTAGTCTGGTCTCATGAATTTGATACATTGCCTGCAGACTGAGTGTGGCTCCTGCACATGTATGAACACTGCTTCTGAATTGTAAGAAGTGTTCATTTCTACTACATGTTCCTCTATGCTGTTTAACCCCTTAAGGACCAGGGCTCTGTAAAGCCAATCATTAATGATATAGATGTTACGTCATTTGTCATCAAGGGCTTAATAAAATCTTTATCACACTCCTTAGATTTAAACGTAATATTCCAGTATTTGTAAGTCATGTACCTCTCCCGAAGGGCATATGTGAGCATACAATTATTATTGTGTTAGATCTATAGTTTTGGTGCAAGCGTGGTGGAAGGGCTTGCTGCTTCTGCATTAGTAACACAACACAACGTGAAAATATCTATCATAACGCGTACAAGCTGAGTCCCTAGAGTCTCTGACTATCCATTGTCATATATACCTTGCTTTATACATATAATACATTCCCTCATCTAACAGGATAGTAGCCAGTCCCTGTGCATTTTAACCCCTTAAAGGTGGCTAGGTGTCGTGTGTGGGTCTCTGATGGCGATGTTTCTATACATCCTACAAATCCACCACTTCACGGGCAGGTTATGGGGACCTCCTAGGCATGATATTTGAAGGAATTTTTCGTTTTTATTTTTAACCCTTATTTCTTGGAAAACTCACTGTCCCTTTAAAAACGTTTTTTTTAAAACTTTTTGTCCTTGTTTCCTGTCCCCCAGGGCACTACCCGGACCCCCATACACCTTTTATGGCAAATATCTTGCATATATGCCCTCTTGGAGGCCACTCTAAAAATCAAACTTTTGAGTCCCATTGACTTGCATTGAGTTCAGTTCATGTTCGAACGCAAACTTTTGAAATTGTTCGATTTCGAATGCGAACCGAACACGGGGGTGTTCGGCTCATCCCTAGTCTGGACGGTCCGTGGGTCAATAGGCAAGGAGGCAAGGTCGGTGGGTAAAGCAGGGTTTGGCACACTGCATCAGGAGGTTCACAGAATAGCTCAGCACAATACAGAGGTTTGACTCTTAATGCAAAGTCAGTGAGCATAGGTGGGAGTGACTCTGCTGCTTTAATTTGGGATTAACCCATATCAGTGCTGGACAGGACTGAGGCAGCACTTTTCCTGGATGCACACCAGCAGACATGGTTTCTGCACACTCTCAGGTACTGATCCCTGACACTTGGTTACCATTGCAAGCTGAGGTTCAAATTATGCCTACACCACTTTTGTTTCGAGGGAGTGGAGACACATATGGTCTCCATGATGTACGTGGACGTGCACATTTGTACCTTCTTGCCCAGGTGGATAACTATATATATTACGGGACATACTTATCAATGGAGTCATCAGTACAATGGATGATCGTTTGTTCTTTACACATATACCTACTACTGTTGCTTCGCAACCATTGTGCGTCCAGTTACATAAACATTTCTGCATACGTCAGAAAGGGGCGGAAGTGAATAACGATTGGCACACTTGTAAGCGCATGCCCGGTGTACGTATATGGAGATCCAAGTACGTTGAGATGATTAACGATGGCGGTGCTGTGTGCAATGAACGGTAAAAAGCAATAATTATGACGAGTATTTATACATGTACCCCGAGTCTGTTTGGCCACCCTTAATAAAAGCCGGTTCCAGGGTGAAATGCGTCGAGTATGGGCGGCATGTTTTTTTCTTTTAACAGTTATGTTGTTCTGACGGACTTTTTTAGGGGTTGAGGCTGAGCCCTGGTTCCTCTTTTGGTATTTTCCCTGGTGTGATGGTGGTGTACATATCATAGTATTTATCAGTGGGTATAGTAGGCAGCATGAACTACCGAGGTGATAGGTAGCACACCTCTTATACATCCTGCATCTACCATATGGTTTGTTTTATTGCCATTACATATCCTGGATGTATTTGGTATGTCAATATATGCCTTTTGTAAGTAACTGCTAGTACCAGAGTCTCACTCACCCACTCAGGTGACATTATTTATGTGCTCTATTACCCCATCTTTGTTTTTCATGCAATTTATGTGGTTGTTATACTATTATGTGGTGTTTCAATGAAACGTTATTTATTTTTCGGATCTGTACATCCTTTTCCCTTTTTGAAGTATGTATCAACAAGGCACGCAGACCAAACAATGTGAAAGCCTTACAAACGAACTTGCTGGAAAATGGAGAGATTGGCAATAATCAGACACCAAAGAAAGTAAAGAAGGAAAAGCAAAAAGCGAGTAAAACTGCATATATAGAAGATCAAGAAATACCTTTGCTTGAAACCAAGGTTAATGGTCGAAAAGTGTCAGAAAACCTAAATCAAAGAAAAAAGTTTGCAAACGCACTTAAAGATGTTGCAAAAGTTGCTGACAATTGCAAACCTTCTCCCAAAAAAGGAAAGTAGACTCATCGTCAGTCAGCGAAGAAAATGATTCGAACCAATGGTACCACATATCAGAGCCCTGCGGGGACTGACTAGATCAGTGCCTGCAGTGCAAATGCAGGATGCATCATGGCTTGCAGAGCCAGTATCCCTGGGACTGGCAAATGTCATGGCGTCAACCATGGGCGTCTGCAGGATGGGGCACTTCAGGGTGTGTGGGGGGTATTTTAAGGGGCTTCTCCACATTTTCAGGGTGTGCTTTTCAGGGCTCCTTCATATATTCAGGGTATGGGTGTCTTAGGAGTTCTTCCAAATATTCAGGGAGTGCGAGTGTCTTTTTAAAGGGGAGAAAAAAAAGGTTATCTAAAACGCTTGGTAAAAGTCTCATCTCTAGTCCTATGGCCACTCATTTCAGTTTCGCCTTAACCTGACCAGGTCTAGAGCTGCCTTCGCTGAGGACAGACAGGAGAGAGAGATCCGCAGCGCAGAATTCAACATTCTAGTGCAATGTATGAACAAGCGAACTGTGAGTATGGCTCCCAGCTCTTATCTGCGGGCTTCTGCAGTGAACAGGTCGAGGGAAAATGGGTGCAAGATGCAACTGGGTGACACCCTGCAGATGACACCACCAGGCAGGATCTTACTGCACTCCAGTAACTCACCTGCAGTAGTGTCACCTCACCTAAGTTTGCAGCTCCAGCATGGCAGATGCATCCCAAGTGGAAACAGTGCCGTATTACTGCAGAGCATTGTGGTAACACCAGTTAGATTCTCTGTTAAAAAACCCACTTACTTTAGTGCCTTGAATGGCATTAACAGATTAGAAAATGCAACAGTCGGATCAGACACTTACACCTTTATTCTTCTATTAGAAGAATAAATGTTTCGCAGCCTCTGTATTATGCTTTATTTTATGACTGTTCCTTTCAGGACATCGTCAAAAGGGCAGAATATGGATGCCATTAAGGATTTTACTTAAATGGATTATTCCTTCTCCCAGTCTAACGCAGTTTGGCCCAGCCCCATTTTCCCACTTCTGCAAGAAGCTATTTGTCAATTTACCTCTGAGGCAGTTCAGCAAGCATCTGTCTGTACCAGGTGATTGCATCCTGTTTTTACCGTCCACCCATAACACTAGAGCACACTAGTCAAGCCCTCTCTATCCACGTCCCCCCATAAACAGTGGTGTATTTAGGTTTTGTGCTGCCCTAGGCCTGATTAAATTTGTGCACCCTCCACTTCCTGTCAAGGTCACACCTCTTCCTGGTTAAACCGTGCCCTTCCTTTTTAGGCTCAACCTTTTCCTCTTTGAGCTCTGTCTCTTCCTCTCTGTATATTAAAAGTGGATACCAAGTTCCTACTTGTATATTTTGTATACCATTTCAAATGTTGTATCTATTGAGATAATAAAATTATGAAAGGTTTAAAGTCAACCATTTTTACAAATATCAGCAATGCATGCCAAGTATACTAGATCACAGCCGTTTTAACTGGCTGAACAAGAAAACCCACAGAAATGTGCACTGTGAGCGTATCACACATCTGCACAGCAATAAAACCCACAGAAATGTGCACTGTGTATGAGCGCACCACAGAGCTGAACAGCAATAAAACCCACAGAAATGTGAACTGTGTATGAGCGCATCAGAGCTGCACAGCAATAAAACCCACAGAAATGTGCACTGTGTATGAGCGTATCGGAGCTGCACAGCAATAAAACCCACAGAAATGTGCACTGTATGAGCATAGA
Organism: Leptobrachium leishanense; assembly: GCA_009667805.1. Classification (NCBI taxonomy): domain Eukaryota; kingdom Metazoa; phylum Chordata; class Amphibia; order Anura; family Megophryidae; genus Leptobrachium; species Leptobrachium leishanense. Next base: position 222,622,647 of record CM019066.1, on the reverse strand, counting down.
GCTACACAGCAATAAAACTCTAATTTCATTCCAGCCCCCACTCCTTTCATTCCAAACACCCCCCTCTTTTCATTTCACCCAAACCCCCCAATCTTTTAATCTCATTAAAGCCCCCACCCCCACTCTTTTCATTAAACCTTCCACTGTAACCGGAATCTGCTAGGTTCACTCGGGACGAGGCCGGACCAGACACGAGCAAGGATTGTCTGAACACGAGTCTCTTCAGGAAAGGCAAACTTTATTTGTGTCGTCACACAAATGCTCACACAGGATTGAATCGCAAAGAGTGAGCCTCGAACTCACCGTGACATAAAATCTTATACCCCAAATACATAATTAGGTACATCCCAATTAACCCACCTCCCGGTGACACTATCCCACCCCACATGGGTTAATACCTCCCTTGGTCGATTACAAAGACATTCCATTAAATTGGCAAGCTTCATATTAATTTCGACAGATCATAATTAGTTCTTACATTCAGTCCGGGCTATGCTCGCCTCCCTAACGCCTGTACTTATTTGTTGCGGCTAACACCTGGTCTATCTTCTATGCTTCCCTTTGTCTCTCAGCAGGTCTCTATGACCTTGGTGTATCCATTCCTCATTCTGTCCCTTCGTGCCAGGAACAGCCAAGATCTTTCTCAGGGTTTTAATTGCTTTTCTGCTAATCTAACACATTCCTAAATTTCTATGTATGCTTCATTCTAGTTTCAGCTAAAACCTACCTAGTTATTTTCAAGTGAACCAATATTCTGAACAAGATGGCCGCCTGGCTCATAATGGCGGCCAGCTTCCAGCCTGGTTCCACTTCATTCCCCCCTTGGCTCAAGCCTCAGGTTCTTCTCCTGAGACTTGTAGCCATTACACCCCACTACTATTATTCTTAAGTTCCTCATATTTTAGGGGACCTATTTTGGTTGGGAACATATCTTGTGGGATAATCAGTGGTATCTTCTGTGTCTGTGTGGGTGTCAGTGCCCTCTTGCATAGTGGCCAGAGACAGAGCCCTATGTGGTACAGTAGTGTCCCTATGACCAAGATCACCACCACCATCAGAATCATGGATCCAATCTGTGAGATAAATCTCAGAATGGATCCGAACCAATCTCCGATTGCTCCGAACCCACGGAGTGGATTCCAGCCTTCAGCAGCGATCCTCCTTGCTGTGTTCTGCAACTGTGCTACCTTCTCCTGGTGATCTTGGATTACCTGGAATAGTCAGGGACGTCATGTGTAGTGTTCTTGATGAAGGTGCAACATTCATAATGCATTGTCATCTCACACAATCCATTCAGAACCGCACTGATCTGTTCTAGTGCCATATCATGTATCATTTGTACCTTCCTTATCTCTCGTACTTCCAGATTCAGTAACTGAATGTCTATACTAGTTTTATTCAAAATCTCGTCCATCAGACTGGCATAACTGTTCATTCTTACCATCAACTCTCTTCCCCATCCAGTCCATGCCTGCAGCCATGCCCATATTCGATCCGCTTTCTTGAACAACTCTCTCTTCTGTCTCTCAAACACCAGTGGGTACCTAGGGTGGAGTGCTGTGTCTGTATTAGTGTCTTCTCCCCTTACCCTCTGAATTGGGATCAATTTAGCTAGATAACACATTCCCGTTATTGTAGGTGGTACCCATGTGTAACACACCCTTTCACAACACACCTGGTATCCCCCTTTCAATATAAATGGTGACAAATGTAGTGTTCCCTTTGATATTTCTATCATCAGTTGTCTCAGTCGTTTCATCATATCCAATGCACTCTGCCTCCCATTTGTCACATTCGCAATCACCTCCTCCTGATCACTTGTGAGCTTTCTACATCGTATGTATAGAAAATTTGCCTTCTCTTTTGTGTTGAATGTGTAAATGTATGATGTCCAGTTGAATTTACTTGAGTAACACAACCCACCCTCGTTATTTGTTTCTTTATCTGGTCCTAGTTGAAAACACCATTCTGGTGGGTACACTGGTCCCATCTGGGGTACCCGGGACTGAATGATTCTGTTTTTTCCCTTGGTGCATCAAAAGCATGTATTGTGACATTTCCTGACGCAAACATACTCAAATTCATTGGAACAGAGGCAAATGGTATGTGAATTGTCTCTGGGTGCAGTCTACTACACACCCAGTATGCGGTTTGCCCAGACTTTTTAGCATAGTAATATTTAAATTGCACAAGTAAGTGTCCTCTTGGCATAATCTCGAATATCGCCTCTCACTTTTGTCTCCTCATGGTACGGTTCTCAATCACCGGGTGCGTACCATTCCAGATATGGGAAATATCCACTTTCTTGCGGTGCTTGGGCACCTGGGGCATGCTCCATACGAGAGTCCATAGATCAAATTTGCAAGGTACAAAATCAGTACCACAAATGCCCCAAATATCAAAATCCCTTGGGCAATTCTTTTCACAGTCACGTAAACCCAATCCCTCCCCACCGGAATTTCAAAAACAAAAGACATTTCCGGTTGATGAAAAGTTGGGGCCGGGCCCCTAAAAATAACCCTCTGGGCGTCCCCCGGGGGATCCCTTTGTTCCCCTGTCGGTGGACGGTCAGGCTTTATTGTGTCCATCAAAACACCCACTTGTTAAAAATTTTGGGTGCTTTCAGTAGGATCATTCAGGTGCTCACGACTGTGGTCTTTGTCAGCTTTAGCCTCAGTGGATTGGTCTCGTTGGTGACGACCTTTCATGCTGGTTCAGGATTGGCTGCAGCTACCTTCAGTCTGGAGTTATGTATCCACGGGACCACCTCGGCAATCTTCACTGCTGTAGGGGTTGATAACAGGACAAGGTAAGGACCTCTCCATTTTGGGCCTAGTGGGTAATTTTTCCACTCCTTCATCCATACTGAATCACCTGGACAATACTTATGCAGTGGGGGGTATAAAAAGTGAGGTATATTATCTCCCACCCAAGTATTTAATTTCTGCATTGCTTTACCCAACAGTACAACCTGATCATTTAATTTAGTTTCCCCCAATGCCCGAAGGTCCCCCCTTAGTCCATTAATCAGAGGGGTAGGCCGTCCAAACATGAGTTCGTACAGACTTAGCTTCAATTTGGGGGGTTGGCCTGCACCTAATGTGCAATAGAACTATTGGCAGCACATCCAACCAGCCTAGTGACATCTCTTGGCACAGTTTGGACATCAAAGTCTTTAGGGTGAGGTTCATTCTTTCGACTTTTCCCCGAGCTTTGGGGCCTGTAAGCAGTATATAGCTTCCAGGTGATGCCCAACAGGCGGGCAAGCTGTTGTAGACAGTTCTGTATAACTGCGGGGCCATTGTCTGACCCTATTTCGAGAGGAAGTCCATAGCATGGTATTATTTCCTTCATCAGACTTTTCTTCATTCTTGGCAGTTTGTTTTTGATAAGGGTCTCTTTGAGAAAGAACCTCACCAGCGGAGCTTGATATTCTTCTGCTCCCAATTCTCCCAAACTTAGCAGTATTCGTGTGATCCTCAGATTATTATAAGGGTTGGCTGTTAGGCTGTCAAAACGTGAGGCGAAATTTTCTGCTCGTTCAACTTCGGTTACTTTTGTATCTTCTCGATTACTCCCCCATTAATTTTACGCTGAAGAATTTCAGCATCATTTTGTATACTCTGCGGAGTCTTTGCTGAACTTCTGAGGTGTTAATCATAAAACGTGCCTCTTGAGGGTTCAGAGGAGTGGAGTAGAAATTTCGGCCTTGGGACCGGGTTGGGAAGAGCCATTGGATATAATCATGATTGAGTTCTAATAGTTCATAGTTATTGTGCCATTTGTGCAACATAATTTCAATAAATTCGCCTCCAGGTTCAAATTTTCTCCAATTCATATAGAATTCGTAGTTTGGCATGGCAGGTTGGTCCTCTTGCTTGCAGAGCAGGACTTTGGCTTGATCAGTTGTTAGCAATGGTTTTGCAGCCGCTTTTGCGGCCTGATCAGCGCGCCTGTTGCCTTTTGGGATTTCATCATGACCTTTCTGGTGGCCAGTGGCCACGACAGTGCATAATACTGACAGCACTTGGTTTCCATACAGCTTCTAGGAGGGCTGCGATTTCAGCTGCATATTTGATTTGTTGTCCTGAGGAAATAAGTAGGCCTCTTTCTTTGTAGAGTGCACCATGTGCATGGACAGTCATACAGGCATATTTGGAGTCAGTGTAGATATTCACTCTTTTGCCTTCGGAAAGTTGTAGAGCCCTGGTTAGGGCTGTTATTTCAGCCAATTGTGCAGATGTATGGCCTGGTAGAGAATTTGCTTCAATAATCTCTTCTGCTGAGACGACTGCATAGCCGGAGACTTTCTTCCCATCATCCATATAACTGCTACCATCAGTGAATAGCTGTAAATCGTATTTGTCTAGGGGTACATCTTTCAAATCTGGCCTGCTACTGAACACTTCTTCCATGACTTGGAGGCATTCATGATCTGGATCCTCTTCGCAGTCAGGCAGTAAAGTAGCAGGGTTCAAGGTAGCGATGAGGTCCAAATGAACCCGTAGATTCTCACACATCATAGCTTGGTACTTTGACATCCGGCTGTTGCTGAACCAGTAGCTTCCTTTTACATCCAGCAGGGCTTTGACAGCATGTGGCACCTTGACATAAAGAACTTGTCCAAGGGTCAGCTTGTCTGCTTCTGCTATCAGCATTGCGGTGGCTGCCACAGCTTTCAGACATGGGGGTAGGCCGCAGGGTCAAGTTGCTTGGATAGATAGGCCACAGGCCTTGGCCATGAGCCAAAGTTCTGAATCAGCACTCCTGTAGCTGTTTGATTGTGTTCATACATGTACAGCTGGAAGGGCTTGCTGTGATCTGGCAGTCCCAGTGCAGGAGCTTCCATTAACAGAGTCTTTAATTTCAGAAAAGCTGCTGTTTGTTCTTCTTCCCAGAGGAAAGGGTCATGCTCTCCTCCTTTGGTAGCTTGATGGAGGGGCTTAGCAATATCTGCGAAGTTGGGGATCCACAGGCAGCAGAAGCCTGCAGCTCCCAGGAATTCACGGACTTGTCTCCTTGTCTTTGGTTGGGGTATTCGGCACACTGCTTCTTTTCTCTCTGCCCCCAGTGCACGCTTGGTACCTGTTAATTGAAAACCTAAATATTTCACAGTCTGTTTACATATTTGTGCTTCTTTTTGGACACTCTGTAACCTGCAAGGCATAGCAGATATAGCAGGGCTTTTGTGGCAGAGAAACAGTCTTTTTCTGTGGGAGAAACCAGTAATAAATCATCTACATACTGTAGTAAAACAACTTTGTCTGGCTGAGCGTTGAAGGACAGGAGGTCCTGGCTGAGCGCGCATCCATTGTAGATTCCTTCCACTGAAAAATAAAAAGGGGTTGGCTTGCCGGAGCCAGACAGATGCAGAAAAAAAAACGTCTTTGAAATCAAGCACCGTGTAATATTTTATATCACCAGAAATACCAATAAATTGTATGGATTGGGAACCACAGGGTGTAGAGTTACTGTGGCTTCATTGACGGCCCGTAAATCTTGGACTGGGCGGTACTCTTGTGTGCCCTCTTTCAGTACTGGTAACAGGGATGTGTTCCACGGTGACACGCAGAATTTCAATATGCCATGGTCTTTAAGTCTCTGCAAATGTGTCTGGATATTCTGCTTGGCTTTTTGTGGGATATGGTATTGTCTTAAAGCCACAGGTGTTGCACCAGGTTTTAAATCGACGTACACTGGAGGGATATTTACAGCTAATCCGGGCGGGTTTTCCTCTGCCCAGACTCCAGGAATTTCAAGGAGTAGTGTGTACGGGTCTGGGGCGGCCGGCAGGGTTGGTGCCGTTCATTATTCTTCTTCTTTTGGCATAAATACTGCAATTTTTACAGGTTGGGTATGCTGGCTGGGCTGTACTGCCGTGTGGAGCTGCCACTCTCAGGCAGGTCTAATCTAGCGTGACCCACGGGAAAAAATATAATTCGGGCTTGCAATTTGCAAAAAATATCCCGCCCCAGGAACTGGATGGGACATTCGGGCATATACATATACACATTGTATATTTTAACTAAAAAGAAAAACCATCTACATATACAAACAATATTCACAGAGATCTTTCTCCCGTAGCCAAAACAGACTCTTAATACCACATCAGAGAAAAAAAAAATCAGTAATCATATAAAATACTCTTATAACAATAGAATAACTATCTTGTCAGAAACTAAATAGAAATATATATATTTTTTTTATTTTATTTTTTTTAATCATACTTTCGCTATATCTTAACTATATAGAACATGAAACAGTATAAAACTAATTACTTTAATTATTTCTCGAACTGCTCTTTTAATATTATCTTCTAACCGTTTCATATATTTCTATTTAATTTGTTAATAAATTTTATTATATTTTGGTAGACAATATTGTATATTATTATATACTTTAATTTTATTTCATAAAATACATGTTGTATTATAAATACTCACTATTGTTACACTCTGTAACAATATAAAAACCAGGACACCCTCTTTTATTTAATTCTAGCTCTGTGAACAAAACTAGAGTTTTTGGAATAATATCAGCACATTACACAATATTGCTTGAAACAAACGGACAACAATACTAGACAATATAAAACTTTCTTACATATAGCCTAGATTATATAAACCTATTTTAAAATAGTCTGTCAAGACAGACTTAACCAAAAATATTCAACACAAAATAAAAACATACATCTTGCACTCGACAGACTTCATGCATTCTATTGTAGCACACATTAAAAATTAGCTAAACATAGTAATTTTTCTTCTTTATCTCTCTGGTAAACTAAGATTCGCTGCACAGACACATAAAGGGTTACTTTCTCTGTTCATCAGAGAACAAAAAAAAATTGACTCCCTCCCTCTCCTCCGTGCAGACAGTGTGTGCCAGAAAGGAGGGGGGGGGAGCGAATACTGGGGAAAAAAAAAACCGTTCTCTCTTTCTTCTGGCCCAGGGGGAAGTGGGGGCTCAGAGACTCCTGCAGATCATTACATAATCCACACACAAAGCTTGTAAATTATCTTTGTTTAATTTACTGGTATATTAAAACACTAAATATATATATAAACTTATTTTTACATTTAAATTTATTTGAGGGCATACTTTTTTTTTTCTTATTTGCCCTACTAACATAACAAAAATGGCTTTTATCTCTCACACAGTACCTCCATATATCTATATACGGGTATTGTTCAGGATGACCATATCTCCCGGTTACCTGGGTGTACACTCTCTGTATTATCTCTGGGTCCATAGACCCCTGTTCTGGCCACTCAAGAACTAACTGCAGTACTGGAGACCGTATCTCCAGAAGGATATAGACATCTTAGAGAGAGTTCAGAGAAGGGCTACTAAAATGGTGTACGGCTTGAAGGAGAAAAGTTACCAGGAAAGGCTTAATGATCTTAACATGTACAGCTTGGAAAAAAGACGAGACAGAGGAGATATGATAGAAACATTTAAATACGTAAAGGGAATCCACAAGGTAGAGGAAGGAGTATATTAAAAGGAAACAAAGTAGCAAAACAAGAGGACATAGTCTTAGATTAGAGGGGCAAAGGTTTAAAAGTAACATCAGAAAGCATTATTTTACTGAGAGGGTGGTGGATACATGGAACAGTCTTCCAGTTGAAGTGGTAGAGGCCAAAACAGTAATTGAATTTAAGCAGGCATGGGATAGGCATAAGGCTATCCTAAACAAAAGATAAATCCAGGTAAAGTATCCATGTAATTGGGCAGACTAGATGGGCCGAAAGGTTCTTATCTGCCGACATTTTTCTATGTTTCTATGTTTCTAACTGTGGCTATACCATTGTACATAATAATTTTAACTTTTCTTTACTTAAATCTATTTTATAATCATGTGTTGTATATAACACTTTAAAATTCCACACCATATATTCCAAGGGTGTCTCACCCTTCTTAGCCATCTTGGGTTTAGACGACCCGTTGCCTATTGTTACTCTTACGGGCGGTAACCTTCTCACAATGCAGATATTACGTTTAGCACAAAACACTTGAAATTTACTGTCGGGTACTTCAGTCAACAATTCATATATATCGGATTCGCTTCCTCCGTCAGTAGCCGGACTGCAGTCGCCTGAGCCGGAAACGTACCTTGGGAGTCCACTCTCAAATTTGCTTTCTCGCTAGGCGAGTAGGCGCACAATCACTCACAGCACTCTAGCAATCATTCACAACCCATACTGTACCAGATATTTTCAGCACAAAACAATACATAAACAATTCAACTCTTTCTACTAGCCGAGGGCACACCGTCCCTCCTTTTGGCTCCTTATACCCCGTTAATTGAACTCTAACTCTTGACTGCTTGTGACTATGTGCACCCCGTTCTATAACTACACTTTCGTCTGCAATTCCAATTTGCCTATGGGTAATCTACCCACCCGGCACCACTTCCTCTGCAGCTACCGCTGGCCCTAATGGGCCCTCTTCACTACACGATGTACACACTAGCACTGACTCAGGGCTCTCAGCCCAGTCACAGAAATCTCTCCTCCTTTCCTTTGTCCACGTGCAGAAGCTCTATTTACAAACACTGACTACGACTATGCAACTCCACGTGGCTCCCTTCTCCCTCACATACAGACTCTACCGTTTAGTTAGCATCCGATCTCCCGGGTTCAGACACGTGCTAGCCACTCTGGCTCCTTTGCTTGTCCGTGCTGTCGGCGTGGGGTGCGGTATGTCAACGAGACCGTGGGTCTCCTTATCCGACTATGGCGGACGTTTCCCTTTATACCGGTATCTCCATTAGACATACAAACATAGAAGACACTTTACCTATCACCGCGCTGCTTGCTGTTTCCTCGGACTCGGTGGTGTCCCAGTGTTCCCGGGCCGGGGGTCCGTTTGGGACGAGACGAGGTCCACTGAACAGGAAATCCTGCTTGGCGCCTGCAGATGTCAGCTCACCTTCAACGGACGCCAAACCAGCGGGATCACTCGCACCTGCAGTCAACCGCAACAGGGTTCAGCAGTCGTTGCCATGCCGGCAAAGGGCCTCGTATCCCGGCTATCGAGCCCCCAAGAAATGTAACCGGAATCTGCTAGGTTCACTCGGGACGAGGCCGGACCGGACATGAGCAAGGATTGTCTGAACACGAGTCTCTTCAGGAAAGGCAAACTTTATTTGTGTCGTCACACAAATGCTCACACAAGATTGAATCGCAAAGAGTGAGCCTCGAACTCACTGTGACATAAAATCTTATACCCCAAATACATAATTAGGTACATCCCAATTAACCCACCTCCCGGTGACACTATCCCACCCCACGTGGGTTAATACCTCCCTTGGTCGATTACAAAGACATTCCATTAAATTGGCCGTAAATTGGCAAGCTTCATATTAATTTCGACAGATCATAATTAGTTCTTACATTCAGTCCGGGCTATGCTCGCCTCCCTAAAGCCTGTACTTATTTGTTGCGGCTAACACCTGGTCTATCTTCTATGCTTCCCTTTGTCTCTCAGCGGGCCTCTATGACCTTGGTGTATCCATTCCTCATTCTGTCCCTTCGTGCCAGGAACAGTCAAGATCTTTCTCAGGGTTTTAATTGCTTTTCTGCTAATCTAACACATTCCTAAATTTCTATGTATGCTTCATTATAGTTTCAGCTAAAACCTACCTAGTTATTTTCAAGTGAACCAATATTCTGAACAAGATGGCCGCCTGGCTCATAATGGCGGCCAGCTTCCAGCCTGATTCCACTTCACCACCTCTTTTCACCAACCCCCCACCCTTTTGATTTCATTAAAGCCACCCCTGCTCTTCATCTCATTACCCCCCCCACAAACACACACTTTTAACTTCATTAAACACCCTCTCTTCATTTCACTAAACACCCCTTTAGTGTATTTGAATGATAACTGCTCACTGATACAGACAAGCATGTGGAAGTGGAAGTCACTGATTCATTACAGTGTAAAACTAAAACAGAGACATACACACAAGAGACACTAAATACACAAAAGAACAAATGCACACATTTACTATGCTGCCATCTGCTGGATGGAGGACAACATAATACCTCAATAAATAACACTCCACCCCCCCATGATCTCGAAGTCTTGGAGATTAGGGATGAGCTGTTCGGTTTGATCAGTTCTGAGTTCGATTCGAACTTTGGCCGTTCGCAAGTTTGCGAACTTTTTGGCGTGTTCGGTTCGAGTTCGAAAGAATTTTTTTTTGGAAAAAAGTATAAAAAAGGTTTAAAAAAATACAAAAAAATCTAGAAATAAAGAGACTCTTTATAAGCAACAGTTTATTAGATATTGAATTAACAAATTTATTTATAAAGCATTTTACCAGGAAGGATACATTGAGATTTCTCTCGTTTTCAAGTATGTCTTGGGTATGTCTACGTGCAAAGATTCTCACCTCTAAATGACCTGTGTTCTCAAACGGCGTAAACAACAGGTGTTAATTAGTGTTTGGAAATAACATGTGCTTTTAATTAGTCTGGTCTGATGAATTTGATACATTGTCTGTAGAGACTGAGGGTGTGGTGTCTCCTGATCTGAACATGTATCAAACAACACCTGTGCTTCTGAGAAGTGTTCATTTCTCTACTAAAGCTTCCTCTGATAGGCTGTTTAACCCCTTAACCCTGCATTTCACTGCTGTGTGCTCAGCTCATTTTTACCGCTTTCGCTCATCATGTTTAAACGCGATTTGTAGCCACATTTTATTAAATGACCCAGACATATTAGTTATCGTTCTTTCTGGCAGACTCCGCAGATTCATAATATATCATTTTTATATGTATACGTCATGTCCTGCCTGTATATTATGACAAAAAAATGCAATAAAAATTTAATTTTTAATCATCTGCAGTGTGTACAGTGTTTTTTTCACATTTTAGCACATGAGCGTTTGCGGTTATGTTTTCTATGGGGTGCACTTGTACAAAAATTAGAAATGGGGACTTGTTACATTTTGGGGGGGAATTACGTGATTTATAGCAAACGCACCCCATAGAAAAAAATCATTAGTGCAGCATCATTGTTCACATTATAATTGTGAACAATATTGCTGCATTAATAAAAATAACACACAAAAAAATACATGTTTCTAATTTTTTTTAAATTTATACCTGGTCATGTTGGGTATCATTCAAAAGGCCATGCTCAGGACTTTACATTGACACCCTCCATGACCCCCTAGCTGCCTGGAGATATCGGGGGTTCAAATGAACCCTCTATCTCCACCAGGGGATTCCAGGCAGCTAGGGGTTCCCCGGCCATCTGACGTCATCACGCTATGCGTGAGGACATCAGGCAGTGAGGGGGCAGAGCCGCCATCCAAGATTGCGGCCCCCACCGGAGCTAGGCCGCACTTCGGTGCCACAAGGCATCTCTATACACAGCCCCATCAGCATCTCTGTGAACCCTCAAATAAACCCCCTATCTCCACCAGGGGATTCCGGGCAGCTAGGGGTTCCCCGGCTATCTGACGTCATCACGCTATGCGTGAGGACGTCAGGCAGTGAGGGGGGACCCGGGGTGGAGCTGCGATCCAAGATGGCGGCCCCCACCGGAGCTAGGCCGCACTTCGGCGCCGAAGTGCGACCCGGTGCCTAATGGGTTAAAGCCAGGCACCGCTTAAAAGGGGAGAGTCTCTCCTTTTAAGCAGTGCCTGGCTTTTTTTTGTGGGACCTCCCGAATGGTCGCGCATGGCGTTATGACGTAATTTACGTCGGGAGGAGCTGGACTTCAGCGTCTGAGGACGCTGAAGTCAGAACGCCGCGGGACCCCAAACAGAGAGGTGAGTATCTCTGCCGGGGGTCCCGCAAAGCTGATGACGTGTTGGACACGTCCTCCTCAGCATACAGTGGGAGTAACTGAGGACGTATCCCACATATCAGCAGTGAAGGGGTTAAAAACTTCTTTTTTTTAAACTTTTTATCCTTGTTTCCTGTCCCCCAGGGCACTACCCGGACATTGTTTTTAAATATTTACATACTAATGTCTATACATCCTAGAAATCCGACACTTCTCGGGCAGGTTATGGGGACCTCCTAGGCATGATATTTGAAGGAATTTTTCGTTTTTATTTTTAACCCTTATTTCATGGAAAACTCACTGTCCCTTTAAAAACGTTTTTTAAACTTTTTGTCTTTGTTTCCTGTCCCCCAGGGCACTACCTGGACCCCCATACACCTTTTACGGCAAATGTCTAGCATATATGCCCTCTTGGAGGGCACTCTAAAAATCGAATCCCATTGACTTGTATTGAGTTCGAGTTCGAATGCGAACCGAACTCGGCAGTGTTCGGCTCATCCCTATTGGAGATGACTGGAAGGGAGAATATTTCTTCTTGTGCGGCCAAGGGCCATCAGTTGGTTCCAATTCCTACTTCCTGTGCTCTCTCTGATGGACCGTCAGAAACTGGCTTTGCAACAGCAACTCCTGGAGAACATGCACTTGTATCATCCAGTAGTTCACCATCTGGCATCCCAGAAAACCCAGTAGAACTGGGACTAGCAGCAAGAAAAAGTATGTCCACGAGAGTTCAGGAGGCAAATTACAAACTGTTAACTAGATGGCATAGGACCCCAAACACACTCAGACATATGCCGGGGGGGAGGGGGCGACATGCTGGAGATGCTAGGAGCCTGCAGCGAACCCGTTGCATATCTGGTGGTCGTGCCCGAACCTACACCAATTTTGGAACACTGTACACACACGAGTTTGTGAGGTGTTAGAACCCCAGCCCCCTTTTTCGCCTGAGTTTTATCTTCTCAGCCACACGGAGTTCGCCCCAGAGGCGTTCAAAAGATCAGTAGCTATCCGCCTACTACAGGCGGCAAGATTAACACTTCCCAGGTACTGGAAACGACCTGAACCACCCCCCCTAACTCTATGGCTCCATGAAGTAGAATCAATACGCTCTTCCGAGGAGCGATTGGCATACGTCCAGGGAAAAGCCGCGGAACACGCCCAAAAATGGTTTTATTGGCTAACGACATGCATTCCTAGAATGAGTACCACCGCTGTAACATAGGGCACCTAACCCAGTTGAGGCGGACGGGACACACTGTAACATACGGTTTAGTCTTATTGCTGAAACCTTGTTGTTATGCACATAATAGCTAAAGAGATGCACGACGTACCACGGCTGGTTCACCTACTGTTTGTACAGTGGCAAGAAAAAGTATGTGAACCCTTTGGGATTACGTGGAGTTTTGCATGAATTGGTCATAAAATATGCTCTGATCTTCATCTAAGTCACAACAATTTGAAAAACACAGTCTGCTTAAAATAATACAACACAAACTGTAATCCCCGAGACGCCAGCGCCGTAAAAAGCCTAAATCTAGCGCCGCCTCGTAGTACGAAGACTCTCAGTCTTCTCAGGACTCTCCTTTGCAACACTCAGGCGTTGCCTAACTCATCTGATGCTCCCTGCATAAAGCCAAACCGCACCCAAGTAACTTTGCTTCTGCATTGCCTTGGTGAATACCAAGCTGACAGGGAGCTACCTCCTGTTCCTGCCTAGAACCTTAATCTGTTTTGTCTCCTCCAGTATTTTCTTGCCCTCTGTACCTGCATTCACAGAATCCTCGGAGCCTGCTGCCCTGCATCTCGCAGAATCTTCAGCCCGCTGCCGAATCCTCAACCTGCTGTCCTGCACCTCGCAGAATCCTCAGCCCATTGCCCTCTGTACCTGCATTTCCACAGAATCCTCGGAGCTTGCTGCCCTGCATCTCGCAGAATCTTCAGCCCGCTGCCGAATCCGCAACCTGCTGCCCTGCACCTCGCAGAATCCTCAGCCCGTTGCCCTCTGTACCTGCATTCCACAGAATCCTCGGAGCTTGCTGCCCTGCATCTTGCAGAATCTTCAGCTCGCTGCCGAATCCTCAACCTGCTGCCCTGCACCTCGCAGAATCCTCAGCCCGTTGCCCTCTGTACCTGCAATCCACAGAATCCTCGGAGCCTGCTGCCCTGCACCTCGCAGAATCTTCAGCCCGCTGCCGAATCCTCGAAACCCGCTGCCCTGCATCTCGTAGAATCCTCAGTCTGCTGCCCTCTGTACCTGCATCCCACAGAATCCTCGGAACTGCTGCCCTGCATCTCGCAGAATCCTCAGCCCGTTGCCTTGCATTCCCAGGAACCCCTACAGTCCCAAGACCCTCTGCCTGCCAAGACTCTTCTGCTTTTGTTTTCTTTTTTTCTAACGATCTCCTTCGCCTTCATTCTCATATTGTCTCCTTTTATAGTTTAGAGTAGCTTAGTACTATCCTTCTGTTTACTCTTTTCTCATCTTGCTTTCAGTTAATCTGTTACTGTTTAATATATATATTCAGTGTCTTCCCTTCCTCCTCTTATCCAGCTCCTTGATATATATTTGTTCATTGCCTTTATGTTACTCCAAATAAACCCTCTCTTGTATATGTTTATCTGAATCTCTGTTTCCCTTATTGCATATTGGGCTCAATCCTACCACCCCAGAACCAGCACCTGATATATGTTTTCATGTGTTTATTGAACATAACATGTAAACATTCACAGTGCAGGGTGGAAAATGTATGTGAACCCCTAGCCTAATGACTTCTCCAAGAGCTAATTGGAGCCAGGCATGAGCCAACCTTGAGTCCAATCAGTGTGATATTATTGGATGTGTCGCTGAAAGCTGTCCTGCCCTTTAAAAACACACACCAGTTTTGAATTTACTGGTTTCAAGAAGCACTGCCTGATGTGAACCATGCCTTGCAGAAAAGAGCTCTCAGAAGACCTACGATCAAGAATTGTTGACTTGCATGAAGCTGGAAAGGGTTACAAAAGTATCTCCAAAAGCCTTGATGTTCATGTGTCCACGGTAAGACAGACTGTATACAAATGGAGAAAGTTCAGCACTGTTGCTACTCTTCCTAGGCATGGTCGTCCTGTAAAGATGACTGCAAGAGCACAGCGCAGAATGCTTAATGAGGTAAAGAAGAATCCTAGAGTGTCAGCTAAAGACTTACAGAAATCTCTGGCACATGCTAACATTTTTGTTGACACATCTACAATAAGGAAAACATTAAACAAGAATGGAGTACATGGGAGGACACCACGGAGGAAGCCATTGCTGTCCAAAAAGAATATTGCAGCACGTTTGAAGTTTGCAAAAGAGCACCTGGATGTTCCACAGCACTACTGGAAAAATATTCTGTGGACAGATGAAACCAAAATTGAGTTGTTTTGAAAAAACACACAACACTATGTGTGGAGAAAAAAAGGCACAGCACACCAACATCAAAACCTCATCCCCACTGTAAAACATGGCGGAGGGAGCATCATGGTTTGGGGCTGCTTTGCTGCCTCAGGGCCTGGACGGATTGTTGTCATTGATGGTAAAATGAATTCCAGAGTTTATCAAGACATTTTGCAGGAAAACGTAAGACCATCTGTCTGCCAACTGAAGCTCCGCAGAGGATGGGTGATGCAACAGGACAATGACCCAAAGCATACAAGTAATTCAACAAAATAATGGCTTCAACAAAACAAAATACGCCTTCTGGAGTGGCCCAGTCCTGACCTCAACCCGATTGAAATGCTGTGGCATGACCTTAAGAGAGCGATTCACACCAGACATCCCAAGAATATTGCTACACTGAAACAGTTTTGTGAAGAGGAGTGGTCCAAAATTACTCCAGATCGTTGTGCAGGTCTGATCTGCAACTACAGGAAACGTTTGGTTGAGGTTATTGCTGCCAAAGGAGGGTCAACCAGTAATTAAGTCCAAAGGTTCACATACTTTTTCCACCCTGCACTGTGAATGTTTAGATGTTCTGTTCAATAAAAACATGAAAACATATTATTTTAAGCAGACTGTGTTTTTCAAATTGTTGTGACTTTCACGGGAAAAACACTGAGGATAAGTGGAATATCTTTAAACTAACACTAGAAAAGTACACATCACAATATATTCCACTGGTTAATAAATATAAAAGAAACAGACTGAAACCAATGTGGCTTAGTAGGAAGGTAACTAAGGAAATGAAAAATAAAAAGAAGGCATTTAAAGCTTTTAAATTTGATAAATCTGAGGCATCCTATAAAGCATATAGGGCAGCCAATAAAGCATGTAAAAATGCGATTAGATGGGCTAAACTAGAAAATGAAAAAGAAATAGCCAAAGAGAGCAAGACCAACCCTAAAAGATTCTTTAGGTACATAAATTCTAAAAAACCCAAGAGTGAAAATGTAGGTTCACTAAAATCTGAGTCAGGGCTATTGTTAACTGAAGATCAGGATAAGGCAGAAATTTTAAATGATTATTTTTCTTCAGTATTTATCAAAGAGAAACCTATAACAGGAGACATGAAATTTATTAATAAAAACTTACTAATACAAAGTGACTGGTTGACTCAGGACAAGGTTTTACAGAAATTAAACAATGTGAATGTTAATAAAGCCCCAGGGCCAGATGGAATTCACCCGCGAGTACTGAGAGAGCTATGTGTTGAAATATGTAAACCTCTGTTCTTAATCTTTCAAGATTCTTTTCTTTCAGGAATAGTACCAGAGGATTGGAGAAAAGCTGACGTCGTCCCTATATTTAAGAAAGGTTTAAAATTTGTGCCTGGGAATTATAGACCTGTGAGCTTAACATCTGTGGCTGGGAAAGTATTTGAGGGGTTACTAAGGGATAATATTCAGGAATTTATTGGGAGGTATAATGTAATTGGCAAAAATCAGCATGGTTTCATGAAACACAGATCATGTCAGACTAACCTAATTACGTTCTATGAGGAAGTAAGTAGAAGTATAGATCAGGGGTCGCAGTGGATGTGATTTACTTAGATTTTGCCAAAGCTTTCGACACAGTTCCACACAAAAGCTTACTATTTAAATTAAGAAAAAATGGTCTAGATGAAAATACTTGTTCTTGGATAGAAAACTGGCTAAAAGATAGGGTACAGAGAGTGGTCATAAATGGTACATTTTCAAGATGGACACCAGTGGTAAGTGGTGTCCCTCAGGGGTCTGTTATAGGACCAATACTATTCAATTTATTTATAAATGACCTTGAGATAGGCATTGAAAGTCATGTATCAGTGTTTGCAGATGACACAAAGCTAGGAAAAGTAATACAATGTGAGCAGGATGTTACTTCGCTGCAGAGGGATTTAGATAGATTGGGGGACTGGGCACTTAAATGGCAGATGAAATTTAATCTAGATAAATGCAAAGTTATGCACTTTGGAGTGAAGAACACACAAGCAATTTATACCCTAAATGGTACGGAGTTAGGGAAATCCAAGCAGGAGAAGGATTTGGGAATAATCATAGACTTCAAACTAAGTAACAATGTGCAATGTCAAACAGCAGCTGCCAAGGCAAGCAAAGTATTGGCATGCATTAAAAGGGGAGTTCACTCACGGGATGAAAACATAATTTTGCCTCTGTATAAATCAATGGTCAGGCCGCACCTTGAATATGCCGTGCAATTTTGGGCACCTGTCTTAAAAAAAGATATTATATCGCTAGAAAAAGTGCAGAGACGGGCAACTAAATTAATAAGGGGGATGGAAGGGTTAAGTTATAAGGAAAGACTAACAAGCTTAAACCTGTTTAGTTTAGAGAAAAGGCGCCTTAGAGGGGATCTGATAACCTTATATAAATATATACGGGGCCATTATCAACCATTGTCTGATAACCTATTCATTAACAGGTCTAAACACAGGACAAAAGGTCATCCATTTAGACTGGAAGAAAGAAAATTTAGCTTAAAGCATAGGAAGGGTTATTTTACGGTGAGAACAATGAAGCTGTGGAATTCTCTGCCTGTTGAGGTGGTTGGGTCAGAGTCTGTACAGACTTTTAAAAAACGACTGGATGACTTCCTGCAGACACAGAATATTAAGGGTTATAATATTTAATATGTGGGTAAAAGCTTCTTGATCCAAGGAGAAATCTGACTGCCATTCTGGGGTCAAGAAGGAATTTTTTCCCAGTATGTTGCATATTTCAGACTGGGTTTTTTGCCTTCTTTTGGATCAACAGCAGTAGGTTATGTGGGAGAGGCTGAACCCGATGGACGCATGTCTTTTTTCAGCCTATATAACTATGTAACTATGTGACTTAGATGAAGATCAGAGCACATTTTATGACCAATT
The DNA here is from genome assembly GCA_009667805.1 of Leptobrachium leishanense. Taxonomy (NCBI): domain Eukaryota; kingdom Metazoa; phylum Chordata; class Amphibia; order Anura; family Megophryidae; genus Leptobrachium; species Leptobrachium leishanense. The sequence goes on along the minus strand of CM019066.1, from coordinate 222,604,522 downwards.
CATGCAAAACTCCACGTAATCCCAAAGGGTTCACATACTTTTCCTTGCCACTGTATACCAAGTTTTACTGTATTATGTACCTTGCTATGTCTCTTCATTTGTACCTATACAGACTTTTCTGTGTCTTTTGATTTTCAATAAACTTGAATATGTTAAAAAAAAGTATGTGAACCCTTTGGGATTACGTGGAGTGTTGCATGAATTGGTCATAAAATGTGCTCTGATCTTCATCGAAGTCACAACAATTTGAAAAACACAGTCTGCTTAAAATAATACAACACAAACATTATGTTTTCATGTGTTTATTGAACATAACATGTAAACATTCACAGTGCAGGGTGGAAAAAGTATGTGAACCCCTAGCCTAATGACTTCTCCAAGAGCTAATTGGACTCAAGATTGGCTCACTCCTGGCTCCAATCAGTGTGATATTATTGGATGTGTTGCTGAAAGCTGTCATGCCCTTTAAAAACACACACCAGTTTTGGGTTTACTGGTTTCAAGAAGCACTGCCTGATTTGAACCATGCCTCGCAGAAAAGAGCTCTCAGAAGACCTACGATCAAGAATTGCTGACTTGCATGAAGCTGGAAAGGGTTACAAAAGTATCTCCAAAAGCCTTGATGTTCATGTGTCCACGGTAAGACAGACTGTCTACAAGTGGAGAAAGTTCAGCACTGTTGCTACTCTCCCTAGGCATGGTCGTCCTGTAAAGATGACTGCAAGAGCACAGCGCAGAATGCTTAATGAGGTAAAGAAGAATCCTAGAGTGTCAGCTAAAGACTTACAGAAATCCCTGGCACATGCTAACATTTTTGTTGTCACATCTACAATAAGGAAAACATTAAACAAGAATGGAGTACATGGGAGGACACCACAGAGGAAGCCATTGCTGTCCAAAAAGGATATTGCAGCATGTTTGAAGTTTGCAAAAGAGCACCTGGATGTTCCACAACACTACTGGCAAAATATTTTCCGTGGACAGATGAAACCAAAATTGAGGTGCTTGGAAAAAACACACAACACTATGTGTGGAGAAAAAAAAGGCACAGCACACCAACATCAAAACCTCATCCTCACTGTAAAACATGGCGGAGGGAGCATCATGGTTTGGGGCTGCTTTGCTGCCTCAGGGCCTGACAGATTGTTGTCATTGATGGAAAAATGAATTCCAGAGTTTATCAAGACATTTTGCAGGAAAACGTAAGACCATCTGTCTGCCAACTGAAGCTCTGCAGAGGATGGGTGACGCAACAGGACAATGACCCAAAGCAAACAAGTAATTCAACAAAAGAATGACTTCAATAAACCTAAACACACCTTCTGGAGTGGCCCAGTCAGAGTCCTGACCTCAACCCGATTGAAATGCTGTGGCATGACCTTAAGAGAGCGATTCACACCAGACATCAAGAATATTGCTACACTGAAACAGTTTTGTGAAGAGGAGTGGTCCAAAATTACTCCAGATCATTGTGCAGGTCTGATCTGCAACTACAGGAAACATTTGGTTGAGGTTATTGCTGCCAAAAGGAGGGTCAACCAGTTATTAAGTCCAAAGGTTCACATACTTTTTCCACCCTGCACTGTGAATGTTTACATGTTCTGTTCAATAAAAACATGAAAACATGTAATGATTGTGTTGTATTTTAAGCAAATTGTTGTGACTTAGATTAAGATCAGAGCACATTTTATGATCAATTCATGCAAAACTCCACGTAATCCCAAAGGGTTCACATACTTTTTCTTGCCACTGTATATACAAAATTGTGTTAACACCAAAATAACTGCCACTGAAGCAGGGCTTATGTATTGTATATATAAAGTTGTGTGAAGTCCTGCTTCAGTGGCAGTTATTTGTCAGTTAAGTCAATAAAATGGTTGTATCTTTGCTGTCTGTGATTACTGCAGCACCGTACATAATAGTGGCGACGATTGATGGGATCCTGCAGAGGAGAGAGCTGCTGCTAACCTAGAGACCACACTCCCCACCCTGTGTCAGGATCGCCCCCTGGTGCCGCCTGGTCCCCGCCAGACCCGACCCTGATGCTGTCCATCCCGTCATTCGGCAGGCCGCGATCGGCCACTGTGCTGGCCGCAACTCCATCCTCCGGCGCCTCATCATCTAGGCAGCGGCTGGCGCGCGCATGCGCGCTATATCGGTGAGGACCCCGGCGAGGGATTAGGTGTCCACGGGGCCGGGAGATGACGTCAGACGCCAGGTACGGCGGGAGTCAGCTTAGAAGAGGCTACAGAACTGTGAGTAAATGCCCAATTATTAAGTGTGATTCCTAGTACATGGACTGTGTATTATTTGTCTCCAAGTCATACAGCGGCCGCACTTCAGCCTTCCCAGCCGTCTCGCCGAGCCTCAGACCTTCAGCCTGCTGCAGCATCTCCAGCACCCTAATCTGTTTAAGCACTTCAGCCTTTCCAGCCGTCTCGCCAAGCCTCAGACCTTCAGCCTGCTGCAGCATCTCCAGCACCCTAATCTGCTTAAGCACTTCAGCCTTCCCAGCCGTCTCGCCGAGCCTCAGACCTTCAGACTGCTGCAGCATCTCCAGCACCCTAATCTGCTTAAGCACTTCAGCCTTTCCAGCCGTCTCGCCGAGCCTCAGACCTTCAGCCTGCTGCTGCATCTCCAGCAGCCTAATCTGCTTCAGCATTTCAGCCTTTCCAGCCTTCTCGCCAGCCTCAGGCCTCCGACCTGCCGCAGTATTTCCCATCTCCTAGACTGCCTCTACAAACAGTATACAGCAGTATCCTACGTAGTTCCTATGCCTCGACATACCTCCCGTCTACCGTGAGTACTACGATCCTATACGGACATATTACTGCACTCCTGTGTTTTCATATACTACGTACTGTTCGCCGTGTCAAGTCTCCAGTACCCCCGTGCCTATACCTCTACACCCATCAACACCCGACGTCTCGGCCACTGCCACGAATAGGGTTGTACAGTTCCATCTCACCCTTCGTGTAGTGGCTCTTACGATCTGGTATACTCCGCCTTCTGGGTTCCCACCGTTCTGGTATCGCAGCTTCCCCGTGACAGACCGTGACACCCTGCCTGCCAGTAAGACACACTGGAGGCACAGACGGACATGAGGAATCCGTCCACTGGACTAAGTGCAGCCCAGCTCCAACCGCAGTACTACAGGCATTAACCAGCACCACAGGGGCCTTCTCAAAATGGCCAATCTGGGAAGACTCAACGAGTTTATTACTCACCCGGAACAGTGGATCTCATGTCTCCCGCGTAGACAACTACCTCAGGGCTAACCAGGTCATGCACGATGGCCTGAAGGCAGCAACCCTTCTATGTCTGTGGACAAACCACATTTGATATTGCTGAAAACTTGATAGCATCGGCAAGCATAGAGACTATGGCCTACGCAGACCAAGAAAGAATTAAGCGAACATTTGAGCCTAAACTCTCAGTCATCACCCGGCGCCATGCATTTGAGCAACGTGAACAGAGATTGGGGAATCTGCAGCAGAGTTTGTGGCTGCTCTTCGCCAAGCTTCACGCCAATGTGAGTTTCCTGATCTGGAAGACCGTCTCAGAGACAGGTTCGTTTGTGGCCTGTGTAAGAACTACAGCAGCGCCTATTTGCCATGGAGAAACTGACTTTCCAAGACACATTGAAGGAAGTCATGGCGGATGAGGCTGTCAGGGGGGCTATGAAGACTCTCCGGCCACAAACAACGCACAACAGCCCCCCAGCGATCCACCCAGGGACTGCAGAAGGCTCGGAAATTGGCTTTCTCCGCAAGCTAAAATCGATTTCTTCAGGCGGCCACACTCCATAGAGAAAACAACTCCCCCCACAGAGCTGCGCACGTTACACGGGACAGCATGAAAGCAGATTCCGCACAGCAGTATGCCGTGCCTGTGGAAAGCAAGGGCACATTGCCAGAGTTTGCAGAAGTCAGGGAAAAAGGCCCCCAGGACAGAACAGAGTTGAATACTGCTCGGGGAGGTGTAGCATCAAACGGACAGGGGCCCAACGTCCCAAAGAGAAGATAAGACTCCACCTAAAACTTCAAGATGTCCCATGCTCCATGGAGTTAGATACTGGATCGGCTCTGTCCATTATTTCCTCTACCACTTGCGACCATATTCGCACCTGTAGCCGACGGCAGATTCCGCTCAAATCAGACTTAGTGCTAACAGACTTCCAGAAATCGCTGTGTTCTCGTAAGAGGCAAAGCCACCATTAGGGTACAATTCAGAGAGTTTGAGGGTGCCCTCAGTGTGATGGTCGTAGAGGGGCCACGCACCAGCCTCCTAGGACTGGACTGGTTTGAGGCCCTGGGCATCAGGGTAACGGGCATTCAAACCCAAATAACTGATCTAGAAGCTGTATGCCAAGAATACGCTTACGTATTCAGCACTGAACCGGGACAATACAAAGGGGCACCCATTACACTCAACCTTGATCCAGCAGTAACTCCAATCCGATTAAAACCGCTTAGGGTTCCTTTTGCATTGAAGCATAAAATTGATGCAGAACTAGACAAGCTGGTACAGCAGGGAGTGCTCCAACCCGTGGACAGTAGCCAGTGGGAGACTCCCATAGTGATCCCAATTAAGCCTAATGGGGACGTTTGTATTTGCGCAGCCTACAAGTGCACCATAAGGCACTACAACAGCATGCTTACCCTGTGCCAGTAGTGAGCCACATACTCGCCTCGCTCCAGGAGGCCGAATGTTCGCTAAGCTAGACCTCGCTCAGGCCTACCAGCAGCTACCGGTAGACGGCACTACCGCAGAAGCCCAAACAATAGTTACACACAGAGGTGCATTCCGAGTGCGCCGATTGCAGTTTGGGGTAAGCGTAGCACCAGGGTTGTTCCAAAGTATTATGGAAAGGACACTGGAGAACATTCCCGGCTTCTGCCCATACTTTGACGACGTCCTGATTGCGGGAGAATCAGCATCAGTCCTGGCTGAACGTCTCTGCGCAGTACTCAAACGTTTCTGCAAGGCTGGTCTAAAACTCAAGAGTTAAAAGTGCCGGATCGGCGTAGAATCCACCGACTTCCTGGGGTTCAGCATCGACGCTGCCTGCATCCACCCATCTGAAGTAAAGCTACAAGCAATTCAGTAAGCCCCCACTCCACAATCAAAAGGGGGAGCTCCAAGCATTCCTGGATTTGCTCAATTTTTACCATTCCTTATTACCGCATAAGCCTGCCCTGGCAGAACCGCTACACCGCCTCCTGGACAAACAAGCACCCTGGGTCTGATTGAGCGCTCAAAACAAAGCTTTCAGGGCGGTAAAATCATTGCTGTCATCGGACTCCGTCCTAGTTAATTTCAAGAAACACTACCAGTAACACTAGCCTGTGATGCTTCGCCATACGGCATTGGGGCAGGACTAAGCCACAGGATGGTAGAGGCTCCCATCGCATACTATTCTAGGACGTTATCTCCGGCTGAAAGGAACTACGCCCAGATAGACAAGGAAGCCCTTGCATAGTGGCTGGCATTAAGTTCCATGACTTCTTATATGGACGTATCTTCATCTTTACATACCACAAACCTCTGCTTGGTCTCTTCACAGCTGACAGACAACGCAGATCCTGTCTCCGCGAATGCTACGATGGTCCATTTTCATGGCCGCCTACTCGTACCAGCTAGTACACAGGCCAGGCAAGGAAATGGACCATGCCGATGCTCTAAGCCGCCTGCCTCTACCACAGACTGAGCCAGATCCAGCCCCAGCTTGTCATATTCTGGCGATCCAGGACCTGCCTGACATACCCCTACATGCAGGGGACGTTGCAGCTGAAACCACCACGGATAGAACGCTTAGCAGAGTTCTCAACTGGGTGTTAAGGGGATGGCCAGTGGCCCGGCCAGGGTCTGAGTTCCAACACTTCTTTTCTTGAAGAAAATTAACTGTCGGCCCACAAGGTCCACCCAGTCTTCGCTTCAAAGTGCTGGATTCTCTACACGAGGAGCACCCAGGAATTGTTCGGATGAAGGCTCTAGCCAGGAGCTACTTGTGGTGGCCAGGCTTAGACAAAGACAGAAGCAAGTAAGAAGTTGCCAGGAAAGCCGACCGGAGATGCCTCAGGTACCAGTGCACCGTTGGGAGACCACGCATGCCCCATGGTCTCGCGTGCACATCGAGTTTGCGGGCCCCTTCTAGGGGCAGGTATTCCTGATAGTAGTGGGCAGTTATTCCAAGTGGTTGGAAGTGGTACTGGTCTCATCGATGACAATGACCAGGGTCATCCGAGAGTTGCGCCGGCTGTTCGCCACACATGGTCTGCCAGATGTAATAGTTTCCAACAATGGGGCACATTTCACGGCAGTAGAGTCACAATCATTCCTCAACGCCAACATGATTCGGCATGTAAAAGCCGCTCCTTTCCACCCCGCGACCAACGGTCAGGCGGAGCGACTGTTCAGGAACACAAAGGAAGCGCTCAAGAGGATGACGAATGGGGACTGGAATCACCGCCTGGCGAATTTCCTCCTGTGTCAACACACACCTCCAAGTATAGCAACCAGTCGCAGCCCAGTGGAGCTGAGGTGGGGCCGCCGGCTCACAACGAAGCTTGACCGACTTCACCCAGACAGGGTAGCGGCAGAGACGGCTCAGCCCAAACCCCCCAGGAACTTACAGCCAGGTGAATTGGTATGGGCCAGGAACTATGGGAGTGGGGCACCTTGCGTGGCAGCCAGGATAACTAAGGCAATGGGCCCGTTGTCATACGAGGTTACTCTGAGAAATGATTGTACAAGCAGATGCCACATTGATCAGCTGCGGCGCTGGCTGACCGGACCAGTGCCGGATGGAAATCCCAGGGTGTTCTCAGGCCCACTGGAGAACTGTGTTCCTACAGGTTTGCCTACACCACCCGTGTCCACTTCCGAAGAGGCAGAGGTACTAGGGGCTGTGGAGCCGTCGCCACTCACGGGCGATCTTCGGGACACGGTCCAGTTGGAGATGGATGGTGCTCAGGTTTCGGCAAGACTCTCCAGTACCATTGCAGAGGTCCACCAGAGTCCGTGGGCCCCCAGCCTATCTTGAAGACTATGAGTGTTGATCAGACTGAGGATAAGATCTATCATAGGGGGGGGAGGGGTGTTATGTATTGTATATATATATAAAGTTGTGTGAAGCCCTGCTTTAGTGGCAGTTATTTGTCAGTTGAGTCAATAAAATGGTTGTATCCTTGCTGTCTGTGATTACTGCAGCACAATACATAATGCTGTCTTAATATTCTGCCTTCAGGAATTTGTACGACAAAGGTCCTGTAGCTACAAGCACTTTTGCACGGATCCATTTAGGTCCATAAGCATAGACAGCACTGGCAGAAGCAAACACTCACAGTAGAAGCATCCTTATTGAATTATATGGTCTAAAACCGCAGTATAGGAACACAAAAATTATGTATGGGGTTGGGTATCCACAATACCCAAAAGAAAGTTCTTTAAGAAAATTTATGAAAATATACTCAGCTGCTGCTGGAGAGGCAATTCACTCTTGTACATCCAACCAAGAGGGTAATGAATCTTAAGCAAGTATGGAAAAAAGATACCTCCAGCGCTGCAAGGAATGGTACACTGGTGCTACCACATTTATTTTAAATAAACAAAAAGAAAACACAAAACAAACGTTTCGGGGACACAGCCCCTTCCTCAGTGTATAGTGCCTTGAAACTATACACTGAGGAAGGGGCTGTGTCCCCGAAACGTTTGTTTTGTGTTTTCTTTTTGTTTATTTAAAATAAATGTGGTAGCACCAGTGCACCATTCCTTGCATCGCTGGAGGTATCTTTTTTCCATACTTGCTTAAAACCGCAGTAGTCCGCACACTGAATAAAGAGAAGGTGCAACCTCCAAATCAGGGCTTCCCAAAACCTCGAACAATCAATGTAATCAAACTAGGAGATGCACTCACATTATGACAATAATAAAGTTTAATTTTTTTCAATCATAAAATAAACACAAAATAAAATATAATGCATACACATGGAAAAACAGAGAATGAACAAAGTCCACCAACGGATATAATCTGTTAACCCGTCAAAGGGAAGAACATACTCAAAATACAACCAATTAACACCATAAATTACCCAGCACTTGGAGAGAGGGTGTAAACAGGAGAACGGAGCCAAGGATCAACGTTTCGACGACTAAGGTCTTTATCAAAAGGGATAAAGTTTATGAGTACGTTCCCAGTATATATACACACACATCACAATGACTCGGGAGAACCAATCCTACGTGCAAGTTAAGTGACACAGCTGTATCAGATAACGGCGGCCGCCGTAGCCAGCACCAGACGCCGCGTACGATACAAGTCACGAGCGTCTAGTGTTAGCAAGGAGACCAAGCGCATGCGCCCAGGATAAGTCGCACATGCGCAATGGACATCCATAAGAAAACAAGATATTAAAACCGGCGTATACAAGACAGACTCGATCATGATACCCTAAGCACATTAGAAAATGAATCCTCCGTGAGAACTTACTACATAATGATCAGCATAATGTCAAGGAAACTCAGTAGAAACAAACAAAGGGGGGGGGAGTGCAGAAAAGGGACAAAACCCTTCAACATTATCACGCCAGGTGTCCCTGACATCCAGTAAAATATGTCTCTACAAAACACACCGCATGTCCAGTGCTAGAGACAGTCTTCAAAGTTAACCCCAAACAGGGAAAAAGCTGGGGCGTAGAGCTACATACATAATGGAGCCAGGGGGGTGTCTCAAACAAATAGAAGTCGCCGTAAGCCACCAAACATCCGGTGCTAGAAGTAGCTGTCAGGGTGGCATCAGGCATGTGCCTTGGTAGGACCCAAGTTCAAGGGGTTTGAGCCTTTAGCGTAGGGATATGCAGGGAATACCTTGGAGTAGGCTGACTGATGCTGGCAGCAGTCCATTGCTTGGTACAAAAGGGTATGGTGATAGAGTGGTCTGGACGGTCCGCAGATCAATAGGCTGGCAGCAAGAAGGCAGGGTCAGTGGGCAATGCAAGGTCTGGTACACGGTATAAGCAGGATTACAGAGCAGGTCAGCACAGTATCAAGGTTTGACTCTTAATGCAAAGCCAGTGAGCATGGGGTGGGGAATGACTCTTGTATTGATAAACAAGGGGGTGTAGTGTGTGTTTGGTGCTTCCACTGTTAACCCCCTTCAGTGCTGGACAGGACTGAGGGCAACACTTTACATGGAGTTGCTGCAAGCAGGTACTGATCCCTGACAGTAGCAAAGGATAAATTAATCATCCTCTTGGCGTGGAGACTGATTAGGCAGCGGGTTCAGAGCGGGATCACGGGCCGGGGAGTGCATATGGCGTCTGCGGGATCGTTGACGGGCAAAGGCAATGATGGATCAGCCCGGCGGTGGTCAGATTCCCAATTGCTTACGCTAATGTCGGAATTATTAAAACAACTTTGTGATGTAAGTACATGGTCAGAAGATACAGGGAAAGTCTTTACAAATGAATCTCTTCCAGTAGACACAAATATAAAGGATATATCAGAAGCTTTCTTTGCAATACAAAAGATTTATCAAGAGCAGATTAAGTCCTGGTGGGAAATAAAGAGTCTGCAGACATATATAACAGAAAAATTGGTGCCGAGAGGGTTAAGACCAGAAGTACCTCTTCCAAACAAAATTATTAAAGAAGAACATATAGTAGAATGGCAGGGAATACTTCTGGAATGTTCAAACAAACTGATGATTTTCCTTACCAAATTGGAACAAGAAAATCTCAATAAAATAAAAGAAGAATTAGAAATTCAAATAAATGATATACAGAACTATCAAACAAATAAAGATTATAAACAATTTGAAGAAAAATTACAAAAAAATCTAGATCGGTTCAGACAACAAATAAAAGAAAAAAAGCATTTCAAGTTCCAAAGGGATATAAAAGACTTTGAAACAAAAAATATCTTTTGGGATAAGAAACGGAGGAGAGATGGGGCGTGGCCTGGACGGCAACTAAGATGGACGCTTGAGAGTGCAGCTCTGTACCACCACCGCGCTTATCATTCGCTTTTCGCCGAGTAGAGACATCATGGGTCGCAGCAAAAAGTCACCCGAGGACCCCAGCTCATCAGGGACCCCGAGCAAGGCTCTCGTGGGACCTCTGGACACATTTCTCCGCTCAGCGGCTACACCCGCGCTGGACACGCGGCCTGCACGTGGACCGGAGGCGCCAAAATCACACACGGAATCATCCATGGCGGACCGCGTTATGGAGCTCATTGAGGGACTACCTACCTGCGATTATGTGCAGGATCTACTGGATGCGGTAAGGGAGTCACTTAACCAAGATCTGGCCACGATGCGCGAAAATATGGGCGCACTAGAGGCACGAGTGGTAGCTCTGGAGGCAGCACCGGCCCGAGACACCGATCAACATGGCCCTGCCTTAGCCCCGAGAGACCTTCAGAATGCTTCTGTGGTCACAGAGGTCTGGCGCAGGCTGGATGACCTGGAAAATAGGTCCCACCGCAACAATATCCGCGTGCGGGGCATTAGGGAAACGATCACGGACCTAGATGCATGCCTGGCACACGTCTTTAATTACATCTTGGAAGATCGGGCGGTGCACCCCTCAAGCTTTGGACGTTGGACTCTCTCTACTCTTTCCGAACATCACGTAATGATCGGCTCCACCGGACGAGACCACAGGGCGGCATTCAGGGACTAAGCGGCGGGAAGTGTGATTAAATGGCGAGGGGGGTAGGGTGGGAGACGGGGTGGGCGGGATGGGTTTGACTGCTGGACAGCGCACCCGAAGACGGCTGCCGTTGTTACGCCTTGTACATGCGCATGACATCTGATACACGGGAAGTGATTGGGCTGGGACGGGGAGAATGCTCAGGCTAGCGGGCCCGCTGGCTGTTTTTCGCAAATGTTGGGATCTGGGGGAGGGGGGATGTACATTTATTGTATCACGATACCATACTGCGGGTCACATGTTGTGGGGCTGGGGGTGGGGGGGGGGCAGGGGGCGAAGTTGGGAGGGTGGGGGAATATATTGGCTTGGGCCGTTGTGCGATACACCTTACGACTCGGGGCGGGGGGTGATTTGTTGGGGTTTTGAGACGTTGACCTGTTAACAGAGCACTTATTCCTTTTGATTTATTTATTGTGTCCCCCCCCTTTTTTTTTTCTGGAGGGTTTTAACCCCCGGGGATTACCTTAGTAACGTCCGTGGTGACATCCGTGCTCCTCTACAATGTTTGTTGCGACCCCTACTGGCACATGTCTCCGAACAACGCTATGCTGTACGGTGGGGTACTGTTGATGATTTTCTCTCCTTGTTCCCTGTTTTTCTTATCTCTCTTACTTCTAGTTCCTCTTCTTTCTCTTGCTGTTTTCGCCGTCCGCGCTGTCTGAGGATACTTCCTTGATAGCACCACACCCCATAGGTGGACGTCTATCTCTGGGGTGTTGAATTGGGCCTGGCCCGATACCTCCCCCACGTGACGTTGAATACCTACCGACCATCTCTTCTTTTTTCTGTCCTCTACTCTTTCTCACTCTTCCTCACCTCTCTCTACTGCTCTAGAGCCGCCCTTGCGGTCCTTTGTTCCCTCCTCCCCCTTTTTTTTTTATTATTTATTTTAATTATATCCCCACACCTCTCTCCCTTCCCTCCTGCTCTCTCCACACCCTCCTCCTCTCCGGAGTGTCGGGCCGCGCGTGTGCTTGGCTGGGGGGGCGGTGCTACCTGGTGGAGCTTCCAGGATGGCCACGGTGGGGAATGAGCCCTCTGCCTGTTTCAGACCACGGGATCTTACCCTGGTAACATACAACGTGAAGGGTCTTAATACGCCGGAAAAGAGATCTCGGCTTTTAAGGGATATGTTCCTGATGCGCGCCTCTATTTTTATGCTGCAGGAGACACACTTCCGTGAAGGTGCAGCACCATTGCTGCGGGATCACAAATTCCCGATGAGCTACCTTAGTAACTATGTGGGAGGTAAATCTAGGGGAGTCGCCATTTTGTTCGGCAGTGACGTTCCATTTGTTCTCCGGGATAGTTGCACGGACGACCAGGGCAGATATCTATTCGTGAAGGGGACGATTGCCGAGGTAGTTTACACATTTGCCACGATTTATATCGCCAATGTCGCGCAATCGGCCTGCCTTGCCCGTATCATGTCGAAATTGAGGCGCTTCCAAGAGGGCATTGTTATTATGGCTGGCGACTTGAACGCTGCTCTCCACCCCCCTGTGGATACCTCAGGTGGTACGTCGGCTCTACCACCGCACACACTGCGTGCCCTAAGACGCTCTCTTCATGACATGCGTCTTGTAGATACATGGCGAGCCTTTCATCCGGGGGAGCGTGATTTCACCTTTTACTCGAATCCCCATCGGGTTTCCTCGCGTCTGGACTATATTTTCCTGGAACAGTACCGCCTAGACCTTGTGGTGGGGGCGACCATACACCCCACCACGTGGTCAGACCACGCACCGGTCTCTATACGCTTGACTTCACCGCTGTTTCGCCCTCGAGAGCGAATATGGCGACTTAATGTTTCGATGTTGTCGGATAGGGAGATAACGGCTGGAACACGTGACGTATTAACCAATTACTTTGAAGAAAACTCGTCCGCGGAAGTAGCGAGACCTGTGACTTGGGAAGCCCATAAGGCGGTAATCAGGGGCTATTTTGTGAGTAAGGGCACGGCCTTGAAAAAAGCTAGGGAAGGGCAGAGACTTGAACTATTAGCTGAAATTCGCACGTTGGAACTGCGCAGGAACGGGGACACTGATGCCGAGACCCAAAGTCAACTACTGCTGGCGCGCCGCGCACTGAACGACTTACTTTCCTTGGACCTTAAACAGGCAGCAGCCCGCACTAAATGCTTTTTTGCTCTAAATGAAAACAGACCAGGAAAATTACTTGCCCGAATGTTACGTAAACAACGGCAACTGGCCTATATTCCAAAGATACGCACCTCCGCGGGGGACATTACGCTTAGACCGGAAGAGATATCGGCAGCATTCAGGGACTATTATATGTCCCTATATAACCTACCTGATACTAATCCACCTTTGCCGGGGGCGATAGAGGAATATCTTGCAGCTAACCTTCATGTACGCCTTCGGGACACGGAAGCCGAACAGTTAAATGAGCCAATCACCGCCGGAGAAATCGCTACGGCCTTAAAGCTCGCAAAAAATGGGAAAAGCCCGGGCCCAGATGGACTCCCTGTGGAGTTCTACAAGGAATTCCGCGATCTCCTCATACCTCACATGGAGACGACTTTTAACGCCGTTACGACTGAGACACCTTTCCATCCTCACACCTTGAGTGCGACAATTACAGTTTTACCCAAACTGGGGAAAGACCCTTCAGAATGTTCTAGTTACAGACCTATCTCACTACTCAATAGTGATATTAAAATCCTGGCCCGTATTTTGGCTGACCGACTTAAACAATTCCTTCCCGACCTGGTTCATCCAGACCAGGTGGGGTTCATCCCAGGCAGGGAGGCGAGGGATGGCACACAAAGGGCGATTAATGCTGTCTCGGCAGCTCGACGTTCTGGGCAACATCTTCTCCTGCTCTCTACGGACGCGGAGAAGGCGTTTGACCGGGTCCTTTGGCCCTTTCTTTTTCAGACACTGAGGACTCTGGGACTGGGACAAGGTTTTTTAACCTGGGTCCAGGCCCTATACACCTTACCCACAGCCAGAATTAAGGTTAACGGTGCTCTCTCTGCTAGCTTCCAGATCTCAAACGGCACGCGCCAGGGTTGCCCCCTTTCCCCATTGCTCTGTCGCTGGAGCCGTTCCTTGAAGCGGTGCGACGCAACACCGCGATTTCAGGTATGAAAGGGGCTCACCAGGAACACAAAGTCACTGCGTATGTGGATGACTTATTGTTCTTCCTCACGGACGTTCGCCAATCACTACCGGCGGTATTGGGCGCGTTTGAATCTTATGGCAAATTGGCGGGCCTAAAAATGAATATGACCAAATCGGAGCTTTTGAACGTCTCGGTACCGGACGGGGAGGCTGGGAGACTCCGGGACACATTCCCCTTCCACTGGTGTGACATTAAGATGCGGTACCTCAGGATCTGGCTTACACCGACTCTGCAAGATCTCTTTGCGCTCAACTTTCTCCCCCTCCTGGGGACGATCCATGACGATTTGATATTATGGAACAACAAATTACTTTCCTGGATGGGAAGGGTGGCAGTGTTCAAAATGAACGTGCTCCCTCGCATTCTCTATCTTTTACAAACTATCCCAGTTGCTATACCGGGGTCCTTCTTTAAATCGTTCCAGTCCGAAATGATTAAATTTGTGTGGGCAGGGCGGAGATCTAGACTGCGCCTGTCGGTCTTATACAGACCAAAGGAGGCAGGCGGCTTGGCACTACCGGACTTACTCACATACTACAGGGCGACACAGCTTAATCGGCTGGTTGACTGGTCCTCTGCAGAAGGTAGGCGAGGGTGGTTGGACATGGAAGGAGCAGACCTGACAGTGCCTCTATGGACGGTACCATGGCTGCCGCATCGAGCAATCCCGGCTGCAGTACGTACTCACCCTTTAGTGGGGAACACCCTACGCCTTTGGGACCGCTTGAAATTCTCCCATGCACTCTCATCTAGCCCCTCCCCTCTATTACCGCTGACATCGAATCCAGATTTCTCCCCCGGGGTTCGCCCCACGCTCCGCCGTCACCTTGCGGAGGGGACTAGACTTCTTGCCTTACACGTGGCCCACATACCTACGCCAGAAGCCCTCACATCACGTGACAACCTCCCCCCATTGTCCTTTATGGATAGGTTTAACTTCCAGCAAATTCGTCATAACCTCAGCTCCCTTCCGGAGGGACATAAACTGACACGCGCGCTTTCTCCCTTTGAACGATTCTGTTCTCTTGGAATCGCTTTGTCTCATGGCATCTCCACCCTATACTCCCTTCTCCAGTCAAGGGACGCAGAGCCCCCTCTCTTTATGGGCGTCTGGGAGACCGAATTAAACTTGACGATTTCAGATAAGGAATGGAAAACGACTCTGTTTCTGACCCATCATGGCACACGGGCAGTGAGATATCATGAAACGTCCTATAAAATTCTGACCCGTTGGTACTACACGCCACTTCGCCTGTTCCAATTCACGGGCACCTCAGACCCCACATGTTGGCGCTGCGGGAAGGCCCTTGGCTCCTACCTCCACATCTGGTGGTACTGTTCCTTGCTCCAACCCTACTGGTCATGGGTGGGGGAAGTGATCAAGGAGGTGACTGATATCTCCTTGGAACACACACCTCGGACTTTCCTTCTTTTACTCACGGGACAACCGACGGCCTCCTTCAAGAAGTCAGTGGCTTTCCGTTTATTGCTGGCGGCTCGCCACCTGATTCCGAGACACTGGAGACGACAGTCAGTGCCTTCACTCCGGGAATGGATCTCTCAAGTGGATGAGATATTCCGGATAGAAGAACGGATAGCCGCACGAGAGGACTCCACACCGGAATTTTACCAAAGCTGGTACTACTGGCTGGAATTTGCCTCCTCGACGTCACTTCGTCGCCGTTTGGAACTCGAACTGACACAGACACCACCGTAGCATAGTGGACTGTAGACGACCTGAGAGCAGAGGGCCGCGTTGTGGACTGCTCCCGGCAACGGATAAATCCTGTGGACGGCTGTCTCCGCCAGAGGGGGGCTCTTGCGGATACAATAGGGCGGAGGGTTGTTCTCTGATGCCCCCAGATGGCTCTGCGAGGGGAAGAGGTGTCTCGTTCCACCACACGATGGGGGATGATGGGACGGTCCCGCAAATGGTGCATCGGGCCGGACCGGCTGGCGCTGGACGCGGTCCCTCACTCCACTTATAACCATACCCTCTTATTCCCCCTCACCCCCCTTTTTTTTTTTTTTTACTCTCCTCCCTTCCCTCACTCTCTCTTCTCTCCCTCTCCGCTTCTCTCTCTCTTTTCTCCTCCCCCTTTCTTTTTCCCTCTCTTCCTTTCTTTTACTTTTCCTCTGAACCTCTACATTTACACTATATATCTTTCGCTTACCTTCTTACCATTTGGACACCTGATTGATTCTGGGTCGCCCCCTGCGGCTCCCTCTGTAGATTCTATTCTGACGCTCACACCGCTCAGTATAACGGAAGCTGGTGTGTTTGGACATATCGACAAGTTTGAGACTCCTGTACGCAGATGTCATTACCTGGCTTGCATTCTTATGCATTCCTATTGTAATTTAGATGAACACCATACTTGACAATGTTACGCATTGCTTACTTCTGTTTTCTTCATGTATGACTCTTTTTCTCAATAAAAAATTTTGAATACAAAAAAAAAAAAAGAAACGGAGGAGAAATCAACAATATTCAAAAGACACATCCCAATCAGATAGAACAAGTGGATCTGAAAGTGATAGTGATTATAATAAAAAAATAACATCAACGAGCACTAATTCTAATCCGATGAGAGGAATACTCACTAACAATAATAAAAAAAAAATCTTTTTTAGAAGAAACAGACAGGACGGACGAAGTACAGATAGGGAGACTGAGACCCAGGCAGAAATGGGGCTACAAACCAAGACGTTACAAGAATCAACAATGATGAATAAAAATCAAATAATAAACCTTTCAGAATTTGCTTTACAAGATAAGCATATAAGAATTTTAGAAAAAGGCCTATCGTTTGTACCAAATCAATAGTTAATAGTATTGAATTAAAAGTTTGAATTTGAAATGTTTTTAAAATGATAATTATAAGTAAAGAAACTGCAAACTACTAATGAAGTCTTCGTTAAAAAAGATGAAAGACAAGCAACAACTGGGAATAACAGCTGAAGACATCCCACTTAAGAACATTAATGGATCTTCTTGAAGAGAACGAGGAACCTTCTATGGGAAATTCAAAAACAAATCCAAATATACTCCGTCTTTATCTGAGTTTTCGAGCATTGATTTATTTGTAAAATTAGTGTCTGAAGAAATAACCAAATTGGAAATAACACCTTGGAAAAAAGAACAGAATTTGTCGAGAAATGAACGTATGGCATTGAAGGAACTAAAAAATTAAAAGAGTATCGAGATAAAAGCTTCAGACAAAGGAGGGAACATTGTAATAATGTCGAAATCTAAATATAGGGATATGTGTCTACAGATAATTAACGATTCTGAGGGCTATACTTTATTAACCTTTAATCCCACAGATAAATATCTTCTGGAATTAGATAAATTATTACAAAAAGGAATAACTGATGGTCACATTACTGAAGAACTAAAGAAGTCACTATTACCTTTAAGACCAACAATACCAACCCTTTACAGTCTACCAAAGGTACATAAATCCTTGATTAATCCACCGGGACGCCCAATAATTGCTGGAAATAATTCCTTAACAGAAAAAATTTGTCAATTTGTTGATTATTATCTACACCCGTTAGTAGAAGAAATACCTTCCTACACAAGAGACACTCAAAATGCCCTCCAACATCTTGAAGATATACAAATTCCATCAAATACTATATTAGCGAGCTTCGATGTAGTAGCACTATACAACAATATCCCACATGAGCAAGGGATAAAAGCATGTAGATATTTTTTGGGAAAAAAATATAGTGAAGATATGACAAATTATATCATTGAGCTACTTACTTACATCTTGGCACATAATTTTTTCCTTTTTGATGGAAAATATTATTTGCAAAAAAGGGGCATGGCGATGGGAACATCCTGTGCCCCAAGCTATGCGAATTTATTTTTAGCCCTATGGGAAGAAACCATGGTATTTACTAATGAAACAAAAAAATACACTGAAAATGTGTCAAAGTGGTTTAGATATATAGACGATATTTTCTTGTTGTGGCATGGCTCTGAAGATCTTTTAAAAGAATGGCTTAACGAACTAAATATCAACAATATAGGACTAACTTTAACTTTGATCAACAGTGAGGAAAGGATACAATTCTTAGATCTAATGATTGAAAAAAATAAAAATACTTTATCAACAAAACTCTATAGAAAGGAGACATCTACTACCAGCCTATTAAATTGGGAAAGTTTCCATCCAGTCCCTTTGAAATTAGGGATACCAATAGGGCAATATTTAAGGGCCCGGAGAAATTGTAGTAACTTGGAGGACTTTAAAGAAGAAGCAAATCGACTTAGGGAAATGTTCCGCTCGAAAGGCTACCCTAACCGATGATTGAAAAGAGCATATAAAACAGCCCTTTTATCTGACAGAAAGCAACTATTGATTCCAAAGAAGAAAATAATGAGTGAAAAACAAATAAGATTCATTGCAACTTTTGATAATGGATGGAATGAAATTAAAGACATATGTCAAAAGTATTGGCCGATCCTACAGTTAGATGAGAACATTTCTAAAGTAATATCGAAATCAGCATCCTTTACAGCAAGGAAATCTACAAATTTAAAGGATATATTAGTTCATAGCCATTTCTCTACAAATGAGCCAATAACACACTGGTTAAAACCAAAACCAGGAATGCGGAGATGTGGACATTGTAAAGCGTGTCCGTTTGTAGAAAATTCAGAATCCTTCAAAAGTACTATCACGGAAAAAATGTTTCCTATAAAAGAAACAATTACTTGTAGAACTATGAAGGTTATATATTTAATCACCTGTGACTGTAAGAAACAATATGTAGGAAAAACATACCAGCAGTTTAAAAAGAGGATTCTACAACACATAAATGCAGTTATCAATATAACAGAAACCCCTATATCTCGACATGTATGGGCCAATCACAACGGTGATCCGAAATGTTTAAGTTTCCAAGCTATTGAGGCGATTACAATAGGACCAAGAAGAGGTGACTTTGACTTAATACTTAGAAGAAAAGAGTCCAGATGGATCTATGTACTTAAAACACAGTTTCCCAGTGGTCTCAATGAAGAATTCAATTATACTCCATTCTTGTAAACTTCTCAAAATAAATAATGAAAAACTTTTTTGAATTAATTTGAAATTAAGATTGTGTAATTGAATTTACTAATTATAATAATTTAAAAGCTTAAGAATGAACATAATACGCCTAAGATCATAACAGAGATAGATGGTAGCATGCTCTGAAAAAGTTAAGGATTTTTCATGATTACAGTACGAACGTATAAAGAAGTTCGGGATGCTAAATGAATGATCGAAATCTTAATATAAGATACCAATGAATGATTAAATACTTTGATCGTTAAGAATTTAAAAACTAAATGATGATCGAACGATCGGACGTTAAATGAATGATCGGACGATCAGACGCTAAATGAAAACTTTGTTGAAATAAACAAAATATGTATAATTGTTTACCGCTCACGATAAGAATTAATAAGCAAGTCCCCCCTTTTTTAAAAAGAAAAATCTCTTTTCAACATGCCCAAATATGTGACTGTTTAGTATAGTAAATAAGAAATCCTATTGGCGTTAATGAACACGTGTCTAAGCTAACCAATGATTCTCCAATAAATCCTTTGGGTTTAGAAAATAAACCTGATTGGAGAAATTTGTCCCGTGATGAACGTAAAAAAATCAACGGAGGTCTTTAAAAGCAACCCCGATATACTAGATCAGACAGCATTCCTGAGGAGCACGTATGTGAAACGCGCGTCGGATGCTAAATGAATGATCGAAATCTTAATATAAGATACCAATGAATGATTGAATATTTTGATTGTTAAGAATTTGAAAACGAAATGATGATCGAACGATCGGACGCTAAATGAATGATCGAAATTTTAATATAAGATACCAATAAATGATTGAATAATTTGATCGTTAATCTTAATATAAGATATCAATGAATGATTGAATACTTTGATCGTTTTAAGAATTTAAAAAAGGAAATAATGATCGAACGATCGGACGCTAAATGAATGATCAACAACGAAATGACGATTGAATGATCTCCTTGAGATAATAGGAATCTTTGGTGGTTTATTGATATCCGAATCAACAGTATCTAATTCGGATTTTGAACAAATGCTGAATTTATGATTTATTTAAACCGCTAGTATTTCCTTTATCTGGGGCTAAAAGGCTTACAAGAGTGACTTATGACAAACAGTTAATGTTTAAATAACGCTATAAGTAATAAGTATTTAATGCATATGATCGGAGATCCGCAAATGATTATTGTTTCTAATCTGGATATATCACTATCAAAGTAACTGAATATCAAGTAATAACAGCTATAAACACAATTCTAGCTATATATGCCATCGAGTAAATTTTCGGAAATTCGTACCATCGGATGTTTTGTTTATAAGCTGAATAATTACTTTGACAATATCACCTATATAATCGTAGAGTGCTAAGATCTGTGATCAATTAAGGATTTTGTGATACTTAGTTCTATTTGAAACTGATCAGTATAACAAGACGAGTAATGAAACCTGGCTGAGTTGCAATTTTTGGAATGATAATTAAATCCTGCAGAAAATAAAGGTCTTCACTGTGAATGAACTAACGATTATATAAATACGGTGTTATTGAATACTTTAAAGTTTAATACAAGTAATAAGTATTTGATGCATACGATCGGAGATCCGAAAAAGATTATAGCTTCTAATCTGGATATATTACTGTCAAAGTAACAAAATACTTAGTAACAACAGCGATAAAACACAATTCAAGTTATATACGCTATTGAGTAAATTTTCGTTAATTCGTACCATCGGATGTTGAACGATTCAGTTGACAATATCACCTATACAATCGTAGAGTGCCAAGTTCTGTGATCAATTAAGGATCTTGTGATACTTAATTCTACTTGAGACTGATCAGCTTAATAAGACGAATGATTAAACTTGGCTGATTTACAACTTTGGAATGATAAATCCCGCAGAAAATAAAGGTCTTAATTGTGAAAGAACAAACGATCATATAATTATGGTGTAATTGAATACTATAAAGTTTACAGCATTGCTTATCGAGCAGGATCATAGCCCCAATAAGTATCTTCAATATACCCTTTAAAATATAAGACTTATGAAAAGAACTTTGTGGTATATATGATCTATTAAAGTCCGACTAATAAGGCGAGTGTGACCCGTTTTATTAAGGCAATTATGCCAATATATGACAACAATTAAACCTAAGGCAGAAGAAGTGCAAACGCTTCTAATTCAATAAAACATTAGGGAACTTATTCAGCCTTATATTATCTTTATGATCTTATCTATTTGAATTCTGAGAAACTATATAAGAAAGAGATCACCATAAGTGTCTAATGTGAGGGCACCCTGTATACAGTATGCTCTTTTGAATTGAATGCTATATTTATATAGGAGCTTTCTACGTTGTAATACAGGGTCTAAAACATCATTTTGTACTATAATCACTCATAGAAGTATTTTACGATATAATTAAGAAGTGATTATAATCATTATTGTCTTGTTTTTATTTAACCTTAAATGTTCATATGTTGTTTTTGTATACCTTTCGAAGGCTTTATGTTAATTGTTATATGTTCAATATTAAAGATTTGAGATTTGGTTTTAAATGTTAATGTCCTGGCCAACAACCTCCAAGTTGGAGAGGTCCTTTCTCCAATTCCTTACGCTCACTCCAGGCAGCTCCATCTCAGCAAGGAAGGCATCGACATCGTAGGGGTGGGAAATCACGTGGGGGACGCCGTTCTGCTCAGCAGTCAAGGCGAAGGGAAGTCCCCAATGGTATGGTATGCCAGCTTGCCGCAGCACCTGCGTAACTGGCAGTAGGCAGCGCCTGGCCACCAATGTAAAAGGGGAGAGATCATGAAAAAGTTCAAGCTTCTGGTCGCAATAAACGCAATGCCGGGATGTCCGGGCGCGGGTCACGATTGCCTCCTTGAGGGAATAGTCAGCAAGATGGCAAATGACATCTCGAGGTGGTGCAGTCGGTGGAGGTCAGGGACGCAAGGCCCTATGAACTCTGTCCATGAGGACGGGAGTATCAGACTTGCGGCCCAAGATCAGATTGGAATGCCCATAGGATATAATGGAGAGCAAATATCAACTCATTGTCCTGCAAATCTGTGAGATGCAGCAAATTAAACCTTACTGCAGGTATTTCCCAGGTACTGTAGCAGACTGTAACACTGAAATTAGGTGATATTTTGCTCTTCATTACATCCTATGGGCATTCCACTCGGTCATTCAACCTTGTCATTCCATAGAGAACAGTAATAGTCCATTGAATCTCAAGCTTAAACAACCCCACTGTACTTGGAGAATACGTCTGCTAAAGATCTATTTGGTATATATCTCTAAATGAAATATTTTGTTCCCATTATTCTCTATGGGCATTCCACCCTGTTCCATTATTCTCTATGGGCATTCCACCCTGTTCCATTATTCTCTATGGGCATTTCACCCATGTCCATTATTCTCTATGGGCATTCCACTCTGTCTGATTATTCTCTATGGGCATTCCACTCTGTCTGATTATTCTCTATGGGCATTCCACTCTGTCTGATTATTCTCTATGGGCATTCCACCCTGGTCCATTATGCTCTATGGGCATTCCACCCTGTTCCATTATGCTCTATGGGCATTCCACCCTGTTCCATTATTCTCTATGGGCATTCCACCCTGTTCCATTATGCTCTATGGGCATTCCACCCTGTTCCATTATTCTCTATGGGCATTCCACCCTGTTCCATTATGCTCTATGGGCATTCCACTCTGTCTGATTATTCTCTATGGGCATTCCACCCTGTTCCATTATTCTCTATGGGCATTCCACCCTGTTCCATTATTCTCTATGGGCATTTCACCCTGTTCCATTATTCTCTATGGGCATTCCACTCTGTCTGATTATTCTCTATGGACATTCCACCCTGGTCCATTATTCTCTATGGGCATTCCACCCTGTTCCATTATTCTCTATGGGCATTCCACCCTGTTCCATTATTCTCTATGGGCATTCCACCACACTGTTAAAGTCTATGGTCATTCCATTTAGTAGGTCCCAAATTAAGGATATATATTGAATGTACCGAGTCTGTCGAAAATAAGACATATGTATATCGTTTGTCTGGGTCCTAAAATAAAAACGTCTTTGTCAAATGACTCAGCAGCGAAGGGGTTAAAGTTCCTGTCTAAAAGGGAGTGATGTGCTTAAAACCAAACTATGACTCCTATAGGTACTGTCCAGCATAACTGTGACTACATACACTCTGCCATAAGGGTGTGAAAAGGCACTGGAGTCAGCCATGAAAGTGTTAAACAGAGCACAATGGTCACCACAGCAAGACAGCTTGGCTGAGGCAGTTCCTCGCTCAGGCACAGCATCACCTCTGAGTGAGGGAATGGGCGCCGCCATATATCGCAGCAATGAGCACACAGCAAGCAGCCTGCGGATTGGCTATTGCAGAGAGAGAAGGAAGACCCTCCAGGCCGTGACGTCACGGGGGATGGGCAGAAGGCTGTCTGGTTCGCACGTCAGAGACAGGCGGAAAAAAATTGACAGAGGGGAGTAACCCAGTGCTGGGCAGCCTGAGGAAAGGAGAATCAAAACAACGAGACACGCCTTCTAATCCTGGCTTGGACCCCAGCTGCCATGGGGGCCGCATAGCCTGCTGATCGCGCCCCTGCGCTGCCGCACCGCAGACTGGGTGTTCCAGGCTTATCCTCTGAGCCACCGCTTCAGGGCCAATGCACCATGGAGGCCGGCGGTGCGAGCAGCTGAAGCAATCTACAGCGAGTAGACGCGGGCTTGATGCGCAATGCCTAACGTGAAGACCAACAAAGGGAAGAAAAACAAGAGGGCAAACAGCAGCGGGGATGAGCAGGAGAACGGAGCGATGGCTGCAGCGGCTGCGGGGAACTCGACAGTCACAGCCACCGCGGGAGCCACCGCTTCTTCCGCCCCAGTGCAGTGTGCTGCCTCTGCGGCTGCAGCGGCCGCACCTTACACCGAATCCAAGCACGGTAAGGGCTCCCCCTCCCTCCAGCTGCACACTAATCGCCAAGGCATTACAGCACGTGCTGGTATCAGGCTACCAACCGGGAAAAACCGGAGCGAAACCATTCTCAGGGGGGTGTGAATACCCCTCTGCCTTCAATGGGAGGGACAAACAGGGGGCGCAGCGTGTCTGGCTGCACTGAGCCCCGCACCAGCCATAGTAAGCCATGTGTAGCCACTTCACATGGCAGAGCAGCAAAGCATCATGGGATGGCATGCCGCAGATGAGTGTTAGGTGTGCTTTTGTGACATGGAATGCTGCTGTCAATATGTCACATACCATAATCTCACATTCACACTAATCCTTTAGTGTTTTTCTTCTCATAGCCGTAAATATGTGGCTTTGGACCCGGAAACTTTTTGGAAAGTTCTCTCATCTATAAAGTTATTTTCTAAAAGCCGTCTTTGTAGTAAAAAGGCAAATTTCGAACTTTAGGCCAAAATAGTAAAATTTGCGGATTTGTTTCTAAAAAATGTGGCGGTTTGGATAAACTGCAAAAATGCCATCAAGATTTACCGTCAGATGAAGTTTCTCACTTTTTTTTTTTTAAATTGCCCTGAAATACCTGCAGTAGGTGTGCGCAAACCCTGTCACAAAAGGCAGCGCAGTTCAACAACACAATTGGACTCCTAAGTTTGCCAGTGTACGCGGCTTGTTTCGTTTTCAGTTTGTTTGTATTTGTTTTGAAAAGATTAAGAACACAATGACTTCCAGTGAGTGTTAAATACCCTGCTTTGCTGAATAGGTTTATGACACAGGCTGGAGTCAAGTCAATATATAATTTTTAGATCATCACATGTTCTTTATGTGTGCGCTCCCACATATGCATAAGTGCAATATACCAACCTTCTATATAATGTGGGGTGTATATATAAAATACGTATCTCATTATAAATTGGCCTCAATAAGTAATGTCTATAGTGTTTATACCATGTATAACTTTCTTTACTATATACCATGCTTAAAGCGGGGAGGAATTATGCAAGTACAGAATCAGTCAGTGGGAGAAGTGCCCCCCCCCAGAGGCTTAGCTTTATGAGCCAATACTAAGGCTCCAGCTTTGTAAGCATTAAAGCCCTTTATACTTTTTTATTATTCATTTATCTAGCGCCACATATTTCACAGCACTTTACAAGATTTAAGAAGTTGATACATTAGAATACCACACATGGATGATATGACCTGATTCAGGGGACCCTGTTCCCAAGGGATCCTACAATCTATGAGAAGTACAAGTATTTTCTGAGGTAGATGCATCCATATTGTTGGGTGTTTTGCCCAAGGACACTCGCTTGTGGCTTCTTCTGAGAGGGATCGAGTAGGCTTTCCATGATTTGTAAAGCAGCGACCTGGTGGTTACATTGAACCTGCTTGTAAAGTCAAGACTTGCTTCTCCACAGTTGTATTGGAGGGATGTGCTGAACAGGACTTGACTTGCTTCTCCACAGTCGTAGAGCAGAGACCTTACCACTGGACTCCACAGCCAATATTGTGTGGTAGGGAAGTATGTACCTTTTTAGAAACATAGAAAATGTCGGCAGATAAGAACCTTTCGGCCCATTTAGTCTGCCCAATTACATGGATACTTAACCTGGATTTATCTTTTGTTTAGGATAGCCTTATGCCTATCCCATGCCTGCTTAAATTCAATTACTGTTTTGGCCTCTACCACTTCTACTGGAAGGCTGTTCCATGTATCCACCACCCTCTTAGTAAAATAATGCTTCCTGATGTTACTTTTAAACCTTTGCCCCTCTAATCTAAGACTATGTCCTCTTGTTTTGCTACTTTGTTTCCTTTTAAATATACTCCCTTCCTCTACCTTGTGGATTCCCTTTACGTCTTTAAATGTTTCTGTCTTTTTTCCAAGCTATACATGTTAAGATCATTTAAGCCTTTCCTGGTAACTTTTCTCCTTCAAGCCGTACACCATTTTAGTAGCCCTTCTCTGAACTCTCTCTAAGATGTCTATATCCTTCTGGAGATACGGTCTCCAGTACTGCACACAGTACTCCAAGTGAGGTCTCACCAGTGCTCTGTACAGTGGCATGAGCACTTCCCTTTTCCTACTGCTAATACCTCTCCCTACACAACCAAGCATTCTGCTAGCATTTCCTGCTGCTCTATTACATTGACTACTTACCCTTAGATCCTCTGAAATAATGACCCCTAAATCCCTTTCCTCAGATGTTGAGGTTAGTACTGTATCAAATATTCTATATTCAGCCCTTGGGTTTTTACGTCCCAGGTGCATTAGCTTGCACTTATCCACATTAAAACTCAATTGCCACAACTCCGACCATTTTTTTTAGTTTACCTAAATCATTTGTCATTTGGCTGATCCCTCCAGGAACGTCAACCCTGTTGCAAATCTTTGTCATCAGCAAAAAGACATACTTTACCATTAATACCTTCTGCAATATCACTAATAAAAATATTATAGAGAATGGGTCCAAGTACTGACCCGAGGTACCCCACTGGTAACAAGACCTTGCGCCGAATAAACTCCATTTACCACAACCCTCTGTTGCCTGTCACTCAGCCACTGCCTAATCCATTCAACAATATTGGAATCCAAGCTCAAAGATTGCAATTTATTGATAAACCTTCTATGCGGAACAGTATCAAAAGCCTTACTGAAATCTAAATAAGCAATGTCTACTGCACCACCTGTGTCTATTATTTTTGTTACCCAATCAATAAGATTAGTTTGGCATGATCTCCCTGATGTAAACCCATGTTGTTTCTGATCCTGTACTCTGTGTTTTTAGATGTTCAACAATCCTTTCCTTTAACATGGTTTCCATTAATTTCCCCACTACTGACGTAAGACTAACTGTCCTATAGTTCCCTGATTCCTCCCTACTACCCTTCATGTAAATGGGCACAACATTTGCTAATTTCCAGTCTTCTGGGACGACTCCCGTTAACAAGGATTGGTTAAATAAATTAGGTGTCTTGCCCAAGGGCACTTACTGGAGAGATGCTCTGGCCGGGATTTGAACCTGGGTCTCCACTGTTATAGAGCAGTGACGTTACAATACTTTAATATGCTATTGTTTTTTGATTTGTACTTGTTATTTTAGATTATATTTTAAGTGTAGAGCCCCCAGGGGTTATTTTTTGTTTTCAATCTATACATTTTATTGAAATTCCTGTACATGCATTAATCCTACTTCTAATATCATCTGAATTTCCCAGTGACCCAACTCTTGCAGTGAGCTCTGTAGCAAGTTAAGATCTTCTCATCCTTCAGGACCTACTAATAGGCCAAGTTTTACGGATCACCTTGGGGAAATGCAGACTGAATACTGAAATTTATTTATTTTTATAGGATTTTACCAGGAAGGATACATTGAGATTTCTCTCGTTTTTCAAGTATGTCCTGGGTTCAAGAACATTGAATTGTTACAGAAATACAAAGTTACAAGTACTTATACAGCGCCAACAAATTCCATAGCGCTTTACAATGGGGAAGCACAAACAGCAGACTTACATGATACAAGAGGAAATAAAACCCTGGTCGTCGGATAACTGTCCAGGTTATACATCACTTTAAACCAAAAGCTCAGGCAGAAATCCCATGAGCTTACACTCTAAGGGACTAGGGTAACTGAAACAAATGGGAGCAGAGGGAAGGTGAAACTGGTGGCCAGTAGAATATAATAGGGATTGCATAAAATGGACCGGATTTTTGGGTTTAGTAAGGGTAATTAGTGAGAGACGTGGAGACAGCTGGAAAGGATGCCTGAAATTGGGGACCAGCCCTGGGTGGGTTGGGGTCGCAGAGGGAAGAAATGGAGGTGAGTCTGTGTTGAAGTTTGCTGTGGAAAGAATGAGGTTTGAGACATGCACAGATAGCACAAATTAACAAACGTGGGGGAGGGAGGAGGAGGGAAACAAACAGATTTTTTTCTATCTGAAATGGAGGGAGATTCAAAATACTTTAAAAGACTAGTCAGGGAATAATAAATGCAGACATAAAAATACATTTGCAAGATTATGGCAGCCTGGGGTATGATGTTGGACGCCGTGTTGAAATGGTGGATACCTTGAATGCTTGGTTCAGGGCTGCAGAGGGAAGAAATGGAGGTGAGACTGTGATGGAGTTTGCATGAATTACAGAGCATCAAGCCATATCACCTGTGCTGTGCTTCAGATATCTGGCAAACATGGCCTGTTAGTGGGTCCTGAGGACCAGAGTTGGAAACACATAATTAGTGTAGTGTTGACTGCTGGGGCTTCTGAGATTGAGGGTCATTTGTCACCTAATATTTTTATTAATGTAGTTCAGATCTAGGATTTTTACAACACCTTGAAGTCTGTGCTGTGGCTTTTTCCAGGATAGAGGGCAGCATATATTGCCTTGTGACAAGTGTGAAGTTGGGGGGGGGGCAGGGTATATGCTTTCATGAGGACACCATTCACAGGAAAACGAGGACCTATTTTTTTTTATTAATAATAATAATAATTTCTTCTTCTTTATAAAGCGCCAGCATATTCCGCAGCGCTGTACAATAGGCACAGTATAGACAGGGTTACAATACATTGAACAACATTTGACAAACAGTACAGGAGGAGTTGAGGGCCCTATTCCTGTAGGAACTCACAATCTAGGAGGGTTGGGGTTGGAAACAGGAGGAGAGGACTGCAAGGTGAGAGT
Organism: Leptobrachium leishanense; assembly: GCA_009667805.1. Lineage (NCBI taxonomy): Eukaryota > Metazoa > Chordata > Amphibia > Anura > Megophryidae > Leptobrachium > Leptobrachium leishanense. The sequence continues at coordinate 222,575,917 of CM019066.1, read as the reverse complement.
GATTGATGGTTGCGTCAGTGAGTTGGGTGGTAGGCTTCCTTAAATAGGAACGTTTTAAGGGAGCGTTTGAAGGAAGAGAAGTTAGGGGAAAGTCTGACAGTACGAGGGAGAGCGTTCTAGAGAGTGGGGGCTGCGCGTGAGAAATCCTGCAGTCTCATGGAAAGAGGTGATGCGGGGAGAAGCTAGGCGCAGGTCACTGTTTGACCTTACGGAGCGGCCTGGGGTATATTTGGTGATTAGTGAGGACAGGTAGTGGGGAGCTGAGTTAGTGAGGGTTTTTTTAGGTAAGGATATTGAACTTAATTCTGCAGTGGATGGGGAGCCAGTGAAGGGACTCGCAGAGGGGAGCAGCAGAGACAGAGCAGCGGATGAGGTGAATTAGCCTGGCGGAGGCGTTCAGGATGGATTGTAGGGGGGAGAGGCGGGACAGAGGGAGGCCAGATAAGAGATTATTGCAATAGTCGAGTCGGGAGATTACCAGGGCGTGTATGAGTTGTTTTGTGGTGACAGCAGTAAGAAATGGCCGAATTCTGGAAATATTACGCAGTTGGTATCGGCAGGAGGAGGAAAGAGACTTGATGTGGGGGATGAAGGAAAGAGCAGAGTCAAGTGTAACTCCAAGATAGCGAACTTGGTTTGATGGGGAGATGGTGATACCCTTCACCGTGATAGAGAAGTCAGGAGGTGGGGAGGCATTGGAGGGAGGAATAAGTAGGAGCTCAGTCTTTGACATGTTGATCTTTAGGTGGTGGGAGGCCATCCAGGAGGAAATGCCAGATAAACAGTCGCTGACTTTTGAAAGGACAGGGGGAGAGAGATCAGGGGTAGAGAGGTAGATCTGAGTGTCATCAGCGTAGAGGTGGTAATTAAAGCCAAAGCTGTTGATGATTTTGCCCAGGGAGGAGGTGTAGATGGAAAAGAGCAGAGGACCAAGGACAGAGCCTTGAGGTACACCAACAGATAGAGGCAATGAGAAGGAGGAGTTACCAGCAAAGGACACACAGAAGGACCTGTTGGATAAATAGGAGTCAACCCAAGTGAGTGCAGTGTCACCGATACCCAGAGAGTTGAGGGTCTGTAGAAGGAGGGGGTGGTCAACAGTGTCAAAAGCAGCAAAGAGGTCAAGCAGGATGAGCATAGAATAATGGCCGTGTTTTTTAGCAGTTAGGAGGTCGTTGGTGACTTTGGTGTGGGCAGTTTCAGTTGAGTGTAGGGGACGGAAGCCAGATTGCAGGGGGTCAAGTAGGGAATTGGAGGACAGGGAGAGGCGGTTGAAGACTAGTTTTTCTAAGAGCTTAGAGGTAAAGGGAAGCAGGGATACAGGGCGGTAGTTGGATGGAGAGTTGGGATCTAGGGATGGTTTCTTTAGTAAAGGGGTAACTAGCGCGTGTTTGAAGGCGGATGGAAAGGAGCCAGTGGAGAGAGATAGGTTGAAGATGTGAGGGAGGAGGAGATGGGAGGAATTAGATGTGAGGGGAATGGGGTCGAGCGGGCATGTGGTGAGATGTGAGGAGGACAATAAGGAATTGACTTCCTCCTCAGTGGCTGGGAGGAAGCGGCAGAGGGTGGCAGAGGGGACCTCTGGGAGTGGAGGTGGCAGATAACTATCTTGTGTTGGGATGTTGTTCTGATAGTTAGTTTTACTGAGGAAGTAGTCTGCCAGGTCTTGAGCGCTGAAGGCAGCTGAGGGGGGAGGTGCAGGTGGGTAGAGGAGGGTGTTGAAGGTGGACCAGAGCCGTTTAGGGTTGGAGGACAGCGTACATATAAGAGATGAGAAGGATTGTTTGGCCAAGTGGAGGGCAGAAGTGTATGACCGGAGAATAAACTTGAAGTGAACAAAATCAGCTTCAAACCCTTGGTCACATCCCTCAGACCGGTGTCCATGAGCTGCTACAGGTTGCGGTACCAACCGCTGACTGCCGCATCACACAGTTCGCGTATGCAGCTGATGGGAGCGTCCGCCCTGGTGCCAAGGGTCAGATGAGTGGAGGCACGGTTTATGAGGGAGAGGAGCGCCACTAGGACCCGCATACCCAGAGGGAGAAGCCAGCGTCGGGTGAGGTCGGAAGCAGCCGCCAGTAAGATGTGACAGTAGTATGCGTAACTTTTGAATGTAAATACGCAAACTGCATATCTCGCATGCTTTTCGCAGTCACACTATACAAGCACGTGGTTAGTGTGATGATCGCTGCTGTGTGCATCTCAAACCCACGTCTTTCTTTTCCCCAAAAGCGCGCTGCTGTGACCGCTCTAAAAGACATGCCAGCATGCAAAGCAGGGGGGCCCTCAACACAGCCTGACCATTTAATAAACTAAAGTGATCAGGGTGTATAGTGTCCCTTTTAAAATTTATTTAATGAACGTGAGTTTGGTCAAAGGACTGGACCAAAGGGAGCGGCAGCAGCTCAAGACTGGGGAGAGTGAAGCAAAGATGGTGGGGTGGTGGCGTACGATTCCACCACCCAAGTAAGGATAAAACCCCATTGGCCTGTCTTCTCCACCCAAAGGTAGTACCCCATGCTACTGCTAAAGCGGTATGCTACTGCTAAACTAAATAAAAACACTTTGGTTATGTCTGACATAAACATAGTAGGGATAGACAGATTATCTGATTATTATTGCTGATTATCGGTGGCTGATATTCAGCAAATTACTGATATCCATATCGACCTTTTATATTTGACTTGCTGCAGCAGCAACATGTGATGTTCCACACATCGGTGCTGATTTGGCGTTTCTCCCACATCAGGCTGAACACTCTTGCTGTAGGACTTCCCGTGCCCACTGATGGTATTATTCATAATTGTGATAACAGAAATGCCCCCCTCATATGGCAGGGAATTCTTTGTACAGGTGATGCAGGGGTCTATTGGTCTCCTGTATTTCTGCTACCTATATACTACCGCATGGGTTATCATCCTTGACCCTCCATATGTTTTGGGACTAGATTTCCCATGAGGCTCTAAGAACCTATTGACTTTGCTCAATATCATGGGGTCACAAGGTAATACGTATAGGAAGCTCCTTACATTTTGTTTGGCCTGTTCAAAGCAGACACTAGAGGCATACTGATAATTGGTATAACAGTCAGCCTAACTAGTGGCCGTAGCGTCGGGTGAAAGTTCGCAGTACCGGAGGATGATCCAGAAGGGGTAGTTGGAGACTAGCTAGAGGTCAAAAGGTAGGCAGTAACCAATAAGTGTAATCTGATGAAAGTTCTGTGGTCAATAGGGTAAGCTGCAAGCCGGGATAGTCTATAACCAAGCAGTGGTCCGGTACAGCGAAAAAAAAAATATATTTCACCACTGCCAGCGTTCGTTTAAACCCTGCCGGCATCTTGACGTCATTAGCCTGTGCCCAGCATTCCCACGCTGTGGCTTCTGAGTCTGCGACACGGCACCAGAGCAGGATTGGTAGAACAGCTCTTTGTGGTGGCACGCATGCAGCCCAGGGTGCCAAGCTCTGCACGGGACCGCCAACGTAGTTGGACTTGGAGGCCACACTGAAACCAGAGCCGCGAGCAGAGTGGGAATCCCAGAGGCCAGGTGGCATATGTGCTACATGGGAGATGTAGTTCCAAAATATCTGGAGGGCCATGGTTGCTGAACACTTACAGGGTCATGGGAGGTATCGGTGCCAAGGCTGGAGTCTAGACCTGGCCATGTTTGTAAAAATCTTATACAATTTTTTTTTTTTTAATTGAATGAAATGGACACGTTGCTTTGGTTTACAATGGTTGGTTTTAAACCTATTTAGTCCATGGTATAATGTCAGATTTGTGTTTTTTATTTTTCACAATATTAAAATACGGGATATCTGCACCAGATATCTGCTGTTGGCCAGGGAGGCTGCCGATATTCTGTATTGGCATCTGCTCTGAAAATATGATGTGTCTATCCCTAAACCCTAGCACTAAATCACTGTAAAGTTACAGTTACAGGCATTTATACAGCGCCAGCATATTCCGCAGCGCTTTAATGGGGAAGCACAAACATGAGATGTACATGCTAAATGAGAAAAAGACAAACCTGCTCATGGTAGCTGTCCAGGTAATACAGCATTGTAACCAAGTGTTCAGCCAGACATCCTGTGATCTTGTAATCTAAGGGACAGGGGTAAATTAAACCAATGGGAGCAGAGGGAAGGTGAAGCTGATGGCCAGAAAGAATATAGCAGGGCTTGGGAAGGACCAGAAGCTTGGGCTTGGTAAAAGTAAATAGAGAAGTGGAAACAGCTGGAAAGGAGACCTGAAATTGTGGACTTGGGAGGGGGCGGGACAGCAAAGTGAAGAATTGTAGAGCTGTGTAGAAAAGAGAATAGGTAATTGTGCCCAGGTCGTTAAGGTAGCCATCACATCATCTTCTTCTGCGTTCAGCTCCGAACTCAGTCTGACTTTAATCGATTAACCACTTCAATGCTGAGGACGCGCTCAGCATTCCCGCTGGTATGCGGAGGACGCGCTGAGCGCGTCCTCCCATTGGGGTCAGCGTTCGGCCGGGTTCCGGCCGATCGCTGGCCCCCCCGGTGCGGGCTGACATCCTCGATGTCAGCCCGGCATCCGGGACCGCAGCCGCTGGAGTTAGGTGTCATCGCGGCAGCGCGATGACACCTAATTCAGGCGCCCCCCCCCCGCATGTGCGGAGGAGGCGCCTGAAAGGGAGGGGGGGAGGTCCTTCGGACCTCTCTCCCTCCCGATCGGCGGCTCTGCGGGGGTTAACCCAGGCATCATTTGGAAGGGCACAGCCTGCCCTTCCAAATGGTGCCTGGCATTAACCCCTGGGGAGCTGGATCGCGAATCGGCGCTGAAAAGCGCCGGTTCGCGATCCTTTCCCGGAGCTGGCCGACATCTTGGATGTCGGCCAAGCCTCCGGGAACTCCCCCTGAGGACTGGCGTCATCGTGCGTAGCACGATGACGCCAGTCCTGGACTTAACCCCTAACTGCCACCAACTGTGGAGATAGGGAGTTCCAATCTCCCGATCCGTGGCAGTTAGGGGTTAATGTTTGGTATGGTTGGATCGGCCAGAGCATGGCCGTTCCAACGATACCAAACATGAAAGTGAAAAAGTTTGTCAAAAAAAAAAAAAATGAAAAAAAAAAAAAAAAAAAAATTATAAAAAAAAAAATAAACACTTTTTTTTTTTTTGGTTTGTTAATGCAGCAATATTGTTCCCATTTCAATTATAATGTGAACAATGATGCTGCACTAACGATTTTTGTATGCGGTGCGTTTGTTAAAAATAGTGTAATTTTCCCCAAAAAAAAATGTAACGAGACCCCATCTCTAATTGTTTTAACAAGCGCACCCCATACAAAATATAACCGCAATTGCTCGCATGTTAAAATGTGAAAAAAAACACTTTACACATTGTAAATTATTGAAAATACATATTTTATTGCATTTTTTGTTATAATATACAGACAAGACATAACGTATACATATAATAATGACGTATTATGAATCTACCGAGTCTGACGGAAAGAACGATATATAATATGTCTGGGTCATATACTAAAATAAGCCTTAAAAACACGTTTAAACATGATGAGCAAAACCGGTAAAAATGACCTCAGCACAGGGGCGTGAAACGCCTCAGCAGCGAAAGGGTTAATGAGAAAAGTTGACAACTATTTTAATTATTGATTAGTAGTTTCAGTCCTAGAAAGGAGGAATGAGCAGTGATTGTACACATTACATGGTGCATGGAGCTTTCGGTTCTTCTTACAGGGAGGTGAGGATATGAAGAGTAAGTTGACATATATTTTTTTGTCTTTCTATTTCTGTGTTGTATTTTCATACAACATATGTCACAGCTATTGCTTCACAATGCTGCCAAACTTTCTATTGACAAATAGCCCAGGGCTTAAAGTGCAACTGTCATGCCAAGCATATTGGTCTGTATATAAGTGTTACCAATAAAATGCTAAAATATTTAGTAAAAATGGTAATTCCCCATTTAAAAAATCGTTGCAAAGTGGCATGCCTAAGATGTCAGCAACCGGTCATGTTGTTCAATATGCATCCCGTCATTAATGGCTCTATCCTGGCCAAGCTACTGTATCAGCAGATCTTGCTGAAATATTTTCCAGCTGCTGACCACTGGGGCTATACGCTCCTGGAGTCCATCGGACTCCATTGAGTCTACCGCAAGATCTGTATAGGGCTAGCTTGAGGCCCGGTTCACACCTCAGCATTTTACAGCGTTTCCAGAGTGCTGTAAAACGCTCAACCCCTGGAAATCCCATGATTTCCCATGGGGATGGTTCAAACCTGGACGTTTTAGGCTAAGGTCAGACTAACACAGTGTTAACGTGCGTTTAGCTGCACTAAATCACGGCCGCGCTAGCAGCAAATTACGTCCAATGCCGGGCAGCATACGAAGAACGGCCGCACAAAAGTGCGGCCGCGCAATGCAAGTGGCAAACGTGCGCATTTTTTCAAGAACGTCAAACCGCTAGTACTGACGTACGGCAGTCTGAGCGCACTCTGTGTGTGTGCACAACGGACAGACATTCTGACGGAAGATACTGTAGACACCACACAGTTTGTTTTTTGTGACAGACTTCGGAAAAAAAGGGAAATATGGGAATCAAAATTAATATGAAAGGCATTTTGTGCTTCAAGGTGCTGAACGTCGCAAATGCCCTGCGTCTGACGTTTCCTCATCACGCACACACAACTCTGCGCATCCGTGTTAGCGTTTTTAGGTTCTTGCTTCCGTTTGCCACATGTGTTTTGTGTGCGCAATTCGGTGCGGACGCACTTAGTGTGTGGGTCTCTTGCTCACTATTCTATGCAATGACGGACGTTAAACTGTCCGGCAACATGGACCTGATCACTGCATTCGTTTGACACGGGCCTTACCCGGTGGGCCGATGGACTGCACAGCCTGTCAGTTGGCAAACTACAACATTAGCAGTCCAGTAGCTGAGAATGCCAGCTATTATGCATAGAAGCCGGCCGGCTGATAGATGCCCGGCCTTTGTGCAGATATCGGGGCTCCCAGCCCCCACAGGTACTCATTCTGAGCGGCCCGCTTCAAAAGATGAGTGCTCCTGGAAGAAGCTTTCCCAAAACTGCTCAGGAACTCCGTCGCTCTGATGGATTATTGACACCCTCCCTGCACCAGCTGGGAAACTTCACCTGCAGATAACTGGGGAGTTCTTCATGCAGGAGGAAAGGGAGAAGGGGCACAATTTTTTTTTGTGTGTCCTGAAAATGTGTGAACAGAGGGAATATATGTTTAAAAGCACAGCAGCCCATTTTTTTTTAATTACCCGGGCCTATTTTATGTCCCAGTGTAACATTGGCTGGAGCTGGTAACAATAACTGCTAAGTTGTGATCTTGCCCCTAAACCTTAGGAGCAAGTAAGCAGGGCTAGGAGCCAAGCTGGGCCCTATTCCAAGGTTGCTGTAAACCTAACCAGGGTTGTTGTAATCTTAACAACACCATAGACTATAATGCAGGGGTGGGGAACCGTTTTTCTGCTAACTGAACTATGCTCCATGGAGTCATGAGCCAATCGTAGTAGCGTGAAATGGCGCCCCTTGAGTTTTGCCATGTTTGTCAAGGAAGCCACTATTGCACTAATTGCAAGCCCTTTAGCTAAAACGTCTTATAATGGAATGACTTTCTGTTAGTGTTACTCCACCGTTTTAAGGTATGCTTTATAAGTCTTTTAAGGGGTTTACTTAACAAATGTTCATGGGAAGTCGACCAACCCAGTGGACAAGTAGAGTCAGTATTTTTTTTTTCCCTACATCATTTATTATTGCACACAAATCTATATATAAAATTTTATTTTTTTAATTCTAAAGTTTGAAATCTATTTGTGCCTTGCCATTGTGGAAGAAACCTTAAATTTGAATGTCTACTGTCCATTCAGCACAAGTTGATTTTAGTGAATTGAGCCATCGGTGCTGGCATTCAGCTTTAGAAAAACCTAATGCGCAACTGGCACACATTCCCAAGAGTTGATGGATGTTGATCTGTTATGCTGAGTGGAAAATCTGGCAGACGTACACATGGTTTAGGCGCTTAATACCAAGAACACTCAAAGAACGGATATGTAGAGTTCGCAATTTTAATCTACACCGGTCAATGATAAAATATTTAAAGAGATTTGAACGCAATGCTATCAACATCAATTCTATTTACTTCTACATCCTCCAAGACCGTCATCAGATAATCTAGTGCAGGGGTCAGCAAACTTTGATTTTTATTTTCTTTAAACTTATTTTTTTAGCTACATTTTCTCCTAAGGTATTGGCAACTAAGGCTAATGTCAGACGAGCGTGCGTTCGTGCACGATGGACGTACTGACGGAAGATACTGCAGACACCACACGATCTGTTTTTCTTGATGGACGTAGAATAAAAAAAAGGAACTATGGGAAATAAAATTAATATGAAAAATGATAAAAATTGATACGTGACATGAAAAGTCATTTTGTGCCTCAAGGTGCTGGATGTCGCAAATGCGGTCTGTCTGACTACGTTCCATCACACAACGCTACGCGGACGTGGTGCACTCCGTGCGTCCGTTCTAGCGGTTTTACGTTCTTGCCTAAAATTGCGTCCCGTGCCACGTGCGTTGTGCGTGCACAGTTCGGTGCGCACGTACTTCGTGTGTGGGTCTCTATTGATCATGATTCTATGCTATGACGGACGTTAAACTGTGCGGCGACACGGACGTGATCACTGCGTACATCTGACACAAGCCTTAAAGGGACACCCTAAGCAAAAATCCCCCCCCCTGTTTTTTTTACCTTAACTCTTTCGCTGCTGAGGCGTTTCACGCCCCTGTGCTGAGGTCATTTTTACCGGTTTTGCGCATCATGTTTAAACGTGTTTTGAAGGCTTATTTTAGTATATTACCCAGACATATTATATATCGTTCTTTCCGTCAGACTCGGTAGATTCATAATATGTCATTATTATATGTTATGTCATGTCTGTATATTATAACAAAAAATGCAATAAAATATGTATTTTCAATAATTTACAACGTGTAAAGTGTTTTTTTTCACATTTTAACATGCGAGCAATTGCGGTATATATTTGTATGGGGTGCGCTTGTTAAAAAAATTAGAGATGGGGTCTCGTTACATTTTTTTTGGGGAAAATTACGCGATTTTTAACAAACGCACCGCATACAAAAATCGTTAGTGCAGCATCATTGTTCACATTATAATTGAAATGGGAACAATATTGCTACACTAACAAACCAAAAAAAAGAAAAAAAAATGTTTTTTTTTTATAATTTTTTTTTAACCACTTCAATGCTAAGGACGCGCTCAGCGCGTCCTCAGCATTACCGCTGGTGTGCTGAGGACGCGCTGAGCGCGTCCTCAGCTTGGGGTCAGCGTTCGGCCGGGTTCCGGCCGATCGCTGGCCCCTCCGGTGCGGGCTGACATCCTGGATGTCAGCCCGGCATCCGGACCACCAGCCGCCATTATTAGGTGTCATCGCGGGGCGCGATGACACCTAATTCAGGCGCCCCCCCCGCATGTGCGGAGGAGGCGCCTGAAAGGGAGGGGGGGGAGGTCCTTCGGACCTCTCTCCCTCCCGATCGGCGGCGCACAGGGGCTTAACCCAGGCATCATTTGGAAGGGCACAGCCTGCCCTTCCAAATGATGCCTGGCATTAACCCCTGGGGAGCTGGATCGCAAATCGGCGCTGAAAAGCGCCGATTCGCGATCCTTCCCGGGAGCTGGCCGACATCTTGGATGTCGGCCAAGCTTCCGGGAACTCCCCCAGAGGACTGGCGTCATCGTGCGCAGCACGATGACGCCAGTCCTAGCGTTAACCCCTAACTGCCACCAAGTGTGGAGATAGGGAGTTCCAATGAACTCCCTAT